>OW804098.1:3552268-4253804 GCA_942159475.1 Sthenelais limicola
TAAACTTTTGATTATGCAAACATTTCTATTCGAACTGGACAAGAGAAAATGGGCCTGATTTGTTTAAAATGTTTTGGGGGCCACATTTTTGGTGAGCGATAATAAGTGCAGGCCAAGGGCCTGGTCCTGGGTAAGACCCTTAAAGGGCCTTTCTGTCTCTTTTCTCTGTCTCTCTCTCCCTTCTTCTCTATCTCTATTTCCTGGGTATGATCATAAACTGCCTGCCTCTCAGCTCTCCCGCCCTTGATATAAACACTTCAAAGTGTTGATAAGGGCGTAAAGCAACCAATCTCACTCACTCACTCACTCACCTGAGTAATTGAGTTTCTGGAATGAATAAGTCGCCTACCTATACATACTCACACACCTACATTTCCTCCCCCAACACACTCCCCTCCCCCTCCCCACTCTGTTTTCCCCTTGCTCCCTTCCCCCTTGCCCTCCTCCACTGAACCACTCCCCACTCTCCTTCCCCTTGTCCTACCCTCCTCCTCCCCCCTTCCTCCTTTCTCCCTCTCCTCTCTCTCCCTTCCGCTCCCCCTTGCTCCCCCCCTTGCTCCCCACTCTCCTTCCCCATATCCTACCCTCCACCTCCCCCTTCCTCCTTTCTCCCTCTCCTCTCTCTCCCTCCCCTCCCCCTTGCTCCCCCTCCCCCCTTGCTCCCCCCTCCCCCCTTGCTCCCCCCTCCCCCCTTGCTCCCCCCTTGCTCCCCCCCTTGCTCCTTCTTGCTCCCCCCTTGCTCCCCCCTTGCTCCCCCTTCTCCCCCCTTGCTCCCCCCTTCTCCCCCCTTGCCTCCCCCCTTGCTCCCCCTTGCTCCCCCCTTGCTCCCCCCCTTGCTCCCCCTTCTCCCCCCTTGCTCCCCCCTTGCTCCCCCCATGCTCCCCCCTTGCTCCCCCCTTGCTCCCCCCTTGCTCCCCCTTGCTCCCCCCTTGCTCCCCCCTTGCTCCCCCCTTGCTCCCCCCTTGCTCCCCCCCTTGCTCCCCCTTGCTCCCCCCTTGCTCCCCCCCTTGCTCCCCTTTTGCTCCCCCCTTGCTCCCCCCCTTGCTCCCCCATTGCTCCCCCCATGCTCCCCCCTTGCTCCCCCTTGCTCCCCCTTGCTCCCCCTTGCTCCCCCTTGCTCCCCCCTTGCTCCCCCCCTTGCTCCCCCCTTGCTCCCCCCTTGCTCCCCCCTTGCTCCCCCCTTGCTCCCCCCTTGCTCCCCCCTTGCTCCCCCCTTGCTCCCCCCTTGCTCCCCCCCCACCCCACACAGCGCTATGTACCAGGGAAGCCCTACAGTGGCTTCAGGACGTAATCTGGCGGCCATGACACCCGCCCTAACCTGGTGTAACCATAGCAACACGTTAGTCTCCTAAGGTCAAAGCTTCAACCCCCCACCTAGTGGGATATGACCTTACTATTATGTGCTTCATTATGAACCTACAATGCATCAACAACTCTCTGTAATTAATCTGAATTAATTTCCTTTATTTCAAATCAATCATCTATGAAGTTCCATTCTTAAAATGAAATGTGACAAGCCAAAGAATGGCTAGCAAAATCTTACCGAATTTACTAATGTTATGACGGCTTATAGAACTGAGGACCATCAATATTCTGCGGCGACTTCTGGGCGATAATAAATGAACCGACATTAGTTCACAGTGAACATGTATGAAGCCCTGTAGCATAAACAACCAAAAGGAAAATCCTCCAAAACTTTGGTCCAATGGTCTAGGGTTGGAAAAGAACAGAACACAAACTATATGCAACATTATGGAATCATTTGACTGATGTTTATGATGCGTTTTCAGCTAATTTCCGTCAATACACGAAATGCTCTGTTTAGTACTCGATTCATTCCAGACCCATACAATGGTCACCCATGCAGATGTAGTATTAACGGATTTGAACCTGTTGTTCTTGGTGGAAACCTTCTAAAACATTTTTCTAACATATCTTTATTCAGGTAAATAAATATGCCAAAGCAATACGATGTAAGGCTCGGGTAAAATCAATCATTATATGCATTAAGACGACCCGCGGACATCTCTCTTGTCTCTTTATCATCTTTTTAACTTTGTGAATTATTTTGGAATAGAAAATGTAAGGATAACATTGGCTAGTTAAGATTATGAAGAAGCCAACTAATTAATCCCATTTCCCAAAAAACAAAACCATGAAAATATTCTTGAAAAATCCACGAAAAACTCAAGGATATTCGAGGAAATAAAATGTTTTCTTGATTTTCAAGTTGGATCTCCCATTCTACAGTACTCAGGATAAAAGAAAAATATAATTTGGTGGAAACAAACTATGCGCCCGTTGCATAACAATCTGCGAGTAGCTTTTTCAGTGTTAATTTTGAGCTCGCAGATTGTTATGCAACGGGGGCATTGTCTTGTTTATTATTAAGTCTGTATTGACTGGAAATTTATTGATATTTGTAATAATTATATAAGTTCCATGATTAAGGGTAAATGTAGCCCGAATCAAACACAGAGGAATCTTCTCCATCTTGTATTTATTTTGCGCCAACTTAAACAAACCCCACATTTTTATTATGTTTGCACTAAAATATTTTTGGGTATTGACATGCGTTCATAGAGGAAGCTCTGGGTAAAATATAATACAAAAATGAATATAAAAAAAGGGATAAAGTTGACTAGAGGTCGATGGATTGGCTATATCTGAATCTTAGTGTATAGCTTATAATTTAAATGCTTAAAAGAAAGCACCGCCTTCAGTATAACGATAGCCCTATCCCTACTTCTTGAGGTAAAATCAATGTCAGCTAGGTTCGAACTTAAATATGGTGAACAGTAAGAGTCCTGGAGGGCTTACAATCTTGGATTATGATGTTTAATAAAGGCAGACATCTTTGGAGAAGTTATGATGTCACTCATGAGCAAAACCAGCCAGCCATGCTGACATGGCAAGTGCACCGTGGTCATTTTCCTCCTCCTACTGGAGTTTTTGCAATGATATATAGCAAAAGTAGGTATGTTCTCATTAGATCTGAATGTCTACATGCTATTCATGGCCAGATTTCACTTTTTGAAGTGAGTTTGTTCTGTAAGGAGTAAACAAGCCTTGCAAAAAACGGAAGTGACAATATTCTTGTCGGCCCCCCATTATCGCTCACAATAACAAAAACCTTTCTAGGCTATACAGGGTTTATTTCAAACCATCTAAGTTCAAACAAACCCATACCAGTCTAGTTATAGTCACTATTAGCAAAGAAAATGGCTTATTAGGGATCTGAATGGAGGGAAACCTGATTCAAACTTCAACCCAACCACACCCCCAGCTCACGTGGCCGGTGCGGAAGAAGACAGGCTGCAGCATTGATGACGTCAAAATCAAGGAGGATTGTGGGTAATGTTCCCGAAAATGGTGGCAGTCATGAATCTTGTATTAAGCCTATTTCGGACATTTCAAATGCTTCCATCAAGGTTGTAATAGATACTAGGGATATTTCTAAACTACAGGTATGTTTTTGTTTAATAAAGAACCTATTGATGTACCATTGAACCTGAGTGCGGTATGTTCTTTGAAGAATTACTCATATTAACTTGAATTTGCTCGATTATTTTGAACGGGTTCCATGAGACTAGCACGAACATGAAATTAGACCCAATAAAATGTATCAAAACAAAATAATGAGTAAATGATAAGAGAAGGGTCTATTTTAAAAACTATATCAATTGGTTCTGAACAAGAACAAAAAAAACATTTGTAAATTATTTGGAAAGCAGAAACTTACAGAAAACTTTCCAGGAGAGGAGTCTAGAAGCGAACCAAAAACGCTGCGTCACGATTAATCCCCCACCAGGGGGCAGCTCTAGTGAATCTGTCTTATCCTCTGACCTTGACCTTGCGGCAGCAGACGACTTTTTGTCAAAGGTCAGCGGGAATGCTGGGAAAATTGAAGTTTACGCAGGCACGGCGGGTAAACAAGCTCAGCTGTAGAAAACCTTGGCATTTCTCCGGCGGGAATCGGTTTCACCTGCTTCCCGTCAAACCCCCCTCCATCAACTCCCTCCCCCCGACCTTCCCTCAACCCCTCAACCCCCCTCAACCCCCTCCCTAGCCCACCCCGCTCCCTCAATGCTTCCCTTCCAACTACCTTCAACCAATCCACCAAATTCTCTCCTCCTCTCTCTCTCCTCTCTCTCCTCCTCTCTCTCCTCTCTGTCCCCTCTATCATCTGTCTCTCCTGTTTCTTTCTCCTTCTCTCGAACTCCCTCCATTATGTCCCCCTCTCTACCTCTCCCCCTCTCCTCTCCCCCTCTCTTCCCTTTACGCTGCCTTTCAATTTGTCTCCATGTTACGTTTTCCTTTCCCAATCTCTTTTCTGTCTGCTCACTATTATGTCTATCCTCACTTAATGTTTTCCCTCCACCATTACACCCCCCCCATTCTCGGCCCCTGCCCCCACTCCAACCTCTGCCTCCCCGACCCCTTGCCTCCTCTACCTGACAATCTACGGACGCCCATTGCGTTTGGTAAGACAAACAACCCAGAAAATTGATTTGCCAGAGTCGGGAATAGGCAGGGGAGGGCAGGAACCTTTAGCCAATGGTGGCCGGAGGGTGGGGACGGAGGGAGGGAGAGTGAGAGGGGAGACAGGAGAGCAGGGAAGGCGAGGGAGTGAGGAGAGAGAGGAGAAAGGGGAGAAAGAGGAGAAAGTGGAAAGAGGAGACAAAGGAGAGACAGACAGAGAAGAAAGAGGAAGCAGTGAGGAGTGGGAGGAGAGAGAGGAGAGAGAGGAGCAGGGGAGGGAGAGAGGAGAGAGAGGAGGGAGAGAGAGGAGAGAGAGAAGAGAGAGAAGAGAGAAGACAGAGAGTAGAGGGAGAGGAGAGAGAGGAGAGGAGAGAGGGAGAGGAAAGAGGGAGGAGAGCGAGAGAAGAGAGCGATGAAAGAGAGGGAGAGAGAGGGAGAGAGAGAGGAGAGGGCGGAAAGAGAGAGGAGTGAGAGAGGAGAGAGAAGAGAGAGAGGGGAGAGATGTAGGAGAGAGAGGAGAGAGAGAGAGGGTGAGAGGGGCAGAGAAGAGAGAGGGAAGAGAGGAGAGAGAGGTGGGAGAGAGAGGGAAGAGAGAGAGGAGAGATAGGAGAGAGAGGAGAGAGGAGAGAGAGAGGAGGGAAAGGAGAGAGAGAGGAGGGAAAGGAGAGGGAGAGGAGAGGAGAGAGAGGAGAGCTAGAGGAGAAGGGAGAGAGAGAGACAGGAGAGGGAATAGAGAGATATATACCATTATACCATGCTGTCACACTTAATACTTGTACACATAACTGGTCGTTGATAAAATACTTGTGGTTTGTTAAAGATATCTATTTAAAATAGGAGAATGTAGAATTAAAGAACAACAACAAATGGAAAAGGAATATTCTGTGTAAAAGTCTTTCTGCAAGAAACAGCAATGTACTCACTTATCGTCAATGGATTGTGTTTAAAGAACACATAATTTTATCTAACATGTGAATTATGAATTATTAGGAAATAACAATTGTTATGTTACCTGTCTCATGTCTAAATAAACGTTTCAACAAGATGAAGTTAATGACTAGTTCAACCCATGTAACCGTCCCCAGCCACTTAATACTACTGGATGCTTTTTATAATAACAACATTTGTCAACAGAATAAAGAGTGATTGTCTGTGGTGGCCGTAACACTGTTACCTAACAACAGCACATGTCTCATTGTATGACGCGTTGTCAGGGAGACGTCATTAGTGTGACGTCACAGGGTTGACGGGATCAAGGGAGCGTCTGTTATTGTAACTGGATCACTTCCGGTCTAAAGAACTGATGATTGATCCACTGTGATCCAGATTATATACAGACCTTTTTATCAGAACTCAGACTTTTTTGTATGAATCATTTTCAGGAGGTATTGATATCAGATAATTAATACTTTAACCAACCTAAAAGTAGATCTGGGGTTAGACAGATTATGAGCTCATTAGGGAGGATGTATAATAACTAATATTATTTAATTGTTTTATAAACTCCGGGCGTTCACATGACAACTAAATACAATTATTTGACCCCACACTGGGTGAACGAAACATCTATAACAATAGAACCCATGCATTCAGGCTTCAGGCTGCGTTTATTGGAAGATAGAATAATACTATGTAGCATATGAAGGAATATTTATTCGTATTTTTTTACATGTATATTTAAGAAATGGGAGAAATCCAATGATGTAGTTGTACATAATTGAGTTGGTACATAGATCTGTGCGCTGAGGTAAGAGCTCCAGTTAGTGCATCATCTCCCCACTAGTGGCGTATCTGTATGGAGCAGCAGAGTGCGCCACCTTCAGGCAAAGCTTGTAAACATTCCCTGGGGACTGATGATGTCATGTAGCGTCATGTAGGGGCGCTTATCATGACGTACACGTCACTGTACACGTCATGTCTGATTGTGGTGATAAGTAGGTCATTGGGGGCGTGGTACTGTTGGGTTATGTATCATTAAATCAACCCAGTTCAGGCCCAAACCCTTAGATCAGATGAGAATGGTATGTCAGTGATTGGACACCTACTTCGCTAATCGGTTTCCTGACCGGATTATAACGACATTTGGTGTTCTTAATGGAATTATAACAGCCCTTAACTTGGCTTGTTAGTTAAACTGTTATTAATCAATTGATTCAGTCAGCTGGTTCAAGAGGTTTTCATGTTGTGCTGGACAATGTTGTACATGACTAAAAGGAAAAAAGCACGGGTGAATACAACAGCTGAATCCCATTGGCGCTAGCACTAAAATACATGTTTTCAACGCTTATGAAATATTACATAAACCAGTCAAAATGCTATGATCTTACATGAATATATCAATTATTGTTCATACATTGCAGTCACATTTTCCGTTTTGCTGACTGTGTATAATTCAAGAAATCAAGGGGGAAAGTTGGAGATTTTAAGCTTTGTTGCTATGGTCGTCTAGAGAAGCGTACAGGCACCAGTGAGATGTTTGTTCTAACTTCTATGCTTCCTAGGCTGTCATTTTTCATATAGCTGTGGCTTATCTGTCCCACCCCCCACCCCCCACCACCCCCACCCCCACCCGTTGGATTTGAAAAATATCCTTATTCAGGATTAAGTGCCATGTCACAACGTCATCCAGAATGTCAGTTTAATTAACATTATCACCGGTTATTAACGGTTTGCTCTGGAGTGTCCGTCTGGTAATGTGAAGAAACTGATTAAAATAACAATGCACCTACGTAGCTATAATCTAAATAAGATAAGGATTCTACAAAACTTTGAATGGTCCGGATACGTTAATTCTAGCCAAAGTTAAAGAAACAATGTGAACATAACAGGGTATTCGGAAAAGAGCTGTGACTGTCACAGACAATATTCCTTTTCCATTCCAAGAGAAGCATACAGGCACCAGTGAGATGCTTGATCTAATGTAAGGTATAAGTTAGCTTGCAGAGTTAGCTTGCAGTGTTAGCTTGCAGAGTCATGAAAGATATCAGACTGGTCAAATAGGGGAAGAATGGAGTGTAGAGCCATGAGAACATCACAGCTCTGTACTGTCAAAGCTTGATTCATTGGAAAGTGGGTTCTGTGTAGAGTGAGGCTGACAAAATAATAACAAAATAATAACAAGATTATTGTACAGATGTCTGCAGACAATTTACATGATAATCCCTGTAAACTCAAAGCTTCTTTAGGTTGTTGTGCACAAAGTTACGAGGGAGGTCCACAGGAGGAATTTCCGAGTTAGTTGAATCTCATTCTTTTCCGTATACCAGTAAAGAGCACTAGGTGGAAGAAAGGTGACCCGTTATTTGTTGTTATGGTTTGGTCCTCCGGCCCTACGGTCCACATTGGGTCGCCTAGCCAAGGACTGGAGTCCCCCACAGCCTGGCCCACTGCCCTCCAGTCGGGCAAATGTAAATAATGGGATAAATCTAAGGATTACTGTTGTGTTAAGGCAATATTTGTCGCTGAAATGTTTCTGATGTCCATGATGAATATATTTTATGATATGGAAATAATATTACATATGATTAATTGTTCATAATTGGACAAAATCAGTTTGTTCCTGGACTTGTGGATGCATTGTCACATGACCAGATGAGTGGAGGCGGTCTTAAAGAATAAATTGAGGTATCCATTTCCAGGAGTTGAATTTATTGATGTAACTGTATTGAACAGGAAATAAACAATATACATACCAGTGAGTCAAGTCTCAGGCATGTCCTAAGGGAACCAGGCACATGACTAGTGACCAATACTAGTAAACATAGTACATATCATATATAGTAGTTTTTATTTCCCTTGTAACAATGGCAGTTAACATGGAACATATGGTGTACAGCTTCTGTATAATACACGTCTTCCAGAAGTGCCATTGGAATAATAACAATAATAATAAGAGATAATACAATAATATCAAGAAATACAGTTAGCTAAGCAGTTTAGATACAATGACGAATTAGCATTTAACTCCAAGGTTACAACATCAGGATAGTTGTTCATGTTTAACATGGTCAAAGCTATACGTTTTCATGTAAGTTACATGACTATAGTGATTGGTTTAAAATATTTTACAGTAACTAACACAACGGTCAGCTTAAGATATGTTTACAAACAATAATGTTGCCCATTAGATACACCAAATATAATAATTGACCTTTAGTACTTGATAGTCAGACTTTGCTTGCTAGTAATTCAGTTTCAATTGACATTCACATTGGGATTAACATTGGCAAAATCTGAATTTGATATATCTTCATACTTGAAAAGATGGGAGCAGGCTGATTTCACTGATGGTAAACATTAGGAGAGCTATTAAGTACCCTTTGTTACCAGCGAGCCACCATTTGTTACCGGCAGGCCACTGTTTGTTACCGGCAGGCCACCGTTTGTTACCGGCAGGCCACTGTTTGTTACCGGCAGGCCACCGTTTGTTACCGGCAGGCCACTGTTTGTTACCAGCGGGCCACCAGTTGTTACTGGCGGCCCACCATTTGTCCATAAGGGGCTGGAGTGCTTTCTTTACACCAGAGGTGTCCCATGCACTGGGATTTGTTTCATGAAATATAACCTCTGTTTTCCCTTTTATTTCTCATTTCTCATTATGACATGATTCTACCTATTCTTATACAACCTACTGAGAGCTTAGTCTCTTGTATAAACTGACACATTAGTCCCTTTCTGTAATAACCTGTTCTCTGTATCTGAAGTGTTCTATTACACCTGTTGAGACCTTTACAGGGATTTATACAGGAGAGCAAATTGCTACATTTGAGTAATTATCACAAGGCATTTAGGCAGGAACAAAATAAAACCCACTACCTTTAGAACTGAGCAAATCAATAAGGATTCCTTATTTCATGGAATAAAGTACCGATGGAGGCCAACAAAACACTAGGTTCTAAGACCTTCATAAATGTCTGATTGAATTAATTATTCCAAGATATTTATTTAACCTCATAATAGTCATCTCAAAGAGTAAAAGGTTATGGTCATCCTGAGTTACCTATTACTGTAGGTAGGCTATGTCACCATGTTTAACAACTGTATTTCATAACTGGAAATACTATTGCAGAAACCTGACTTCAGTCAATATTTGAACTGGATTGTCCTCTGCTCAAAATAGTGTAAGTGAACACCGCGAAGACTGAAAACCTCCCACTATCCGGAAAGTCGTTTCAACTGCAGCCTAGTAATGAAGGGTTGGCAATTGTCACTGTACACATTTAGTACATTTGGCTAAATTAGGCTGCAATTTGGCCAATACTAGGTAAATTTGGCATTGCTAGTATATTCAGCAGTGCATTAATTCTAGCAACCTGTTAAAACCCTGCCCACAAGCAGCTGATCTATGATTTCATTTCCAATCCTGGTTTATGTTGTTTCAAAAACATGAACCAGGACTTAAAATCTGGAGACCCAAATCATGGGGCAATTGCGAGGCAAATCAGCTGTGTATGGCAGGGTTTAGGTTGAACTTTGTTTTTAACTTAATTTTCGTCAGAAATTTGAGTTATTTGAGCCGATTGGTGATAGTGAATTATAAATTTCCTGGGGACTTCACTCTGAGGTACAAATTGTTCAATTCAAGACGATTCCTGGGGTAGGAGCAACAGCATTGTTTCTCCTAAACACCAGCAGTTTCAGAGCTTTCCTAAAGTCCTGACTATGCCATGCATAAATGAAAATATTCAACCATGAATTCATGAAATAGAGCAAATAAAGAAGTCGTTTCACCAAGCGCACAGACTGGTTCAAGTTCTCCCTAACAATCACAAAGAAAACCAGGTTAGGAATCCAAAATAAAAAATATGTCCCTTGAACCATTAAAACCATTTTTGTAATCTTATAAGAATTCATCATATCCACGGCCTCCTGTGAGTTTGAGGGCAACGATTTCAATATGTTTACCTTTTGATTGTAAGCAATGAAAGCAATCTTTACATTAATAACAATAGTAATTAACACCATTGTATAGAACATAAGAGCGTAAATTACTGATACAATCCTTGGTGTCATGGATACCAATCCACAATATGTATTATCCTGCATTCTTTGTGATAAACCAATCATCATTGAACCAGACCAGACCCCAATAAGAGACCAGGAACAGACTGAAATCCATGTTGTTTTAGGTGGTAAGATAGTCATATATCTCAGTGGTAATACCAAAAATACCAACCTATCAATGGCTATTACCAGAAGAAAGATATGGTTTCCAACGGATGCAGAAGTTAAGAATAGTTGACTTGTTATACATAAGGGGATGTAGAAGGATGTATTAACACTAAACCGTGCCCACACTACAAGTGGGGCCGCAATACCATTTATCAAATCAACAATTGCTAACTGAACTATGAAAATATTTGTTGGTTTTCTCAAATTAGGGAAAAGTGTGATTGTAAATATTACAAGGGAATTTCCAAGGATTGCAAAAATACCAAAGATTACTCTAATGCCATAGAGTGGTATTGCCATTGATAGATCAATTTGTTCTAAATGATAATAAGAGGTTGAGATGAGTGGAAGGTGTAAGGTTGTGTTGATATCAGACTGGTTGGAATGTAGCCCTGCCGTTGTATTACCTATGTCAGGTTGGACAAACTCTGTAGAATCCATTATCAATATTTTTTCATAAATGTCCTCCACAATCCTGTGCTTAATGATGAGTCTTTGATGATGAGTCCTTAATGATAGTTCTTAATGATGAGTGCTTAATGATGAGTGCTTAATGATGAGTGCTTAATGATGAGTGCTTAATGATGAGTGCTTAATGATGAGTGCTTAATGATGAGTGCTTGATGATGAGTGCTTATTGATGAGTGTTTAATGATGAGTGCTTAATGATGAGTCCTTAATGATGAGTCCTTAATGATCAGTTGTTATAATCAGTGTTTAATAATCAGTGTTTAATAATCAGTGTTTAATAATCAGTTGTTAATGATCAGTTGTTAATAATCAGCTCTTAATGATCAGTTCTTAATGATCAGTTCCTAATGATCAGTCTTTAATCCTTGGTCCAGCTAATTAGTAGAAACAAAGGTTCTGCAATCAAAGGCTGAACATGTAGTTTGAAAGGCTGTTAATTGTTCTTTCTAATTCCTCAGCAAGGCACTATTTTTATATTCCCAAACAATACAAATCCAAGGTGTAACACTGGACAAATGCTAGAGAGCAAGTTTCTCTGCTTCCCGGGCAGCATAGAGGCACTCACATCCTCCCATACATGGCATTATACACCAAGACTGATCACATGATATACTCTAGAGAATCCCATTGGCTCAACCAGTGTGCAAGGGGGGTCACATGGACCAATCATGGTCAGGCAAGAATAATTACCTTCAGTGCACATTCAGGTACATTCACCATTAAGTCATGCTCCCTCAAAGTTCAAGAAAGAGTTCACCACAGCTAAATCAAGTCATTTATCAGGTAATAATAATGTATGCCATATCATTACCTAATGTTATGAAATAATATTTAATATGTTTTTTAAAGATTTTATTACAACTGGGATTGACACTTCCCGAAGGGGTGGGATTTTCAAGTGCAGGTGTTCAGTTAACAGAAAAGTTAATAAGAAAAGTTTAACCAGTAAATGGAGAAGATGTGAATAATAATTAGTATTGGCATTCATTGTTTGCCTCAAGACATCAATGTGAGATTCAAATTGAACCAATCAAAGATCCATATTCATGTCTACTGACAGATTTGATGGTTATCAAAGTTTAATTGCTTCGTTATCACTAATTATAACCAAATATTCAATACAGCACAGGAAAATGAATAAACAGGTGGGTTGAAAGGTTTTTAAGATTTGCACCTAAGACTGAGTTCCATTTTGGGTTACTAATGGTTTTGTTGCGGGGAGGAAAGATGGTGACCCCAGCTTCCGTCACACATATCCTCTTAGGGAGGTTCTGAACTCATTCATGCTAAGTGATTTGTGATCCCTTTTAGGAAAATGAGTCATACGTCGCAAAACATGGATTTTGAGATATCACCATATTTGAAAAGAGGAGAAAACGGCGATTCCAATGATAGTAAACACTAGGACACTTAATACGTATTTCTATGTTAAGTTTGATGTTTTTATTTTTTAGAAAAAGGTTTTTGGGGGGGTAATTACCAGCAAAGTAACTAAATATACTCCATACAAAGGTCTTCAAAATGCAAGGATATATTTAATACATTGTCCCGAAATTTGTGATATGGATTCGTATCACTTTAAAGAGATAAACCACAGTTCAACTGGGAAAAAAACTGAAAATAGCATCTTGTTTAAACTTTGCATCATGAACGAACTAGGTTATGTGAATTCAAAAAGCCAATAAAAACAATATGTCACCAGGTTAGTTTTCATTTCAGGGAGCCCTGAAATTTAGGGTTGTTCACTATAGAAGTCTATGAGAAAAGGCCAATCTTTTTAGTTTTTTCAGTATAAAAATAGAACTGAAAATAACTTTTTCCTAAAAATCTCTATAGACATAGCTAACATATTGCTTTACCCTTTCAAGCAATAAAAAATGGGGGTCACCGACTTTTAAAAAAAGTTATTCAACTGAATCTGCATCCCGATGAGTTAAAACAGGGATATTAAAGATTTTCAATGCTAAATAATATCTTTCAAAATATGTTGATACCCTGTTCTTCCTGGCATGAGGGTAAACCTATATAGTGGCTATGTTCAGAAGACATTTCAACTGATAAATGTTATTTGTCTGTCTGAAATCTTAGAAAAACTGAGAAAATATCCATTTTCCCCAAATATTTCAATACTAAACTTTGGTGGTCTCTAGAATGAAAAAAATATATGCTGAGGTCCATTTTTTTTTGCTTTTTGTTATCCCCCAACCACCTTCTTTCTCAAGACTAAGTTTGAAAAAATTATTGTCACTCCTTATTTTTCATGCATTAGTTCCTTGAACTCCCGCCTGCAGCAATGCATATGACTGTGGTTTATCTCTTTAAGTACTAAACCCTCCAAAAATCAGAACAATTCAATAAAGACATCCTGTGAAAAAAACTCAGTGAAAAATATAAACTTTGCGACTTATGACTCATTTCCCTGAAACATCACATCACATCACATTTAACCTCATTTTGGTAAAAATAACAAGCAGAGCTGTTTGTTGAGGAAAAACGTCGTGAGTTGTGGACAAACTTCAATATCAATTTAAAAAACAAGTATCATGATTTAAAATCTCACTTTACTGTGAGAAACATTGTTTATCTAAGAAAAACACTGTTTCTCAGTTTAAAAAGTTTGTTTATCAAAGTTTAGCATAAAAAGTACCATTATCACTTGATATACAAAATTTTCCAAACAACTATGTTTATCCAGGAGAAACAATGTTTTACATTGTGAAACATTGTTTTTGCTCTATAAACACTGTTCATTGTTCTATTAACACTGTTTTTCAAGGTGAAACATTGTTTTTTTTAATTGATAAACTGTGTTTTACGTTGATAAACAGTGTTTACAAAGCCATAAACATTGTCTATCAAATTATTACACAAATGTCATGTATGACATCCTCCAGAGAGGCTGGACAGAACTGTACAGATGAATAAAACGGTTTGTAAAATAACAAATTCTGAGAACATGTGAGACAAAGAAACCTCTCATTTCTACCCCATTATGTAGAAATCGCTCTTCCCATATATTATGGCCTATTGGATGAAGTAACAACATGAAGTATACAATTTTGATATCTAAATAAAACCCAAATGATAGTTTAGACACCGATATTCACAAATGCTAGCCAAATCACCTTTCGATGGGGAGGAAAATGACAGAAGAATGAAAACGATTACTTTTTGCTAAGCAAAGTGTGCAGCTGTAACACCCCCTTCCCCCTCCCCCCAAGCACTGGAGAGCCGTTATTACGTGCCGTAACGTAAGGTTAATGATGATTACTGCACGTTATGTGTCATCACATGTCCGCACGTGAAGCCCTCACCCATCATCATCACCTTTCGTGAAGTTGTCAAAACTGGATCAACAAATTCATTTCCCGTCATTTACATTATTTATTCAGTCTAATTGCTGCATCCTTGTGGGTCTCATAAACGAGTCGATGGCCGCTAATAATTAATTTTTTTGCATTTCCAGAATTACTTTGAACTGTTGTTTGACTGATTTTCACACAATCTAGCGAGAGCAAAAGAAAGGAGAGAGGAGATAGAAGGGATACGATGTGAGGAGAGACAGGGAGAGTGAGACAGGGAAAGCAAAGAGAGAGGAGAGAGAGAGGAGAGAGGGGAGAGAGGAGAGAGAGGAGAGAGAGAGGAGAGAGAGAGGAGAGAGAGAGGAGAGAGAGAGGAGAGAGAGAGGAGAGAGAGGTGAGAGAGGAGGGAGATAGAGGAGAGACGAGAGAGAGGAGAAATATATGAGAAAGAAGAAGTACGGAGTAGAAGATAGAGGAGAGATAAATGGGTTGGGGGAGGGAGAGGGAGAAGGTTTGACAAGAGATATGGATAAGATGCAATGGATCCCCCATACATACACACACACCCCCCCCCCCCCACCACTAGAGCACTATGTGCATGTGTATGGCTGCTGGTGGCGGCACAATGCGCATGCTCCACACGCCTACATTCCCCCAGTAACCACGTGGGTAGCGCGGAATCCTGCTTCTTGACTGACCCAGGCTGACACACCGCCCCCCCCCCAGCCCCCCGGGGAACCCTGGCGGCCACATAATATAATAACCCTGCCCCCACTTAACCCTGTCTATGCAGCCGTTTGTCACTAGGGGTCGCGCTTGTATTCACAACTGTTATTCCTGCCGCTAGTGGCAGCACAGTAACTACTGGCGACCTTGGAGGGTTTCTAAAATGGCGGCTGGGATGGGGGCAGGGATGGGGGTATTGGGGAAGGGCGGGGGGGCAGGGATGGGGGTATTGGGGAAGGGGGTGGGAACGGCAAACAGAGGAAGGGTTCGATATTGCCTTGCAATATTGATATTTTTCTAATAAGTTTTTTCTCCACGAGGTTTCTCTGTAGGAATAGTTGCGTTATTGGTGCGTATAAGGCTTTTACCCAACAAAAACTATACATAGGGATTAATATAGTCTCAATGTTAGCCTTGTGCCTGGGGTCTCACTCGGTAAATACATCTCTCTAATTTCAAGGCTGTGCACTTAATGTATCTATATCATATTCCAAGATCATCCTGAGGAGGATATTGAACTACTTTACTGGTGATTGTTCATCTAGAAATCATTTTTTTGTGACATAAATCTCTAGCAACATTTATTTTGAAAATTGCAAAAAAGTTTCAACCAATATGACAGCTTGTGCAAATAACCCATGGAAACCAACTGCCAGATGGTCAAGATGGGGACTTACGTGTTATTGAAATAATTTAATATGTAATTCTATATTTTATATACAGAGTACAACATTATTTATTAAATCTGTTAATGTTTACAATTACTGGAATCAGCTTAATCCTTGAATTTCAGATGAGATTCAGCACTGACGCTTACTATAATACAGTAGTTGAATATACTCCTTATGAAAACTGAGACATTGAAAATATTGTTTTATTTTATTTTATTGAAAACAAGCTTCCTCTGAATAAATCACTTGGGAAACAATTTTAATTTTGCGACTTTTCCTGAAACACATAACCTGATAATAAATTGTTAGAATTTCAAATGATTATATTGAACAGTATAATGTTATGTTGAATATGAGAAGTGAATACTTGTTTATCATGTAATAGAGTGAAAGGTGAGGAGGAGGAGCAGGGGAGCAGGAGGTTACTAATGTGACTAATCCTCCACACTCACCTTTCTCTATAAAACACTATAGCAGCAGGCACAGGTGGAGAGAGAGGAACAAGAGGAGGGAGAGAGAGGAGAGAGAGGGAGGAGAGAGAGGAGAGAGAGGGGAGAGAGGAGAGAGAGGGGAGAGAGGGAGGGAGAGAGAGGGGAGAGAGGGAGGGAGAGAGAGGGGAGAGAGAGGGAGAGAGGGGAGAGAGGAGAGAGAGGGGAGAGAGGGAGGAGAGAGAGGAGAGAGAGGGGAGAGAGGAGAGAGAGGGGAGAGAGGGAGGGAGAGAGAGGAGAGAGAGGGGAGAGAGGAGAGAGAGGGGAGAGAGAGGGGAGAGAGGAGAGAGAGGGGAGAGAGAGGGGAGAGAGAGGGGAGAGAGAGGGAGAGAGGGGAGAGAGGAGAGAGAGGGGAGAGAGGGAGGGAGAGAGAGAGGAGAGAGAGAGGGAGAGAGAGGGGAGAGAGAGGGAGAGAGAGGGAGAGGAGAGAGGAGAGAGAGAGGAGAGAGAGAGGAGAGAGAGGGGAGAGAGGAGAGAGAGGAGAGAGGGGAGAGAGGGAGGGAGAGAGAGAGGAGAGGAGAGAGAGGGAGGGAGAGAGGGAGGAGAGAGAGAGGAGAGAGAGGGAGCTCTTCCCCATCATGCATTTCGTTTTCATAGATCATTTATGCAAGCTATCATATTGGTGAAAACATTCTTGCAATTTTTGATAAAAATGTTGCCAAATATTTGTATGTCATATTTGAACTGAATCCATCTCAGTATGCACTGTTACAGACATGCGCAGTGGCACATGCAAATCCCTTATTGCCAGTCAATGATTGGCATTTGTTTGATTGTTTGATACAACTCTATACTTACCTTATTAAAGAAAGAATACATATCACCAACTGTTACAACCTTACAATTGTAAGCGAGTGAAAGAACATACTGGGTCAAGTTTTCTGAAAATCTACAATTCGCCTTCATAAATCCTCTCCAAAATCCTAAATTTAAGACGAAAATCAGGTCCAAATGACAATTCAACATAACCAGACAGATATTATTATTATAATCATTTTTCATTCTAATTTAGCAAAACTTATGAGATGTGTGGAACTGTAGATTGTGTATTTTCTGAAAATCTGACCCTGCTATGTCATAAGTCATATTGAACAAAGATTTTATCATTAATGGAATTGTAAACTGTTCCTAGAAGCCAATTACCAGTATTGTTTCTTGCCATCAACACATCTATTAGAGCTCCAGAAGAAGCTGAAAACCTCCGATACACTGGAGAGCCTTCTTCTACAGCAGTCCTTGACCTGAATAAAATGAATTGTAAATCTAAATGTAATATGTGATAATATCTTTCTATATTTCTACGGTGTTAACTATGCAGTTATCATTCATTACCAGCTATTCTCGTGTATTCCCATACAGTGTAGGGTCCACTGCTGATGTAAATGTTGATCTTACAGCTCAAGGGCTCTGACTACATGATCACCAAATACAAATCCTAAGAGCCAATTTGTAATGTGTTTTTATCTCAATAAAGGCCAATAATGTATCTAATGAAGTGCAATTGCAAGGTCTGTTATCGGCCATGGGATTGTTCAGGCGTTGCCTGTTATATAGAAAATAATTGAGAAAAAAGTTCACTACTCGATACAAACACAGGTTAACTAACAAGTTGGCTGAAGGAGTGTGAATATTGCATGAGTTGCGTTGCAATGAGTTCAATATTCTAAGCAACTGAAACCAACGAGTTGTGTTACGAGTTTAACATATTTATTATACATGCTTTCAATCATGAAAAAGAAAAAAAATTGAGTCATAAATTTTAATTTCACTGGTAATCTCAGTAAAACAACATAATGGTTGCCATGACAACCCCACGTAACTCACTAGTGAAATATGCACTATGCGTAACACTCTCTAGATACATTGTTTTCAGAGTAATATGTGTATAATAAACTACCATTCGTCACTACAACTCCCCGTGACAATGGTTCTTAAGGACCTCTTACATCCATTACAACATATTAACACCGGGTATTTTACCACCATATTGCTCTGCCATAAAAAAACATATTCAAGACTACAACAACTTCTTCATGCATTATGTTAGCTTGATTATAATAAAGTTGTTTTGTTCTATTGCAGGTTGTGATGCATAGCGTGTGGCGAGGACGACACAATGCCTTCCCCAGCCAACCCTCTTACCACTGCAGCCAGCGCTCTCACACGCCTCACAGACGCCATCCACAATGTGACGTCACCCCTGACGTCACCCCTGACATCACCCCTAGTGACGGAGGCAGCCACAACATCAGCCTTCACTCCGGTGGTGGGACGTGATGTGACGACACTGGGCCGTAGTGCCCAGATGAGTGTGTTGGGGCGAGGGGGGTGGTGGGTTTACTGACCTGGTCACCTCCACCTTGGGCAGTGTGGTCAATGGCATCACCAGTACAGAGGTGGGCAAGCAGTACAGGAACCTGGCGCTTGACCAGACCCTGGAGGAGGCTCAGGTGTTGGTGGGAGGCACAGGTGACCAGCCTCCCGCTGCTGTAGCGGCGGCAGCCACGGCGGGACTCTCTGTCCTCTCCCTCCACCAAGACTCCACACAAGCTTGGAGCAGTAACTCTACCTTAGACCTGTACACGGCCGCCAACTCCACCGCCCTGGGCTGGAACACCTCCACACTGCAGCCTCCACAGAGCGTGGAGAACATTGTGGAGATCATGATTATAGCCTTTGTGGTGGCCGTGCTGTCCATCCTGACGGCCGGCGGCAACCTCATGGTGCTTATCTCATTCAGAATGGACAAGCAGCTGCAGACTGTCAGCAACTATTTCCTACTGAGTCTAGCGGTGGCCGACTTCTTTATTGGCATAGTGAGCATGCCACTGTACACTGTGTACCTGCTGATGGGGGGCTGGCCGCTCGGCCCTATTATCTGTGACACCTGGCTCTCCATAGACTACACTATGAGTAACGCTTCTGTTGCTAATCTATTGTTAATAAGCTTTGACCGGTATCTGTCTGTTACAAGACCTTTAACATACCGTGCCAAGCGGACTCCAAGAAGAGCAGCCATAATGATAAGTTTAGCGTGGGTGATATCGGCAGTGATGTGGACACCGTGGATATTTGCATGGCCGTATATAGAAGGCAAGCGGTCTGTGCCAGAGAACGAGTGCTACATACAGTTCCTGCAGACCAACCAATACATCACTGTCATCACCGCTATAGCAGCCTTCTACCTGCCCGTGCTGCTCATGTGCATACTCTACTTCAAGATCTACCTGGAGACAGAGAAGCGGCAGAAGGGTTTGGCCAAGCTGCAGGCCACTAAGCAGATCAGTAAGTACGGGGACTCTAGTGATGACGATGTGTGCACCAGTCTCAGTCACAAGCGCAGTGACTCCTCCCCTGACCTGGAGGAGGCGGAGGAGCTGGCGCACATATCAGAGAAGCACAAGCCGCGGCGCACATGCATGCAGCGCATGCGCAGTTGCTGTAGAATTGACCCTGAGACCCTGGAGTACGCTGATGACTCCAGTAGTAGTGACCCACCCGGCTCCCCCACCTACCAGTGCACCCCCTCAGCCTCACAACACGTCATATCCATACGCAGGGACCAGTCTCTGCACGACAAGCTGCAGAACGGCAGACATGACAGTAGGAAGAACAGTGGTTCAGGCTTAATGATCCCACTCATTGCCGTGGACTCTAACAGGAGCACACCCACTGCCACACCTTCCACAGACATGGCTACCACACTCAGCAGGCACAGCCAGCTCTCCTCTGCCACCGCCATGACCTTACAGTCACGTGAGAGTGAGAGTACCACCGGCACCTCAGACACGCCAACCACTACAGCACCACCGCACACACCATCAACAACGTCACATCACCATAGCAACGCACCTCAACGACCAGGCTGCCCTCAACCACAAACTATATGTAGCAGTAGCAGCAGTAGTGTATATCAGCCCCAGTGGGCCCACGAGCGCCCGCTCAGAGACAGGTCGGACATGTACACCATCTTAATCAAGCTTCCAGATGAAAACTCAGGTGACAATGCAAAACCCACCATCAAAATGATCACTGACAGTGAAACAGACGATGATGATTCCCGCCTTGATAACAAGGATGCTGAACGTATCCCAATGACTGAACGTCACAGACGTCGCAGCAGTCGGGAAAACTCCAGCCACCATGATGGTTCCGTTGTCATACCAACAACGCCCACATCATCCATGGGGCGGCGGATGTCCAACACAACAGACCTGCGCATGGCCATGCAAGCACGGGTTGCGGCCAAGCTGGTCAATAAAGCCAAATCTCAGCGGGCAAGAAAGAAAAGGCAGGAGAGAAAGGAAGAGAACAAGGCAGCCAAGACTCTGAGTGCAATCCTCCTGGCCTTTGTGGTGACCTGGACTCCATATAACATATTTACTGTGATAAAGACCTTCTGCCAACATGAATGCATTAACGACACACTCTATGCTATTGGTGAGTACTACAGCTTTGTATTGTATGGAAAACATGTCGCTAGTAAACAACAACTTCCTAACAAATCTATGAAGACACAAATAGTTATTTAAATCAATTTATAATTTTAAAATGAATTCCTCTTGTTATCTCTGCTATGGTCCTATTGACTGATTCTCATACATTTATCAAGATAATTTGTACCTACGTTTGTTACCTAACTATTAGATGTTTTCCAGGGTTGATTACAGTAACCCTTCACCTTTTTCATCTTCCTACAATTGACCATTTGCTTTCTCTTTTCTTTGCACCTCAACCATTTCCCTACCAATATCTCATCCCCTTCAGATACAAAAACAACCATTTGCTTTGTAGTCCATTTTGAGAAATGTTTCTTGAAATCTTTGACATTGAATTTGTTTTTCAGTTCCCAGTGAGAAACCACTCAAATTACCAACATGTAATGCTAGATGTCTCTCTCAATGTGATGTGTTTCAGGAAAATGAATCACAAGTCGCAAAAACTGAATTTTGTGATATCATTATGTTTGAAAAGATGAGATCAAGTCGATTCCAATGATAGTATACAGTAGGGTATTTCTATATTTTAAGTTTGATATTTTTATGTTTGAAAAAAAGTTGGCAATATTTCTGGATGGTCATTTACTAGTAAAGTAGCTAAATATACTCCATAGGATGAGCTTAGAAATCATGCAGCAACAAGCATTAAGCACTCAAAAGATGAAAACATTCAAGCAAAGAAATCTCCATAGGATGAGCTTAGAAATCCACGAACATATTCAATACACTGTATTGAAATTACGTATGTAAACACATGTAGGCCTCTTCATGCAGCAACAAGCTTTAAGCACTCAAACGATGAAAACATTCCAGCAAAGTGATCTTGTGAACAAATCACTTTTAAAAATATCAATTTTGTCACTTGTGACTCATTTTCCCAGGAACATATATCAAATGGTCCTGAAGATTACCCCCACCCCCCTTAGCAGCTACCCCCTGTAGCCCCCCCCCCCCATCCCCCTCACCGACACAAACACCTTAAACCTCTTAAATAAATATCTAAATCTCCCACTGCCACTCTCTCTGATTTCAGCCTTTTCTGCTCACTTTAATACCGATGGAAGAACAAGCCTCCCCCAATATCCGCAGCCTCAAGTTTTTAGACAAGTGTGTCGATGAATAATTGCTTTACGATTAAATTAATGAATACGCTTAACAGCAGCGTGATCTGTTCTCCAGGAAAAAGCCCTGTATTTTAATCTGTTTCCTTGGAAACCAATCTGGTGTTCCAGAGTTTTATCCACTTACAGAAACAGGGAGAAATAGTCCTTGTGAAGATTTCAAATGTTATCATCATTTGTTGAACGTTATGTAGGTCAGTTATTATCACATACACACAGAAATCATGAGGAAATGTTATATCTTCAAGTTTTACATCAGATTTTTACACAATTTTCTGCTATTTTTTTGCCAACCCATCTAGCAATCTTTCAACCAGAAATGTGTTTGTTTGTTTAAGTTGTTTATTCCATCTTCAACATCGTGCCATTTTTTTCAGATAGTACATCTAGATTAAATTTTACAAGAAATTACAAAAAAGAGAATCTACTACGGTTAGAAAAATCAAAATCAAAATACATAGTGAAAGTCTAAGCAAGATTTTAGTTTTTCATGTTTTACCGAAATCAAAGCAAAGGAGACAAGTGTTACTCTCATTATCAATAAGTTGATCGGATGAAGTCAATTAACATTTTTAATATTCAAATAAAATAATTTGTGCTAGTCTTGGGGTATTTGACTTGTTGGTTTCGCTACAGGGCTTCATTAAACGTCCACACTTATATTTGACACGGTGAATCTGTGCTGGTTTCACTTATTTCATGTCCTCTATTATCACTTACCAGCAGAGGTTTTTTCTTGAAGTTCATTCTTATATAAACCCATACCAGCAGCGGAATATTGATAAAAACAGTCCTATATGAATCATAATATGAGTAACTTTTGTATAAACATTTAACAGCAGCAGAATATTGATGTATACAGTCCTATAAGTCATAATATGAGTAACTCTTGTATAAACATATAACAGCAGCAGAATATTGATGAATCCAGTCCTATAAGTCATAATATGAGTAACTCTTGTATAAACATTTAACAGCAGCAGAATATTATTAAATCCAGTCCTATACGTCATAATATGAGTAACTTTTGTATAAACATTTAACAGCAGCAGAATATTGATGTATACAGTCCTATAAGTCATAATATGAGTAACTCTTGTATAAACATTTAACAGCAGCAGAATATTATTAAATCCAGTCCTATACGCCATAATATTATGAGTAACTCTTCTACAAACTTATAACAGCAGAATATTGATAAATTCAGTCCTATAAGTCATAATATGAGTAACTCTTGTATAAACATATAACAGCAGCAGAATATTGATGTATACAGTCCTATAAGTCACAATATGAATAACTCTAGTATAAACATATATAACAGCAGCAGAATATTGATAAATCCAGTCCTATAATTCATAATATGAGTAACTCTGGTATAAAAATATAATAACTGCAGAATATTGATAAATTCAGTTTTATGAGTCATAATATGAGTAAATTTGGTGAGAGTTTTATTTTGACAATGCAGCTTTAACATGAATATATCAATAGTCTGAATAGTTTATCACATTTATTTAAGTTCAAGAATCCTTCACCTAGAAACTAAGTTAGTACACAGAAATGAACAGTAACATACAAAAATAATTAAAAATGAATGAAATAAAATAAATCATTTATCACTAAATAAGTCAAATAGTTTATCACATTTTATCCAAAAGAATCCTTCCCCCAGAAACTAAGTTAGTGCACAGAAATGAAGCATCCAGTGACTGCCCCTGTAGACCTGCACTCAGGCTCTGTATCAAATTATACAAAATTAAAAATAAATGAAATAAAATTGAGATGAATGATTCATCAGGGAGAGTTGGTGGCTGGGTGTACATGTGATTATGTGGTGTAGAGTGAGGCCTGACCGTCTCTAGGGAGATCCACTGTACACTCTACATGTACCTACACTCTACACACACACCCTCCCCCAGGTGCTGCCTAACGTACTTATGTACTTACCAACATTTATACACATTAGCATACAGTAGATCCCCTACTTATAGACACCTCATCAATCCACACACCTCAGTATAATGGACAATTAGGAGTATAACTCTCTAATCCTGTTCTGCTAAGAACTTTCATCTACCGAATCGAAACATCAAATGATCTATTTAACACGTCAAGTCACCGCGAACATCAAGGCCTGGATACACATAAGAAAGAACATATAAGTGGCGACTTAATAGACCACAAGACAAAAACTATCAGAAATGCACTAATATGCATCAACACCGAAGAGACTATCACACAAAGAACAATTGAAGAACTCAAATAGAGACATTAGAACTTAAAAATTCTCAATTATTTCAATATGGTGTCATTATCAATGTCATTTTTATTTAAGGGCTACCTGGAAAATCTCCGATGGAGAGGGAGCAATAGCCCCATTCTTTATTACCATTATGTATATGTTGATATGGAATAAAAGTTGTATAATAATAATAATATCCAGACACATTACCAATATTACAGTAAATCATCTTCCCTATACTGTACATTTCTATTTTAGAGCCAGTCCCCAGTCCCCATACTGTACATTTCTAGTAAAGAGACCCTCTGTAGTCGAGACACCTCACCATTATGGACAGTTAGCCCCAGTCCCTATACAGTACATTTCTATTAAAGTGACACCTCTCTAATCCAGACACTTCACCATTATGGACAGTTAGCCCCAGTCCCTATACAGTACATTTCTATTATAGTGACACCTAGACCACTTCTCTAGCTTCTCATGCCCCTCATATCCCCCCACCCTACCCACTCATCCACATGATAGTATGCACCATTAATTTCATAACAAAACATTCCCATGTACATACAGAGATCTAAATGATAGGTTCAAATAATATTATAGACATAGGAAGCCAAGTGGTGTGTTAGCAGCCCCACCTAGTGATAGAGTGGAGCAATAAACAATTAATTAGTCTTGTATGTGAGGTCCAATATAGCACTGCCTGGCGGCCATGCTACCCGTCACTCATCCTACCCTTACAGTAATAGTGTGTAGGCACTAGTAGGGTACAGGTGGACGCTGGGCATCCTACCCTCACAGTAATAGTGTGTAGGCACCAGTAGGGTACAGTTGGGCACTGGACATCCTACCCTCACAGTAATAGTGGGTAGGCACCAGTAGAGGTACAGGTGGACACTGGGCATCCTACCCTCACAGTAATAGTGGGTAGGTACCAGTAGGGTACAGGTGGGCACTAGGCATCCTACCCTTACAGTAATAGTGGGTAGGTACCAGTAGGGTACAGGTGGGCACTAGGCATCCTACCCTCACAGTAAGTGAGCAAGTTGTGTATCAGTGTGGGGCCTATACAAGGCTGCCTGCTGGGCAGGTGTGATGGCTGGGGGCAGGTAGAGGTGTCACTGTGTATCAGTGTCGGGTCTATACAAGGCTGACTGCTGGGCAGGTGGGATGGCTGGGGGCAGGTAGAGAGATTGGTGTATCAGTGTGGGGCCTACACAAGGCATCCAGCTGGGCAGGTGTGAAGGCTGGGAGCAGGTAGAGAGATTGGTGTATCAGTGTGTATCAGTGTGGGACCTACACAAGGCTGCCTGCTGGGCAGGTGTGATGGCTGGGGGCAGGTAGAGAGATTGGTGTATCAGTGTGGGGCCTACACAAGGCTGCCTGCTGGGCAGGTGTGATGGCAGGGAGCAGGTAGAGAGATTGGTGTATCAGTGTGTATCAGTGTGGCGCCTACACAAGGCTACCTGCTGGGCAGGTGTGAAGGCTGGGGGAAGGTAGAGAGATTGGTGTATTAGTGTGGGGCCTACACAAGGCTGCCTGCTGGGCAGGTGTGAAGGCTGGGGGCAGGTAGAGAGATTGGTGTATCAGTGTGGGGCCTACACAAGGCTGCCTGCTGGGCAGGTGTGAAGGCTGGGGGCAGGTAGAGAGATTGGTGTATCAGTGTTGGACCTATACAAGGCAGCCTGCTGGGCAGGTGTGATGGCAGGGAGCAGGTAGAGAGATTGGTGTATCAGTGTTGGACCTATACAAGGCAGCCTGCTGGGCAGGTGTGATGGCTGGGAGCAGGTAGAGGTGTCACTGTGTATTAGTGTGGGGCCTACACAAAGCTGCCTGATGGGCAGGTGTGATGGCTGGGAGCGGGTAGAGCGATTGGTGTATCAAGGTGGGACCTACACAAGGCTGCCTGCTGGGCAGGTGTGATGGTTGGGAGCAGGTAGAGAGATCTGTGTATCAGTGTGGGGCCTACACAAGGCTGCCTGCTGGGCAGGTGTGAAGGTTGGGGGCAGGTAGAGAGATTGGTGTATCAGTGTGGGGCCTACACAAGGCTGCCTGCTGGGCAGGTGTGAAGGCTGGGACCAGGTAGAGAGATTGGTGTATCAGTGTGGGGCCTACACAAGGCTGCCTGCTGGGCAGGTGTGAAGGTTGGGGGCAGGTAGAGAGATTGGTGTATCAGTGTGGGGCCTACACAAGGCTGCCTGTTGGGCAGGTGTGATGGCTGGGGGCAGGTAGAGAGATTGGTGTATCAGTGTGGGACCTACACAAGGCTGCCTGCTGGGCAGGTGTGATGGCAGGGAGCAGGTAGAGAGATTGGTGTATCAGTGTTGGACCTACACAAGGCAGCCTGCTGGGCAGGTGTGAAGGCTGGGGGCAGGTAGAGAGATTGGTGTATCAGTGTGGGACCTACACAAGGCTGCCTGCTGGGCAGGTGTGAAGGCTGGGGGCAGGTAGAGAGATTGGTGTATCAGTGTGGGGCCTACACAAGGCTGCCTGCTGGGCAGGTGTGATGGCTCGGGGCAGGTAGAGAGATTGGTGTATCAGTGTGGGACCTACACAAGGCAGCCTGCTGGGCAGGTGTGAAGGCTGGGGGCAGGTAGAGAGATTGGTGTATCAGTGTGGGGCCTATACAAGGCTGCCTGCTGGGCAGGTGTGAAGGCTGGGGGCAGGTAGAGAGATTGGTGTATCAGTGTGGGGCCTACACAAGGCAGCCTGCTGGGCAGGTGTGAAGGCTGGGGGCAGGTAGAGAGATTGGTGTATCAGTGTGTATCAGTGTGGGGCCTACACAAGGCTGCCTGCTGGGCAGGTGTGATGGCTGGGGGCGGGTAGAGAGATTGGTGTATCAGTGTGGGGCCTACACAAGGCTGCCTGCTGGGCAGGTGTGATGGTTGGGAGCAGGTAGAGAGATTGGTGTATCAGTGTGGGACCTACACAAGGCAGCCTGCTGGGCAGGTGTGAAGGCTGGGACCAGGTAGAGAGATTGGTGTATCAGTGTGGGACCTACACAAGGCTGCCTGCTGGACAGGTGTGAAGGCTTGGGGCGGGTAGAGAGATTGGTGTCGTTAACAAATGAACAAGAATATTGAATATTGTGTGGTGATACCTGGGGGCCTGTATTGTGATTGTGAGTGGCTCGATGACATCTGATACAGCGACATCTACAGGGGGATTGTCGTAAACAGTCTCATGGCACAATAGAGCATTTGCATGAAACTAGTGTATGGCTATTACAGTGCATACTGGGATACACAATAGAGCATTTGCATGTAATGTGTGTATGGCTATTACAGTGCATGCTGGGATACACAATAGGGCATTTGCATGTAACACTGTATGTGTGTTACAGTGCATGCTGGGATACAAAATAGGGCATTTGCATGTAACACTGTATGTGTGTTACAGTGCATGCTGGGATACACAATAGAGCATTTGTATGTAACACTGTGTATGTGTGTTACAGTGCATGCTGGGATAAACAATATTATATTAGGTTTATTCCATTCCTTGAACACCAACCACATCACCCACACCGGCAAACCAGGTATACTACGATCCTTCTCCCCCCTTCAACAATATTATGTTGGTTATCTCGTTGTTCCTTAGGCGTTTTCTTGAGACGAATACATTCAAATTTTCATTTGCCTTTCCTGCAGGCGAGTATCTATCCGCATGATATGTAATGTAGCAACAAAATGTCAATATAATTCAGATCAATATATCAAGAAAGAATGAATACGTAATTCTCAAAAACCTTTCCAGTGTCGAAACTAATATTATGATCATCAATAAAAGTCCATAAGGTAATAAATGACTATAATATGGTAATACATAATTATAAGAGCAATAAATAACATATTCCCTTGACCACCTCCCTGGTGAGCTTGACCATCAGCTGGACACTGTCCACCAATCAATCACGTGATGCCTGTCACATGACATCCATCCACACAATACCCACGTGACAGGTATCAGGGTCAAATCGTCAGAAAATGTACAATTGCCAGATGTACACATTAAGTAAATTCTGCTAAATAAGACTGAAAAATGGTCAACACTAGGTATATTTGCACATATTTGGCATTGCCTAGAGTCAAACAAGCTATTCAGTTATGTTGAACTGTACTTGGGACCATTTTTTTTGTCATACATCTGGATTATTTGGGAGGTTTGGTAAAGGTGAATTGTACATTTTCTGAAGATCAGACCAATCAGCCCCATCCCTCACCATGGGTGGTATTCATACATGTCTATACCTATCATAGCTTAATAAACCTTACATACCCTCTCCTCAACCTCCCCTCCCCCCTCCTCGCCCCCCCCCCCTCCCCTCCCCCACTCGCCCCCCCCCCAATAGATCTGGCCCCTGTGAGACACGGTAATGCATCAGCCTCACAAGAAATATCTTTTGAGACAAAAAATGACTTTGATGCATCATGATATTGTAGAAAAAGAGATTAAGGGGATTCCAACGATGTTAGTGTTTAGGAAATCTAAAAAGTGTTGCCATAATTGTTTGTTTGACATTTCCTTATGTCTGAAAAATATTGGATTTGTTCTCAGAGATGGTGGCTATTTAATACATCAGTCTCAGAACAAATGTGAAACATTGGCTTGAACATTGTGGAGATTTGGAAAGAATGTTTGTAAGAGGAAAAGTCAAATGTACAGCCTGAAATTGTGCCTTTCTAGATTATGTTTGAAGTATATGTGATGTGTCACAGGAAAATGAGGCATGGGTGAAAAAAATTGACTTTTAGGCACCATGGTATTTTAAAAAACGAGATTAAGGGGATTCCAACGATGTAAGTGTTTAAGCAATCTAAAAAGTTTCGTCAAAATTAATTCATTTGACGTTTTCTTATGTTTGAAAAGAATTGAAAGATATTTCTGGGAGGACAGTTACAAATACTAAATAATACTTTATAGGATGACCTAAAGAACACAAGCCTGTATTTAATACACTTGAACTTTGGTGCATGTATTGATGCAACGGAAAGGACTAGAATCACACAACAAGAGAACATTCCTAGTGTCAGAAGAATCTTCTGAATAAAACAGGTTAAAAAGTATCAATTTTGCGACTTTTTCCTGTAATAAATCACAGATTAAATGATCAGGCAGCTAGCTGTTGGTTTCACTTGACTAATATTCATGACTAATATTCACACACCGTCAACCAACTCGTTAGTTAACTCGTATAAATCAATCAATCCACTAGCACATGCTGAACCAATGTAGCAGTCGGTGACATAGTATTTGTCCAGGACTTCCAGCCATCCAATCACAGCGCAGATTAAAGTAGATCCAGCCAATCAGAAAAAAGCTTTCATCAGGATTAACTCATCAGACAACATTTAAAACAACTTCTTTTCATCAGGAAATTGGCAGGTTGGCGCATGCGCAGTACACACTGTGAAGAACCAACAATGACGTTAACTTGAAACCCTCCATAAGGAGAACACTCTTACTTGAAAATCAAGTAATCTAATGAAAGAACTATAAATGAACAATCTTTAATAAAACAAAATAGGTAACACAGATTATAGACAAGATCTGTTATGCAGAGTGCTCTTCCAGTTCGGTAAATGATTGATATATGAATTCAATGTAAGCTGTTACTGAATAAAAGTTGTGACTTAAGTTATAACGTCCTACTTTACATGGAATATAACGAGTATAAGTAACTATGTATAAAGTGTTACTACAGAGACGTATAAGTGACTTAAGTTAATACCTCATACTTTACATGGAATATAACGAGTATAAGTAACTATGTATAAAGTGGGACTATAGAGACGTATAAGTGACTTAAGTTATAACTTCCTACTTTACATGGAATATAACAAGTATAACTATGTATAAAGTGGGACTATAGAGACGTATAAGTGACTTAAGTTATAACTTCCTACTTTACATGGAATATAACAAGTATAACTATGTATAAAGTGGGACTATAGAGACGTATAAGTGACTTAAGTTATAACTTCCTACTTTACATGGAATATAACAAGTATAAGTAACTATGTATAAAGTGGGACTATAGAGACGTATAAGTGACTTAAGTTATAACTTCCTACTTTACATGGAATATAACGAGTATAAGTAACTATGTATAAAGTGGGACTATAGAGACGTATAAGTGACTTAAGTTATAACGCCCGACTTTACATGGAATATAATGAGTATAAGTAACTATGTATAAAGTGGGACTATAGAGAGGTATAAGTGACTTAAGTTATAACTTCCTACTTTACATGGAATATAACGAGTATAAGTAACTATGTATAAAGTGGGACTATAGAGACGTATAAGTGACTTAAGTTATAACTTCCTACTTTACATGGAATATAACGAGTATAAGTAACTATGTATAAAGTGGGACTATAGAGACGTATAAGTGACTTAAGTTATAACTTCCTACTTTACATGGAATATAACGAGTATAAGTAACTATGTATAAAGTGGGACTATAGAGACGTATAAGTGACTTAATATATAACGTCCTACTTTACATGGAATATAACGAGTATAAGTAACTATGTATAAAGTGGGACTATAGAGAGGTATAAGTGACTTAAGTTATAACGTCCTACTTTACATGGAATATAACGAGTATAAGTAACTATGTATAAAGTGGGACTATAGAGACGTATAAGTGACTTAAGTTATAACGCCCTACTTTACATGGAATATAACGAGTATAAGTAACTATGTATAAAGTGTTGCTACAGAGACGTATAAGTGACTTAAGTTATAACGTCCTACGAGGACCATACAAGAAGCACCATAAAGCAAGTACAGGGCTGGGCCAACTATTATTGCATTATATTATGAATTTGATAAAACACCAAATCTAGAGACAAAGCGATCTTAGTGAAGTTGTTTTTTAGTTTAATATATTGTATAGGTATAGTTCAACCTGTGTATTAGTTTTGGAAATACTTGAAGTACTTCAATATTCGGCATGAGAATGCAATTCCAAGTTCTTGCTAGTTCCTATTTACCCTCCCCTTCCCCCATTTAACTTCCCTAGATCCTTTCTCATCCATCATAGCAGTACATGATTAAACAAATATGGAATGATAATACAGCTGTAGGAGGTGGTTGGTAAAGACACCAACGTCCCTAAAGCTGCATAATCACTGCCTTGATGGCTCTTGTGGCCCTAACCACCTCAGACAGAGACTACGAGGATTAATAACCTCCATTCCTGGACTGCTGGTGCACTGTTATTGAACTATTTGGTACATAATCCAGAGGCAAAGCTGAACCGTTATGCACAAACATGCAGCCCCTCAATATCGGTTATTAATCATCATGTTTGGCTGGAAGTAAAAAATATATAGAGTGAATGGGACAAGGTGCTGGTAATTAAATATTTATTGGACAGGATTGTGTAACAATCGAGTTAAATAAATATATGCAATTACAAGTTCCAAGTTCCATTCACTATTTATAATATGCCCTGAGCATAGACAAATATTGATATATTTTGTTTCGACTCGTCATAAAGTACCTAAAAGCTAAAAGAAAACGCAATTAATTTTTTTATTGTACACATACAATGAAAATATATTTATTGCACCCACTTATTGCACCACTGAATTGGAATGTGCATATAATAAACATACATACAGCATATAATACAAGGCCTACTTCAGTTGTGTACCTCTCGCTCTCTCTACGTTCTCCCCCCCATCCCGCCCCACCCCGCCCCACCACGCCCCACCCCGTGCCTCTCCACCCCGCCCCGGCCCTCGGCCCCTAATCTAAGACAAGGCAACAAGGCAGAGTGTGGCAGCAGCAGGCCTCCATCCTGACGTGCTTCCCACGGTGTCAGGTTACACTATGTGAGTCAGATTTTCAGAAATTGTACAATTTGCAGCTGTACACATTTTGTAAATTCAGCTAAATTAGGCTGCAATCTGGTCAATACTAGGTAAATTCGAGTCTATTTGGCATTGCATTGATTCTAGCAATCTGTTTGGTTCGGTTGAACTGTATTTTTAACCTGATTTTGGTCCTAAATGTGGGTTATTTGAGAAGATTGGTGAAGTTGAATTGTACATTTTCTGAAAATCTGACCCATGTAGTGTGGCTGCACTAACCACCCATTCTACTCATGGCTATAGTCAGAGCAACAATAATTCTTCCATTACTGAGTTACATTCACTATTCAATTCACACTCACATGGAGCGAGTGCAATACGGACATATATGTCACCTCTCTTACAGCACTGGAGTATCATTATTAAACAGCATTATTCCCCGCGTATATATATAGTAAAGTGCTTTTGTGGAAGTATTTTGATAGGTATCTGGAAGATAATCTAATATTTTGGAGCGTTTCTGAGATCAAGTTGTTCATAATAAAACTATTACACAATGCACAACCATGACATGACAGTGTTCACCACCAATACATTTCTATTAACACCAGGATCAGGTTTTCAGTGATAGGCCGGCTTCTATCATCTGACCTCTAAGACCACGCCCCTTTTAACCTAAACCTGAATATTACCTGGGAGAGATATGGGTCAGATTTTCAGAAAATGTACAATTCACCTTCACCAATCTTCTCGAAAAACCCACATTTAAGACAAAAATGAGCTTCAAAATGCAGTTTAACATCTCAGAAGTGATACTTTAAATCAATGCAATACCAAATATACTCAGATATACCTGGTATTCTTCATTTTTCAGCCTTATTTTGGAGAATTCTCTAAATGTGTTAATATGCCAATTGTACATTTTCTGAAAACCTGACCCATATACAACAACGTGCTACTTTCTCACCCCGCACAATTGATAAGCTTTGTGATTCAGAACTTGTTGAGTAGTGAGGTAGCAATTTGTTCCATGTGAAGTTTGATTTATTCTCATTCTGCTCTTACTACCAGATCCTGTGGCAATCATCTGTGATCCGTTTCAGGAAAATGAGTCATAAGTCGCAAAATTGATATTTTTCAAAGTGTTTTTTTCACAAGATCACATTATTGGAATGTTCTATTTTTTGGCGGGTTGATTACTTATAGCTATATCAATTGATGTATCAAATTTCAGCACAATCTATGTAATATATCCTTTCGTTTTGAAGGTCCTCATATGGAGTACATTTAGTTACCTTACTGTTTATTGACCCACAGAAATATTGGAAACTTTTTTTCCAAAAACGAAATTATCAAACTTAAAATCTAGAAATATTTATTAGATTATTCGACTGTTTACTATCATTGAAATCGGCTTGATCTCATCTTTTCAAATATGGTGGTATCTCAAAATCCATATTTTGCGACTTATGACTCAGTTTCCTGAAACACATCTCAGATTCTTAAAGCCGCAATCTCTGTTAACATCTATCAAGAACTGAACATTTAAAAAAAAAAAGGACTGGAGACTTCCTTCTTGTTATTCTGTTCCTTTCCTACACCTCTTAAAGTCATTTGATAATATGTTTGGGATGGTTTGTCCAGTCTATATTTATATTGTGGAGCTGATTACTTCATGTATTATAGCTCTCAAGTGCTATAACAATCATTTTTATAATAAAACACACAATAAGTTGGTAATGGTTGGACTCTAGAAGAGAGATGATGCAGTATGTTTTATTATTGCTTTAACCTACAAGTTATATTTAGTATTTTTATGCAAGCAATCATGGGGAAAAAGGGATTTGAATCATAGACAGACATGCACAGTGCACACTGAATGTTACAATCAATGGATTGTATTTATATATCAAGATAATTGGCTCACACAGGCAATAATTCAATACAGAATATCAAGAGTCTCCAGCTCACTGCTGTGTCTAGCTTCATTAGGCTCTAGTGCTTAAAGTTACTTAAAAACAAAATAAAAATCCAAAATAAAATCCACAAAAAAATGCTGTTGACAGAAATGGTACTGACTACAAGGTACTATTCTAAGTACATGCCAACACAGAGCACACAGCCTCTGACAGAGGTAGAAAAACAAGGTAGACAGGCACAGATGAGGGTTGAACCCAGGACCTGTGGGTTCAGAGTGATCCCTCGTACTTACTGAGCTAACTCACTCATAGCTTTACCACAGGGAGGCATGGTGGGGCCTTGATCTGACGGGGCAGTCAACTAGTGAAGCATTGTCTTGTATCTTCATCTCTTTCTCCCTGCTTTGTTGGCTTTTCCCTTTCACCCCAATTTGTCTCCCTCTCCTCCTGCCCTCTTTTGCTCTCCCCGGCCCCTTTCTCTTCTGTCTTACTTTTCATTCGTGGCTAGTTTGGTATATTATCTTTCTCTGCTTCTCTTCTTAACCTCACTCCTTCCTACTCCTTCTCTATCTTCATCTTTCTCTCTCCTCTCTCTTCTCTTTCTCTTGCCCATCCTTTCTCTCCTCTCTCTCCTCTCTCTCCTCTGTCTCCTCTCTCACCCTCTCTCCCTGTTCTCTTTTCTCTCTCTTCTCTCTCCTTTCTCCCCTCTCCTGCTACACTCTCCCTTCTCTCTCACACACTCTGCCCCTTCTCTCCCTCCTCTCTCCTCTCCCTCTCTCTTTTCTCTCTCTCCTCTCTCCTCTCCCTCTCTTGTTTTTATCTCTCCTCCCTCTACCCCTCTCTCTCCTCACTCTCTCTCGTTCTCCCTCCTTCCCTGTATCTTTTTCTTCTCCCTTATATCTATTGTCTTATATCCCTCCCCCCCCCCCCACTCTACACAACCAATGTTCAAATGTTGATAATAATAATAATGTATATTCATTACATAACTCCTCTAATACACATTTCCTCTTTATATATTTCAGGATATTGGCTCTGCTATATAAACAGCACTGTGAATCCTATATGCTATGCCCTATGTAATGCCAACTTTCGTCGCACCTACTGGCGTATCCTGACATGTCGCTTTGGTCGCAAAGGTGCGCAGAAACGCAACGCGCTCTACGAAACATCAACTTCTGGTGTCAAACAAGCTGGCTTTGGTAAAGTCAGATGAACTGCACAATCTTTATGTTGGATCTTAATTATGACATTAATTATCAATTAATAAAAATTGTAATCATTAGTAATTTATAACAGGAGTAGGCAATTTGTGGCCGCTCAATGTACATAGTATAAATAATGCATATTGTATGTAATGGATGTTATTGATATAAATATAATTATTGTATAAATGTCTATAACAATTATATCTAATATAATGATGATAACAAAAGTGGTACAATGGCAAAAATATGTATAATAAAACCCCCAGTTGGTGTACATTCTGTGCTTGTATGTGCGTGTACAGATGCGTGTCGCGTGGAGAAGGCTTATCGTGGTCTCAAGTTTCCCGGTGTTTCTAGCAAATAAATCCCTTAGATGTACCAGTCCTTTACTCCACTCACCTTTACTCATGTACATTAATTGTCTTAATAGGGGAGTTGCATAGCCGCCATTTTGAATCTTGAAATGTATGGAATTATGGGACTAATGGTACGGTGTAAAATCTATAGAAAACTTGTCATGTTTTATTTGGAATATTTATCAATGCTCTAATGTCAATATCTATGAGTTATACATGTTTCCATGACACAAGCCTCCATCTTTCCCATCATGCATTTGGTTTTCATAGATCATTCACAGAAGCTATGATATTCGTGAAATATTCTTGTAATTTTTTTTATAAAACTGTTGCTGCACATTCGTGTGTCACATTTCATTAGAATCCATCCCAGGATGCACTGCAACAGACATGCGCAGTGGCACATACAACTCCCCTATTGTCTTAATTTACCATGCTCTATGTCTACCTAACGCTCTACAGATGGACATATCCTTCATATCAAATGTACCAATGTTAAGCTATTTTCCCTAATGAGTTCACTGGTAAAGTGCACTGAATTAGGCATTGTTGAAGAAAGTGCTGGCATGGGATTTACCGAAAAATGTCTCACAAGATTATCCACAAGAACCATTGGTCAGAATGATTTTAGTTGTTGGGGCGTATTGCACTGTTTGTAGCATGAATACATGTACTCAATTTCAAGACTGTGTATTGAATATGTGATGTGTTTCAGGAAAATGAGTCGCAAGTCGCAAATTTATTTTTATTCAATAAGATACCAAAGTTTCAGAGTTTAAATTACTCCTTCTTCAGGGTATTTTATTTTTACCATGATCAATTTAATCATATAGAAAAAAAATGTTTCATCAATGAAGTAACATTTTTCAGTTAATACGATCACAAAACAATTTTTCATGATTCTTCTAATATTTTCTTCCATCTTGATTTAGCCAAATTAACTAAATTTGTAGAACTGCCAATCAAATATGTCTGACCCCCTGATGTATGACCTTCAGATGTGTGACCTTGAGATGAGCAACCATGGTGCCATGTTATTCTGGAGAGAGGAACCCTGTACATGCCTTGGAACTCCTTCAATGTGACCATCTTATGTCAGAAATTTAGGAAGTTTGTGTCATTGTGGTCAATAAATGAACTTATGCAAAACAAATTCAGGTCAATTGTCTAAATTACCAGCACAGGTGTATTGCATAAGTAAAGCTTTATTTCCTAGTCCATAGTCCAAAGTAAGATTTGACAAACAAAATTCCATGGAAACTTCAAGATAGTTTGCCCTTTGGAATACATTCTGACTTCTGAATCGACTGAAAGGCACAGGTGTGATTGGACTGATTTTGGGGTCAAACCCATTCCAGGTTATTCAACGGAAAACATGGGGGAAAGTCAAAAAGTTTCTTGTTTTAATATGTTTAAACCTACATTTTACTTCATTTGAATGCATATAGAACATATTGTCTGCCTGTTTTGATGCTACCGTGTCACAATTTGGGACGAACAAAAGAAAATTGCATTGTAAATTTGCAATAAGGGAGTTGCATGTCCTATTGAATCTGAATTCACATGGAATTATGGCTGTATGTCAGTGTAAAAGCTTTAGAAACATGTCATGTTCAGCATGGGATATTTAGCAGGGATCTTATGTCAATATTCATGTGTTTTACATGTTTCCACGAGACAAGACCTTCCCAATTATGCATTTGGTTCTTATATATCACTTATATAATGATAAGATATTGGTGAAAATATCATTAGCGTCATTAAGAGCCATTTGAGGATTTTGTTTAGTTGTTTTTGCTAAACAGCTGCTAAGATGTCCTCATCTGTATTTGGGGACGCATCATAATCCCTTCCTGCGATGATGTCCCTTATTATCGCTCACCAGCGGCCGTATTCCCTCAGACATTAGACTTCAAATTTATGTAAAGACATATAACAACCACAGAATATTGATAAATCATGTTCTATGAGTTATAGTATTAAAGACTTTGGTAAGATTTGTTTTGTTGAAATAGCTGATATTGCACCCATAATTCCATGTTATCAGTGTTCAAGATGGCGGCTGTACAACTGCTCTATTACCTGCTCAACCTTTGTGAGAGTATCCCGGTAATGTACAGACTACATGGTTGTCATGGATACAGTGCATCCACACTATGGGCTCTATGGTACAGTTAGACCACTTTATGGGTATGTCGGATAATGGGGAACATTCGCTTCATTGGAACAAGTTTTGTACTGAAACCCCTGAATCCTTTAGCGTTTATATGTGTATTTAAGCAGGAAGGTGGGCGTATACACTAAGGGATTTGTGTGAAGAATAAACAAAGGGTCATACTAAGCCAACCATCTCACATATTTCAAATTTTGTTGAAAATCGGTCAGAGATTGGTTTGGTGTGTCCCACAACCAAAATATTCCACTAATTATATGGAACATATACAGGTTAACTAACGAGTTGGTTGAAGGTGCGGGAATATTGCACGAGTTGTGTAGCAATGAGTGCAATATTCTAAGTGACTGAAACAAACGAGTTAGTTAACAGATATATGTGCTTTCAATCATGACAATAGAAACAAATCGAGTCATCAATTTGAATTTTACTGGTGAACTTAGTAAAAAGACCAGATTGGTTATCATGACAACCCCATGTAAATCACTAGTGAAATACACATTATGCATAAATGACTCTAGACGCTAGAGTAATGCGGGTATAATAAAATATAATATAAACTGGTATTTAATGTATTATTCATACAACCTTACCATCCTGGAATAGAGAAAGGAAACAAATCCATTGAATAATATAATGTATAACTATTATTCACCACAATATGTCCATCAATGTGAGGATTTATTCAATTCAATTTAAGTATTGTTTATTATGCTGATCTTGCTGCACAAAGGGTTTCCATGTCTGGTTCATACTAAATTATACAACTTTGAATTCGCCAGTTCTTCCAGAGAATGCCTCTACTTGATTGGCAACTTGGTTACAACAGAACGACTTAGTTTGTGAAATTATAAATAATTTATGCTGTCAACGCTCAGATTCATCTCATGAATATCATTTCCCCAATTTCCCCTGGTCTTCAGGTTTAATCTTTATTTAAGAACTGTTTCATGAGAATTTATTGACATTTCTTGTGTAAGGCTCAAGTTAGAATAATGTTGTGAGTTCAAATGATTTTGGTGATGGGCGTGTGAGGTTTGTGAAATACGCCAGATAGTTCTACCCATGTCCGGATTGTGTTATATACCAAATCACTATGGTGTATTCAAGACTGGTTTCATCGGGTTACTCATGACATGCATGTTGCCATGGTAACAACGTCTGTAATAAATCATCATCAGTGATATACTTCTTCCAACTAAAGGTAATTACTACATTAAGTTGGAAATGTACGGAAAATTCACTTTAAGCAAATGTTCATATGGGTCAGATTTTCAGAAAATGTACAATTCACCTTCACCAATCCTCTCAAATAACCCACATTTAGGAGAAAAATGAGCTCCAAAATGCAGTTTAACATAACAGAACTGATATTTTAAATCAATGCGATACCAAATATACTCAGATAAAGCTGGTATTCACCATTTTTCAGTCAAATTTAGGAGAATTTCCTAAATGTCTACAGCTGCCAATTGTACATTTTCTGAAAATCTGACCCATATAGAGTTGGGGTTAAGTGGACCATAGTGTATCACACAAATCCCCTATTATAGAGCACCAGTAATGAACACTTAAGAACAAAATAAAACAGGACATGAAATGAAACATATTAAAGAAAATACTGTGTATTTAACAAATCCTCTATTGTGAAGTGGTATATAGTGTGTCACACAAATCCCTTATTGGTGAGAGCATCTGTAATTTATCTTTTAGATAAACTTTAAAGACAACACAGATTATCCCACAACTCCCCTATTGTGGAGTGAAACACTGTGTATCACACAAACCCCCTATTGCACCTGTACAGAGTGGTGCAGGTGGTGCCCCCTGGTGGACCGGCCTACACACATGTGGCTAGTGTACTTCTATTGTTCTGCCATGGTTCATATCATAATAAATACATAGTTTATACATATCTACATGCCTCTTCGTCTTATTATTGTCTTCTATATTTTGTAACAGATCAACAGTCTTCTGGGTTTACACATCCCCTCTTCCTTCAAGATACCCTTTTAATTTAAATGCCCTTTCTTTATTGAATATTATTTCCCCGTCGTAATCAAAAGGAGAAAAAGGAATCACCCATATACATTTACCTTATTGGGATTATTTCTTGCCAAATTATCATAGCAATGTCTGAAAACTTTCGAAACATGCAAGCCAGCTCTACATAGCATACACTAAGAGTGCAACCTCATAAACCAATCAAATTGCATCATTCGAGGCACACATTTCCATGGCCACCCAAATTGCGTTGTTATTTGCCTTTTCAGAAAGCACCTCTATATCACCTCTTAGATCACATATGTATAAAACTGTACATTGTGATGCCTGTAATTAGTTGCAGACCAGATTACAAGCTATTACTACCCAGGTTCGGTCAAAGCTTCTTTTTTTTAAATACTTTTATTCAATCTGTCAAAGCTTCTTGACAAAGTTAAAGTAAAACTAGACACAGTTTCAGTTTCTGTAGCTTTATTCGTCTCTCCACACTTCTGATTGAAAACAGGATTCACAATGTACTGCTTTACTGAGAAAAGTTAGAGATAAGGCCTTCCAGAAAGCGCGGAAAACAAACTCTGTAAAGAACTGAAAAAGAGCAAAGATCATAAGAAATCAAATCAACTCAAATTTAATGAAAATGAAAAATTACCCTCTGGAAGAACAAATTAGAAGTGATAAAGGTAACAGCCAGAAATTCTGGGATATTATTAAATCGCTCATAGCACCAGAAAATTTAAAAAGCGAATCATTAGGATACAATATAACAATACTTTAGTCGAGGACCAATTTCAGAAGTCTTCAATGACTTTTTTGTGGATATAAGCGCCACCTTTTCTAAATCCATAAACCCCCTAAACTCTATGGAGGAGACTATGTTGAATAACCTTATAATGACATGCAATTGGGAGAGAAGTTTAAGTTTAAACAAGTGACTCAGGGGGATGTGGTCAAACAAATAGAAAGATCAGGTGCCAATACATCTTCTGGTATCCCACAATTACCCAAAAAAACTCTTAAAACCATGCTTTTTAACTCTCCCATACCACTTCACACACCTCTTTAATGTTTCAATAAATTCTGGTAAATGCCCACAACAGTTTAAAGAAGCAACAATAATAGTAGTTCAAAAACAGAAACGATAACAAAAAAAACCCAGAAACGTGCCACAGGGGACGATTCAGATGTAGAAGGTCCCATTGGAAGATCTCTGACAGAGACGAGAGTCCTATCTTTATATAAATCTCATTTACAATAAAATGAAAATAAAGTTTCAATAATAATAATAACTATTACTGTCAACACTGGTTTCTAGGGACGCTTCCTGCCAGTTTATTTAAATGCTGACCATCACAGTGAACAAAGGTTTTGGTTCTGTATTCAAAATTTCTTTTTGAAATGTGTCTTTGTGGCGGGTATGTCAACAAAGGTGATGAGGAAGATAACTGCCTAATATACTTCTGTTAAAACTCTTGCCAACACCAATATACAGCGAGGCCACTTTCCCTCTACTATAATAGTAAATGAAATAGAAAGAAACGTTGAAAACAAATCAAACACAGTGAAAGTGTATTTTCTATAGTTCAAAAATGTCTTCATAGTTGAGATGTAGGGGATAAGTTGTGATATGAACACAAACATTCTGACCACATCTGGGTCTGGGTCAGGACTTCTTTACTGACAAGACAGACAGCTGTACAACAGCTATTCTGACAACCTGAGTCTTGTTGATATACGATCCTGTTCTTCAACTTTTTATCATTAAAGATGTACTTTGTTTTATGTTTTAAAAATATTTTTCTATCATTTTAAAACAACAGAATGAATGGTCTGGGTTGCTGGACATTAGAATTACTTATGTGGTCCAGGATGCCATATGAAAATACAATTTTGTACACTTTTGAATTTTGTTGATTTCACGCTTTTCAACAAAATTAATGGCTACTCAGGCATGGAATCGTATTTAATTTAGTGGGAGTTATTCTAAAAGTGTTTGAAATGTGCACTAAATACATTAGTCAACTTGGCACTCCCTGATTTCTTATCGTTGAGCTGGTTCTGAGGTGGAGAGGAGTGGCAAGTGCCTCCTATACATGGTTCACTGGTTGATTGATTTGGTTAGAATTCACTAGGTACCGGCCCTTTTACAAATTCCAAGTACTGCTTATTGCCTTCCAATTCCTCATAAGACTGTTTATCATCAATTTCTATTAATGGTTGATTCATCTTCACTTTCACACTATCAGGTCTTACATCCATCAAATCATTTAAAGCCCTTGAGACCTTAGAAGCTCTGATACCACCATGCTTAATGGTCACACTTTTGCATGTCTCTTCCTGAAGACTGCAGTATTCGTAGGCTGCAGTAAGGCCCTGTAGGATTGGCAAGATGCCACTTGATATGCCTATTTCATTGAATTCAAAAATTGAATAAATATCGTTCCAACACTGAGGTAGATCCATTATAACCTCATCACACTTGGGCAAGGCTGAGAAGAGTTTGGTATAATATTTCTCTGAATACAAGTGGGCTGAAGATAAACCAAAAAATTGTAGCCAATTACATATGCGCAACTGCCTGATATGTTTGGGTTTGTAGCGACTGTCATTCCACCATTGTAGAGTGTCACTTGCATCAGAAACATTACGACACTCCACTTTGTAGTCGTTGTCACGGCCGTCTATCCTCGCCCATCTAGTGGTTTCTGGAATTCTGCAGAAGGTGTAAGTAATTTGGCTCCCCGCATATAAACTGCGATTTCTTTCTTTCCTGAAAATATATCACAGGACATGATATAGTGAACAAAAATGAACGTGTAATTGTTCCACCACCAAGAAATATATGATTTACATTTAGAGCATTATAGTGCAGAGATAGTCATGGGCCTATGTCATAATGTGGATAAACCTGAGCTATTCTCATTCAAGCTTTTTGAAATGTGGTTTGCCAATATTGCTATTTAACAGATTGGGAAATATATGTATGAATTCCACACTGTCTTTGGATATTACATCTAAATTTCTCACCACTTGCTTAGTGCTGGGGATATTCTAATATCTACTTGTAACTCAATACTCTGCAGTTAGTCTATGCTGTTATGTCATCCCGTGTGAAATTCATGTTAATTTTTGCAGACAAACATTTTTTTGAAGCATTCAATGAGCTGAATTCAAAAATCAATGTCTGCAATTTTTTTAATTATTTTATCATACCGAAATTCAAGATGGCGTCCAAGATGGCTGCTCAGACAATAAATGCCCATAACTTTGGTTCTAATTAACATAAATGAATGATTTTGGTGTCCATTTCTATGTTTTCCATGTCAGGGAATCCAATGAAATAAAAATAAAATCCATGGCACTTAATGCCTTTCCGCTAGGGGGCGTTATAGGTCATTTTTCACATATTTTCCTAAAAAACAATAAAAAATACTTCAAATATCTTTCAATTCTTATACACAAAATCTTTAGTCATTTTATGCTTTCATTCAATCTCTTGGTAGTTAATATAACATTGGTAGATGATTTTCTATGATTTTTTTTCAATAATAAATAACTTATATTTCCAAGGAATGCAGTCACAAACATGATTTTCAACAGTAGTCCAGTAACAATATGGTTTGACCTAGGACAAATTGCAACAGAAGGTTTCTCAATGGTTTTGGGTAGTATGAGTGCCCCTTATTAACATACTAAAAGTCTAGAAAAATCTTGGTGGGGGAACATGCCCAAAATCTCAAAAAGCAAAATGGCCGCCTCTAAAACTTTGAAATGCCATAACTCAGTATAAAATCAGCATATATTCAAGTGTGAATACACTTTATTAATGTTTTCAGGCATTGGGGATCCAATGAAACAATGAAAAAATCCATATAACCAATATTTAACAAGTTAGTATACTGATACATGAAAGAAATGACAAGAAAACTGCCCTTCAAATGCATCCTGTGAAGTGAAAAATCAAAGTCCCATACAGTGAGATTGTACAAAGCATTCATGACCAAGGATATCTGATAACATCTTTCCACTAAACAAGCTGTCATAAGCATTGCTGTGACACTAGAAATAAAGAACCTTCCACAGGAAAAAACAATTAGCCATACACTGTATATGGCATCTGACATGTCATTCTGACTTCATAAGCCTGGTAAATAGGGCCTGAACTCTTTGCACATTCACCATCATGACCACATGCAGCAGTGCATTCCATAATAACCAGGTAGGAACACTTGCAGTAGCTCTACAGCTGTAGCAAATGATCTGTAGTAGTTGGTCAAGGGCAGGTCAGTAGACTTCCATTTCCAATCTCCCTTTCATGTATGAATTTGGTAGCATATTCCTTGGCTGGGGTACTTATTAGCAGCTGATATAGATGGTAGGAATTGTGGATGGACATGCATGATGAGGACAGGGAGCCTTTTTTGTACTACAGTAAGTTACAGAGGTAGAATATAGCCTTCTCCACCTTTCTCTACATATCAAGTAGGGGTACTTTGTTATATCAGAGAACACATCAGCTTGTCTTTGGAGCATAGGCAGAAGCAGATACAGATATGTTTATGTTGCAAATAGCAGTTGAATCTCGTAGACTAAAAGTATTTAATGTTATATCACATTCTGCTATTGCATGGATAGGAGCAGTGTTCTGCACTCCTGGTATTCTAGATTTTTCCTCATACATAAATGCTCCAAATGCTTTGCTCTTTTGTCTTCTTTGAGCTGTGGAAAGATGTTATTATCAAGTCTGTGTTTTCACAAATGGGAATAGTGCCACATGCCAAATTCAACTGCTATTTTCAATATAAGCATATCTGCATTCAGGGATTCTATAGTCTGAAATAGGAAAGTTTGATACGGATTAGTTGACCACAGCACAAGCAGGTATAGACAAGAGACGTGTTATGCTGCTATTGGGTCATTCCCCTTGATTTCAAATTACCAGACATGGGCATAGTTAGTTACTTGTGTAACTACATGGAAACCCTCTTATAACCTATCATATGCACACATTTATTCCAGATTCATGATATTACTTGCAGCTAAAGTTTTCAAAGCTTTCAGTTACCAATCATTGCATCATATCCTCACCACATCTTTGCATTTAGAGAACAATTATTATAGTTGGTAGGGTAAAAAAACCTCTGCTATCTGTTGATCCTCCAGTTGTTCTATTGTGTAGAATTTGAATGTATAGTGTTAAAAGGGGCTTAGACCACCCAATCCCTTCAATCAAATGGTTGTAGAATTTATATATCATATAGAGTATATGAACTAGAGATCATTCCTTTCTCCCGGCTGAGAACAACTTCCAGGGGTAATTTCCCCAACTAGGCAGAAATCTTCATTGGTCTTGTTGCTCTTGTTGCTCATATATAGTTCATTGAGGCTAGTATATTCAAAGCATCACACATTAGTTTTGTATTGAGAACTATGTCAGTAAGAAGGGGGAACTAACTGGTATTGAGGCTGTTCCTCCTCCCATCTTGTGCCCCAAAGACATAAATTAATGCTATTAGAGAAGATCATACAACATACAGCAATTTTGCATCAAAATGATGCAGTATATCTGTATGCTAAAGGCAAGGTTTACATAGACTAGTCCACTAGATTTAAACTTGGAAGGGGGTTCAATTGTAGAAGTTCCCTAATTCCCCCATGTATCTACCCAGTGCCCTCTCGCTCTTACTACAAATTGTATACTTCCTTCAAAAGATTAAACTTGGAATCTACACCAATTGTGACCATGTGAGGTGCCTCATGCAAGAGGGAAATTGATATTAAGTATTTCTTGAAGTATCAGAGTTATACATTATACTATTCTTTTTATATACACCATTCAAAAGGCTTGTCTAACAGCTTTGATTACAGAAACTCATTTCCTAGTGTGCTCTCATACAAAATGAGATTTTTTTTCACTTCACAGGATGCATTTGCTAGACATATTTTCCCATGTCTTCTCTGTAGCAGTACACTAACTTGATAAATATTATATTATGGACTTTACTATTGTTTCATTGGATTCCCAATGTCTGGAAAAATTAAAAAGGGGTATTCACACTTGAATATATGTTGATTTAAAAAAACAGCTAAACATAGACAGGTAGAAAATAGCCCTTGGATATCAAATTAAAGAGATAAACCACAGTTCAACTGGGAAAAAAACTGAAAATAACATTTTGTTTAAACTTTGCCTCGTGAAAGAACAAGGTTATGTGAATTCAAAAAGCCAATAAAAACAATATGTCACCGGGTTAGTTTTCATTTTAGGGAGCCTCAAAATCTATGGTTGTTCACTATAGAAGTCTATGAGAAAAGGACAATTTTTTCGTTTTTTCAGTATAAAAAAACAATTGAAAATAACTTTCTCCTAAAAATCTCTATAAACATAGCTAACATATTGCTTTACCCTTTCAAGCAATAAAAAATGGGGGTCACCGACCTTTTAAAAAAGTTATTCAACTGAATCTGCATCCCGGTGAGTTAAAAACAGGAATATTGAAGATTTTCAATGCTAAATAATATATTTCAAAATATGTTGATACCCTATTCTTTCATACATGAGGGTAACCATCTATAGTGGTTATGTTTAGAAGACATTTCAATTGAAAAATGTTAGTTGTCTGTCTGAAATCTGAGAAAATATCCATTTTTCCCACATACTTCAATACTAAACTTTGCTGGTCTCTAGAAAGAAAAAAAATATGCTGAGATCCATTTTTTTTTTGCTTTTTGTCATCCTCCAACCATGTACTTTCTCAAGACAAAGTTTGAAAAAATTACTGTCAATCCTTATTTTTCATGCATTAGTTCCTTTAACTCCCGCCTGCAGCAGTGCGTATAACAGTGGTTTATCTCTTTAAATAGCCATGAAATTTATATCAAAGTATTTTATTGTAAATCAGTTTTGGCAACAACCAACCACCAGGAACCCACTGGAAGACTTGGAACCTAGGTTTCAAAACTGGGCCTCCTTTTTGTAGTCATCATTTATGCAAATAAAAAATGTCTTGAATTGAATTGAATTGAATTGATTTTACACTGAGTTATCGCATTTCAAAATTTTAGAGGCGGCCATTTTGTTTTTTGAGATTTTGGGCATGGTTTCCCACCTAGATTTCTCTAGACTTTTAGTATGTTGATAAGGGGCACTCATACTATCCAAAACCATTGAGAAACCTGTTGCAATTTGTTCCAGGTTTAGCCCTTTTTTGGTATAGATTGCCTGGACTAAAGATTGAATTACTATGTGGAAGGACCCAAATTTGTGGCTGAATTCCCAGGAATTATCAATTATTCTAATAGTGAAAAAGTCATAAATAATGAACTGCCAATGTTATAACTAACAAGATATTGAATATTTTGCTTTAATAAAATGAATAAACTATTTGTGTATAAGAATTAAATGATATTTTAAGTATTTCTTACCATTTCTTAGGAAAATGTGTGAAAGATTACTTATAGCGCCCCCTAGCGGAAAGGCATCATGTGCCTTGAACTTTATTTTTATTTCATTGGATTCCCTGACATGGAAAACATAGAAATGGACACCAAAATCATTCATTTATGTTAATTAGAACCAGAGTTATGTGCATTTACTGTCGAAGTAGCCATCTTGGACGCCATCTTGAATTTCGGTATGATAGAATAATCAAAAAAATTGCAGACATCGATTTTTGAATTCAGCTCATTAAATGCTTCAAAAAAATGTTTGTCTGCAAAAATTAACATGAATTTCACACGGGAGCCATTTTTTTGACATAAGCAAATGTGATGTGTTTCAGGAAAATGAGTCATAAGTCGCAAAATTGATATTATTTAAAGTGTTTTTTTCAAAAGATCACATTCATGGAATGTTCTAATTCTTTAAGGGTTGATAACTCATGGTCACATCAATCTATGTATCAAATTTCAGGACGATCTATGTAATATATTTGTTCGTTTTAAAGGTCCTCATATGGACTATACATTTAGTAACTTTACTGTTTATTGACCCCCAGAAATAATGGAAACTGTTTTTCAAAAACGAAAATATCAAACTTAAAATGTAGAAATACTTATTAGATTATTAGACTGTTTACTATCATTGGAATCGACTTGATCTCATCTGTTCAAAAATAATGATATCTCAAAATCTATTATTTGCGACTTATGACTCATTTTCCTAAAACACATCACAAATGGACTAAGTACTTTGTTTATATTAATTTGTCATTTACAGCTCTCTCACATTAATCAAATTCCCTTAAATATCATATTATTTTGCTGTGTTCTCCTAATCTTATTTATGCCACATCATTCTCACCCATAAATACTTAATACTTCACTCACCGACTAGGCAGTAATCTGTCCATGGTGCATTCTACTGTCTTCGCAAGAACATATCCTGAGAGATGATTCAGACATGCTTCCAGGTGATAAGCTATGAAGCCATACAAACTGGCACAGTTCCCTGAATGCATTATGTCTTCCCACCATCCTTTTTTCCTTAAATATTCAATTTTGGAAAAGATGTTATCTAATTCTTTACAACACTCATCCAGTTTGCTGCTGTCTGTTGGAGAGCTTGACTTGAGAAGTTCATATAATCCTTCATGTTGTGCCTTAGATTGTCCACGGATCAGTGTATGTAGCTGCTGAACGCTGTCATTACATAGTTTCCTTAAGACTTGGTACGTTTTGTCCGGAGGCATCATTTTCCCCTTGGGTAAACACATCAGCAAAGTACGAACCATGAGTATCAGCATTTCCACCTTTTCCCCTTCCACCAATTTGTTATTGTTAGTGACAGACTCAAACATCAATAGTTGTATGTTGGCCCAGTCATCACTAGAACAGAAGTACATAATGCATAAACGTCTGACATGAGGGTGTAGAGACATCGGTATGACTAAAAGGCGCACAGCACCGAAAACCCACACAGCATCCACACAGCACCCGCACAGCACCGTCGCTACTTGTGCGAATACTATTAGATGTACCTCTTCACATTTTTTCACGTGAAATATTCAATTTCTAACCAAGAAATTTTAGGTTATGAATGATGATGGGTGGAACTCAACAGTCAGTAAATATGGTATTTATAAGATGAATAATTTTACTGTGATTAACTGTCGAAGTTGCAAACACTTCCAGTGATATTTAAATTAATTTTCTGTAATTTAGCCACTTATAATTTTTTAAATAAATCTCCCAGTCAACTAATGGAAAATTAGTGGAAATTCCTGGAGGTTCATTCCGTACTCATGCTAGTGAGTGTGGATAACTTTATTATATATTCTGAATAGAATTAGAATCAATGCAATGCCTTATATATACATGTAATACAAATTATGTTTAGAAAACGATCACTCTTATGGAGATACCAGAAAACGGGAACCCGTTTTTAATACCTTTATACAAAAAATAGAGAACATATATCTTTAGGATCACATGATCCCTTTATATTTTAAACTTTTTTTGGTATTTTCATGTTTTCGAACTGCCTTACTTTCTTACCTAGTGCACCATCTGTACAATACTCAACAAAATCAACATAACATTTTCTTTTACCTTTTGCACTTTGCACACAACTTAATCAACGCACATGGCTAACAGAGTCTGTTAGATATGAATACAGACATATCGTTAATCCAAGAATTATACATTTGATATTTCGTTGATTCTCCTTTTATTCAGAGAGTTGCCCATTCTTGCAAGCATAAATTCAAAATAAACCACCAGTTTTTCCACAAATATATCAATATATGACTGGGACAGTGATTTAATGAAACTAGATTAATCTAAATATCACAAAGTTCGACAGCTATCTACAGTAAAACTATTCCGGTTATAAAACCCATATTCACAGCCTTTTGAGATCCGCATTTAATAATTTGTATTCTAAAATATCATGGTTATCAGAAGAATATTTCCTGTATAAAATGGCAAAGTGGTACGTCTGATATTAGTCGCACAAGTAGCGGCGGTGCTGTGCGGGTGCTGTGCGGATGCTGTGCGGGTTTTCGGTGCTGTGCGCCTTTTAGTCAGACCCTACAGACATCATACCCTCTACCACCATAAACTCTCTGAAGCTCTCGTGAAACGGTTCATATGTGTCATTGTAGACACCACACATGTCTGGTGTCCTGTTCTTAATTAGCAATCTGGTCAAGGGACTATCTTGGTCTTGCTCAAACTTTTTCAGAACATCATTGGTGACTCGCTCATTACTTAGCATTGAATACAGAAACATCTGATGGAACTGTTTACAAGTGTCATCAGATACAGACTGTACCTTCCCTTTTGTGTTAACCTCTCTATTAAGAAATGTTGTGTGTATCATTGCATATAGTTTGTGAGTTTTGAGTTCCGCAATGTCCTCTACCTTTATCCACCCTCTGCTTACACCAATGCACACAAGTAGTAATCTCTTTGGATTTATTAGCACTGACTCAATGTTGCTGTCTCCTGAATGCTTTTTGAAATAATCAGCTAGAAGGGAACAGTTATTGTTGTGTGCATACATAGCAACATATTGTAGACCCTCATTTACTGAGAAACCTTTGATTTCAATGTGGCGATCAAACATCAATTTCTTAACACCAGATAAGTTGTCTCGTGTGGTGACAAACACAACGGCAGATCCATTTGATTTGCATTCTTTAATGAACTCCTGCACCTTTTTAACTGCTTTCCTGTTCTTCAGTTCATCTAATGCGTCTATATAAATGTATAGTTTTAACTCTTTTCCCTCCTTGGCGGCTTGGTATAATTCTTTTGAGAAACGTCCATGGATGTTGTCTGAAATGGATTTCCAGACTCCATCCTCGGTCAGTGACTTGGCCTCTATGAAGACCATTAATGACTTCTCAGGGGTTTTTTTCTGCCTCTGTGTCCAGTCATGGATGATGCTGCGAGTAAATGTGGACTTACCGCTGCCAACAGGGCCTGACAGTAAAACAGTCTGTGGTGCTGCCTTACCCTTGAACTCCTTGAAGATTGAATCTCTGCTAATGCTTATAGGCTCTCTGAAATGACAAAATAAAGAGGCAAGAAGTTGTCTATCCCAACTTGGAAAAATAAATAAGAATATGGGAGATATGGAATGCAGCCCCTATATGTTTGAAAGTTTGTACCGGGATATGCATTAGTACTTACGCATTTGGGCCGGCCTCTTGATCCATATGAATATAAACATCCACATAGTTACTGCTGACATCCAACGTCTCATCAAATAGATCAGCCAGAGGAACTCTCATAATACCTTCCAACCGTCTGCTGTGTTCTGCAATTCCTGTAATAGTATAGTATGTAATAGTAATGTAAACCCCGAATCAGATTTGTATTTTTTTTAAGGAAAAAATAATCTATGTGATTAATTAGGTATTGCAGATTTGAAACTCTAGAAATACAAAAGAAAGTTTAGATTTACCCTTAATCAAGGTTCTTTCATCAATGTTTGTGAGTGGCTGACTGAGTGATGAAGAAGGCATTTGGTGGGTGCTGCGTCCTGCTGCACCCCGGTCTACCTCATGAGCAGCATCATGCCGGGGTAGCTTTGGTGGAGGTGCTCCTAATCCTTTTTTAAAGAACAGAGAGAAGAACAAATTGAATCCTGTTTCTGGAAGTTAAACTGCTTGGGACTTGGTAATCTACCGTTAAGTTTGCTAAGTCAGTTATTTTCAGTTACTTGGATAAAGGGAATTGATTTTGAGTAATAAGTTCTGGGGCTGAAACACAACACATGTTTCAGTAACAGTTTTCAATGTTCATCTGTTTTTACAACTACTAATCGATGGACTGTTTGTGTTAAGGAATTAACTCATAAAGTGTCTGGGAGAGAGAAGTTATAATATATCTATAATGCCTTTATTCTCAACTCAAACTATTATCAATCAAACTTCTGAAATATCAATTTGTGATAATTATTCACAAAGACGAAGTGCCCATAAAATTTTCTTTTATTTGAGCGGATAAAACAATTCATAGTGCATACATGTAATGGTGAAATAAGATAGGAGTTGTTAAAATATGATAAGAATAGATCTTTGGCTATGCTGGTTACATAATCAGTTGACTTACTGTTATGGTTGCTTGCTTATAATTACTGGCAATAGACATTACCAACCAATTGTAAGAAAGACAAAGACAAAGTCAAAGTGCCCGAAAAATATTTTTTTATTCGAGCGGATAAAACAATTCAGTGCCAAGATGTTGTATGTTGTTTTAAGCTATTAGCAGCTTCCGTGTTCTGATGAGGGAGGTAAAGATCAACTGATTTAGATGACCAGAGACCTTGGGCCATTATGCCCTATATGGAGACACCTGCCTTCACGCACGGACACACAGGTGAGCCCCCTATCTGCGTAGGGAGTGGGTTCTAAAAACATGTAACCCCAAGGGCCAATTGGGGTTGCATGTGAAAGGATTTTTTCGCTCACGCTCGACCCATGGTCCATGCATTAGCGTGCTACATTCTGGGCTGTTCTGCATTTTGGCTTTACCAAGTTCAGGACATTTGGGCGTGTAAGGTAAGCTGTGTTCAGAAAAGTCTGGCATTGGGTGCATGCTGTGTTTAGAAATTGAGTCCTTGCTGTGTTCAGAGTTCATGGGTCGGGCAGACTCTGTATTATCTATTGATCCGGCATCGACCCTTGTTCATTATAACAAGAATAATATAATATCGTGGATACTGCCTGTATTGGTATGCGGATTACTGGTTTTAATATTGATTACTAATATGTTCTAGGAGGAAGGTTGAGATTATCAAAATATTACCTTCTTACTTCATGTATGGGCTTTTTTATTTTGTTTAAATGAACGTAGGAATATTACTAATATGTACCTGTAGGTTCTTGGGATGTGGATGGCTGAGGAGTCTGTTCATAAGTAGAGAGTAACTGTAGGACATGGTGTTGTCCATCTTCCCTCAGTGCCTTCAGGAAACCGTCATACCTCAGTGTGTCTCCACACATTAGATGGTCAAGTAACCTGTCAACCTTTTCTATATTGCCGGGAGAATTCTGCAATTGTAAAGTATAACGTTGAATTGAATTGAAAAAAACCCATGTATTTCGTTATTTTGACGCTGTAGAAAGGAATCTCTCCAGCCATACGGGACGTGTTCCAACCCTTTCTTACTTATCTTAACATTTGGTTTATGTAGAGAAGATCCTCGCCATGGTCGTTGACTCCTTGACATCTTATTATTAAACAACATATAATAGCTAAGATTTTTTTTTATTATTATTACAAATTTGGCCAAACAGATACATTAAATTCAGTACAAAATACGCGTGTCCACTTGGTGGATATTTTACTGCGTTGCCTCTTTTGTTTTTACAACTAGATCTTAACATATCAGTATTATTTTGTCTCATACATACTCCTCTACACATTAACATTCGAACAATCATACTGCTTGGCATCATTACTAATCACAAAATTAATCAATTATTGTCCCAAATTCCATACATCATTCCGTGAACTCATATATACGAAAAGGCGCCTCAAAGTTAATTCTATGCGGTTCATTCCATATATTCAGGCACCATTCCATATATTCTGTGTTTTTGCCAAGGTTTTAAAGGCTTTTTTATCTATCAGTCGGTGAGCTTCCATGGGCAGCTTGTTCCCGAAAAATGGAATTCTGTTTAATATAGTTGTCTTGATGTGGTCTGTTTTTATTTGGGGATTGGGTGTTTTTCTTTCTACTTCAAAGTTTCTAGGGTTTATATTTCTTAAATCAATATTTCCTGAGTTTTGTGCCATGCAGAAGCCTGCAACTAACAAATGTAATCTTCTTCTAATATAGAAATAATTCCAGAGGTTTTGGCTGTTCGCAGGTCCTGTTGCCTCAGGGAAGTTTGAGGGCTTGCCCGAGAACTGAGGCAACGGGACCCAAGAACAGACAAAACCGAGGGAATTATTGCTTTTAGATGTGATGCTAGATGTTGGCAATCGCTTATGGAGAATATGCATTGCCAGGGAGCCTAGACAAGCTGTGAATCACCGGAAGTGCAAGGGGAGGGCTCCAAAAACAATAGATCCCGGCAGACCAGGGATCTATGGCAGTCATACAACGCACCATGGGTCTATAGGGAAAAAATACATCCCAGAATCTCATCAAATCACATCTAAAGCTTAATGGTAACAAGTTCTTTTCTATGTGGATTTCTTTGACAGGAGGGGAGTCTATATGTTATTTTCAGCATATTTTTCGGTACTTTATCTTTTAACTTAGAAAACTGCCAATATTTGTAACTTAATTTTGTCAGTCAATTTTGAGATTAGTGCATTAAATCTGAAGCTGCTATCTATTTCTATGCCTAGATATTTGAAAGAAGTTACTTCTTATAGACTGGCGCACACATGGCCGATTTGGCTCTCTATAGCCCCACGATTTGGGTCTCCTCATGAATCCTAAGATTTCATTTCAAGCCATGGTTTATGTTATTTCATAGACATGAACCAGGATTTGAGCAGACCCAAATTGTGAGGCTATAGAGAGCCAAATCGGCCATGTGTGCACCAGCCCTAAAAAACGGTTCCCTCCAGAGTTAATTTGTGTTGAACCTTGATTTTGAATCAAGGTTCAAAATGGCGGCTATGCAAATCCCCTATTAATAACCTCTTTTTTGGCTTTGCCTGATGTGTTTATATCATATCTACACAACAAGATTGTTTTATTCATCCTAGAGCACATTGTTGAGTGGCAGTCAGTACGCTTAAAGCATGTAATTGAAGCTGGAAACATCATTAACATTACCTTGATTAGTTCCTTTGTATGTGCGTCGACCACGTTGTACTTGAGTAGGTAGGCCAGGAACACTGGACCCACCTCAATGCTTGTCATCAGCTCAGGACCAAGATTCACAAGAATGTCATAGTGAGCACACTGCCTCGCCACTTTAGGCAGAGGCTCGCCCGATTCTGAATAAAATTTGAATTACATGTATATGTGATGTGTTTCAGGATAATGAGTCACAAGTTACAAAAATGTTATTCTCTAAGTGTTTATTTTACAAAGTCCGTTTTGAAGAGTTTATCACTTATATTTATATCAATTGATGTATCAAATTTCAGGACAATGTTTGAAATATATCCTTTAGTCACTTTACTGTTTTTTGCCCCCAAAAGATATTGGAAACATTTTTTTTTTTCAAAAATAAAAATATCAAAATTTAAATCTAGAAATACTTATTATATTATTAGACTGTTTACTACCATTGGAATCCGCTTGATTTCAACTTTTCAAATAATAATGATACATCAAATTCTCATGACTCATTTTCCTGAAACACATCACATATTACATACATTCAGTGTCAGTCAGTGATCAAAGGGCAAGTCCAATCCGTTTGATAGGGATGTGGAAGCTTGTACTAATTCTGTATTGTTCCTAGGGACATTATAGTGGAAAAATTACCTCCTTAAAAAATGAGGCAGATTATTATATCAAATGGCCCGATGTACGTTTTGAATCGATCGAGATGGAGGAAATCGTACGACACCCAAAAGGGGTGGAGTACGATTTGACCTAACGTGGAGATCAATTCAAAACCATACAGAGGGCCATTTGATATTTATTTCATACTGATTTATCGATTTATTTGTGATATTTACCTTCATATGACTGTTTTTCTTGACGAATTATCAACGAAATGTCTGAAAACTTACGAACCATGCAAGGCAGTGCTACGCTTCTGCCGCTAAGAAGCGCGACGTCATGAACGAACGATGTTACGTTATTTGGGTCACATGCTTCCATGACAACCCAAATCACATACGTATGCGATACGAGATTTCTAATGGCCCCCCCGAATCAGGCTCTCTAATCATGTACATATGTAATAAAGACGGCAATCAACATTAGTTGATACCATAATTCCTTCTGCCTTTATCTTGGCTTTCAAGTGCACACCAGAAACAATTTTTGTTTTTCTTAATAAAATTGGCGGACAAGAACGTCCATCACACATGTTCCAAGATTCTCTCTCTCTTTCTTCTCATTACCGATTAACAATAAGAAATCAAGCCATAATACAGAAGCAAAAATAGACAAATACAGACAAACAGGTGTACATACTGCTTGATCAAATACAGTTCTCTCAGACGTTACCATCTCTCTCAAGGCAGAGTTAACATTACATTTAGATGCATTCAATATAAAGTTAAACGTCTTAAATGTCTGTCTCTCTGCCTAAAGTCAAACAACAAGTCGGCTACCATACATACCATCACTACTCATCTTAGAAGCTGGGATGAGTTCTGCTTATTATCTCAATGAATCTGCCCTAAAGTTGTACAAGTCCAGTGCATTATTATCATGTGAGTAAGTGCAGTGTACGCCTACCACTCTTGCGGCAGTTATCTATGCCCTACTTTACCTTACACTTGTTATACATAGATAGTGAATCACCTTCACTATACGTGCACCTGCATATAAGTACATATGTGATATGTTTCAGGGAAATGAGGCACAAGTAGCAAAATTGATATCTTTCAAATTGTTAAAGTTGGAAAGTTCTGGGTTTAGGGGGGTTTATCATTACTGTCCTATCAATCGATGTATCAGATTTCAGGACATGGTATCTAACATATCCTTTCGATAACAATAATGAGAGGCAATGGGAGGCAAAAATATCAACATATTTAAGTGATGACTTCACTTATTATCGCTCACCAGCGGCCGTTTTCCCTCAGAAATTAGACTTCAAACTTGTGTAAAATCTTGTAACAACCGCACAATATTGATAAATCATGTTCTATGAGTTATAATATTAGTAAATTTGGTAAGATTTGTTTTGCTGCAATAGCTGAAAATGCAGCTATAATGTAGTACCCATAATTCCATGTTATCAGCATTCAAGATGGCGGCTGTACACCAGCCCTATTACCCCTGCTCACTGTGTATGAAACTATCCCAATACAGTGAAACTACGCTATAGGCTCTGGTACTGTCAGACCACTTCATGGGTATGTCAGATAATGGGGAACATTTGGTTTATTGGAACAAGTTTTGTACTGAAAACCCCTGAATCCATTACCGTTTATATGTTTATTTGAACAGGAAGGTGGGCGTGTACAATACGGGATTTGTGTGAAGAAACATACTAAGCCAACCATCTCACATATTTCAATTTTTTTGTGTTTTCTTTTGCCGACATTAAAACAAGGACAAGTATTATTGTGACTCCTGTTATCAGTCACGGACCAGCGAACAAGCTATTACTAGACAACCCAGGTTTGGTCACAGCTTTGTCGCAAAGGGAAAGTAAAACCAGACTCAAATATTCTCTTTCAATATCTTTATTCCGCTGTAAACAACACTGAAAAGGGGTGCAACGGTCATACCCAGAAGGACATATACCTAGGCATAGTCACAAATGTCCTTGCGATACAACATACACAGTAAATCCTAATAACTGCAGAGTTCTGTGTTTTAACAGTGCGGCTCCGGAAACCCGGAATGCAGGTGCGGTACCGTACGAAGGCACCGTGACGACGCACCGTAATTATCACAGTACCGCTCCGTGATAATAACGGCGCGCTCCGCGCTAATAACGGTGCGGCACCCTCCATATAGACAGGCCTATATGGCACTGTAACTGGGCACTGTAACTGGGCACTGTATTATGGACAGTACCGCACTGTGATACGGCACCGTAATTTTTTCCGAAATTTAAAAAAAAATTAAAAAATTAAAAAAAAGAGAACCTGCCGCCGAGCTGAAAATTTGACAAAAAAAAATTAAAAAAAATTTTTTTTTCGTCAAATTGTCAGCTCGGCAACAAAAAAAAAAAAAAAAATTTTGTTTGGTTGTATAAATATACCTATAAATATACCTATAAATGTGATGTGTTTCAGGAAAATGAGTCATAAGTCGCAAAAAATGGATTTTGAGATATCATCATATTTGAACAGATGAGATCAAGCCGATTTCAATGATGGTAAACAGTCTAATAATCTAACAAGTATTTCTAGATTTTAAGTTTGATATTTTCTTTTTTGAAACAAAGTTTCCAATATTTCTGGGGGTCAATAAACAGTAAAGTAACTAAATGTAATCCATATGAGGACCTTTAAAACGAAAGGATATATTACATAGATTGTCCTGAAATTTGATACATCGATTGATATGTATATAAGTGATAAGCTCTCCAAAAACCAGAACATTCCAATACAGGGATCTTGTAAAATAACACGTTGGAAAATATTATTTTTGCGACTTATGACTCATTTTCCTGAAACACATCACAAATGTATTAATATACCTGGGTAATTCTCCCAATCGGGCAGCATTTGGTTTTCCAGCCTAGGGTATCTACAAACTGTATTTAGGATGATCACACATGATTATAACCATTTTATTTGAATTCCTTGGCCAAAATTAGAATGTGGGAACCATACTTTCAAAGTTCTTATGACAAAATCTTCGCCGTTATTGGAACAAAAGTGCCTTTTCAGGCTGGTAAATAAATAATAATTATGGAATTTGAATACAAAGTACAGGCGCATTTAGAAAATATATTACTTTTGCTGAAAATGGAATGGTCACTTGTTCATTCGTTTGTTTACACAAAGTATACCACTGTTATTGTGCTAATTGTGTTAAAATGCCACCCCCCCCCCCCCCCCGCTTGTCCAGGGAATACCCCCACTATATGCTAATGATCTCAGTTGTATTTTAAGTGCCAATCGTCCGACCAGAGTATGTATAAATATACCTATAAATGTATAAATATACCTATAAACATGCGGCCATAAGATATGTAGGTCTGATTTTCAGAAAATGTACAATTAAACTTCACCAATCTTCTCAAATAGCCCAGATTTCAGACGAAAATAAAGTTCTAAATACAGTCCAACCTAACCAAACAGATTGCCAGAATCAATGCAATGCCAAATACTCGAAATTACCTAGTGTTGACTAAATGATTTAGCAGAATTTACTAAATGTGTACAGCTGCCAATTGTACATTTTCTGAAAATCTGGCCCACATACCACTAGCACTAGGGTCAGATCGTCATCCTCATTTTTGCCTTAAATTAGGGTTATTTGAGAGGATTGGTGAAGGCGAATTGTACATTTTCTGAGAATCTGAAAATTAAGCTAAATTAAAGTGCTGCGCCACGGCACTGCGCCGAGAGAACCTGCCGCCAAGCTGACAATATGAAAAAAAAAAATTAAAAAAAAAATTTGTTTTCGTCAAATTGTCAGCTCGGCAACAAAAATAAATTATTTTTTTTTAGTCAAAAAAAATGTTCTTATGTAAAATTGTCAGCTCGGTGGCATGTTCTCAAATTGTCAGCTCGGCAGCAGGTTGCACTATTATGTCCTAAAACACATTTTACATTATTTCGCAGAGCAGGTCACATATAGATTAATCTCATAATAGCAGTGAAATTGAAGCAAGAGAAAACAAAACAATGGTTAGGCTTAAATTATATACATTTTACTCCTTTATTATTCATTCCACACTCCTGTCACATTATATATAATACTTTGGCAGTTATGTAAACATCAACGTCTTCAGAAGACACAGTACCAATAGCATATAAGTACAAATGCTATATGTATACAATACAAAAATATATAAACATGTCATAACCTTTACAATCTACGCATCCTTAATAACCGGGGCAACCGCCACATTTCAACCCAACACAAATTCAAGGTATCGGTACTCAGATCTCTATTGGAGGGATTGAGTAACAATTCTAAACCTTCACTGCCCTCATTGTCTTTGACGATGATCTAGACGAAAACAAATGATTGATGAAAAACCCTCGGAAATATAGTTTTAAATCTTACTTTGATACATTCACAGATGTAACCTGATGGTTGACAATCGTTTTGTCGAAAATAGGAAGCAGGCTAACTACATCTTCAAATAAATAAATACTACATAATACATCAAATAAATAAATACTAGATAATACAAATACGTCTCTTATTTGGTGGCCATGAAGTGTCCGTATTTGCTCAAAAACGTTCCAACTCTTGGATGGATGCCATCCGCGTGCTTTTTGTTGCTTGATTTGGATCCTTGGGTGGGGTTTATCCCAACAAAGCAGCGTTGGAAGGCATCCATTGTAGCGGTGGCGTACGCAGAGTATTTTATATCGAGCAGCCAATGGAGGGCAAACATCATGGCGAGGGCCTTTGGGAATGTCGAAACGTGACGATTGATGATGGTTTCGTCAGCGCTCATCATATACCGGACCGCAGTCATCGGTGAAGCCCCACAGTATACCATGCATGGGGTGCTGGGCAACTTCCCCTCGACTGCTGATGGGCCATCTGTTTCCTGCAGAAAAAATGAATAAGTTATGTACACATTTCATCAGAAAAATTGTACCAATTTATTACATATAAAATTTTACGAGTGTGAATCTTTAAGTTAAAGAATTCTTAACATCAGTTAATTTTACTTTAAAATGTTGTTCCTAGTTTGTGGTGATATCCTACGCTAATGCCAAATCACTCGGCTTTTATTTCATTTGTGAATGCACACCATAAAACTTTTATATTTACCTTTACTGGTTTTAGAATCTCGTGGGTTTTTTCGTTGAAATGCGCTGCCATCAGAACGAAAAGTCCTCCATACATGGGGGAGTTGTCCCCAACTCTGGTGATGGCGGCGTCCATCTCTTCACTGCAATAACATATATACATCATATTATAATCTTGTGTCATTGCTTATCCCAATTTATTATATGCGCATGCTATATGAGGAGTGCTATAAAAATATTCATATAGGACGCGTGAAGTGATGTGATTCTGGTACTATAATTACAGAAATACATAATAAAAACCACATAATTAAGTAGAGCATTCAATTTTCTATTGAATTAGTTTATTAATGTAGCTCAAGAAATGGCTGCGATATGAACGTTTTAATTCAATATTAGTATGCCTACTCCCGTCACGCCTACGCTTCTCCCGCCACTTTGCGCAAATCTTTTAAACCTTCAACTCACTCAAATTGATAGGTAAAATCGTTTCACCGAAAAAAGATTAACATGGTTTTCAAGCTATTTTTCTGAGCTTGCTCATGGTGTAAATGGTATTTTGATATCTGCATTTTGTAATGAGCGACGATCAGTTATGTGCGGCAAAAAATTGCAGCAGTTTATTTTTTAAACAATAAATAGTACTTACAGTAATTTCTGCACATGCTTGTTGCCATGTGCGCGGAGGAAGTCCAGCCAGTTACTGGCTTTGGTATCGTAGGCCTTGTAGATGTTCTCAAGGAATTTCTGACCTGTTAAAATGACAGACCATATTTTAAGGAACTGCAGGTAATTAGCAATGCCATGGCTATTTGTTAAGGGACAGAATTGAACAAAGTGTGATTCTTTAAGTTAAAGAATTGACAAATAATTAATTATAATTCTTTCAGTCGCATCAATTAGACAGACAATTACCAATATGATATACTGGGTACATTAGTTCTTTTATTGTATTCTATATATCTCCATCCACATCTGTTTGCTCAAAATTACCTGTCAGTTCGAGCATGTGGCTCATCATCCCCTCAAATGACATCAGTGTGGGCCATGATCCCAAAGTATCCTCTGCAGATGGATCTACAATATAATCGATGGTAAACCTTATTATTCTGACATATATCAGACGGCTGTAAATCATTAGTAGATTACACTATATTTGAGCTTTTTGTTGTAAATAATGTCTCCATCAGTCAACTTAATATCTCTTCATAGTAGTCATTAGACACTAATAGCACAGCAGAATGGAATAATATGCCTTGAACATGTGTTCTACAATCTTTGTCACTGTTGTGATTCTGTAATAGATAAAGGAGTCCATTGGTACATAATGATAATTTTCAGTAATTTGATTTTAGGCACTCACGTGTATTCAGGTATTTCCGTTGTGCGACGTAGGTCGCCGCCTGCAAATTGACACACTCTTGTTGGTTTCCCAACTGGTTGGCTTGGGCCAATTGCTGGCGCAGTTCTTCCTGGCTTGCCGCAGTCTGGCCGGGAGGGAACTCCTTGGGTGCACGGTTGATGGTACCAAAACTGAAAATATACATATCACATTATATATATGACATGTGCCTTCCGCTTTGTATGACTGTATTTAGCTACTTTTCAAAATGCTGTACATCAACTGAATATCAATTGGACTATCATGTAAAACTGGCAGAAAGGGCAATTATATTGTTAAATATAAATTAATAGATCACCAATAACATGCATCCAACTAACATCTGCTAATACACTAATATTGTTCCTTAAGTTCCAAAAGTTAAATATCTAATGCCCTAATACACTTACGCATCTGATGTCCTGAGCTTTTTGGTGGCTGGCTCTGTTCCCACCTTCCTCCTCTTTGCACATCGCTTTTCCTCCCTGTTTTGACCACGGCAGACGTTGTCATGTCGGTTTACCAGCTGGGTCAGAAGGGAACCGAACCCATTCCCCATCACAACTCCTTCATCAACATCGATCAGTCGTGGATGCTTGGCGACGATTCGATTCGCGAGGATGGCAAGATCCTTCTTCACTGGTTTCTTCTCAACCTGCCAAGTACACAATCATTCGGGGACTTATAATATGCAAATTTAAGTGCCAAGAGTACATTGTGAACAGTCAGAGTGAGATATAGATCTCTAGTTTTCAGTATATCATTTATGCATACATACAGCGGGTAGATCATGTACCAGTGTATTATAGTATACTTCCCAGAACTGTCTATAATATTATCTTCTGTTGTATACGGATGAACAACATATTCTTAATACAATTTTAACATGTGCACTACATAGGGTTATCATGATTGCCAAATGAACTCACTTCATGTACTCGATCGATAACGTAGCGGACTATGGCACGCCGCTCTGACACCACAAACTCCCGAGTATCAAGCTTGGAGATCATGTGTTGCGGGATGGTTAGGTCAACACGATCAGTCCAGGGCTTCTCCACGGTGGGCTCTGCAGGAGGTATCCTAACTGGGGGACTGACACTGGGCACATTCACGACTGGTCCAGTGGTAAGGCTGCAGTTAAGTAAGTCGGTGAAACTGCCACCACCCATTGGCATTGAGTAGCTGTACATTGACCCCTCTTCAGTTATTGGCGAGCTGGTCAGTGTTGGAACTGTAGCTTCGTCAACAGGTCGGTTGGGGCATGGTACAAACGTAGCTAAAATACAATGTATAGGATTGTTAGGCAAATGTTTTTACCCCATTTTAGTAATGTCTTTAAGTTCTCTCATCCATATTATCATTATTATCAAGTTTTGATGGCACATTGTAACATCTTAGATGATATAACTGATTGTGTGGAGCACTTGACGCACTGTCTCTAATCTAAAACTATAATGCTACCAATTATCCACGTAATTGAAATGTATAAACGGAACTTTTGACATTGTTTGCTCTATTTTGGGCATCAACAGAGTAACATTTGACTCGGGCAACTTTGTCATAATAAGGAATTTGTGAGATAGACAGCCCATTAGCTATTTATCATACAGACACAGCATTCGAAATGTTTCATACAGCCCCATGCCAGGATATAATAACAATACTTAGTAAACAGATGATAGTGTCATTGAGAAGTTACAATTTACCTTTCATCTTGCGAGACAAAGCCCTCGCCTCGAATTTGGGCAGCACCGAGTAGAGGTCTTCCGGGTCGACATAGCCCAGGAAACGGGACTCTTGGATCCCCAGGTCGTCCAGTACTGTGCCAATCGCGGCAATACCCTCGTCCTTCTTCCATGGCAGGATCGACCTGATGGCCTGTTCTAGTTCTGGCAACATCTGAATTCAACAAAATGGTCAATTATTTACTTTTTTCAAGGTTTCTTTGTTGTACCATCAGCAAGCAATGTACAAAAACATAATAATAATCTTTATGAATCGTAATGTTGTTTCCTTCACCACCTGGAGACATCAGCATTAAGAATCAAGACAATTGTATATTGTTTAACCTATTCATGCTTGCCTTATATGAACCATCAGAGATCTAACCGATTTTTGATGGCACATTGTAACATCTTAGATGATATAATTGATTGTGTGGAGCACTTGACGCACTTGATGACACATGGAATGGTCACTTGTTCATTTGTTTGTTTACACAAAGTATACCACTCTTATTGTGCTAATTACCCATTAGCCATATGCAATACCACAGATTATCACGGGTTGATGACACATGGAATGGTCACTTGTTCATTTGTTTGTTTACACAAAGTATACCACTCTTATTGTGCTAATTACCCATTAGCCATATGCAATACCACAGATTATCACGGGTTGATGACACATGGAATGGTCACTTGTTCATTCATTTCTTTACACATAGTATACCACTGTTATTGTGCTAATTACCCATTAGCTAAACTCTTTATCATAGTAATTAAAAGTTAGCAGATATACTGTGGTTTTATTATTTTATTCTGTGAAATTCCCTATTTCATAAAACAGGGGGTTTGGCCTGACAAAGTTTTATTCTGCTTCTCTGGGTTGCCTGTTGACCGTTGGGATGTCAATGAGTGACCTTCTTCCGGTCTTGACCGTTGGGAAGACAGCATCTCTCCAGTAGAAGGGACACGGGCTGATTCCTCATCCGCTCCTGGATACAGGCATCCAGTTTTCCTGTTGTCCATTGGGGTGTTACCCTCATCCGAACTAGACCGTTGGGAAGACAGCGTCTCTCCTATGAGGGACACGGAGTCGTTCCTCTTCCGCTCATGCATACAGGCACACACTGCCATTTGGTCCGCCACTGCTATTGCAGCTGGTCTCCATATCGGAAGACCGTTCCACTATCCGCCACCGGTGGAGGCGCTGGGTGCGGGTGGCATACCCGCCCGGAACTATAATCCGGGACCCAGAAACTACACACTGCTTCTAATTGAAAACTACACACTGCTTCTAATTGAAAACTACACACTGCTTCTAATTGAAAACTACACCTTTCCCCTACTTGTTACTTGGATGACCAAGTAAACTCTTTATCAGCCACGAACCAGATGAGAACACCTGTTTCAAAACTACGCACTGCTTCTAATCGAAAAAACTAAACCTTTGCCCTACTTGCTACTTGGATAACCAAGTGTTAACCTATTCGCGCTGAGCCATCATAGTTCCAACCCATTTTCGATGTCCCGGCAGAACTTCACTCGACGCACTACTTCTAATCTAAAACTATAACTTTGCCCTACTTGCTACTTGGATAACCAAGTGTTAACCTATTCGCGCTTGCCTTATATGAGCCATCATAGTTCCAACCCATTTTCGATGTCCCGGCAGAACTTGAGCACTCGATGCACTACTTCTAATCTAAAACTATAACTTTGCCCTACTTGCTACTTGGATAACCAAGTGTTAACCTATTCGCGCTTGCCTTATATGAGCCATCAGACTTCCAACCCATTTTCGATGTCCCGGTAGAACTTGAGCACTCGATGCACTACTTCTAATCTAAAACTATAACTTTGCCCTACTAACTAACCTACTCAGCTCAAATCAAACCCAACATATGCTGGCACATGTTTGGGTGAGACATATTTCTCGTTATCTACAGTGTAGATATCCAGGGGCCAGGGATCAGCCAAACTCTCAATGGGCAAGCACAGAGTAAAACTGTGCTGCTGTTCGAGTTTGTACAGAGGACTGTAAGGTGGCTTCTGTACTTGGAACACTTGGACTACCAAGTGAACAGATTCTTGATCACTCAATATCATCAGAATCTTTCCCACTTGCTCAATCGAGCTCAACTCGACTTGAGTTACAACTCCCATTCCTTCACGGTACTTTGTTCCCTTCACTGTCACTTCAGAGGAGACCAACTTTCCAGTGACTGCACTGAGTTCATTAACCACGGCCCTCTGGATCTGATCGGAGAAGGTGTTCAGATAGAACTGCCTTCCTCCTTTCACTATGTGCCGGTCATCAAAAACCTTACCACCCTGCAAGTAGGCTTGCAGTACTTGGTGGTGCTCCGCCAGGGTAAGCGTCAGGTTTTTGAAGTTGTGACAAGCTTTAGCAATCCTCTTAAAATAAGAGTGTTTGCTCTCAAACCGCATTGTCCACACACGAACAAGTGGTCCAAACTGTTGAGTCAGTTTGGCATAGTGAACCAGGTAGTGATGCTTTGGCTTCAACGTAACATCTGGGAACTGAGTCTGCCTTAATTCCAGATACTCCAATACTACCACATTCAAATATGCAATCTGTTCTTGGCTGAGGGTTGGTGCCATGACATACATAAGTATTTCATGCAGAGCAACCATCATTTGCCAAACAGGGTCCTCCAGGTTGGGGATGTGCATGCCAACAAAGAATGGCATGAATCTCATGAAGGCTAGGTTCTCCATAGCCTGTCCTCCCAATTTCTTGCCCCAAAGATTCACTGGTTTGGCCTGGCAGTTAACATCGCCGGATCCATACTTAAATTTGGTGATCCGTCGATTCAACTCTTCCCAGGTGAATGCGTGGGCCTTCACAAAATGTTGCAGGCAGAGGTACATATCCCGTGACACTACACCTTCCATCAAGTCATGAGCCAGGCATGGTGGCATGCCAGGTGTCATGACGTTGAAATTCTTGAGACGGTTAAAAACCGACTCTTCCTTAACTCCCATCACTACTGCTCCTTCAGCAGCCATCCTGGCATTCTCACTGTAAGACTGTGGTGTTCGGGCAGTTCCCAGAACACAGAGACATTGGCGAAACTCAGGCAATGTCACCTCACAGAATCTACAGATAAAGCCTGAGCTGAAACACTCATTCAGCCTTATCAACTGATGGGCACCAAGATTGTCACCTGCAATGCAAGTGACAAAAACCTTGCGGCACTCTCCATCCACAACAATGCCAACATCCTCGAGATCTACCAACTCATCAACCAAAGGTTTCATCACCTCATTCATCCCAAACTCTTTCACATGACTATCCTTACACAGAAAAGCCAGTTGTAGATTGTCGATTTTCGACCGGTGCTCTGTTGGTAGATTCACCAGAGTGAAGTACACCGCCAACACTTTATGCTTCGTCCTTGCCGACCCCAAAGGGTTAGCAACTTCAAATGCATCCTGATACAAGATCAGTTGCACAGAATTGGGTGGATATTCCTTCTGCTTGAATATCGAACCATCCTGAACATCATGTACATATCCAGCCTTTGTCTCTCTTTTGTTCTTCTCGACACGTTTGTAGTCTTGAGAACCCAGCAGAGATTGAAGGGTTTCTCTAATTGGTATGTACTGCATATTGCATTCTGTTGTCGTGTCATCATATCCCAATGAAAGCTGCCGAGGTTTCACGTATTGGAAGTGTTCTTGGTAGTACTTCTTTCGTGTTTTGTTGCTGCGGAATAGGGTCTTATTGATGTGTTGAATACCATCGTCAGCTAACACCTCGTGAGTTATGGCATCGATTGCTTCATCTGGGACTGCATGTAGACGAAGGGATTTCCTCATCTTGGCATGCAGGATCTCACTGTACAGCTCTGTAACGGCTGTTACTTCATCTACGATAGCTTGTACCGTAGAAGCCGGGACTGCCATTTTGGCCTCAAGTCGCATATAAAACTTGGCCAAACTGTCAGCAAGCATATGCTGATCCAGTTCTGCGGGCTCATCCTCATCAACCTCCGGACCAACTTCCATCTCCTCATCACCAACTTCATCCACCACTTCCATTTCCACCTCCTTCTCTTCCACTACAGCCACATTCGTCTGACACACTTCACGTGGTCCAGCCTCCTTGTGGTAACGCCACATGTGAGATTTTAGGCTATTTTTTGTAGCCATTTTTCCAACACATCCATCAAAAGGGCAGTCAATTTGCTGTCCTTGATTGACATGCTCACCTAAATGAGCCATGAATTCTTTGAATCCAGTCAATCTGCCACCACACAAAGCAATCTTACATTGATATGAAGTATCAACATTTGCAATGCCTGTCGGTGTGCTTTGCACAGTCGTTTGTCCGTGCTTCTGCGCTGCATGCGAACGAAACCCGTTCGCAGTCGAGTATCTCATTGGACAACCCTGATAGGGACAGACAAATGAGAAATTGTTATCATTCCGATGCATGATAACATGTTGTGCAAAGTGTTTAACTACAACCGTTGTGTAGTTACACTCTGAGCAAGTCAGAACTTGCTTACCAGTCCGGCCATCCATCTCCAACGATCCACTGAAATAGACAAAACTAAATTGATTAGACAAATTTCAACATTAGTTTTGGGATAAGAAATTCCAAATAAATACATGCACACTTAGAATATACAAAATCCATGGGAGTGTCATTATGAATTAAGGTTTTCAAATAGTAGATAGCCAACTGTATGACGGGTTGTTGCGTGTCAACCTGTATGGAGTAACTGTTTAATTACAGCCACAATGTATTGACAGAACATAACATATGAAATACATACATGATAAAACAATATACAACATGTAACATGTCATCAGCTTACTATTTCAGCCTTACTTATCAATTCGGCTTACTTATTCAGCTTAGACATTCAAACATGACACAATGTAATAACAATAGCTATCTACTTTGACAAGCAGGCATGAATCCCACACTTAAACATGTAACATATAATATCAGTAAAATCATAAACATGCACACTTTTTGAAAAACTAAATTAATCAGGGCAATGTATTGTATAATATTGTATTATCGTTGATGTTAAGTCTTGAGTCTAACTCTAAACACTAAATATTGAAATATTTTACAAATCTTTTCCTGAAAAAGCCTAAATCTCCTATGTAAATCTCAATTTTCATAATTAACGATCTCAATGATTGGCAAGAGATTGTGCAGGAGCTCAATTAAGCTATGAAATCGCTATAATCGAAATGAAATGAAATGAAATCGTTATAAATGCAATATTCCTCAATATTCCTACTTTCGTTTACATATGTCCAATTTTCGTAATAATACATACATCCATTAATACATACATTATTGGAATATAGTTGATAAAGTGTAGATAGGTGAGACCTTCACCAATCCTCTCAAATAAATAACCCAAATTTAAGACAAAAATCAGGTTCAAAATATAGTTCATCATAACCTAAGAGGATCATATTCAGTAGAAATATAGGTTAGGCTAAATCCCAAGCATTAAATAGACAAGTATGGCCTTCTAAAACCAGCCACACAAGCCATTTTTTAACATTGAGAAACTAGCTAACAAAGTACATTGAAACCCCACATAATTCACTGCGCTAAAAGTAGTATACTACATTAAAACTTCATTAAAAACATCAAATTACTCTATGAATACACCTTTCATTTAAAATCAAAAATCGTCAAATAATATATTTCCTCACGACCCAATACTAACCCTATATGTCCAATTTTCGTAATAAAACATAATTTCAAACCGAATTCAAAATTCCGACGAACATAATAATAATTTCGCCATGCGACTTCATATCCAGATCGTCAGGCCCATTTTACAGCATACCAACCATATTTAAAACAATGAAATAAAGTAATTATTGTATAATAATTATTTTTCAATGAACCAACTGACTTCTACGACGTATGAATTAAAAATGGCTACCCTATCGAGATTAACATTGAAGTCTATGGGGAAAATTATCGATCATCTTAAAAGCACCCAAACCTCTTAAAAATCTAAACTAAAATGAAATCTAGCAATAATCCATTTAAATAAGACCTTGGGACATCATATGGAAGCCATTTGGAAAGATATATGACCCCCCTTGCTGCTCCTCTATTCCTAAATTCATGCAATAATCCTAGTTCCATAGAGAAAATTCTCGATCAAAATGCAATCATAAAATCGACCAGACATCATAAAAAACTAAAACTAAAATGAAATTCAAACCATTTTTAAAGATATATGACCCCCCTTGTTCTGTAAAACAGTCTAAATCTAAGTTCCGTATCCATATCCATCCATATACATTCATACATACACCCATGTATACATACATTCATACATACACCCATGTATATCCCCCTAAATCTTTTCGTCCATACAACATACAATCTTAAAATCGACCAGACATAATGCTTAAACAAATCATAATAACTTGAGAAATCTTATAAGTATGTGATTCAGTAATAGAGTCGACCATTAGTGTACTGTATTGGTCAGTTGAAAAACATTATGTTACATATTGATGGGTGAAAATTGCATCGGATTTACTTCAAAAATGCATCCCATCATTAGCATTATTACATTATTATTATTGTAATCATCGATTCATTTGATGACTATGTAGAAATGTATCTATGTTCTTCAAAAGCTGGGTTACACCAGAACATCCTACCACCATGGGAGGTGCTGTACCCAGTGGAAATAAATTCTTTAAAAAAAAAAAGGTGTAGAAATCGAAATGTGTGCCCCAGCAAATCAAAAATTCAATTTCCAACGAACATAACAAGAATTTCACCATGAGACTTCATATTCAGATCGTCAGGCTCGTTTTACATCGTACCAGCTAGATTTAAGAGGCTATAATAATAAGCAATCTTAAAAGCACCCAAATCTCTTAAAAAAGTATGTAAAACATGTATACATAAGTCGGACCCTTATTCAATGTAATAAACAAGGTATCTGCCGTTTATGTTGTCAAAACACATTTGAAATGATTATCAAGATTATTAGAAACATGCCATGAGTATGCATATACCATGCGTATGGACCAGGCCCTTAAGTCTGAGTCTAAAGTTTATGCTAGTCTATGATTAAGTCTAAGTCTAAAGTCTAAGTCTAAAGTCTAAGTCTAAAGTCTGAACATTGTCAAGTTCAGCGAGATCGTGGATAAGCTCAATAAAGCTACGAGATTGATCAAACCTTTAACAAATCTAATATTCCGAATAAATCGATTTTGTTTGCATTTCTCCAATTTTCGTAATAAAACATATTTTCGAAGCAAGTTAAAAATTCAATTTCCAACGAACATAACAAGAATTTCAGCATGAGACTTCATATCCAGATCGTCAGGCTCGTTTTACATCGTACCAGCTAGATTTAAAACAATAAGATGCTGTAATTAATCTGTAATAATTAATTTTCAATGAACCAGCTGATTTCTACGTCATAAGAATTAAAAAATGGCTACCCTTCAAAATTCATTTCCGACGAACATAATAATAATTTTGCCATGAGACTTCATAGGCAGGTCATCAGGCTCGTTTTACATCGTACCAACTATATTTAAAACAATGAAATAAAGTAATTATTTATGTACGACCATCGTGTGGCCATTTTCTAGCCTAAGAAAATCCGCCATTGACAAGGCTTAACATTGAAGTCTATGAGGAAAATTATCGATCACAAAAGCTAGCTGAAGAATATTGTTTTAATATGGCCGTCTATGGGCATGGCATTTCTAACACAAAAACATCAAATTACTTGAAGAATATATCGTTTCCAGTCAAACCAAGGGCATGATATCACCGATTGAAACTCTAGAGAACGTTTGTCATCCATTACAAAGCAAAAATATGTAAAAATCTGGAAATATTTCATTTTGACATGTCCCAATGCTATTCCTATGGGGCGAAACCCACGTCGTAGCCAGCACTGTTATTTTCCTTAATATTGAGCAAAACTCCAGCGTGAAACAAACAAGTTCCCATTTATTTTATTGACCCATTTGGATAGATATATGACCCCCTTGCTGCGTAAAACAGCCATAATTATGAATTCAAAATGGCTACCCATCCTTCTTCTCAATCGTGTTAACACTGAAGTCTATGGGGAAACATTTTTAAATCGAACATCGTCGTAAATAAACAATCTTAGCTCCATTTATGACCATCAACATTCAAATCGTGGCAAAACACATCATATGTACAAAAATTGAAACCAATATTCGCGATATTTCCACTGTATGGAAGAAAAAATTATCCGCCGAGTGAACGTCGCCGAATATCGTTTTAATATGGCCGTCTATGGGCGTGACATTTCTAACACAAAAACATCAAATTACTCGAAGAATTTACCGTTTTCAGTCAGACCAAGGGCATGATATCTCCAATTGAAACCTCCGAGAAGGTTTGTCATCCATTTAAAAGCAAAAATATGTAAAAATCTCCAAATATTCCATTCAGATATGTCCCTATGTTAATCCTATGGGCGAAACCCACGTCGTAGCTGGCACCGTAATAAAAACTATTTTCGAAGCAAGTTAGAATGTCAATTTCCGACGAACATAATAATAATTTCGCCATGAGGCTTCATATCCAGATCGTCAGGCTCGTTTTACATCGTACCAGCTAGATTTAAAACAATGAAATAAAGTAATTATTTATGTACGACCATCGTGTGGCCATTTTCTAGCCTAAGAAAATCCGCCATTGACAAGGCTTAACATTGAAGTCTATGAGGAAAATTATCGATCACAAAAGCAATCTTAATAATTCAAATTCTGACGAACATAATGATATTTCTCTGCTGAGACTTTAAGAGGAGATGCTCAGACCTGTTATACCTCGCACCAACTAGATTTAAAACAATGAAAGGAAATAATTAACTTGTAATAATTATTTTTCACCATTGTGTGGTCATAGGCTAGCCTAAAAAAATCCGCCATTGACAAGGCAGTCATGTTAACACTGAAGTCTATGGGGAAACATTTGGAAATCGAACATCGTCGTAAATAAACAATCTCAGAACCATTTATGACCACCAGCATTCAAATCGTGGCAAAACACATCATATGTACTAAGTTTGAAACCAATATTCTCGATATTTCCACCGTTTGGAAGAAAAAATTATCTATCCGTCTATGGGCATGACATTTTGAACATAAAAACATCAAATTACTCGAAGAATATACCGTTTTCAGTCGAACCAAGAGCATGATATCTCCAATTGAAACCTCCGAGAAGGTTTGTCATTCATTTAAAAGCAAAAATATGTAAAAATCTCCAAATATTCCATTCAGACATATCTCTATGTTAATCCTATGGGGGAAACCCACGTCGTAGCTGGCATCGTTATTTTACTTAATATTCATCTAAACTTTTGCAAAAACACTTAATATGACGGGACTTAACGCCTGAACAAAATATCCAGCGTGAAACAAACACGTTCTCTTTTATTTTAGCTAATTTTCGGTGCACAATTTCGTCATTTTCAAATCCGAAAATGGTCCGCCATCTTGGCATCTTGACGCATATCTTTATCATAGGCAAGCCGAATTTGGAACAGAATTATCCCCTAAAATCGTGAATTTAGAACATCTGAATCGACAATATCGTTCAATTTTAAGCAAAGATGAGTCAGAGATGTCTATTTAATCCTAAATTTGTATAATTCGTGAGAAAACGGCTGCCTTAATTCGTGACACTGAATGCCTTACTGAATGTCCAACTGAATGCCACGTCACTGCTCCACATTTTCACTGTTTTCTCTTGAAATACACAATATTTTTTGTTCTGAATCATGTCAAATATTCTTTTTGAGGAAAAGAGGCCTAAATATACTTTAAAAAAACGATTTTAAAGCCTATTCTAAGTTAGATTCCAAACAGTAGTTCCAGTTTTGCCCTGCAGGGGGTCAGTAGTTCCAGTTTTGCCCTGAAGGGGGTCTCTCTGGTATAAAAGAGCCCACCTTTGATCAGGCAGCAGTAGAGTCCAGGATCTTTGTCTAGGAGGAGCTACGTCCATTTTTTCTGAGATTTTGCTCAGACACCACACCTGACAAGCTACTGGAGCCTGATCTACTGTCATTACCATCGCATACCTGTGCTGTGTCTGATTTATTTCAGATTCACCAACACTTCACCACACTGGCTTGGGTTGACTGAATTGGTTCTCTTCAAGACTACATTGGTACAATGGCATTGGTTCTATTTCACCTGTTGGGCTTCAACAATGGTTCTCACGGATTCTTCACTTCTTATTATCACATTGGATCTTGTGTTGTGTTCCTTTTCAGGAATTTGTGCAAAGGAATCCATGTTAACCTGGATGGAACTCATTGTTGAGGAATACTCCATGAATACCTGGAGTGGACTACTGTGATATTGTGTTTCTGTTTTTAGCAAGCTCTAGTGAGCTTCAAGGGAGCTAGGAGATTCAAACCTGGATTAATTTGGAAGCATAAGTTCTTAACGAAAAATGCTGGATCACCAAAATTTGTAAGTTAACTCTAAAATATGCACCTCTCATACATTGCAAAATGTGACAACGCCCAGAATTTATGCTCAAAATCCTAGGTACTAGAAACTAACTCAGATTATAAACATTTTATTTTGATTTTGATGTATGTATTCCTAGGAATGCTCCGTATTTCTAAAGTCATTTTATGATTATATGAATGTTATTTCTACTGATTCTCATAATCGTTACTAGTACACTCCATTGTCCCATTGTATATAATATATACAGGCCGACGCTCATAGTACAATGTGCGTAAGAAATAGTTTAATCACCGTGAAGGACAACTATCACTCACTGAATTCTACCAAACTGCGTCTGTACTGACGCGGAAATATCTGATATATACTGCCTATATGCATGCCCTGAGTGTAACAAAATTCACTATAACCCCAAAAGAGTATCTGCAGGTAACTGAAACCAGTTAAAATGCACTTTGTTATCGAAACCATTATTATAATTGTATAACCCTCCATGCACCATGTTCCATGCACCATGTAGGTGTCTGTACTGACGCCAACTCATTGTAACATATAGTAGTGTACCCTACTATACGAAACACACCCTAGTCGTTAGATATCTTCTCTGTTATATATATAAAAATCATAACCTATTCTAGCATAACAAGTCTGAAGTCTGAAGTCTAAGTCTGGTATACGTAAATATCTGTACTGATCAGAACCCTCAAATACATTGAAGGCTCATATATTATATTCTTTTAAACACATGTAAAATCATGCGAACAGATGTACGTGAATATATATATCTACATATATATATTATATGTGTATATTAGAGAAATTTGTTCTCCTTGTACCTTAATCCATGTATGTGATCTTGTAATTAGATACTATTTTATACTCAGTCAGATATAAGAAATGAGCTGTACTGCTCACCCTAACCCTTGTATGTTCATAGAACCTCTACGCTGTTAACGTGTAATAGTGTACCTTATTACAACGTGCCTTACATTTACTCTCCACATCATTCTGACTTGTGGTCTGAGTCTGTGGAAATCGATCTGTACTGTTCGATTTGATACCCTATGTTGTAAAAGTTGTCTATGTTGGAAAACTGTCGTGCTGTACTGCTCGATTCTCTTAGACTAACTACCATTACTGGTCTTCTCACTTGTATCCTCCTAAGTCAATTAGTTATTTAGAGGTGGCACAAACCCTAAAAATAACATCTGACCCATATATGATAATGTGTATTAAGATCTGCAATAACCTGCAATAAGTAAATCCTGCGTTTCTCATTGCCTATATATATCTCAAATATGCTCATGTATCTTAATGTACGTTATCAGTTGGGCCCTTAAACGTTATATATATACTGCCTAAATGCACGCCCTGATATGTATTCTGCCTATATGCACGCCCAGAGTATAACAAAAAAAATTGAAGCGTGAAAACCTAGTGGTTCTGTCTACCAACTCAGGAAATAACCAGGGGGATTTATATGAAAATTTCATCCAGCTGGGTTTGTTGGGGGGCTACAATTTTTCGGGGGGGGGGGGGCAGTCTTTAAAATAATTTAAAATCACTGAAGTCTAAGTCTAAGTCTGAAGTCCAGAGAGTCAAATCAATACTACTAAAATTGCAATCTTAACAGAACAGAGCCCTCCAGATAATCTTTAATAAATCAAAATTCGAGAATGTCGACCAAGAGCATAGAACACTAAATATCTGGCCCCTACAGGTCCATAGGGACAAACACATCCTGGACATGTCATTTTACCTCTCACAAAACCAAGATAATCTAGATAACAGAAAACATATGATACATAATCGATCGATAATAAGTTGGGCCCTTATTCAAGGTATAATCATAAATGTACGTCAGGGCGACGCTCATAGTACCATGTGCGTCAGAATTAGTTTAATCAGTGTGAAGGACATGAATACAAATTGAATCATCCCTATATATTGCACGTCCTGAGTATATTGTAATATTATTCATGCCCCCCCTCTATATATGTATAATGCAATGTCATAGTGCAATGTCGAAGTATAACTAACAAAATCGATGTTCTAGATATATAGATAGTATATTTGTAATGTATACCCGGGAGCATTAATGTAGAAATTACATATATTTCGTGTATTACATATATTATTATTATACCCACAGGCATCTGTACCTAGATGAAATGTCCCTAAACTAGTCATTAGTATTATATTGCATTTGGGTTTCGGAGGATTGAATATGCAAATGTATTTATATTTCGTTTGGGAGAATTACTCATATACAATATCAACCAAAATGAATGTTGGATTCGGCAAGGTTGAATATCTACGAACTATCTACAAACTTGTTTCTCCTATATCGATAATTCCTGATATATACTGCCTATATGCCTGCCCTGAGTGTAACAAAATTCACCTTCAATATGACCCACAGGTGTCTGTACTGACGCCAACTCATTGTAACATATAGTAGTGTACCCTACTATACGAAAAACACCCTAGTCGTTAGATATCTACTCTGTTATATATATATAAATCATAACCTATTCTAGCATAACATCACCGAAATCACTGAAGTCTAAGTCAGTCTAACTAAGTCTAAGTCTGGTATACATAAATATACACAAATAAAGGAGAAATATCAGACAATTGTATGTCATAGCAAAGTAGCATAGTAAATTGTATTTCCTAGTATACATAAAAGCATTCATTTTAAGAGCATCCAAGTATTTTACTCAATCACCCAAAACTATATATAAATAGACCCTGCGCACAAACATGTACATGACTAGGGGTTCCCCACTACGAAATACTTAATATAAAAACTGAGTTTAACAAAATGATCTCCTATTTCCACCTTCAATATGACCCACAGGTGTCTGTACTGACGCCAACTCATTGTAACATATAGTAGTGTATCCTACTATACAAAACACACCCTAGTCGTTAGATATCTACTCTGTTATATATATATAAATCATAACCTATTCTAGCATAACATCACCGAGCAATATGTCCATGGATCATGGTGTATGTTTAATCATCCCCAAATGTTAGGTTGGGGAACATCCCCAAAATCGCAAGGCCCCAGACCCCATGCCTAATGAAACCAGTGGAAATGCAACTTCTTACGAAGTGCATTGGACATAATAGCTGTAAGTTACCTTTAAGTGGTGTGTATAATGCCCTGAGTGTAACAAAATGACTAAATTTCCTATTTCCACTTTCAATATGACCTTCAGGTGTCTGTACTGACGCCAACTCATTGTAACATGACGCAGAAATATCTACAATTCCTGATATGCCTATATGCACGCCCTGAGTGTCTGTACTGACGCCCAATTAATGCAATGATCCATCTAATTACAACTCGATTACATCTATTTCCACTTAATATAAAATACCTTAATGTTTCTGACACCCTAGTATAAGAGTCAGAGAAATAGGAATATTCGTTTGGAAACGCCCAAAATCAGTCCTAAGAGTGCCAATAACGTAAATCACTTAATATTGATCTAGAATGACGTAAAATGTTCTAGAAAGATGTAAAACTCTGTACATAGCAACATGACCAAACTGAAGTCTAAAATATATAGTACAATATAATACAAATTGAATAATTCCTGATATGTACTGCCTATATTCACGCCCTGGGTGTAACAAAATTCCTAACTAAGTCTTATACGTAATGAAATGGGCCTGTATACTGTCTTAAAATGCGCATGTATACTGTCTAAACTGCCCTTTTCTCTCTCGGTATACTGTCTCAAGAAATAGCCATATTAAAACAAATGCCATCAATAACGCGATATATTACTAACAAAATATACTGAATGCCAAATCTCGCAAGATCTATGGTAAAAAAACCCTGACCTAAATTAGTCCTGAAACATCACTGACTAACGACAAACATCACTGACTAAGTCTGAAGTCGTACATCACAATTCATACATCACACAGTAAGTACTGGTATAAAATTTTGCTAGGTCTCTTAACTCTAAATCCGTCTGTACTGACACCGAAAAAAATAATCATAATACGTCAAAATGATAAGTCTCATGCACAAATGTATCTTATCATATCGAATCTATACATCAATTACCATAATGCATCATGTACGACTTGGATTCTGATTCGCATTTTATAAATTTCCTGACTGCAAGCCAGTTGTCCCATTGAATATAATATATACAGGCCAACGAAAGAATTAAAAATCACTAAGTCTAAGTCTGAAGTCTAACACCAAGTCTAAGTCTGAAGTCTAAGTATGTGTTTATACGTTAATATACATTATTTGTACCTAATATTGATGTTATACAAACACTAGCCTCACTAGTTCATCTTCTAGATCATCACATGGGAACGACTGGAAGAACTGGGACCATCACAGAAGTCTATGTCTAAGATAACATACTCTAGACCAGTGCAGGTCGAGAAAACTTATCAATCTACCAGTACAATCTACCAGTACAAGTAGATGATCTCCTATTTCCACCTTCAATATGACAGTATTCGTCTATACTGACGCTGAAACACTCCTGTGTAATGCATAACCCTAAATTTATGATGTAAAATTTTGCTAGGTCTCGTAACTCTAAATCCGTCTGTACTGACGCCGAAAAAAATTTGTTTGGAAACGCCCAAAATCCGTCCTAAAAATGTAAATGGCGTTAATCACTGATCTAGAATGATGTCAAATGATCTGGAATGATGTAAATATGACTATACTGTCTAATATGTAGCTGTGTCTGTATAATATGTATCTGTATCTCCCTCTTATCTACCTCTTACTAACCCTGACCTTACTAACACTGTCCCGAAATAACTGCAAAAATATGTCTTAAAAAAAGACGCGGTGGGTTTATCACCTGCGGCTGTTACGGCCGTTGGTTTGACTCTCCATTGAGGATTGTTGCCTGGCTGTGACAGCAAGGTGGGGGTAACCCCCCCCGCGGCTAATTTTCAGCCATCAATATCGTTTATTGATGGCATTGATGGCTGATCTAGAATGATGGAAAACTAACTCAGTTTACACTATAGAATGATGGAAAACTAACTCAGTTTACACTAAGGAAAACTAACTCAGTTTACACTAAAGTAAACTAACTCAGTCTCGTGTCCTAGTCTTGTGTCCTAACTATATACTGTGTTAATGTTATACTGTAATAGCAGATCAAATAGGGCCCTACACAACATACAAAACATACAAAATATCAGTGTTAAACATACGAAATATCAGTGTTAATCACCGTGAAGTACATGCCTACATAATTGAATCTTGCCTACGTCTGTGTCTATCTCCCTCCATAAATTTCTGTGTCTCCCTCCATAAATTTCTGTGTCTATCTCCCTCCATAAATCTCCCTCCGGTTATAATAGAATAATAATAATGGTTATAATATAATAATAATGGCAAGAGTTGTTACAGTACGATACAATCTGATACTACAAATCATTTGTTCATCCAGTACAGTACAGTACGACAAATCATTTGTTCATCCAGTACAGTACAGTACGATACAATCTGATACTACAAATCATTTACATGTTAGTATTTTGAAAGAGCAGTCAGATATTCACCTTTCACTGGAACCCCTATATGCACGCCCTGCGTGGAACAAACTTCCTAAATCCCTATTTCCACCTTCAATATAACCCGCAGGCGTCTGTACTGACGCAAGTTGTCCCATTGTATATTATAATATATACAGGCCGACGCTCATAGACGCAAATAAATAAGGCCGACGCTCATAGACGCAAATAAATCTCTGAATAAATAAATCTCATCTCTGAATAAAAACTAAATGAATCCACTATACTTCTCTCTCGGTATACTGCCTGAAATACAGTTATCAAGGAAATAATAACATACAGTGTGCCAATATTATTAGAAGGTTGACGCTACCTTAGAGATCAGTATCCCTGGTCAATTCTTAGAAGGCAGGATAGCGTTAAGACCAGAGAAGGGTAGTAAGCAGGGTATGGTGTATAGGTCAATTCTTAGAAGTCAGGATAGCGTTAAGACCAGAGAAGGGTTCGTAGTCTAGAAGCTTTATGGCTATCCTTTGGGAAGGGGTCTGTATTTATATCTAGCTGCCAGCTCCTGGGGCCAATGAGCGAACAGTATCGCTCAAAGTTGGTGCCTGGCTGAAGTGACTTCAAAGGAAGTCACTTGTAAGGGGCGCGAAAGAAAGCGCCCTGTGAAGCGCCGCCGCACAGGAGGTGCTGGCTTCCTAATTTCAAAGGGTGTGGGGGGTTCTGGGCTATGGAAAAAAAGCTGGGTTCCCGAAGACAGCCTCTGATCTCAGAGGTGCTAGGCATGGGTGGGTTTGCTGGGCTAGGGAAAAAGCTGGCTTCCTGAAAACAGGTGCCCCTATTTTCAAACCCTGATGACTATCAATATTTAACATCAATCTGATATTTGATATTTACAGGTATTGATTTAAATCTGATATTATTACAGATTATCGAATACCATTATTGATCTTCGAATACCATTATTCAAAAGATGGAATGATTCAAATTTGGAAACCATGATTCCAAATATAAAAGTCGTGCTACAAACTTGATTCCAAATATAAAAGTCCAACTACAAACTTATCTAAACTGATTTGATTCAATATGACTCCAACCCCTGACTTGATTCAATATGACTCCAACCACCCCTGATCAAAACATCAGCAACCCCTATTTATAATGTATCAATCAGATATTATGACCTGATTTTTCTTTGCTACCTGTACCTTCTATTTACCTGCAAATTACAGTCGTCTATTTACCTGCAAATTACAGTCGTCATGGGCTGTCTTTTTATGTCCGCAGTCATCATTTGGTTGGGATAAATCATGGTTTTGATCCCTTCGTCCAAGTATGGGTTACCATTCGTCCGTCCAAGTATGGGTTATCCATGCGTCCAATTTATTCAGTTTGAAATATGAATGAAATATACACAGACAGAATGAGTCAGTTTTAAATATACACAGACAGAATGAGTCAGTTTGAAATCATTATACACAGACAGAATGAAGTTTGAAATCATTATACACAGACAGAATGAATTGATGAATATAATAAGCATTAGATGAATGATTATATTTAAATAAATAATCATATCTTTATGATTAAATATAATCATAACATAACATCATAACATAACGACATAACGACTATGACTTAAATGCTTAATCATTGATGGGACTTAAATGCTTAATCATTGATGAGAATAGAAAAATGACTTAAATCCTTATATCATTGATGAGAAAGTAGAGACATACCTGGTGATCGGGAATAAAAATGCAAAAGATGCACCTTAAATCATGGAGAGGGATGATGGTGTGGACCTCCTTCCTTCAAGTAATCCCCCTCCAAAACACTTACCTTGATATATGAACGACTTGGAATACTTGGAATATATTCATTGAACGACTTGGAGTAGGAGTATACAATATAGTATACTCCATGTGAATGATATATTCAATGAACGACTTGGATACTCAATGTGAACGACTGCAATAGGAATAACAATACAGTAGAATACTAGAGGAGGAATAACAATACAGTACAGTATTTGAATACGAGGAATAACAATACAGTACAGTATTGAATACAATACGAAAATAAATAATGGGAAACGATTACAAGAGGGGGTCTTCCCTGCCCTGTAGATATATCTTAGCCATGAGTGGGTAAATTATTGTCAGCTACGAGTGGGTAAATTCCTATTGTCAACGTTAGAGGGGTTGTGTTTATTTCGTTGGTAGGCCTACGACTTGGATATTGAATAAAACGACTTGGATAACAACGACTTGGATAACTGAACAAAAAGATAACCTTTCGTAAAACGACTTGGATAACTGAACAAAAAGATAACCTTTCGTTAAGATAACTGAATATGAACATTTAACTGATCAAATGACGCAGAACGTTTCGGCGCCGTACAAATCATGAGAGGTAGCTGCCTGGGGTAGCTCTACCGGCCCTGCAGGCGGGATCCCCGTCACCTTGCCCGGGTGCGGGACCCGTGCCATAGAGGCACAGTATAAACAAAACTGAAATCGGTGCCTATAAGTTAGACTATTGCTCGATCACCTAATACTTACCTGTAACTATTTCCCACGACTAATAGCCATCCTACAATCTGATGTTTTAGGTCTAGATGGGTTGTTGTAATGGAGATCGATGAGAAATTCTGTAGAGGGGAAAACCGTTATCCAAAATCGTCGCCATTTTCAAACTGTATTGCCTGACGCTTGGGGGCCAAGTAGGTTAATTGGAAATGGGCATCATATTTGTTTCTAAACTGATATTGTATTTCTAAACTGATATTTTGTATATTTCCCAACTTATCATCTTATTTGGTGTACTCATCGGGCTTTAAAACGCTTGGAATTCATGATTTTGGGAGATCGGCAAAGCGTTGTAATGGGTATTCTCTGTGTTCTACCATTTTCAAATTTTCCACTTCCAGTTTCTACCGCGCGCCCAACCCATTCTATTCTAGAAGTAATTCAGAGCATTCTCTGGGCAAAGAAGTAATGAGATTTGAAAATATATGATTTATTATAAACACAGGAGTCATACAGGGTAAAAAATACCTTTGGTATCTGGGATTACAGGGTTAAATTATACCTTTACGGGAACCTGTATGGGCAGGGAACCTGTATGCGGGGCCCATATGTTAAGTACTGTTAAGGTAGGCGTACGGGATTCGAGGCTGAAATCCTACGGGACTCGGGGCTGAAATTGAGGAGTTACGGGTATTCATTGAGGATAGGAGTTAATTCATAATTGATGTCACATAAATGATTATAATTGGCGATGAAGGTTTGCAGCAGCCTTCACGTTTCCGGGTCACGTTTGCAGCAGCCTTCATAACTCCATTTATAGGGCAGCGAAAACCTCTCTCATAAGATAAATAAATGAGTTTATTGTTGGAATAAATGAGTTTATTGTTGGAATAAATGAAATGAGTTTATTGTTGGAATAGATTTTATTATGGTTTGGATAACAGATACTTGGGATAACATGAGTTTATTGTTGGAATAACAGTTAGTCGTTGTTGGAATTGGGATGTTGAAATTTATTATTGGAATAACAGTTTCGTTGGGAAGTCGTTGTGATGTTGGAATAACAGTTGGGATGGGGGAATAACAGTTAATCGTTGGGGGATATAACAAATAATCGTTGAGATACATAATAATAACAGTTAAACTCTAACAGATAAGATGTTGTTTTTCAAAAACTAATTGAAAGCTCTGATCACACCCCTGAAGGCTCTGATCACACCCCCCAGCACCCAGCCCCCCTCCCACGACACCTTGCACACCCCCTCCCCCCTCCCACGACACCTTGCACACAACCCCCATATGTCAGAAGCTGTTTTCCTATTCGCTAATCACCTTGGGGCCCTGGAGCTGCCTCTCTTCCCCCCTTCCCCCTTATTCGCTAATCCTGTCCCTCCTTGCCAATTCGCTAATCTTGCAAGGCCAATCAGAGTGTTATGGGTGGGCTCTTTGACCCTTAAATATGGAGCTTTGGGACGGACAAATCATTACACTCACACCATGACGACCACCAAAGAACTGCACACTCACACCATGACGACCATCGAAGAACTGCAACAGCTAGCCTGGGGGATGACTGATCCGAAACCAGAGAAGATCTGTGCTGGCTGTCCGAAATGTCCCTTGGGAAGGGTAAGTTATCGATCAGCTGTTCTGTGGTAACCCACAATATATTCTTGGGGGTGGGCCGACGCGGTTTTTGTAGGTGGACCGACGGGGCTTGGGCCGACGTGTCTTGGGCCGACGTGTCTATGAAGCGTCAATGTAATTCTTTTCTTTTATTAGTCAGTTTTACTTGGGACACTCCACTACTTAGGACAACCAAAGAGTGTCCCTACTTAGGACAACCAATTTTAGGGTTAGGTTTGGGTTAGTTTTTGTATGGTTGTCCAATTTTAGGGTTAGGTTTGGGTTAGTTTTTGTATGGTTAGTTTTTGTGTTTCCCGTCATTTCACATGGTTAGTTTTTGTGTTTCCTGTTATTTCACAACTTTTAACTCAGTAATGTATCTTTGCAGTATGACAGCCATGACCAGCCATCACAGTTGGATCTACAAAGTACCTGGGTATTAGGGGACGACACACCCTCACCTATCTTCTGGAAAACAACAGTTTTTAAATTCCCCCCAAGCGACGATTATACCAAATGGGTAAGTATCTATGTTATGAAAATATCAGTCCATAATAATACAAATGGGATCATGTTAGCTATTTGTAACACTTCGAAATGGGATCATGTTAGCTATTTGTAACGCTTCTATCAATAAGAACACATGTAGCTAAAATTTGGTTTGTGCATTGAAATAACAAATTTAATATACTTTTTGGTTTGTGCATTGAAATGACCAATTTAATATACTTTTTGCCCTGTTAATTCATTTGTGCATTGAAATGACCAATTTAATATACTTTTTGCCCTGTTAATTCATTTTTGCCTTGTTAATCTTCTAGCGACCTATGCATACGTCCACACCACTCCCAGTTAACTGGCTGGGTGGAGACAACACCCTTGAACTGAGCGGACCAGTAAGTATTGTTGTTATTCTTTATTAGGCATCGATTATGCATTCTTTATTAGGCATCGATTATTGATACATGATATTTTTTTTATGTAGGAGTGTTTTTCTTCGACTGTAGTGGTACTCACAGTGGTATTTCCCGTAACCACACTTTGGCATTTTCAAAATAAGCTTGTTTGGTTTATTTTCGTATTGGTGATGTTTCTCATTACAATGAGCTCTGTCCACTGATAATCAACAAGTGCCCAATTATTTTCAGAGAGTGCGTAAGGCCCCTCCAACACCCGAAACATCACCAGCTCCACAACGCAAAAGAGGGATGTTTGACTGGTCGTCGTCAGAAGAGGAGACACCTGAACCAGTCAGAGAAAACGCTGTGGCTAGGCACCCCCCCCTTCGATGGCTCAACTGCCTCTCAGCTGAGGACGAGATCGTAAGTAAATTGTTAAGCTTGCCTTTAAAACCTTGCCTTTAAAACCTTGCCTTTAAAACCTTGCCTTTAAAACCTTGCCTTTAAAACCTTGCCTTTAAAACCTTGCCTTTAAAACCTTGCCTTTAAAACCTTGCCTTTAAAACCCGAGTAAATCATGTTTCATATTTCATGTTTCATATTTCAGGATGCCCTCTATAAGGATTTGAACTACCAGCCTGTGTATGTCAGTGACACAGATGGGGACGAAACCGACACGGATGGGGACGAAACAACAATTGCCATACCAAAGGAAGAAGTACGTTTAGTGCAATGAAGTTTATAAACTAAGGATTTTTTAATCAACATTTAATATGATTATTTAATGCTACCATCCTTATTTAATGCTACCATCCTTAATCTTAATGCTACCAATCTATCTAGATGTTACATATTTTGTTACATATTTTGTATCGTGATAATTATCAATTAATAGGAATTTCAATTATACTACATGAACTCTAAAATGCTTTCAATTATATTACATGAACTCTAAAATGCCTTATGACTAATTTTGCCTTAACATTGTTTCTCCATAGCCCTACTACTGCCCGAACAACTGCGCATACTTTAGGGCTCGAATGAACATCCCGGAGACAGACAGCGACGAAACCACATAATACCGTTGATATCATAGATTAAATAAGACTAGACTAAAATATAACACTAGACTAAAAGATAACACTAGACTAAAAGGTAACATTATAAAGAAAAGTTAATGTACTGGAAGTTAATGTACTGGTGATATGTAGAGGTACGAAACTGTGTACTGGTGATATGTAGAGAGAGGTAAGAAACTGTATGTACTGGTGATATGTAGACTGTTAACGAAACAAATTGTGTGTTTCTGTTAACGAAACAAATTGTGTGTTTCTGTAAATAATAAATTGTGTGTTTCTGTAAATAAAAGGATTCTGAATTTATTTTTGTTTAGTCCCGACATAGTTTTTTATTTTTGTTTAGTCCCGACATAGATGGCCAGTTTTTTATTTTTGTTTAGTCCCGACATAGATGGCCTGTAAGTGAATACAAAAAAAAAAAAAGATCGGCTAACTATGCTAACTATGCTATACAACACTAGTAGTACAATAATTCTACCGGACTTAAAATTATAGACCCGGATTCTAAAAATTATAGACCCAGTTTCTAATAACTATAAACCTAAAAAAATATTTACTATAAACCTAAAAAAATATTTACCAACTTCATCTTATTGAACTATCATCAATTTCCATCTGATTTGTGTCCTCACTGAGATGAGTCCGCATATGTTAACAACACATAATGTGTTGTTAACATGGGTGGGAGGCAACACATTATGTGTTGCCTCCCACCCATTATGTGCTGGAGAGTTACACATTTATAACGGCGCGAATAACCCTCTTATAACGGCGCGCATAACCCTCTATCCCTGAAAAAGCCCCGCACCTGGGCGAAATATTGGAATAAAAGAGAAAATTCTAAGATGCCTACTTGAGTGATTCTTTATACCAACAGAAAAAATCAAATGTACACATTTCTCATAAGGGACCCATACATGTAGAGATGCGGAGGAAGGCTTTCACATAATTCATATGTAACTTTACGGAACAAAAGGCAGCTCAAACAGACCACCAAGCGGCATCCTGGCAACAGCCAATGACTGGCAGATGCAAGCTGACGTCTCTGGGAGATCAACATTCCCAAGACAAGTGGCAATAACAACACTGCGACCTGACATTGTGCTGTGGTCTCCAGGTACGAGGCAAGTGGTTCTAGTGGAGTTAACAGTGCCATGGGAGACCAGACTGGAGGAAGCCCATGAAAGAAAGAGGGAGAAGTACCAAGGATTGGTCGAGGCGTGCCTAGGAAACAACTGGAAGGCTTGGAACTTCCCAGTCGAGGTAGGCTGCCGAGGCTTCGCATCCAACTCCCTCTGGAAAACACTGGGCTTCCTAGGCCTCACTGGAACAGACAGAAAGAAGCTAGTTGGTGTAGTAGGACGGAAGGCAGAAGAGGCATCCTGCTGGATATGGAGGAAGAGGGAGGAGCCATGGAAGAGCTAGTCGGACCCTGGCTGAGTCTGATCACCTCAGTCGGCGCGCCCCCGGAGACCGTAGTGGTATGCGCCGAAACGGTTGATGAAAGGGAGTTCCACCTGATGAGGGGTCTGACTTAGCAGTTCGGTGTTCAAGGAACGGGGGAGTTCCACTGGATGATGGGCCCGACTTCGCAGCGTAAGCTGTATTCTAAGAAATAAGGGACCCATACATGTAGAGATGCGGAGGAAGGCTTTCACATAATTCATATGTAACTTTTAAAAAAATGGTTTAAAAAATTGAGTATACACATTTCTCATTTTCGACCCATACATGTAGGGATGTGTCACTAACGTCACCAGTTCACGACGCAACTATTTGGGGAGGAGGAGCGTGGGAAAGGATTTCTCAGGGGAATCATATGGTCTAAGTGGGCGTGGTGGCGTGGTGTAATGGGTGGGGGAATGGATGGGGTGGGGAAAGGGAGACTTTTTCAGGAGGTATCGTATCTTCCTGACCATTACTTAGCTCATTCGGGGCCGGCGTCTATTTATTTATTGAAGTTTATTGACGATACGGGGCAGGCGTTTATTTGGCACTGAGATCATAAGTGTGGGGACTTCATATGGGGGAGTTCATGGAGGGTTAATATGGGGATGTAATATATAAAACATGTTATCACATGGTGATTACATATTATTACAGGGTGCGGGAATGAATGAGGTTCGGGGAAGGGAGACTTGTTTGATTATTACAGGGTGTGGGAATGGATGGGGGTTGGGGGAAGGGAGACTAGATTGAATATTGCCAACTCTCAAGAAGATTTGATGAGCCCTTAAAGGTATACGCGGGTGTTCAATGGAAAAAAGATTCGTCGGTGATTTTTTCATGAAACGTTCAGGGATCATTCCTGACTACATAAGAAAGCAAGAAATGAAAAAAAAAGTATATCTCAACGACTTATTTTTTTTTCTACAGCTGCCTGAAAATAACAGTGCTTTAGCATTAAAGTCTATGGGAAAATGTGTTTTTTTTCACGTTTCACTATATAAAAAAAAATTGATCGGTGACTTTTCATCAAAACTTTCTACACATATATTTGGTGTATCATGCTACTGATTTACCAAAAAAAAACTATACGTTGACGGGGTTAAAAAAAAGTTATGGTCATTTGAAGTATAAAATAACCAATAAACATAAGCATAACCAATACAAATGAATCTTAAAAACATGACTCAAAAGTGCTGTAATGTAAATAAACCCTGTAGATATTGGAAATCGTGCACAAATACATCTCAACTTATCATGATAACGAAATATTTCAAAGAAAAATAGGAGCCGCTAGGTGGCGTGGGCGTGGACACCCGCGTATACCTTTAAAAGGGCTATTATTGTCCGGGACGGGGGTGGCGTGACTATCATAGGCCTATTCTGTAGGTGAGGACTTGGTAGTCATCATTAAGCCTGGCGATGTCGTCCTCCTGTTTCTGCATAAGACGCACAGCGTACATCTTATACATTTCGCAGACCCCCTGGAGTACTTGTGCCCTGAGAGCCAAGTTGTTAGCCACAAGATGGCTGTTGTATGTTTTGTATTTCAGGGCCCGTTTATACCGAACAACAGTCCAATTCATGGACCCTACAAGGTGCTGTATCTGGTCGCCACACTTGATGATTTTTTTTTCGTCCAACTCAATTTCCAACTTCAGCTGTTCGATACGGTCGTCCATGTTGAGGGTATTCAAAAGAATGATTTGACATGACTAGTAGCCTGGTTTATATATTGATAGAATGCCAGCTGACAGGTCGCACCCATGTCTTGAGTGTGAAGTGCCTCTTGTGAGTGTGAAGTGACATACTCGACTGAGCGACGAACGCTATTCGCGCGACAATCGTGTCACTTTGATCTGAGTGCCAGTCAACTAGATCAAAGATATATGTCAGTGACATTGTCGCACAGGTATGGTTTTGATGTCGCACAGGTGTGGCATTGATGTCTGAGATCTAAGAATCGAGGGGGATATGTGTGCTATTGATGTTTGAAATCAAAGGGGAAATGACGTCATTGGTAGCTCCAGTAGGCATATATATATAACTGTGGTTGTTGGTGTAGGCTCATTCACTCTCTCAGAGACATTGAACAACCATGGACAACCTCATTCAACAGTACAACCAACGTAAAGAAGTGCTTGGTAGAGCCATGAGCCAAGTTCACACCATGACCCATCACATTCACGCAGCGGGCAACAGAAAAGGGAAACGTCTGCATGGAACCAACTCTAAATATTCGTTTGGGCACGATGGTTAGGGTGCAGCACATGTTTGAAGTATACATCAGCCAAGTGAAAAAGGAAATAGAAAATATTGCCGATCGATTATTTGAAGAGCATGGATTGGACATAGACGTCTATGAACAAGGCTGGGAGTCAGAATCTGAAGAATGGGATTAGAGAAATCCGCCTGGGATAAGAGAAATTCGTCCAACGGCCCTCCTCAGGGCCACAAATTCATAAGAGTTATACTTATATTCAGCCTCTCCCTTATCCCAACACCTGAAACCCCCTTTCCCAGCCTGTCCCTTATCCCAACACCTGAAACCCCCTTTCCCAATTGTTTAAATTTACGAAAGTTGCAAAATTTCAAATGTACACATTTCTCATTTCAACCCATACATGTAGCGACCCTATGTGCGCGTAAATAAATCCTGCGCGAAAGGTATAAATATAATCATTGCATAAACAATGTATGAGACTACCTTGCTGCGCGAATTTACCCCCCCCCCCCCGCGAAAAGGTGGCATTGTACTTAGTGCGCGAAAATTTATCTGCGCGAAAATTTATCTGCGCGAAAATTTATGTATGTATGTATGTATCAATTTTATTTCCAATATTTCAATCACAATTACATCCTTCCTTAGGAAAAAGGGAGAAGTATTCAACAATCTATCACTTCTTTATACATCCTTCTGGGAAAGAGAGCATTTCCCAGCTCTTCCAGGCATCCCCGATGATGCGTTTCTTAATATTCATTGCTTGATATGTGCGATAGTATGCATATAACATTAACTCATATAATTACACTGTTTGTTTTTAAATTGGCTGCGATACGAACGTTTTAATTCATCAATATACTAATGGGGATGTCAGCGAATTTGTCAATGTCATCCAGCAATTAATGGTAAAAAAATGGTTTAAAAAATCGAGTATACACATTTCTCATTTCCGACCCATACATGTAGTGATGTGTCACTAACGTCACCAGTTCGTGACGCAACTATTTGAGGAGGAGGAGCGTGGGAAAGGATTTCTCAGGGGAATCAAGTGGGCGTGGTGGCGTGGTGACGCACCCACTTCTATGGCTGTGTGTTGCGGTTAGGCGAGCTTCGCGGTAAATACGGTGCGGCTCCGGTATATCACAGTGCGCCATTACGGCGCGGCATTCGTTCCAGCGCACCGTTTTAGGACAGTGCCAAAATTGGGCATCTAGATTTTACGGTACCCTATCGTTTTAATCTGTAATACAACAGAACCGCACTGTAATTTTACGCTGAGGATTTAGAGTGTAGTCAAGTACATAATACATAAAGTAATGGCCTTGACCATGAAGGCATGATTCATAATGGTAAAATAAAAACAATAAAAACGAGTCTTGTGTTGTGTTAAACCTCGGAACATCTACTTGTTTACTTCATAGATTTTTTTTGTACAGCTTTAAATAAGAATAATGTATATCGCATAACCGTTCAGCTGAATAAAATCATTTAAATAGAAAATATCCACTACATGCGGTTCAAAAATAAGCTTGCCTAAGTAAACCCTGGCCATTGATTTACTTTCTACTGCTCTACCAACTGAGCTATTGAGGCAGGCACAACTTCAGCAGGTCGCAACCAGATTCAACCACCAGGACCACTACACATAGACACACATATGTAGTGATCTCGCTCCGATTTGTATCCCTTAACCATGCTACAACTAAAATCAATGGGACAAAGACAGAACAACCAGTTCACAAGGATTTATCATACTTTAGAAGAGAATTTGCTAGCATAAACCCTCACAATCCTGACTAAGTCTAGACTAAGTCTGAGGCGGCCAAAGACCACCGGTGTCTTAAGGTCAATCACAAACTTGGTAACATTTACACAAGCACAAGGAATGAGAGTGAACATATAAAAGAACAGCTACATAGAATAGAACATTTGGCAATATGTAGTTCAACCCAGGTTGTTGTATCTGTTAACAACAGGAGCTAGACCACTGTAACATATAAAACGGAACAGGTAAAGTAGAATACACATTAAAAGGCCACTGCGAACCGGTACTACCCACTGGGGTAGACCAACTGAACTAACCCACAGCAGACAGCACATTAGATATAACCCAATTCCACCACAATACCCTCTCTTTTTTCTGAGAGTTTAAAACTCAACAGGGTATAAAATCAAAATCATAAACAGGAGTATATAGTGTCCTCTCTATGTTGAAGAAACAATATTTATGCAAACTTCCCACAACAAATAGAAGCATTCTTATGTCCTTACTACAAAATTAATGAGACTTTTATGAAAACTTCTTGTTTCAACAAATGGGAGTATTGATGTCCTCTCAACATGGAAAACAATATGTTTTCTTAAAACAGAAAGAGTTACTGCAAAGGTTTCTGGTTTTAGTTCAACAGCTTTAGATCACAAAATATTTGGGCTTCACACCAGGGCAACAGGTCCCAGGATTTAGAAGCATATGAGGGTTGCATCATTCCAGTCAAGGGGCCTTTCAGTCATAATTGTTCCAAATCAACTTAGTCCAGGTCCATCTTCTTTTGTCCAGTCTCATCGTCATCCTCCGGCTTGTCCTTATAGAGGAAGGGCTGTTTTAGGTGTTGAACATCCCATAATACTTTCTCCCCCATCAGGAGGGGGAGCCCAGCCTACAGCAGTAGTAACAGTGTGCGTGACCTGGGACGGCTGTCACTGGCACTTAAACTGCTGGAGGAGATTGGTGAAGAAATTGATTTGGAGGTTGTAAACCTCAAACATCCCACCAACTCTACTGGACAATACAATCAAAGCAGGAGTCACACTCGGTGCAAAAGAAGGCTTGGTCCAAGCAGGCTCAACTGCTTCTTACCCTGTTTCTTGCCCTGGTTTGTCTCATCCAAGTCATCCACCAACAGCACACCCTGAAGCCTGATATTTTCCCCAAGGATCTTTAGGATTTTCTGTTCCTTTTCATTGTTTATTACATACGTATGTGATTACAGAGGTGCCATTCGGGGGTGCCATTAGAAATCTCATATCACATACGTATGTGATTACAACCGAACTACTTTCGAGCATCACATGACTTGATCTGACCAATGAGAAGCCTAGAATAAAATCGTCTGCTTTGACCCACTGACAGCTTCAATGCCGGCACGGCCATATGTTCATTAGTTCAAGTGAACAGCAACCAACAGCTAGATATGTATTTGCTGGAGCTAACATTAGCGGCAGAATTTTTGTTTTCCATGTTGAGAAGTAATTTGAGAAATATGATATGTATTGCTTATTTATTGTCTAAATAAAGATGTAAGTTATGGTTTGTTGACAATGTTTGTGAACATATCATGACTTGGTAACCAGGGAGAGAAAAAGTAGTCCCCCATCTGAAGAATTTCAAGCAATATATAGTGATCCATAAGACAGAAAACCAAATACATACCTTTAATGTCCAGTTTGAGTTATATTAATTTCGAAAAATCCGAAAGCAGAAGCATTATATTATAGAAAAATCTAGAGCATATGACACAATGAAACCATGGTAGTGAAAAATCTAAGCGCGCAATGATATAACTATCATGGCTTCCGCTGTCATGTTCGTTCATGACCGATGTCCACAAACTTGATGGAAACGAAGGTAAAATGTCATTAAAATCGGGTGTCTCTTGTTGATTTAGTATGAAATAAATATTATATAGCCCTCTGTTGATGTCAAATTGATTTCGACATTGGGTCAAATCTCACTCCACCCCTTTGGGGTGTCGAGCGATTTGACCCAACGTCGAGATCAATTTGACATCGACATCAGGCTATATAATGGTCGTCTTCAGAGTCTGTATGAGGAATGCTTGCTGAGTGTCTTTCAGCATACCCACATCATCCACTTTGGTTCTCACCACCTGAACCTTGCGTAGAGTTCCCACAAGAGAGATTACCATTGCCTTAACCTGTTTTTTGTTTCCTCTGCTGCCTAATGCAGGGCCTTCAGGGCCTTATTCACTCCCGACTCTGATGTCTCCATCAAAGTGCCTGTGTCTAAGGTCTCAGGCAACTGGGCTAAAGTCCCGTCCACCAAGCAGTCTTGGTCCTTCCAGAACCAGCCTTGGAAGACCCAGTATCACCAGTATTTTGGAGTGTCCAAAGGTGTGCATATTGATAAAAAGTCCCAACTAAAACATTCACAGGTTGTGACATGTGCGCAATGATACAAACAAAGGACTTCCAAAACAAGGGTTAAAGGCTTTCAAAATCAAGTTTTCCTGGGATTTGTGTATGTAATAAATACTCAGTGGCACAGTTTGTAATTGACCATTGCACTTCACCTCTTTGGGTGTCATGCGATTTCACTCTCTGTCTTGATTCATTTTAAACCTCCCTCGTTCCATTTGGTATAAAAGTCATTTTTCTGATCTGTACAGTTCCGTCATCCATTTCCAAAGGATGATATATGTGGTCTGTGAAGGTATCTCGGATGAAAATGTGATTTTGAAGCACTTTTATAGTTGGGTTCTGTACAAAACTATTTTTTTGCCTGGGAAAGTTGGGGAAGCCTGTCGGGATAGCCTTTCTTGGACTTTCTGGGACTTCTTTCTGTCATTTCTCACAAGCTACTATGTTACTTCTAGGAGGACCCAACACATGCGGCAGACTGGGAGAGTAAGGAAGAAGAGGTGGGAGGAGAGGGGGGGGGGGATCGGAAACACAGAAGAGGGGAAGGAAACAGAGAGACAGGGGGAAATGTGGGGAGAGAGGGGGACAGTTAAGAGGACTGTAATTTGCTAGTATCATATATAAATTTATATATCTTACTGTTTCAACATGTATTGGCCTAAAGTATTCACTTATTCACTGTATGGCTATTTCCTTTTGAATATATTCCAGTTGTCAATTCTAATGAAAAACAAATAAAAAGTACACTGCCTCATCGATTTTATTCAGTTTATTATTTATCACCATATGTATGCTCTTACTACATAAAGTATCTCACTGATGCCACAAAAAGTATTTTCATCTCTCTTTTTAAGTACCGTAGCCTTTTCTCATGAAAACAAATGTAACCATTTACAAGCAAAATTCAGCACTCTGTACATATGGTCTATACCATGTATGTTTCGTGAATCCTAACCCAGCCTAATCTATTAGTGTTGTGGGTCCGCCACGAATACATCTTAACATCAACGCTGCCATCCAACTCCAACAAGGCTATGGGAGCGATGGGCACTTCTGCTGAAATCGGATACAAACATTAGTTCCAGCCAGTCCTGTCCTCACATTAGAGAAGTTACTGAGTCACTCAAGCATTCTCTATGGCTGGTGTTATCAACTGTGCCTCGGTTGAATCAACATTATCTTCTCCTGAGACATATGAACCATCTGTCTCATCATCACTAGTCACAGGGTACAACCTCTCCCCTGTTAATAACCTCCAACAATGATTTCTGAGTAGGTCCTCTACTGATGCTCTGTCTTCTTCATTGGTGAGTTCAATATCAAGTGTCACCTCTGTGTACGTTAACTCCAGTGTTTTAAGGTTTTTCTTCACTTGTTGCAGCTGGTGTACACAGCCTAACAGTTCAGACATCTTTATTTTACCACTGGACACACAAATACTGAGGTCTGCTGACTTGGCTTGTGTGTGATACTTTATGAGAAGCTGGAGGAGAGGAAGAATTGCGACTTGGGTCTTCCGCATTGGCGGCATTAATGAAGTTGCAGTGCTAAAGTCGAAATCATATATATGATACATAGCACACCAGTTAATGTGAGTAAATGTCAGTATGTCACCTTGTGTAGCCAATAGTGTAGAGTAATATTCAGAAGTACATTCTTCCTCCATATCCTTTTCATTAATGTTTACGGTTATCTCTACCTCAATCTTGCTGCCCTGTGGAGGAGGTGCGGGTGTGTAGGGACAGGCTAGCCACTGCAGTAGTACATTTGTACAACCCCTGATACTTTGAGCTTCTGTATTATAGGAGAGATAACCATGGTGTATTACAGATGCAATTCGGTTACTGCCTGTTTCTTGATAATTGAAAGGATATTCACCACTTGAGGTTACCCACTTAGGTTGATTCAGTATTTCCATGTAGTCCCTGGTGTCGATAAGGCGTTTATACATATCCTTGTCATCTATTCTTATTGTTATGTTGGCTAGGTTTAAATTAGCACCTTCCGGCTTCATTTTCATCATGTAATCTAGAACCTGTACTAACTCAGAGACCTTGATATAACCATTACTTATAGTAACAAGGTTATGCTTCTTTTCCCTAACACATTGACTGTAGCTTGAGATTAAGCCTTGTAAGACTGGCAAGCCTGGTTCACTGTCATATGGTAGTCCCAGTAGTACATTATCACTCTCGGGCAAGGCTAAGAAGATTTTCTTATAATGTTTCTTTGTGTTTGTTGGTTGTTCACCAAATAGACGGGTAAACCTACCAGGATGTATTCTCAAACAGCTGATTTTCTTTGGCTTGTACTCACTTGCACCCGTCCAGTTCAGACTATATATTACATCTTCAAGATTCCATGTGTATATTTCAAATGAATCACCGATTGTTCTGACAGTTTTTGCCCATCTGATGGTATCTCGGACCCAGAAGTATGTCTCCAAACGTCCTGGATGTCTAGGAAAAACGATTTGAAAGAGTATATTAGTACTACTTGAATGATGTGATTAGTCTTAAAAATATGTAATGACACCTGGATTAGTTCTGAATTGTAACTAAGATGGTATGATTATTGAATATCATATATTCTGACTAACAAAGGCCACATGAATTGTCTAATACAAAGGGAACAAAACTTTCCATATTCTGATTGTCTCTAGATGCCTTTGTGCAAATTATGAATGGTGGGACAGTTTAGAGGCTAACAATAAACTAGACTCTTGTCAGTTTCTGATAATTGTTTTGCTTAGAAATCTTGAAAATTTGATATTGAGGAAATGTTAACAAATTAAAACATCATATGAGAGTTACTATTGAGTGAGCGAGGCCCAGATAGGTTGGGGGGTTTGCCAGTCTACCAAGGCCCCTCTGTGATAATGATGGCAATGCTGCACCGTAGTTGGTTGATATTACTTACCCTACATGGTGGGCAGGTAGTAATCTGTCCATCAGGCCTTCCGTAAGCTTCAGCATACTCGTCTCTGTCAGATGGTTTAGGCAGTCATACAAGTCTTCAGCTTTAAAAGCATCACCAATACTACAAAATCTAGGAAAAGCTGGTTCTGCTACCTTCAAGGTGATTGGCCACCATGCACTTTCTCTCATAACAACATCCTCGGAAAATAAGTGAAACAAATGTCTATAATACTCAGAGAATTTGGTACTGTCCAGCTGAGATCCCAATGTCAGAACTTCAAATATTACATTATTTTGTCCAATGATCAATGAATCTAGCTCGCTCACAAGATTAAGACACATTTTCCTAATGTCTTGGAACACAATGTCCTTAGGCGTATCACACTCATCTGGTAAAGCTATCATCATACTAAGTACCATGAACGTCAATAGTTCTACCTTTCCCTTTTCCTCAGTACAATCCACACTTTCAAACAAAAGAAACTGCATGTTGCTCCAGTCCTCACTGGAACAAAAGTACATAATAAACCAAGGTCGTATCTCATGGGGTAGAGACATAACACCTTCTACTACCAAGTACTCTCTAAAGCTCTCATGGAAGGTTGTATATGTGTCATGGTAGTCACCGGACATGCTAGGTGTGCTGTTCTTATTCAACAATTTTGTCAAGGGACTGTCCAGTTCCTGACCAAATCTTTTTAGGAGGTCAGGAGTTATTTCCTGGTTACATAGCATCGAGTAGAGAAACATCCAATAGAATTGCTTTAGTGTTTGATCTGGCACATATACTTTTTCTGCTTTTGTTTTTGTTTCTCGATTTTTTAGGATTTCATTTATCAGTCCATACAATCTGTAAATTTTAATTTTGGCAATGTCTTCAACAGTGATCCACTTTCGGCTCACACCTATGCAGACAAGTAATAATCTCATGGGATTTTTCAAAACTGATTCAATCTTACTGTTTCCTGAGTTTGCCTTAAAGTAATCAACCAGAGGAGAACATCCATTGCTTTTTGTATATTTTGTTACATATTCTAGTCCCTGCTCTACTGAGAATCCTTTAATCTCCAAGTGGCGGTCAAACACAATTTTGTTAACACCAGAAAGGTTGTCTCGTGTGGAGACGAAAACTGTTGCACAACTGCTGGATTTGCATTCCATTATGAACTTCTTCACTTTTTTAACCGCTTTCCTGTCCTTCAGTTCATCAATTCCATCTATATAAATGAATAGTTTCAACAGTTTTCCCTCCTTGGCGGCTTGGTATAATTCTTTTGAGAAACGTCCACGGATGTTGTGTGAAATGGATTTCCATACTCCATCCTTGGTCAGTGACTTGGCCTCAATGAAGACCATTAATGACTTCTCAGGGTTCTTCTTCTGGGTCTGTGTCCAGTTGTGGATGATGCTGCGAGTAAATGTGGACTTACCACTACCGACAGGACCCGACAGTAAAACAGTCTGTGGCGCTGGCTTACCCTCAAACTCCTTGAAGATCGAGTCTCTTTTAATGCTTATAGGCTCTCTGAAACCACAAAATATCTTTTAAAAGAGAAAAGAAGTTGTCTATCCTAAAATTACAGCTTGGAAAGGAATGAAGCACATCCATGGTGGACAACACATTATTACATTTGAATATTATTGTTAAATGTCTTGGCCTGTAAGTGAATAAAGAAATAGAAAAGAAAAATGTTAATAAGAATAAGGGACAACTTTCTACCAGGGATATGCATTAGTACTTACGCATTTGGGCCGGCCTCTTGATCCATATGAATATAAACATCCACATAGTTACTGCTGACATCCAACGTCTCATCAAATAGATCAGCCAGAGGAACTCTCATAATACCTTCCAACCGTCTGCTGTGTTCTGCAATTCCTGTAATAGATGTAAACCCCGAATCAGATTTGCATTATTAAGGACAAAATAATCTATGTGATGAAATTGGGCATTGAAGTGTTAAAACTAGGAATATAAAAAAGTGATTTAAAAAGATTTACCCTCAATCAAGGTTCTTTCATCCATGTCTGTAAGTGGCTGACCGACTGAGGAAGGGGGCATCTGTTGTTTGCTGCTTTGAGTTGCACCCTGGTCTACCTCATGAGCAGGACCATGCCGGGGTAGCTTTGGTGGAGGTGCTCCTAATCCTTTTCAAGGCACATGTAAAAGTAAAGGGAATTATATACTTCTGCAAGTTAACCTGCTCATGATATTTTTTTTTAAACATATTTTTATTTCTATAAACAATTCTACATATGCAGTACGTTTCAAGTTATCGAAATTGGAACATGTGAAGACAATATCAGAATATTTAAGTGACCACCAAGAGAAGAGAAATATGATTACACACTACGAAATTGTGACCTGAAGGGCCTGGTGGGCATCTTGTATACCAATAAATTTACATGAAATTACATTTTTTTTGTGTTTTCTTTTGCCGACATTAAAATCTTATTAATTAATGACTGGAATGTTTCAGTGGTCTATACCACCCAGGTGGTCACTGTTCCAGTGGTCTATACCACCAAGGTAGTTACTGTTCCAGTGGTCTATACCACCCAGGTAGTCACTGTTCCAGTGGTCTATACCACCCAGGTAGTCACTGTTCCAGTGGTCTATACCACCCAGGTAGTTACTGTTCCAGTGGTCTATACCACCCAGGTAGTCACTGTTCCAGTGGTCTATACCAACTAGGCAAGTTAAGACAACACACATTTGTTATGGTAACAACACAAGCATTAAGATAGTGATAACTTTGGCATTCACCCTTTATTCCAGTTTTATAAGTGGAAATATCCATGCTAGTATTGAGATTTTATAGGACACAAATCAATGTTTCACTTAATAATAAGCATATGAAAATACCTTACATTACTAATGCAATGCAGATCAATGTTGCATTAGTTAACCTCCATATTTGCCCTTAAAACATGCTCTTTTGAAATATGTTGTTTGTTAATTGGTAACAACTGTTGTCATATCAACAAACACATGCTTTGTTAGTTAAGAAATGTGGGCCAGGTAGTCACTGCTTTAGTGGTCTTTACTCCATGTTGGTGTATGTACCACATACTATTTGTATGGGCAGGAGTAGTGTGGTAAATTGCACCAGTTTATCGCATCAGCTATAACATTGCCTGGATTATTTTCATAAACTACTCGTCTATTGTCTTGTGGCCTACGAAAAATAGAAACATCTCGGACAGTGCATTAGTTTCCGTTGGACCAGATTCTCATTTGGTTGTATCTAAATACCATCCAGGTAGACACTGTTTTAGTGGTCTGTACCAACCAGTTGGATATTTAAGTGCAACATTTGCCACTTACCTACATCCACACCTGATGAAGCCTCGTCCTGTTGTTTGGAGTCTAAGCCCAGTAGCTGTAGCACCAACCATTGCTTAGTGTCTTGCAGAGCCCGTAAGAAGCCCTCATACCTCCTGGTGTCTCCTCGCTCCACATGCTCTAGGAGTTTTCTAGTTTGAAGGAATTCTGCTCCAGCTTGCTAGAGTTAGGAATCAAATGCAATATATTCAGTATGGTGTGATTCAAACAACATCTCAATTGGGAAAGGTCAAACTATCCTGCTGTCTGTTGTATATGTATTTAGGAACTTTGTTATGATTTAGCATTACCAACTGGTCACATTTGTGATGTGTTTCAGGAAAATGAGTCATAAGTCGCAAAATTGATATTTTTCAAAGTGCTTTTTTTCATAAGATCTCATTATTGAAATGTTCTGATTTTTGGTGGGTTGATCATTTATAGTTATATCAATTGATGTATCAAATTTCAGGACAATCTATGTAATATATCCTTTCGTTTTAAAGGTCCTCATATGGACTTCATTTAGTTAATTTACTGTTTATTGACCGCCAGAAATATTGGAAACTTTTTTTTTCAAAAACGAAAATATCAAACTTAAAATCTAGAAATACTTATTAGATTATAAGACTGTTTACTATCATTGGAATCGGCTTGATCTCATCTTTTTAAATATAATGCTATCTCAAAATCTATTTTTGCGACTTATGACTCATTTTCCTGAAACATATCACATTTATTGTAAACCTCGTAGTTGTACAATGAGGATAATACTTATGAAGTGTTTTATTGTCGGCATAGAAAATTTAAAAAAATGTATAGTGTGATGAACAACAACATCTCAATTCGGAAAAGACAAACTTCTAAAACAAGAATTAGCAAATTTGTTTCACCTATTGAACACAGACGCATTGTAATGATACATGAATCTCAAATAGTGAGAGTAGTAAAACTGCATTTTAGGGAATTAAAGGATCCTACAGTCGGAATGCTCAGTGATAAGAATATCAATAGCTCAAATACAGAGTGGATGCTGTCTGGTTGGCAGATTGGGAGAGCACCCAAGGAAGACCACCAGTCCAGATTCAAATAGTGCAACTTTGGAGGTTGTTCCTACAGAAATAGGTCAAAGACTACAGGAGATGGTCAAACTGATAAAAGGCATGTTAGCTGGCCTGTCATATATGTTCCAAACCAGAATGAAACCGCATAGATATATCAAATACTAGTATGAAAACACAAAAATTGGGTGCCCCAAATAAAAAGAAGTTGGTATTCATTGGTCAGAAAGGTCAACAAACCTAAAAACGTACAAAAAACTACATACTCATTGAACACAATAACCTTTAAAATTCATTATGAACTAGGAACACAGAACTTAAATTGATATGTTTTATTCATGTTGTGGGGAATAAACATTTTATATTCACGAGTTGATGATTTGGTCAATCAATGTCTGATGGTATATTTCTTGGAAATGTCAATATTCAGGAACTGTCAATATTCAGGTATCTGGTATCCAGAGTCATTTAGATGATCCAAACCGAGGTCGATCTCGGCTAGGGCGCGATGGACCGAGGTAGTATTATGAGGCGGAGGAACCAGATAGGAGCTCACGGCATCCGAGCGCCACGTACCGTGATTCTTGACATCCTGGATATTTGCCCCCTTCTCATGGAAGACAAATTGGGCACCGCCTCGCCTGAGGCCGTGAAGAGAATGGGACGAGGGATCAGCGCCTGCCTGCTGAAGAAGAAGGGCCCACTGCTTGGAGATGTATGACAACGTCATCGGGTTACCATCATTGTAGGAGAAGAGGGGGCCTGTTATTCTCCTAGCAGACATGCAGGAAGGCAGCTCTGGGGCAGAAGATGCTTCCTGGTATGGCCTTGAGAGAGATGTTGGTGGGGGTGGAAGAGGACTGCATCGATTTTGACCATTTCAATGCAACAGTGATACTGTGTGGGTGAATAGTGATGTCACTGTATGTAAGCTGACGTGAAGGGTCATATTCTGAGAGGGTTCTCGTGAAGATGTTGGATTGACGTAGAAATCCCTCGAACATGAGTATGACTGCTAGGGTAATCTGGGTCGAGTATTGGTGATGCTGAGCAGCTAGCAGGCATGTTTTGAGGAGAGCAGGTGATGCAGGCGCCTTCGGCGCTGGGACATGTCGAATGGTTAGCTGGACTCCCCTGAGTGCATTAGAAACACAGTGGTGGCTGAACGGAGTATGATCAAGGCCCGAGTTCTTATAGAAGGTCCTAAGATGGCTAAGAGCATTGGCTATGGTGCCCGGGATGGAGCCATTAAGGACGAGGTACTCCACGTACCAGCAGACATGACGGGCCTCAACCTTGCAGTAGTCCAGGTCCATGTGAGTGCAGAATGACAGAAAGAGAGCAGCCGCCGACAGCCTATTCTTCACAGTGCCGGGACGATGAGCTGCTGTCTGCCTCTGTTGCGCTGCCGCAGCTAGCCTTGCAGCTGTTTTGCCTAGTAGAGATGGGAGACCCACTCTCATTAACTTGGCGAGGCACAAGATTATTTCGTTCAATTAAATCAATAGCACATTGTTGATGGAGGGCTGATAGAGGGGCTCTAGAGAGGGTATCAGGTATGTCCATGTATTTTCCTGGTACATGGATGTATTTTAGGGAGACCTGGTACTCAGCGGCAACAAACCAAAGGGCCCTGGCACATGCTGCCAAGGTGGAGTCTTTTGCACGACCCCCTTTAAATGTCTCCACAGTAGCAGTGTTGTCACAATGGACCACCAGCATCCCTCCCTTGTCAGCCTGAGATATGAATGTTCTAACAGCCGCAACACAATTGATGGCCTCTAAATGGTTGATAGACCTTCCTTGTTTGTCGTGATCAGTGAACACATATGTATAGCAAAACTGCCCGTCGGTGGCACCTGCTCCGACCAGGCATGCATCTGCCCAGATTTGTCGAACTACAATGGCCTTAGGAATGATAGACTTTCCATTGTACCTGGGGAGGAAGGTTGTAAACCAGTTGAGATCCTTTTTGACATAGTTGTTAATAAAGATCCTACCTCCCTTAGCAGCACGAAGTGAGGCAAGCATTTGATGCATGAAAAGACGTGCTGGGTGTACCACCTTTCCAAGGTGTGCTATTCTACCAATAAGTTGTTGCATTTCTTTAGTCGATATGGAGGGGCGAAGCTCAGTCGCTGCCAAACTGTTGTAAATCTCGATGAGCTTGTCCCTCTTTATTGATATTTGGTTCGCCACCGTGTCAAACTCTACCCCGAGCCAAGTGACGAGGAACGATGGAGGTTGGAGCTTCTTTTCTGCCACCGTGAGACCTAGCCTTTTGAACATGTCCAATGCTATATTGTAATGAGCATTGAGTGAAGGGAGATCAGGGGCAATGAGAAGTAGGTCATCGAGATACATCAAAGGCACAGCCCCTCTCTGGCGCAATGCTCGTACCAGGAAGATTGCAACTCTTTGCATAACCAGTGACGAGATTCTAGCACCAAAAGGAAGCGACATATCGAAGTAGAATTTTCTCCTGTGGCGAATGCCCTGCAAGGGCCAGTCTAGCGGACATACCGAGAAATGTTGGTATGCCCTTTTGAGATCAATTACGGCCTTCCCGTGACCTCTAGACCGAGGCAGGGTCTCCTAGCTCCCACCCACAGGCATCATGAACGTGACGTCTTTATGGGAGGAGTTAAATTACGGGACACATTTAAATGAGCCCATGCACCGGGAGGGGAGGAAAACATATTTCAACAATGCTCTTATGAGTGGCCTGGATGTTATCAACAAATAATTTGATACTTTTGATATTGGTTGGATTTTGTTCAATTGCATTTTTATTGGCCTGTGGCATCTTAATGATGTCTATATGACTAAGGTATATACTTTTAAAACGAGTGATATTGAATAGAAAAAAACACCAATTATAAAAGTTCTGACTGTCTTACCTTCAAGCGGCAAGGAATTCTTAACATTTATTTAGATTTTACATGAATATATGACGTCTATTTGTCTGGCATTTCTCAGTTCCCATATAATGGCATACGTACAGTATATGCATACTCATGGGATGTTTCTAATAATCTTGATTATTACTTTAAATGTGTATTGGCAACATAAATGGGAGATTATGTTTATTACCTTGATTAAGGGTCCAACGTATACATGTATGTATGTCTAAAGTTAGATATGTTAATTTGCTGAGATATGGATATATATAATGCATACGCACGGTATGCAAAAAAGTTGACTATACTGTAGGTCTCATTGCTACTTCATTGATAAGCAGTAAACGGTGGTAAATTGATATTTTTTCCTGATGTCCTTTAAAACTAGAGTAGTTCTACTATTGTATGAATACATATTCGTCTAAACAACCTTTATGATAATTATAGAATTGTGAAGACAATGTCTAGGCATATGCATGGTATACCTAGGGTTGACTATTATATATCTATCTAAAAGATATAATATAAATGCAAATAGAATCTCAAAAAACACCACATAAGATATGAAAATATTTTGGCTACGGAATTATTACAAATTTGACCCACATATACAATCATTATGTTCATTTTACACGAAAAAGGTATTTTTTTTTGTACCTCATTGTAAAAATGACGCATTTTACAGGGCTTTTCACAGCTGGAATTGTCAATATTGTTTTAGACCCCCAAAAGTAGGGTTCGGATTGCAGCATTTTTTATGGCGGATTTAATTAACTGCACAATTCATGCCTAAAGTCAATATCCCTGAGGATTTTATACAAAAACCGTATGGACGCCAAAATAATAGAATTGATCATATATATAGTGAAAAGAAAGAAAAGAGGTTCAGCAAAACATGGCAGGTAAAATGTAACATAATTACTGTCCTAAATGAGGTTAATTGTTGATACCCCAAGCTGGAAACCCAAATGATGCCCTATTGGGTGAATCACTCACCTATATCTGATATTTGGTATGGGACTCAAGGGATTCAGTTGATTTTTTTTATGATTATATGGGGGGCGGGGATGGTTTAAAGTATTATGTTATGCAAGACAAAGGATAGTCCTACACGTTTTTGTTTACAAACAAGCGTCTGAATTATACGATTTAGGAATATATAATTTTGTGATGGGTCTAAAATAAGAATTTGCTACCCCAATAAACATCCTTCAACTTTGCAATAGAAAAAAGTTCTTTTCAAAATATGCATCGGTTCATGCTTTCAGATTTATTGAATATAAGTTAAAGTTCTGGCGTTTCATAATTTGCGCATCAATATTGGGCTTAACCAAAGATTTCCGTTTCATAATGCTTCAGCAAATTTGTATGTAGCACTTGTTAATGAACAACTATTGTGGTTAATCAACGCAATGCAGACATTGTTACTATAGCAGGGAATTTTTCATTTACTTATTATTATTATTATTATTACAAGTTGAACCGCACTAACTGTACATATAATCTTTAAGAAAACAGTGCATGTTCCATCTATGTTTTAAAACAGTTTTGCGGCTCATAGGCCTAGGCCTACATGTAGGTCTGGGTATACTTGTAGGTGAGAAGATGATTAGAATAGTAAAAGGATGGATCCTTAATACATAGATCTAACCCTTGCTCCCTCAATACCTGTTGATAGTCCTTTAGGATCTTGTGGAGTTGTGGAGGACTGACAAGCCTAGTGCTTATGCGGCCTTCCTTAAGGTTTTCCATAATCTCTACCCATTCTGAAAGTTCTTCAGAATAAGCAGTTCTATCTGGTATTGTAAGTAACCCATTGATAGAGAGAAGTAGGCCCCAGATAGTGCCCCGCCTATTTCCTTCCATTAACAATCTTTTATATAATTATGAACATGAACAGTCAACCTTAGCCCAATAGATATTACTCTAAATGTCCCTTTAAGACATTAAATCGAACGTTTCAAATACATAGAAATCACATATATAAGGTATCAAATGCATATGTATTTCCACTGTAATTTCTTTGTAAGAACCTTTCAAAAAGAGCTATATTATTCTGACATTGTGAGATATGATTTTAAGCTTAAATTCGTTCAAACATCTGTTAATTCCTACTTTTAGATACAAAATCAACGAATCTGTATTTCTCAAATATTCAACTTTAAAGACCAGTAGAGGGTATTGAATTCAGTCGCCCATAGCAACGGCACCTTTTAAAGCGTGTGGGGGACTTGAAACATACAGGTACATTTGGAGAAAATGTGGATCTAAATTAAACAAAACAATTTATTCAAATCGGTGCATTCTGAGTGGAGTTGTGAGGGGGAATTAGAACCATTTCCTCTGGCAGTCAGAGTCAAAAGCATTGCAAATGGCCATGTTGATCAGCCAGAAATTAATGTATCTTTGGAGTCATGACGCATAGCCCATATTTGGACATTACGTCTCCATGGGAGGAGCTAAAGTTTTGAAGCATTATATTAGGCAGCGCCTGCCACTGTCTAACTCAAGCACCGTTCTGGGTGGGGGGGGGGGGGGCGGTTTCACTAGAAGCTACTAGACCGCCTAGAATCCCTAATAGCTATGAATGACCGCGCATATTCACTTTTGGTTTCAATAGAATTGACGGTATAGATTAATTGTTGTCTAATGTTAAGAAGTACACTGATAGACCCAACCTCGGTGAGTGACCGTTTTTTCTCAGGAATTGGCTGGCATCCAATTGCCAGGCACTGACCGAGAAAAAAACGGTCAGATTTTCAGTGACCGAAAAAAAACGGTCAGATTTTGGTGACCGAAAAAAAAAAACGGTCATCACTTTTGGTGACCGAGAAAAAAAACGGTCATCACTTTTGGTGACCGAGAAAAAAAACGGTCAGTGACCGATAAATCCCAGTCATCTCAATGCTGACTGTTTTTTGCAGGGTGTTTTTTTTACCAATATTTGACCGTTTTTTTTCGGTGGTAACCAAGGTTTGACCGTTTTTTTTCAATGGCCCTTTATCTTGACCGTTTTTTGTTAGGATGACAGTTTTTAATTTATTCAAATTATAGGGGTTATGAAAAATAGGAATTCACAGGTTTTATAGTACTATTATCCCCTGACACACCGGGAAGCTGCAATTCTTGGGGTGTCACAGGCTAGTAATATACCCCTGATGAAAACCTAAAACAATTTCAATATGACTAACTAGAAAGGAAATGGTAACAAACACTGGAAATCATATAAAGCAACACTTTATTTACATTCGTCACATACACATTTATTACTTTATTTACAATTGTGTGTGCTTGGCACAGCCAGGCATTGGGGAGGACTAGCCTCTTGTTGCAGATTATTATCGGGCTTATAATTGTAGCCTCAAAATGAATCAAAATCAATATGAAACTACCATAATTTATGAACTGAGACATCTACAGAGTATGTATTTTCATATTTTAACCAATGCACTGCCACAAGTATCCAGTTAAAAATAACACAGGTTACTGAAGCCTCGAAATACAATAATCTATCACAATACTTCATCACATAGATATATCAATAGTGCATAGCCATAGCACTTATAAATGGCACTGATTGCTTTCACAAATAAGCCACCTCATACCTTACATTCATATTTATTTTAACAGCTTAAAACTGGACAGGGTGCTGAAGCCTCAAAATAACACATCACTACAATCAGCAAAACCGACAGAACTTGGATAAAATACCTCAACATTACACATTAAACTATTATTTAACAATGATAAACCTTGAAATTCATGATATTCCAGCCGCTGATGCAAAATAATGATGTGTAATAGATTCTGACATCAACATCAGTGTTAATTCTCCATAGAGTTTTAAAATCGCTCAAGTCTGGTGAAAATCAAAATATTAAATAATAGCTCTGAATAATCTAGACTAGTTAAATACAACCTTTGTCCATCTTATGGAAGCCATTTTGATCACTTGACAACTCTTAGTTGACTGTTAAGCTGCGAAAATTTCCATTGGAAATCGCAAGAAATACAAATCTTTGTCTGCCATAGGAAGTGCATTGGCATCACTAAAGCAGGTATAAAATCATCAAATATTGAATATTTTAAAAATCCCTTCGTCTATACGACGTAACTAGGTTCCTAGATGAAATAAACAGGGAAAGAATCTTGAAAATCGTTGAAGTTTAAGTGTTATTTGATGCGGCAACACCCAATTTTGATGAATTTCGTCAGCCTTGATACTACACATTGCCAATCATTCACAAATAAGGTTTTGACCAATATTCTAATTGAATTGAACGGCTGAGTAGACTGACGGCTACATTGAGTCACTGAAATTCACTCTTCATACTCCCTGATATGGCTTACAATGTCATTTCAGAGTCAGTCACATAAAATAATAGTTTCGTTTGTATTTAACATCAATATGTATAAATGGTCATTCCCTCTGCTGGGCAGATCATCCATAAATAAAAAGAGTAAATAACACACACAACAAATCTCTAACGACTGGAATAAAAGTGTATTCATCTAACCAATATTTAGAGTTTATACAGACGTTTATATAGTGTTACAGAGATCATCATTATTATTTTATAGGAGCAAATCATGTCAAATCATCTTTCCAAGCTATTTAATCATTTCAAGATTATTCTTAAATAATTCTTAAATTTTCTTCACCATACCTTACTCATTACATCATTACTATTTCATCACTCATAGACCTAAGGCAAATGACGCAAAACTCATGGCAATTGTTATCATAGCCCTTAAACATACAAATCATGTTACAATTTACCATTAGAATGACGTCAATAGCCAACAAACAATTTTTAAATGGCGTTGGCCATGTCCTAGAACCATTGTCCAACCTGAGTAAACAGCAATACACAATGTATTTCTGTCTTTGTGTCATATAAACACTTAAACCTTGAGGAGTATTCTAACCTTATTAAACATTAATAAAGCTTAGCATCTAAAATAACTCATTCGTTGGTAGTAGAAATCTATATTTTCAAGAAATAAAAATACAATAATATCATGGTAACAATGTCAGAGATTCATAACAGCTTAGAACGAAACACACTTGTCAAATAGATCAAATAAAATCTGTTACACAATGTTGAATTATTGGCATTATTGATATTAGACTGAGTCCGATGGACTCCACTGAAATGGATTCCTGATAAATCATAAGTCTTGCACCCATAGAGTTAGTATAGGAATTCTCTAAGTGGCCAAATGGTCATCTTTAGACCTTCTTCCTGAAAAAACTATATAATTACAGATTTTGAAACAATATAAAACTTATATAAGACTCAATGTTTCAATACTCTACTGCAGTTATATCTTTATACATATATTTGAAGTTGAATTGGCCAAGCAATCATTGAGTGATAATAACTGAAGTCTTCACTTGAATGGATGAGGTTGGGTCCTCCAGACGGATTATGACGTCAAATAGTAGACTTGCTAATTATATCATCGGAACTGTGGCCCCTCAATAGGAATGCTCCAGACTTCTGGTAGAATGAAGAAATCTTGAGATGAAGCATGGCATCTGTTGCAGGATTACATTCCATTTGTTGAGGCTTGATATTGATGTAGATCCTGTAAATATAAGGAAATTTCTGATTAAATATGTGGCAATCATATTCCCAGATCACTAGGCCTATGGAGACTTCAGTGGTTATAGCCCAAATGAATATTGAGGAAAACAAGCTCAAACCTTCAAATTGGGAGAAAAATAATATTTAAAACACTAAGGGTGCATTGCAATATATACGATTCTCATAGCAAATGGCCCGATGGAGGGTTCAAACTGATCGAGACCCATCAGAAAATGGGACAAACCCCGAAGGGGTGAGTACCCATTTTCTGATTGGTCGAGATCAGTTTGAACCTGAACAGAGGGCCATTTGCTATTTATTACACACTCTATTTGGATGTTAAAAAGTAAATTTAACTTGTTAAGCCTAAGCTTGAGGAGGCTTCATTCACCGCAATTCGTAGGCCTAAGTTACGCGGTCGGGACGACGTCATCTGGCCTACGTTGACCAATGAAATTGTGTCTTTGGCCGAACTGTACACGTGAGCGGTTCATATCAACCAAACTGCACCCCCAAACTGCACCTTTCTAACTGCTCATGTGTGTAATAATGTGTTAAACCACTCTAAGAGGCCTCATACTTCACTCTTAGCAAAAGTTGCATTGCACTATATGCGATTTTACTCTCAGAGCACTTGTAGTCTTACTACTCGTGTTTAGTCAATTCTATGATCCATGAAAAAGGATGCTCTGCATGGGATTTAAAGATAATAATGTGAAAAGTAACTTTAAAGCTATCTAATACTAATTTCTATAGAAATACAATTTGTCATTAACGACAAGACAGAAGAAGTTAGCAACAATGTATTTCAACAATCAACAAGTATATTGCATGATATATGTTGCATGGAAACCAATTTATTGTACAGTTTTTTATATATATAATGACGATGTTGTGAAAAACCCAAAACAACGGGGCAGAAAAAGGGATTTTGGGCGGGGTTATTTTATTGTGGGTCCAACGTTTCGGGCTACACATGCTCTTTATCAAGGAGGTTGATTGGTTTTACTTTAAAATGGTCCTACCCAAGTGTGGAAATACTGACTTTTCTCTCCCTCTCCCTCCCCCTCATCTGACCCTCTAACCGTCACTCCCTTCCTACCCTGCTGCCCCATGGTCACCCCTTTATATTGCTGTAAACTAAGAGATAGAGTAACTAGAGATAGAGAAGAAGGGAGCTAAAAGGGGTCTGAAACTACTGGGCAGGTGGAACTTTGAGGTAGGCAGGTAGATATTAAATTAACCTGCCCAGGGGCAGGTTGATAATTTGGATCTTGTCGCACCCTAGATGATGTCATAAAAATACTGTGTATTGATTCATAAAGGTTACAGTCTCATTTACAAAAAAAAACGTGTTTTCATGATGGTTTCCTTATGGCGTAAAGAAAGTCTGTGTGGCGATAATATTTCTTTGCAATTTCACAACAGCTAACAATCCTAGCGCCAGCTATTAATAATAGTATTATTCAAAGTCATTTATCGACAATTCCCTTGCTCAAAATGTTTTCATTCTTTGGTGTTAAGGGCTTCCAATAGCATGAATGCATGTACCAACTTTGAGGGCTACGGGTTGAATATATTTATGCTTATCTGAGGTTATCTTCAGGAGTATATTTAACTAAATATATAACCGATTCAAATGGAATGAGTCAATCTAGAAAGTTTCTTGGAAGTGCCAAGTTCAGATATGACTCTTAACACCTATCCTATCTATATGCCTTATTATGTATACCATGCATATGCCTAGAGTGAAAAAGAAATTGCCATTGGGAATGAATATCCAGTTCTTGGATCTAATCTGGTAGGGTAGGGCGTTTCAAATGCATCTAAGTAGCAGATGATGGAAATAGGTACCCATGTCTTATTTTCGTCAGTTTGGGTGTCTATATATCGTTAGGGGGCGGGGCAGAGTGACTTATGACAGAACCCTTGGTATTAACATAAAACTCTGATACGTTGGAATGACTGACGAAATATATGATGAACTGGTCGACAGGGTTCTGAGTACCTAACAGGATTTATACTCAGGTCTTCCGGCCGTTCCTTTGGTTAGGTATATAGTTTTACATAGTTAGGTAATGTAATATAATATAAAATATAAAGTACAGAATATAGAATATAAATTTCTAGTACAGAATTCAATTCAATTCAAATATTCTTTTATTGTCGAATTTCTCAAACCAGAATAATTATAGAATATAAAAATATAAAAGGTGTACAAGTATAAAATAGAACAAAAATGAGGGACATCATTTTAACATGGAACAGTCGATATTGATAATTATAATGGTGATCTAGTGGCAATCCAGTACAGGATAATTCCTTGGTTAGATATCGACTTGACAATAAAATCCCCTTGGAGACAGGTAAATCGCAATAACCCTATGAGTTAACGATCTAGAATTGTCAAATATTGTCTGGGAGTATCATATTATGCAGTCATTCTCCGTAAATGACATGTAGTTGGGGAGAAGTTGAATTAAAACCCTCTGGGAGAAAACAAAACAATTTGGTTCTCTTGGCTATATAGGCGACATTGGTGCGTAAAATAGAATATGAAACCATTTCAATTCACATAGCTAAATTATAAAGGGGGCCAACATTGGCCGGGATCTGTAGCCCCAAACCCGGTAGCTATGTCACTGGAGTGTGGCGTAATGAGCAAATCCACCATTTTGCTCGTTATTTTACCCTAAATCGTCTTTGGCGTATTTGAATGGGAAACATTGATAGGAGACATTTTTCTTTGTGTTTTGTGTCCGCCTGCCCCAAAATACATCAGAAATACCCCCTATTTACATTGAATTTAGGCAAAATTTATTAATTACCTATGATTGTTTAATGGAATAATTTATATCATAAATAATATCACAAGACAACATTTATAGCAATCAAAGTATATGAGTAATTCTCCCAAACGGGCAGCATTTGATTTCAGGAGGCCATTTTTTATAGAAAAAAATAAAATTTGTTGAATCTCTACGATCTTTGGTATGTATAGCAGGGAATATCAGCATAACGCAGGTGAAGTTTGGGAAGGCTGTGACAAATATTTCGATTCCTACACCTATGATTCATATACCTATATTTTCCCTATCATTTTGCCCTTATTAAATCCGATTTTTCAAATGATTTAGTGTAAGAATGAGATATGTTACTCACTAATTTGGCTAGCAAAATTAAATGAAAAGTAAAAGCTAGAGAAATGATTTGAGTGGCAAACGAGTACCTGGTTCTAACCAGAACTTGGACTAGAATTTTATCAAAGAATAACCATTTTATTACTATAAAGCCACTGTTAGAACAGGAGGATCTCTTTATTTATAATAATTATGGCGTAACGGCGACACTATGGCATAACAGCGACATTGGTACACAAGCTCTCCTGAATTTAACTACATCAGAATCTAATCATATTCATATTTTCCACCAAATTCAAGCAGTCCTAAAGAATCATTAGGGAGGCCGAAATTACATGAAAAATGTTTTTTTAGAAAAAATATTGGAGATATTTCACATGTCGTAACGCGACAGAAAATATTATTCCCACACCTGTTCAAGGAATTCTATGTGAGGTAATACAAGGTTTCAGGGATGTCATGAGCTAATAACTTTTCCTTATATCTAACTATACATACATATACATCGTCCCTCCACAAAAAACTAAATGTAATTAAATATTAATCATAACTCTTGGGGTATTTGATTGTGCTGAAGCCAATATATGTCGTAACAGCGACACAAATATTCCAAAATGATATTTTCAATGTCTAGATCAGTGTAAATCAGTGATTACATAAAAATTATTTTTTTTCATAATAATGAACGTGTGTGCATGTATAGAAACCATTTTTTCTAGAAGAAGTAACATATTTTCTAAATCTGCCTGTGTATCATATTCAAATTCCATACCCATTACTTATTTTCTACCCTGAAATAGCCCTTTTATCATAATAGCGATGAGGATTTTAGTATAAGAACTTTGAAAGGGGGGTTCCCACAGCCTTATTTTTGCCAAGGAATAGTTTCGTTTTTGTGTTAAATTTGTGCGGGAATCACCGCAGATGTAAGCGATGGTTCCACACATATAAGCTTTGCTTATGGCTGTGTGGTAGAATCCCCGCTGCTATGACGTCATTATGAGCGTGTTACTGAAGTTACCCGAGTAGGCTACGGCCGAGTGCGAGGAAGAAGGGTTAAGGCTTAAGCATTGGAAGCTGGTAGACAAGCGTTGGGAAATGACAGTATGTGCATTTATAGTTCAGTAAAGACGCTTTAACCCTTCAGAAGTAAATATTAAATATTTGACTGAATTGAGAAAAGTGCACCTACCAAAAACGATGATGTCCCAGCATGCTACATTTCTATTAGCCTATTGATGGTGTTGAATGCAAGTCACCCGGAGGTCCCCCTCATCCACCATGGTTAAGAATATCCTCCTAAACAAACAAAAATTTGATTTTAATACTGGTAGTCATTGATACAATACAGAGGCAGTAACAATTGAATAGAACTTATAACTTAATCCAGACAATATTTAACTTGTCAAAAATATTTGTCTCCTGACTGAGGCATGTTGATTAGAACATGCCATAAATAACATTATAATACAGAAGATGGTCGGAAGTATATGGTTGTTATTGTTTTGATTTAATATTATAATCATCAACAACAAAATTCACAGATCTCAAAGTTTAATTTAAATACCTTTATCAACTATGGAATAATATACAGGGTTGGAAAAATGAATATATATGGGCATCAGCCAGACAACCAGGTTTTATCTATCACATATTTTGTGATATATGTCAGACAACCATCTTTTGAAAAGTAGTCGTCCTGTGGACAACCCCTTTATGAAGAGATTTTTCCAACCCTAATTTACATTAGGAGGTAGTTCCCCACACTACTAGTAATTAACACTTACCATAAATTTAAGGGAACACAAATCAAACATGGGCTCCATTATTGCGGTGCCTATCTCTTATCGTTCAGGTCTGTCCATCATTACTTTTGTAATCATCAGCTTGGAACAGAGATGTCTGCCACCGATATGCTGTTTAAAAGGGAAAAAAAGATGTTACTGTAACACGACATTGCCCAATGTATTTGCCTAAACCAGTAATATTGGTGGCCTCCGAATTTAGAACAAAAATGATAAGATTCACCAACTTATGGTTACTTCATTTATCAGGGGTGAAAGCATTGAATGTCCATGTATACATGGTACATTTAAAGAAACTTAAGCTTAATCATTTCATTTTTACCGACAATGTATTCCGATTGAACTAGACAAACCTCAGATTAAAAATAATAGTTTCAGTGGTGTCCCTCCTTATCACCTGTATCAACCTGACAGGTGCAGGCCCATATTTTGAACCATTTTTCTGACAATTCTTATTACTTAAATGTCCTTTGAACCCCATGTGTCATGCCAGCTTCACCTTGCCTAGGCCTAATATTAACTAAATAATTAGTATTACGATCAGCAAATTAACCCAGGTTACATCCATATATTATAACTATTTAATTCTTTAATAAGTTTTGAGCTGTGTCCTCTATCAGTATGTTAGGACATTATGCAATTTATTGTAAGAAGTAGCTGAATCCTCCCCACCCCCGTCAACCCAACTCACCCAACTTTCCGCACTATGATTATCAATTTGTGTGTATGTATACTATAGAAAACAGTAGACAGTTAATAATTAGTCTCAACTAGGGGCGTAGACAGGAGAAATAGAGAAAGAGTCGAGAGAAGAAAGATTATTAAAGAGTGAAGGAGATATGGGGATGGTAAACTAGATGCTCATCGATATTCAAAGGCTCTAATTCCTGAGCCTTATATTATTCATTTGTAATCTTCCCCAGTTTTATGGAATTATGGTGTGTTTATGGAAAGGACAGCTGATGAAATTGGACCTCCCAAAGGAAAAGTACATGAAGAAAATCGACAGAGAGAGGGGAGAGAAATGATAGAGAAAAAAGGAGGGGGAGAGGGGAAGATATAGGTCTAAAGATGAGACTTATTTGACCACTACCAGTGGTTAACATGGTTGAAATTTAAAACCAAAATTTAGCGGTACCCATGATCTTACTTAAGAATAAAGAATATAAATGAAATATTAACCCCCTTTTGGATTGGATCTGAAATCATGGTTAGGCCGGCTATCATACAAGGGGGGCAAAAGTACATATCATTTCCAGTGTCAGTGGGTCTTTAAAGATTTATTTAGATCAATGTGGCTGACATAAAGGGGCCGACGTTTGCCGTAGCTGGCCGCCGGGAAATGTAGCCTCACACCCGGTCACTTTACATGGTAGCCTAGTGCATCGGGGGCCGTTTTGACGGGGCTGTTTTCATGTGGGGTCGTTTTGAATGGCATTCCTTTATTTTCCATAGATGAGTCTCGATTGATAATCTCACTAGCTCAATTTCTAATGCACTTAGAGAGTCCCAAAAACTTTTGTTAGAAAGCTAATTCCTCACACATTCCGCTCGTATGCCGGTATTGTTTGTATGAGCGAAAATAGGGGCCGATACAATACACCACCATCGACTTACCTAACGATAAAAAAAAGGGGCCCACCTCATAGTTTACCTAAACTAATACTTCAAATCCTTCCTACGGAAAGTCTAGAACTAGATACAAAATGTAAGGCATTGATGATGAAAGAAAGCGGGCAGTATTTTGGCTAGTCTTTGCATCACTAGCAAAATGCATGGCTGTGGTCAACGACCAAAGAAAACTTTCCAACCCTGTGTAAACTTGTTTATGATCCCACACATTAATCATACCCCAGGCACATAACGTAGTTAGATTTCCATCATTGAAAGCAAAAGCTATACTTACCTATGTTCTCTGATGTCCTCAGATGTTTATATATCATCAAATGTGGTGGTGGAATCATGGCCAGAATCTGTCTGCCTTTTAGAAAATTTGAAACGGTGATGCCTGATGGGTAGTGTTCGTTTTGCTGTGTTCCCACAAGGTGGCGCCTACTACGCATCAACAGTTTGTTTCAACAACTGGAATATTATATTGCTGGAATAGTATGACGGTGATATGTTTCTTTCTCATTTTTAAAATGGTTAGGTATTATTAAATATGGTCAGTTCAGCTGGTCCTTAACTCCGATAGTAATGACATTGTGTATTTATCAAATTATTGGGTGAATTCTGAATTCTCCATAGCTAGAAAATGTATTATCCTAGGCTAGAATATTTTATTTTTTTGGTCTGATCGATTTTAAAGTTTAAAGTTAAACGGATGACAAACTGAGCTATAAGTCTAAACTAATGATACTTTCTGCTTGATTTGGCCGATCACAATGATTTTTTAAATTATTCTATATTAATACACCCCCATTCGGATTGCCTATAATTTTCTACACAGTTGGCTAGTAGTACTAGTACACTATACTGTGTGGGGCCCACCTACATGCGCCTAGGGCTCTACCAACTAACTCACAAACTCACTGGCGAAATAATCCTTATTGAAACAACATTTAAAAGGTGAACAGGAACAGTATCAAATCAAACCCCCCCCCCCCCCCCCCCGCACATTTCCCCCACATAGAAAAAGAGGCGGGAACAATGGGGGTGCAGATGAAACTTCGTTTCCTAAGGCTTCATAGAGTTGTCATAATTATAGGCCTACTCTTCACGGGATTGTTACACATTAACATTTAAGAGTCGGGGCCATTCTCTCCCCTCTCCTATAGCTTCCCCCACCTCCACTGTATCATACCTTATTCTGTTATAGACCTTTTTCTGTGTCCTTTTGATTTCTAACATCAACAAGTATAAATGAAGTAAATCGTTGCCGTAATTGCCATATGGCAGTAGGCCTATTCAGTGTTTTATCACCTGGCCTCCTCTACTTCCCCATTCTCCACCCACCCCCACCCACTAATACTCCTCTGAGGCCTTTGGTCGGTATTCAGTATTTTCACACCTCACCCCTCCACCCCACACCCCACCACTTTACCTTCTCCTCTCATAATTAATTTTGGGAAGGTAGGGAACATTTTCAATGCAAATTGCAGGAAAATGTTAGATAATAATTGGGCACTGATGTAATTAAGTCCTTTGAAATATAGACATTTTGAGTAATATAATAGGTAGGCTATAATTATAAAAAGGAACATTGAGTTTGAAGCATTTTGAGCTAAGTTATCTCAATCATTGGAGCATTTTGAGCTGGAGTATAGGGAGGGAAAGTGATGTAGATATATGGGTCAGATTTTCAGAAAATGTAAAATTCGACTTCGCCAATCTTCTGAAATAATTTCATATTTCAAAATTATTCAGCCCTCCTGGTTTTTTATTCAGTTTGGGAGAAATTTTTTTTTTCCCTTCTGAATCTTCTGAAATAACCCAAATTTCAGACGAAAATAAAGTTCAAAATACAATTCAACCGAACCAAATAGATTACTAGAATCAATGCAATGCCGAATATACTCAAATTTACCTAGTATTGACCATATTGCAGCCTAATTTAGCAGAATTTACTCAATGTGTACAGATGCCAATTGTACATTTTCTGAAAATCTGACCCATATAGAGGAGAGAATATAAGAGGAGGGAGAAAGAGAGGGGGAGAGTGAGATAAGGGGGAGAGAGAAAAAAGGGAGAGAGATGATCTGGGAGTGAATTATATCTATTTCAAGCTATCCCATCTGAGGGAAAACTGGACTGTTTATGTAAAGGAATTTTGCTTTTATTTATTTAAGAATTTGCAGTGCCACTCTAAAAGGTGATGAAAACGCACTGTTGTGCCAAATAGTTATGTGTAACCAAAATCAGAGACAGAGAGCGGGGATAGAGGGAGACAGTGAGCGGGGATAGAGAGGGATAGAGAGCGGGGATAGAGAGAGAGAGCGGGGATAGAGAGAGAGAGTGGGGAAAGAGAGACAGAGAGTGGGGAAAGAGAGACAGAGGGCGGGAATAGAGAGACAGAGAGCGGGGATAGAGAGAGAGAGAGACAGAGAGCGGGGATAGAGAGACAGAGAGCGGGGATAGAGAGACAGAGAGTGGGGAAAGAGAGAGAGACAGAGCAAGGATAAAGAGGGCTAGAGAGCGGGGATAGAGAGGGATAATGAGCGGGGGTAGAATGGGACAGAGAGTGGGGATAGTGAGGGTCAGAGAGCGGGGATAGAGAGAAACAGAGAGCGGGGATATACAGAGACAGAGAGCTCTTGCATGGTCAGCGATGCATGAAGCGACGGGACAGAAAAAAACAGTCACTGACTGATATTCCCATCGGCGCTACGGAAAATCAGTCACTCACTGAGATTTCCATGAAGGCACTGAGAAAAACCAGTGATGGCTGTTTTTTACCGAGGTGACTGATAATTATCAGTCGCACCCATTTGCGGCTGAAAATAATCAGTCATTGCTGGGGAAATATTTATATCTGACTGATAAAACGGGCGCGGGTCTATCAGTGTACCTTATGACCGTATAGGTGACTCATTAGGCCGTTTTGGTTTCAATAGAATTTCTGACCGCATAGGGGAAATAACCTCGTAACTTAATATGAGCTTTTGGGTCATATCAAGTGTTCAAAATATACGTTTACCACATGGATTAGTATTCCATTCTTTGTGCATATTAATATTATAACATAATACCTTAGGTTAAACAGAAATATACTGCCACAAATCAATTTTCAGGTTAATTCAAACTTAAAATTACCACTGGACAAATATCCCTTTACGCGGTCAACTGTTAGTTTATGTGGCACAGAGGTGCCAAACCTCCCGACTTGGCGGGATTTTTTTCAGACAAATTGGCAATTCCTCCCGACCTCCCGACTTGATATCAAAACCTCCTGCCCAAAGCCCGAATTGTCAACCTACATGAGTATAGAAAATATTAATATTCCTATATTAATATGCCTAATCTGCAACAAAGCACTAGCGTCCGATACATCTTTCTTGCCAAGCTCCCGACAAACGATATTTAGTTGACATTTATTTAATTCGAATTTGGACTCTTATTTAAAATATAGATTTCATTATTCTAAAAGTTGACATCAAAACCATTTATATGAATGAATTACCTGAATTATATTACTCCACTAGTAACCATGGCCTTGACGTGTATATATATGGTACATGAAGGTGTGTGTGTGTGTGGCGGGGGGATGGAGGTGCATATCTGTTAGTTGGGGGGGGGGCGTTAATGGAAAACTATGAATAAAAGTTTCCAAAAGCCTAAGGGAATTTTGGAGAAAATACGTTTTTGAAACAGATATTTATATTCATTTCCCCTTTTAAAATTGTGGGTGGGGTCACGGGAAAGCATTGCTTAATTTTTTTAAATACCCCCCCCGCCCAAGTCTACGGGCCATCCTTTGATATACCTCAAAATTTGCCCCCCTGCCCCCTTCATCTCCCTTGCCACATTACTTGGAAGCCTGGTTACAACCCTGGGTCCAGATGTGCAGATACAGACACAAGTTTAAAAAAATGTTATTAGTAAATTTGAATAAAGTCTCTCTTCATGGAAAAAGCATTAGAGGACCATTATTCTTATTTTTCACTTCAGGGATATTGTGGTCTTTAAAATTTGAAAGACTCTTTACAATGCCACCCCATCCCCCACTCAACCTTGCAAATGAAAAAGTTCTTTGCAAAACATGAATCAGTATATGCTTTCAGAATTATACAATGTGATGTGAAAATGACCCTAAAATGCACCATTTCACTTCTTGGTTTTAAAATTTTCCTACGGCGTTCGTAACTCCCGCCTCAACATAGTCAAAATCTCCCGACTTCCACTACTCCCTATTTAGCACCTCTGATGTGGACAAGTAAATATTAGCATAGTTCCACTGTATACTTGAAAGACTTTTACCGCGCAAAATCCCCGGGTTAACTTACGCGGTCACTTACCATATTAGCTATTACGATTGAAAAATACTTGCGCTGTTGCTATTGAAACCAAACTGAAAGTGACAGCGCAAATGAAGGCATATCTAACTGCGTATGCAGGTAAAAATTAGCCCTAGGCTAATATACGCGGTCTAGTGAAACGGCCCCATGGAATGAAACTATGCAGCTCCCTCCCTATGACAGTATACGCTAACATAGGCTCTGACTGGGCAGTGAGGCCGGGTCGCGGTGGGGTCAGGCTGCCCAGGCCCCTAGAGTGCGTAGCGGTAAGGTGGGCGCGAAGAGGAAGTCGCGAGAAGGGATTGGCGCGACTAGGTATAGGACCATAATTATCAATACTATCCTGGAAGCTCTTAGCTGAGGGATGATTGTCACTATACTCGGTGTCACTGATAGGACCACCGGTGTATTGCATGGGGAATCCGTATTTAATGCCTTGCAACACCATCACATCATCTGGGTGCGCGGTTGCGAGGGCCTTCCATGCTGTTACACATAAGGAGGAAGGAATGGGTATCTTGGCCCCTCTCCAGTTAGGGAGTCCCACCTCCTTGACACGATTATATATATTTCTGAGATCACATGATACCCTATCAGATGGAGACGGTCAGTTATTATATTGATCGAATGATTTATTTTGGCCCACCTCCGTTTCAGATGCACCAACTGGGTCATAACACTCATCGATAATAGGGGGTTCATCGTCAATACACATTTTCACATCACTGATTTTATGAGAATCACATTTGTCAGAGCTGGCTGTGGCACAGCGAGAGAAATCATGGAAGCTTACCAGTTCCGATGTCGTTGACACATCTCGTACTGATGGGGGCGAGGCGTCGAGGCCTGCCTCCGCTGATTTTCCATTAAATTCTTGAAGATAGGGAGTCCTATCCGATTGGGATTGGTGTCAATCGACACATTCATCGACACTGTCACATTTGTAGCGTTGAAATTGTTCTGATTTTTGATTAATTTCACCAAAACCACCTGCAGAGGTGGAGATTTCACTACCGATGACGCCATCTTGGCTAGAAGACGGAACATCATTGGGCGCATGAGCGCTAGGTTTGTTTACATCCGCTCACAGAACTGGGTCAGCTTGGATAGCACGAGGAGAACTAGGATATGTAACTAGAACACGTTCTGAAGTATAAACACAACTTTTGCCTACACAATTATGATTATCGAGTAAGCTAACACATGAGGTGGGTCCTCCCAGCCTCGCTTTAACTAGTTTTTTGATGACTGATAACTTCCATGATTCTCTGAGGCATTGGTAGAAGCAGTATCACTCCATTTAGATTTAGACCACTGCTGCTTCTTAAAGCCTGATTTATCCTGGCCCTCCTTCGGGGCAGCATTCCTGCGATTATTGCATGCTTTTGATGTATGGTTGAGCTCACGATTTTTTGTGGCGTAGAAGCAAAAGCCACAACAATGCACCATCGTGAGTACACCTTCCGAGTGAGCAAATTGGCTATCACACTCATCATTATTAAACTTGGGGCAAGGTACGTGGACTCCTGCCTTGTTAGAGGGTTTCCTTGGGAGCCAGCTTAACCTAGTACGGTGTTGTTGTATTTCAGTATCATCATCCCAGGTGAGAGATTTGTTGAGGACATAGTCCATGACCGTCTGGGACCATACGCGTGGGCCGTCCCAGCCGTGGGACGAGGTATCCTGAGCAAGCTGGGATATATGAATAGCAAGTGCCAGCTCTTTGGACCCCGGGGTAAGATATGCCGATAACATTTTTGCCATTCCACAAGTATATTCAGCGAAAGAAAGATCACGCTTCTCTTCTTTCACCTTTGCAGCCATGTCTGGGGGAAGGGAAGTCTCGGGAGTAATAAACTTTCGTGACTTCTTACCTTTCGGAGTTCCCATGCTAGATGACTGTCTTGCAAGTGCCTTTGATATGCTATTGTTGTGCTTATAAAGCCTCTTCAAGTGAGCTGGGGCAGGCATGTCGTCTGAAGACGATGATGAAGATCTGTCTGCATTTTCCCTGAATGGATGTCGGGCCTCAGCTGATGTCTTGAATTTCTTTTTCCTTGTCTTTTTCTTAAGAAAGAGGATTGATGAACTCATCCGAGCTCGAGACTGAAGAGGACGAGCCGTCCGATGAAGAAGTGGAGGAGGAGTCAACAGGCGCCCACCTCACCTTCTTGCGCCGTCTTATCGGAGGAGCGAAGGCCTCGTGCTCATCAGCGCGGGAGGACATGGTAGCAATGGCGTGAGGACGAGAACTACTAGTAGTCGCCTGTGGCTGGCCACACCCAAACTCTGCCATCGTATCCCTCCTAACTGACTTACACAAGGACTTGATGTATCGTTCCATCTTAAGAAGCTTCTTGGAAGGGGCTTTCTTGGATCCTTTAGCCTTCTTCTTCTTCATTCGGATGACGCGCTTTTTCGCGCCACCAGCCTGTTGCTGGCCTGCACGAGGCGGTGATGGCGGTTTATCCTGCTCGCCGTCCAACAGTAGCTCCGGATTTCTTCCAGTCTGTCTCCTTGTCCCGATGACTCTTGGCTGAACAGGTTTGGCCTTGGCTTTGGTCTTGGCTGAACAGATTGCCGACGCAAGGTTGCCGACGCAAGTTTGCCGTGTGCGAGGGCTTTCTTTCTCCAACATTTCAACTGTTTCTATAGTTATATTCCTCTTGTACGAACACCAGATATGGCAAATTATGTTAATGTATCTTTAAATAAGCATGTTTTGCATGCAAAACTAGGCATGTATAATAATCAACTTATAGGACTCGTTGCCTATAACTCGTCCTGTAAGTGCTAAGTATAGTATCCCTTACCTCAATGAGTTGTTTGCTACATAGGTCCACTGCATGGTACTTCCTCAGGTACGGCCACAAGGGTTCTATTTGTATGTTCTTCTCTAACTCTGGTCCATGCTCAATGAGTAACTCAACATAGGGAGTGTCCTGTAGGGCAGGGTTCTCCCCCAGTGGGATCAGCGGCACTCCTGTGGTAATTAGCATGAATACATGTTTAGGAATCCAGGAACAGTGGCACCCCTATGAGTAATGAATTAACATTTAAAACTTAACAAGTGACTATGATACATATTCTATTTGTAAATATCTGCGTTCTATACCTGAGGGTTTGAGGTCTGTGATGTAGAATTAGTGCTATTTATCACATACCAGCACTAGAAATATCACTCTCAATACCAGTACAATAATACATTATATTGAGTAACATTGTATGCGCAATTCCACCAGTTGGTCATCATTTGGCCATCCAGAGCTGAAAATGCTTAACTTTCTAAAATTGCTTCCATTGAATTCTTTTTTCCGTACATGAACTAGATGTATTGGTGCTAATATAGACGCAATTTTGAATGTTAAAAATGAATATTGTAGCCAGGGCAGCGTGATAGAGACTGTGACTTGTACTCTGATGATAAGGGCATAGGGAAGGGTACATATTTCTTCAGAAATGAAGATTTAAATCAGAAACTAATGACATATGCATACACAGTGCACATGGTGTTTTAGAACTTGTGTGCATTTGATAGGTCTTGACGTAAGTGTGATAATATTCGAACGAGAAGAAACGTTTTTATTTTCATAACACAACATTTGTTGAGGAAACTTGTCTCTGACATCCAGCGTTCTTCTAGTTCTAGATCGATAGTCGTTATAAAACGGTGAGAACTAATTGGCAAATGAGAATTATCATGTTATGAAACTTTGACCAATAAAATTTAAAAAAAATAAAATGATATATGCTAAATTTAAACCGATAACAGAGGTAATACAATACATTTTATAGTTCAGAAACAGGATGATAGATGAAATAATGGAATATGTGAACATTTTAACAAACTTTATTGTACATGTGTCAATCATTGCAAATGATTGGTCATTTCTCAGGACACCGGACACCCCTTCTCTCTCGCCTGACTCCCGGCCTCTCTCGATTTTCAAGGCCAGTGATTTCCCACCCACCCAACGCCTACACAAAGAGGGGAAGGAACAGGGGTTCTCAAGAACAATTGTGATGACAATAAATCTGGTGAACATGAAGATGAACTTTTCACTCCCCAAAGCCAAAATCGTAAAGAAAATAAAAAACTTTTTATAAAATGATGTGTCTGTGTTGTCCCAGAGTAATGATTCATAAATGAGGTGCGAGTGTGAGCGAGAGCGAGCCGAGTTCGAGGAGTTTAGTCACTCTTTATCCAGGTAATGTTTTTTGATAAGTATTTTGAATATTTTGGCATCTTCTATGTTACAAATTCTATTGGGCAAATTGTTCCATGTTGTTGCTACTTGGAAGTGGAGGGATTGTTTATCCGATTCACATTTGGGGCAAAATTGGTCTAGGATGGGGGCATCATAAAGTTGTGTCACTCTTGCTTCAGGAAGGGCATTGTTACTTCTGAGTTTTGATATTGAAATGTATGCCAGGTTGAAGAGAAGAAAGTCAATTCTATTTTTGTCACGATAGTTTTTGTCGATAAGTGAATTTCGTCTTTTGATGTTCTGGGAGGGCAATTTAGGGCTATTTTCAAAGCCTTGTTCTGGAGTCTTTGGATTGTAGTTAAAGTTTTTTTATTACATTTACTAATAAAAGGTGCAGAGTAGTCTATAATCGATATCATATTTGCCTTGACCATTATGACAGCACTGTTTTTAGTAAGGATAGGTCTTATTACTGATAATTGATATATTCGGTAATGCAGTTCTTTGATTAGCTGATTACCTTGTTCAATGAAATTCAATTGCCTATCAATGTTTATATCCAGGTAGGTATAATTTTGGACTAGCTCAACATTTTTATTATTAATTTTGACTGAGACTTTAATATTTAGTTTTTTTCCCTCAAAAGCATGATTTTGGTCTTACGTCTCTTACGTCTCAATCACATCCCCCCTCCCTCACAGGAGGAGAGGCAATCACCTGATGATTAGCAGAAATAGCAGCTGAGTAAAATATATTTTTCTCATCACTAATTCCTCGACCAATCGGGCCACATCCGCCTTTTGCCTGCAAAAGCGCAGCTTCTTCTAAAAAATCACACCAGGCCCTCCATACCTCCAAAAGAACGGAACTAGGATAAGGCGCGCACAGAAAACACTTTAGTTTGAAATTTCCCCCGGGTTCGTCCAAAACCGCCCACACATTCTTTCTAGTTAGCCCTACCTATACCGAACAAGCCAGTCGGAATGTCTATACGATGCCGTACAAAAAACCAAAAAATTTACGACGAACGACCCGTCCCAAGCCTCTCAACTGACCACCATTGTGTTCACCCGTAACGATACATAAGGATTTCCATAGGGAGTTGTCTCCTTTGCGCGTGCGCGATGCTCTTGTTCGGGGTTCACTTCCGCCAAAACAGTCACGCTTGCAATGGCGTCAAAACAAACGCAAAGAATCTAGGATTATCACATTAAAAAAGGTAACAAAATATATAATCTTATTGTCTGCGTCGAGTTATGGCTCTGCCATAGATCGGCGGCAGACATGGCTAGGCAAAAGACTTGACAACCCTTCTTTCTGCGCAGCAAAACAACGTAGTTTTAGTGGCCGGGTCTCCGGTATTAGTAATGCCTAATGGCGGTGGGACGGCGATGCTATAATTCAACAATCTGTAAGGTAAACGTCAGTCACAAGCAACTCATTTATCACAGGAACAAATATATTCTGGGCGGATTCACTTCTGGATAAGAGAATATGAGTATGTATCTTCAAAAAAACAGAAACAATTCTTCTGCTGTTGATGAATACACATATGTTATACTTACGTCCACTGCTCATGTTGGGAGAGAGTTGATTCTTCTAATCATAAGGATACTTCCCAAAGCCCTATAAGCAAATAATTGAAGTTGACTTGAATACCATACATCATACATCTATGCTAAATTATTTTCGCTAGTGTGGTGAAATTGTCTAAATCCAACATAATAAGAATAGAGTAGATAAAGTTGTTAAAATTCGCTACTATATCCTATCCCAATTTTTTCCTACTGATGATAACATTTAACAACGTTGCATTTTGACATGTGGGCTCATCTGATAATGGCATGGAGAGGTCACATGATTATACCTATGACGTCATAATGGTTGTCAGTTGCCATGGGTATATATGATATCATATTCATTTCATCATTTTCATTCATTTCATTATTCATTTCATCATTGACATCATTAACTATAAATTGAAATATTGTACTTGATGTTGAAAAAGAAATGCGAAATTTAGGCACAGAAATCTAATTCAAACTATGATATAGTTTTGTCAGGGTTCTCCCCTAAATTCTCGAATGAAGTGCATGGTGCATATTGTTACCATGGAACCATAGTAACGTTTTATGAGAAGAAATGTGTGATATTTTCTAGTTCCTGTGAAAATCTGGTTTGCCTCTAATCATAGGATTCATCCAGAGACCAAAATCATTGGGCAATCGGGAGCAAAATCGCCCATGTATGCATCAGGCTTTTAAGAGAAAAGGATCTTGGTGTTGTCTAAAGGGGTTGGGTGTGTTGCAGGGTGAGTGTGTCCCCTGACGATCTGCGACCAAAATCTGCCTTGAGAAAGGCGGGCGCAGCTGGCATACTTTGAATCATTCCATCGCCCGAGGCTTTTAGAGTCAATAACCAGTCTATAGAGAACTCACAGAGATCATGCCGTTTTCCTATTAAACATACCCATAGCCGACATCCTTACCCCAAAATCCTAATTATACTATGTCCTCTCCAAGTTTTGTCCGAAGAAATAATCCATCTAGGCTTTAAAATATATATTCCTATAGTAATCCTATGGGGATGCGTTGGGACCTGCTGACCGCCATTTGCACCACCGCGTTGGAGCCCTAAGGGAACCATATCAAGGGACCATTCCCAGAAGTCATGTTTACGCCTATAAACGTAATCGGTAAATGGGATATATTCTAAATGGATAGGGATAGTGTTGATATGTTTAAAGGGCGGGTGGCGTTGACGTTGACGGTATTTAACGTCAACGGTATTTAACACTAAATCAAATGGATATTATAGGTAGGAGGGATACAGACAGGGGGGGGGGGGCGGGGTGGTGGGACGATCCTTCATTTTTAAATATAAAAAGATCTAAACATCTAAAACGTTCAGATCTGGTGAAATATAACCAATTTACTTCCTACAAATAAATACCTTGTGCGGTTACTTTCCCTGGACAAAACTCCCGTTCAGATTGGTCCCATTCAGGTGGAATACATTATTACAATGAGGCTAACTGACAGGTGTAATATGACCCACTTCTTACTACCTGAAGTATGAGCACACATGTGATGTGTTTCAGGAAAATGAGTCATAAGTCGCAAAAAATAGATTTTGAGATACTATTGAATTTGAAAAGATGAGATCAAGCCGATTCCAATGATAGTAAACAGTCTAATAATCTAATAAGTATTTCTAGATCTTAAGTTTGATATTTTCGTTTTTGAAAAAAAAAGTTTCCAATATTTCTGGGGGTCAATAAACAGTAAAGTAACTAAATGTAGTCCATATGAGGACCTTTAAAACGAAAGAATATATTACATGGATTGTGCTGAAATTTGATACATCGATTGACATGACTATAAGTAACCAACTCTCCAAAAATCAGAACATTTCAATAATGTGATCTTGTGAAATAAACACTTTGAAAAATATCAATTTTGCGACTTATGACTCATTTTCCTGAAACACATCTCACATATACATACTATACTATGACTACCGTAGTGTGGAGTACAAGGTGGCCTATACACACAACGTAAGCCCAGATACAGAATCTTTACTTCTGGGTTTATGAGGTATTGTTCACCGAGTACTTCACACTATGGAATTCTTACTTTTATTTATGATTTCATGCAGAGAATTTGATGCTTTATCATTTTCAATTGCAGACAATACTCTCCTTTAAACGCTTCACTCCCTCAGTAGCCAGTATTGTCAGTATACACGCCACTTATGCCCTAATCAGGGAATAAATAATTACATGGTAAATCATATATACTCACATGGTAATCCTGGTATATTCAAGCGGATTTTGTGCTTTAACCTTCGTTGGACAACTTCAATGTGTGTTGATTAATCTTGACATGCGCAATAAAGATTGGACACTTTGGACCTAAGTTATGAATCAATATTTAGATTGTCCTAACTGATAAACTGTGTGTGTGTAAACCTAGTGTCAGGACTGTATATATATATATGGGTCAGATTTTCAGAAAATGTACAATTGGCAGTTGTACACATTTAGTAAATTAGGCTAAATTAGGCTACAATTGGGTCAATACTAGGTAAATTCGAGTATATTTGGCATTGCATTGATTCTAGCAATCTGTTTGGTTAGCTTGAACTCTATTTTGAACCCTATTTTCGTCGGAAATTTGGGTTATTTGAGAAGATTGACAAGGTTGAATTGTACATTTTCTGAAAATCTGATCCATATACAGGTGAAAACTGATTGGAAACTCATTGTTCTTATCTCAGCGTCTCCTTAAACACATACGCCACCTAGTGACACCTGGTCAATCTTAAACTATTTAGTTTGTTATCACCAGTGTAGATGTCTTGGTGCGTGATTATTGATTCATACAATTACATTTTCTGTAATATTTTAGCTTTTTGAGGTGAAGATACATTAAGTTTTCTAGATTTGATATCTTTTATGAGCTACAACTGAAGTTCAATGACATGGTCAACTTTAGATTACCGCAACCTTTGTTGACAGCGCAATGTTGCTTTTTAAAAATTATGTTTATAGCATATGAACAAAACATAAATAATACCATCGCAATGTATTATTTTCGATTTCTCTCTTTCTCATGAGGTGAGGGATACTCCTGGGATGTTTTGCGAAAGTATCAGTGGACATTTTTAATTATACATATATTTATATTGCAATAAAATGACTTTTGAACGCATCCTTTTTGATTTTATTGATATCTAGGAGAATCACTGTTCATCATATCATTTGGGATCTCCATGATTAATTGACCGGGCTGACTTTTGTCCAAACATCTTGAAAAAAAATAATTTGATATGATTTAAATCATGTTTCTCATCTGTGACATGGACTTATTAGACTTGGAGTAGGGATATGTGATTCACCAGCAACCATTGTGATAATATTCTCAAACTTTAAAGTAGCTAAATAGCCCTAGGCTGAGATCCAGGGAGAAGCCAGGGGAACGGTTGTGGTAATAGGCCATGCATGGGTACTCTTAGGATTTAGGACAGAACAGGGCCTTTATATAATCATATTCTGTTTCAAACTAGGGGAGGGGGGTCATTCGAAAACATAAAGAATTAATTAATATTATATATATATACCGCATGTTCATCACTAACTAAAATAGAGTATTCAATAGCCAGTGAGACTGTTGATTAATAAGTCCAATTTGTGTGTAAAGATCTTGGTTTATTTGTAAGCAAGTAAAGATTCCATTACAAAGGTAGAGTACAATCTTAGGCAGGTTCAGGCTGAGGTGGATACAAACCCTATAATCCAATGTAGCGCACACATTATCCATGCAAATTGTGATGTGTTTAATGAAAATGAGTCATAAGTCGCAAAAATGGTATTTTTTAAAGTGTTTATTTTACAAGATCACTTTATTGGAATGTTCTGATTTTTGGAGAGTATATTACTTATAGTTATATCAATCTATGTCTCAAATTTCAGGACAATGTATGTAATGTATCCTTACGTTTTAAAGGTCCTCATATGGACTACATTTAGTTACTTTACTGTTTGTTACTGTTTATTGCCCCCAAGAAAATTTGGAAACTTTTTTTTTTCAAAAATGAAAATATCAAACTTAAATTCTAGAAATACTTATTAAATTATTAGACTGTTTACTATCATTGGAATCGGCTTGATCTCATCCTTTCAGATATAATGGTATCTCAAAATCCATTTTCTGCGACTTATGACTCATTTTCCTGAAACACATCACAATTGGTCACGCTGAGCTGCTCCTGACAAGGGCTTGTCCCAGTTTCTTCCATCAAGAGAGATGCGGGTAGGTTAGCTGGTTAAAGGTGCATGTCAGGCTCCCCGGTTGTTTCTGTTCTAACCTTCATTTAAAGTTCTATATATATACCCTCTCTCTATACATTTGCATCCACCTCTATACAATGTGATTAATTCTTCTTACTTCAGACACCAGTGTCCTGGCCTCTGATTGGCCCTCAGTGTACTTACACCCAATTGGCTCAGAGAGTGAGCAACTTACGTGTAAGAGCATCTGTAATTTATCTTTTAGATACACTTTAAAGACAACACAGATTATCCCACAACTCCCCTATTGTGGAGTGAAACCCCCTATTGCACCTGTACAGAGTGGTGCAGGTGGTGCCCCCTGGTGGACCGGCCTACACACATGTGGCTAGTGTACTTCTATTGTTCTGCCATGGTTCATATCATAATAAATACATAGTGTATACATATCTACATGCCTCTCCGTCTTATCATTGTCTTCTATATTTTGTAACAAATCAAATGTCAACTGGGATTATAAATCCCATGTTCCTTCAAGATATCCTTTTAGTTTAAATGCCCTAATTTTATTGAACATAATTTCTACGTCGGTATCAAAAAGGGAAAAGAATTCGCCCACGAAAAGTTTTCTTTCTGTCGCTCCCCTTCATCTACCTCCCCCCCCCCCCCTCCAGGTGTTTTTTCTCAGTATTATCCCATTAAAAATATTATATAGATGGAATAGGAAGTCGTGTCTCAATAAATACAACTCCAGGAGGGCATTTGGGGGTTTATTTTATTGTAGTTGAGGTGACATGTCCTGACATGTTTCGACTTACAGTAAAGTCTTCAGCATTATTACTATCATTGGGATCGGCTTGATCTCATCTTTTCAAATATATTGGTATCTCAAAATCTATTTTTTGCAACTTAAGGAGGACCCACACATAGAATGACATGCGCCGATTTCAAAACAGAGCCGATTCCATCACTCCCGATGAATCGGGAGTAAATCCTGGGATTTCAGAATTTAGTAATTTTGTAATCGGGAGTGTTTTGGGAGACCCACACATGAAAAATGTTCTCCAGATTCGGGGCCAAGCCCACACATAGCCAATTCCAGGGCCGATTTGGTTGCCGATTCTGTATGCCGATCTGAGATTGCCCGCACCGAACTGCAAATGAGCATTAAAAAAGTGACGCTAGGTGGGGGTACCGAGCAGCTCTTGGACATCACCGGCGGCAAATTAGGGCGGGCATTCATTTGGGGCCATAAAAACTCCAAGATGGACGACCTTTTCGTACACCCGGCACCGATGCTAGCGATTCTAGGTGTGACCATGGCCTTTATGGAAGAGGAAGAGGCTAATAATGAAACTAGGATCTGGATGAAGCCGTGGCTTCGTCGCAGAGACAATCCCGACTATGTGTGTCAAACCATGTATACACTGTACAGGGAGCTTCTTGACGTAAGTGTGATCAGAGACTTGCCATTCCTCCTAATGTACTGTCTCTCGTGTGATGCTGCCTGCTGACCAGGTGTACCATATTTTGTTACTGATAATAAGTACTCCTTTACAGTTGAAAAAATAAGTTAGCATACCTTTCTGCTGTAACCAGTCCAGTTATAACCTGCCATAGATCACCCACATGCCTGGGCAGCCTGACAATCAGTCATATATGCTGCTAATTAGATCACATGTCTGTCTCATTACATGTCCCATTACATATCCGTTACTTGTAATTGAATGAAACTGTTGATAAAATTCGAAATAATTAGTAATCTCCAATTTTTGAGCAATAAAGTCCTGATTATTAATATTTGTTATATGTATTCATTTTAGTATGTTTATAATTTAAATCGTTTTTCGTTATTTAGTTGAATTGATTTATTGAATTTGCTCTACAGGATGGTGAAGAGTTGCATCTCATGCGCACCCTAAGGATGCCCCCTGCAATCTTTGAGGAGTTGCTTGAACTCTTGCGTCCACACATAACCAAGAAAACGACGAAGTGGCGCAAGCCCATTTGTGCAGAAGTGCGACTCTGTATTACCCTAAGATTTTTGTGTTTAGGTAAGAAACAAGTGTGGCCTTTTGCTTATTGCCAACATAGTTACCTTTAGCTCGGCTATATTCCTAGTCGTGGGAAATTTATAATGTTTAACTCACTTTTGTAATGGACATGATATTTACAATGACAGTATTTTTTATGTACGATGTGATTCAATAATTAATTAATTTATAACTAAATATCCACTTTAACTGTTGATGTTTAAAATTTTTAGGAGACGGATTCTGGTCCATCCATCAACAGTTTCGGGTGGGCCTGAGTACCGTCGCAGTCATTGTGTACGAGACTGTCAGGGCCATATATAAGGTTCTACAACCCATGTATATGCAGGTAAGGTATAACATTTGCAAATTAAATAAGTTTTAGTGTTTGAACGTATCATTGTTAAAAATTGCCCTCTTTTTGTTCTGCAATGTATGACATTTTCCGAGATTAGCTACCTATAGGAAAGTCCTAAATAATTGTTAGTAATAAATAATGTAATTTTTGTTCTGTGTGAAATAAGTAGGTTTTTGAAGGTATTTAGCTTAGGAAGTCTGTGATCCGGCCCTGATAACGATCTCTGTCGCAAAATACCACAAACCGCAAAATACCACAAACCTTTTCCTTATTGGCCTGATTTTTGGACAGTTTACAGTTGGTTATTTATTCTCTTATCAGGTTCCAAAAACTGAGAAGGAGTGGAAGAAAATTGCCAGTGACTACAACACCCGATGGAACCTACCCAATGTAATTGGGGCCGTTGATGGCAAACACATACGCATTCAGAAGCCGCGCAAATCAGAAAGTGTGTTTCATAATTACAAACAGTATTTTTCGATAGTACTAATGGCTGTTGTCGACGCCAATTATAACTTTGTTTATATTGATGTGGGTGCAGAGGGCTCAGCAAGTGATGGTGGGATTTGGGGTGACTGTTCAATAAAGAAAAAAATTGTGTCATGCCGTAATCCGCTGAACATCCCACCACGGTGTCACGTTGAAGGTTTGCAGCAGTCTCTAAGTTTCTATCTCGTTGGGGATGACGCATTCCCGCTATCTACATACCTGATGAAACCCTATCCAGGGCAGGGATTGGCAGTTAAGGAAGGAATCTTTAATTATCGATTGTCACGCTGCAGAAGGATCGTAGAAAATGCATTTGGCATACTGACTGCAAAGTTTGCCATGTACCGACAAGACTTGCGCATGAGAGTTGATCGGGTCGAAGACATTGTGAAGGCAACTTGTGCCCTTCACAATTTCATGCGGGCCCGATGTGGCAGTCAGTATATTGGCATTGACTTGGTTGACCATGAAGATGAGCTGCATCGGTTGTGCCCTGGCACATGGAGGCAGGTGGCTATTGTTGAGGGTCTTGCAGCGTTATCTCCGCGTAACAGCTATCAAGCTGCTAAGGCCATGCGCAATCACTTGGCCAGTTACTGCGTTGAAGCTGGAAGTGTTGATTGGCAGTATGGTTTAGTGGACTGAATAATAAAAAATGTCAAGGGTAATGTTTCCTGATGAAAATTGTATGATGTAGCCTTACTTGCTAATCGCCTTCGATATGTAGAAAATATATATTCACAGCTTGGGTGGTGGAATATGTTTGTGTGACTCAATTGACATTCACGCCCTGCAGTAAGAATTTTTGCCTATGCCAAACTTGCCAAACAATGCGGGTTTTTTTAACACTGCTAATTGTGGGTAGTTCATGTCACCAAACACAAACGGTATTTGTAGTATCATTGTTATTTCTGTAGTGCTTGCGTGTACTTATTCAAACCTAAAAGAATTACTTAAGATGTCCGTAACTAGTTATTGTACTTTTGCTAGATGACTCGTGAAACTGTATGTTGCTTCCAAATACACCATTGAAGATGCAGTATTTATTGGTGTGGATTATAATAAAATGTCAGCCTTTAGTGTTACAAGCTGTATCCGGTCTGTTGTATTTTATTATGTACTCTAACCACGATTGAATTTCAAGTAATTAAAAATATCAGTCTTTGCTTAAATATTTATTTATTGAATCTAAAACTCGTCTACACGTCTACAAACGCACTGCATGTGACAGTGACTCAGTCGCCCCTAGCACCTAACATGTCACCGAACATGTGACATATCAACTCTGAAGTTTAAAATAGAAATTTACCTAATTTACGTACCTAAGGTAAATGATATAGACATTTTCTAGGACCGGAGAGATGCAATGATCATATGCCTCACAATAATACAACCAGTCTACCTAAAATTTGAACACAGTTCAGTGGTAACAGAGAGCACCATTCTGATTTTGTATACTGTTAACAATGAAGCATGTGAAGCCTACTAAAAAAAGCGCCAAGTAACTATCTGATTAAAATAACCCTAAACAGAGAAATCTACATGCTGTGACTCTGCTGGGAACATCTAAACTTCTGAAAACAATAAAAACAATAAACTTCAACTGTAAAAACGTTAATAGCAATGTACATCATCGCAATGTCTAATGTGACATCATCAGATTAAAATGGTTTCTGCTCGATACAAAATACAGGGTTTAAATGTATATTAAAATGCTTTATCATGTATCGATAAGTTTTGTATAACCAATTTCTATATGTTCTCAACCTTGATCTAAATTGAGACATTGATCTCACATTTGTAGAAAGACACTACACTACACCATTACACTACACCATTACAGTCGGATACAATCGTCCAAACGTTTCATGTACACACTAAACACTAACTAACAAGTAAGGAAGGAACAGGAATCGTGAACATTACAGTTACATTACATATTTGTATACAAAAATACAAGTGAAGCAATGCACAACACTGTGGTTAGAGAAGAATGCACCTCATTACCACCTCATTCTCACAATTTGGAGCTATTAATAGCTGTTAAAATACTCCCAAATTTCTGACAAGGTTCTCACAGGCTCTTATTTAAAGTTTGCAGATTGAAATGACCCATCGAGGCCATCGAGCGCAACAGTATCCACAAATAGCATGAAGCGATCTTGTATATGTGGTTCCATCTTCTCTACTTTCCGAGCCAATATTGAGGCCCACTGTTCTGGTAAGGATTTCTCCTTGCGGCTGTTGGCTGTAATCAGCCGTGAACGACTTAATCGACTCCGCAAGAGAAGTCATATGTGACGGCTGAGAGGCTGAGGTAGAAGCTTTAAGTTTAGGTTTGGGCAGAAGTGGTCTTTGGTTTGTCTGTGAGTGGTAGAGGTTCCTTCTTTTTTGACCTGTCAATGTCCCCTTCTTGGGTGTCTGGTTCTGCTTCATGTGCAGAAGTAGAAGGTTGTGGAGACATGATCTTGAGTTCTACACGTTGCTTCTTTTTTGGCCTGCTGATGGTAAATTGGTCTAGGTCCCCTGCTGGGTTGTAGTCTGGATCTAAATCAATGTGGTCAACACTCTCGCGCCGCACCTTCTTCGGTCGCTCCAGTAGTGAAGCTGAGGGCGGATCCCCTTTACGTTTGCTAACCGGTACTTCCTCCTGTTCTGGTGGTTGCTCTTCTGGTTCGGCTAGTTGGGCTGGTTCAAATTCGTGCTCCGATTCTGTGTTTCCTCCGTTTGGTTCTTCAGCTTCCGGTTCTGCTTCCCCATCTGGTTCGAGCAGCTCCAAACCACTCTCATTTCCGACACTTGGCATCGCGCTAACTTCCTGTAATGAATCAAATAATAATTCTCAACCAGGAAATATTCTATCAGTTAACAATTACAATATAATGCATGTGACAACCTCATACAGGACAATATAAATACAATTTTACCCTATAATACTTTAATCTAGCTACCTATAATAATGGATGAATTCATGTGTGTATACTCTATGTTCTCTCCATGTTATTGAGTTTTTGCAACAGTGGTACAGGATATAGTACTGCCATCCCATAGATATACTTACAGTGTCGTTTAGATTGGAAGTTGTCGGTCGGTGTGACACGTGGCTTTGCAGGAAGCGACACAATTGATACACATATTTAGATCGCTCTGAAATTTTACTATCTGCATTAGCGCCAGCCCCAGACCCTGACGGTAGCAACTCGCGACGGGCCTTGGTGTATGTGGTCCTGAGCGATGATGTGTGTGTTACGACCTGCTTTACTGCAATGAAGTAATTGTTTGTTAAATACAAATGTCTTGGATAACGTTGTCAGCATGTAAATGAATACAATCTTCAACTATTATGTTTATGTATGAACTAACTTAACATGACCCCTATTGAGAAACAAATAATAAATGTGCATAGAAATCAAGTTCAAAGATAATTGTACCGGGTATACCCTCTTTGATTCTTGTCAACTGAATATCTATATTACTCCTTCCCTTAACCTTTGACAGTAACATGCTTCAGTAAGAATGAGTGACAACAACTTCCACACCACCACATGCAGTTGCATGTATAATCATCAGTCAATCTCACTCTAGTTGACAATATTTGGTAAACATTGAACCATAACCCTGTTAATGTCTGCTTTACTAAGATAGAATTCTAAGATAGAATTATACTAAGATTCGATATTGTAGAGCGTATGCCAACTGTGAATAACTGAAACTGGAGATTTGAGTATAGGACTGGCATACTGGGATGAAGGCTAATAGAACTCTACAACCCGTGTAGTAGGTGAAATGTCAATATAACAATGATGTCTCACCAGTTTTGCCTAATTATGTGGCCATTCGTTGGAAGGCAAGTCCCCTGGCAACACGATTCTTGTAATCTTTTGACTTCTTGTCGTATATACATCCGGCAGCCTGCCACATATCCACCAGCTTCTCTTCCTCCGTTTCAGTCCACATCTGGGAGCGTGGACTGTAGGCTGGTTTCAGTTCCCTATTTTTGACCTTGCGCAAACTAGTCGGAGTCGATGCTACATTTTTGCCCTTGCCCAAACTGGTCGGAGTCGATGCTGCATTTTTGCCCTTGCACAAACTGGTCGGAGCCGATGCTCCATTTTTGCCCTTGCACAAACTGGTCGGAGTCGATGCTGCATTTTTCCCCTTGCGCAAACTGGTCGGAGTCGAAGCTGCATTTTTGCCCTTGCGCAAACTGGTCGGAGTCGATGCTGCATTTGGGTTGAAGGACATCTCTGCAGCTGCTTTGTTTGTGCCTCTGACTTCAGCATCATCATCATCGACATCATCAGCGACTACAACCACCTTTCCTTTAGGATTACTCTGCGGACTTGTCGTGGGTTTGTTTTTTGGTTCGCTGTTTACATGTGTCTTACGTAAAGGCGTGTTTCGAAGTGTATACTCTTGACCCCCAACAATGTCGTTCTTTTGGGTGAGCGGAGTTCGCTTATTCGGAGACTGACGTGTTATTTCTCCATTGTCCTCCCTGTCATTACTGTCTTCGGCCTTCCGCTTTCTACTGACATTAGACTGGTGTAAGGGCGACTGGACCTTCTCTTCCTCATTATCATGGTTTTCTTTCTGTAAGGAAAAGGAAAAAGTGATATAAAGGTGGCCGCAGAATAACGTTGTCATTAATGACGTTAAATGTATCAAACCCTTGGTTGCAGCCGGTTAAAAGATGCATAATAAAGTTATTTAGTAGCTGAAATTAATTACCAAGTCGTCCAAAAGTGGTCAACAATTATTGTACTTCTTAAAACTTTTGTTATTTGCCATTAGCTGTAATGGGAGGTTTGTATAATATGGTACTTTAAGAACACTTGGCGCAAACTATTAAAGTAAATAAACAAGCCTTTGTGACAGTGACATTAAATAAAGGAATGTGCACAAAGTAACATCAAATACATTACACACCAGCGCATCCTCGTCATTGTCCGACTCTCTCGACTGGTCAAGAGTGATGTCCTTGGCCTTTTTTTCTTCAGGAAATGATGAAGGCCCAGGATTGGCCTTGGATTGCTTCTCAGGACCAGACTCTGGCAAACGGTCGTGATTGGTGTCATTGGCCTTTTTTTCTACAGCCAACTCTGTGGAACGCGGCTGTTTATCGGCAACTCTTGACGGCTCCGGAATGGCCACAGGAACGTTCTTTGCAGTCGCCTGAAAATTCATTGGTTTGGATCAGTAAATAAATAACCAGTTTTAACAAATATTTCTCCACCAAACAAAAACTACATTTTAAGATGATTGATCTTCAATTTAATAATTACGACCTATGCACAGAATAGGAGGGTGATCACAAAAAAACTTAGTGTATCCTTTCAGGAGAATGAATTCTATTAGGGTAATTAATTCTATTAGGGTAAAATCACACACATTTCGACAAGGCTTAACCGGCCCAGTAACAACGAACTATAACATAGGAAATTATTAATTTGAATAGTAATAGAAACGGTAGTAGATAGTAGCAATACTTTACCTTACGTCGTACGCCGAGTGTTTTTGTACGCTTTGCCTGCTTCTTAGCTGTTGGTTTAGTTTTCTAAAGTGAGCAAATTAGTACGTATTAAAATTTACATATGATACATATGATTAATTCCTATAGTGACAAAATTTACAGTAACACAATCAAGCTGTGATAGTCTGAATTAATTCCAAAATGTGGAATGGTAATTCATAACTCACAGCTAATCAGATAAATATTCGATCAAAATATTTGATTTTAGCCCCTACCCTACAATTTACCAACTAATTTACCAGCCAACATACCGTGCATGGCACAACAACAGAACCAAACCATGTCTTGGGGACATAGGGGCCCTACCGTCCAAGACCGGGGACCTACCGGCAGGGACCTACCGACCAAGGCTGGGACCCCTACCGTCCAAGGCCGAGGCCCTAATGTCCCGGGACCCCTCACGTACAAACACATGTCATGTATGATCTATGATACATAGTGACAGCCACGCCGAGCCACCGATCGTTTTGTGCTTGGCTACGGTTCAAATGTGATTAACAACCCCCATCGATTGGACAGAATGTACAATGGACTATCATTAAAGTGTTGGCTGGTAGGATAGAAGCATATCAGTATGTTATTTCAAGCAGTACTCACTTGGACATCTTGGTTGCCGACACTGACTTTGGATCACAAGGAACGCGCCATCTTGAATTTGAAGGTGAAGGTCGGAATTTGACTGATGCGCCGTCTAGCGTAACCGAACGGTACTACGAAATGCTGGCCGCGCCGATGCACCGGGAGTTTTGCCCCGATGATCCATTATATGGATAATCGGGAGTGCCCTCCCGATGCATCCCAGTTCCCTCCCGACGCATCGGGGCTTCATAGGATGCATCGGGGATAGACCCACACATTACAAATTTATTAGTAGCCATCCCCCGATTTCAAATGATGAGCCCCGATTCCAAAAAGGAAATATCTGCATCGGCCAAAATCTCAGGATTTCTGGAATCGGCCAGGATTTCTGGAATCGGGAGACAAAACGTAGACGATTACGCTCCAGATGAGTTCCTGATGAGTTCCCGATGAATCGGGAGCTCCCCCGATGAATCGGGCCCAGACCCACACATCACCGTTTTCAAAATAAAAACCAAGGATTTGAACTGAAATCCTACGATGCATCGGGATTCCCAAATCGGGAATGAAATCGCCTTAAAATCAGCCATGTGTGTGCCCGCCTTAATGACTCATTTTCCTGAAACACATCACAGATTTATTCAGATGTTTTCAATATTTTCCCTGGTAAGAATTTGTATGAATAACTGAAATACTTCTTTTAACGTCTTGGCTACACCTTAGTTTACTGCGATTTTCGATTCAGTTCCTAACACTTACACAGTCTGTAATAGTTCACGGCAGGATTTCAGCCAGGGAAGTGAATGGCTGCCATAAGACTTGCCTTGCTCGCATCACTACTCATGGTTTCTGGCCTTGACGCCAGGACCAACAAACTTAGCCTACGGAAATTAACACAAGAGGCGCCCCGGCAGAACACCCACACCATGCAGTGCTGTGGGTGTTCTGGCCACCAAAACACATGCATAGAGAATCATATCGATAGCTGGGCGGGTGGGTGGTAGGCCTAGTTATTAAAAATGAGAAAAAGAGACCATACATATAGAAGTAAATAGCCAAAGACTTCCCCTGCATCAACCTGTAACCTACCGGCCACACTTTCCTGGTCTTCGATTTACGTTCTAATGCTCTACCGACTCAGCCATTGAGGCTGGCACAAGTTCAGTAGGCCACAATAAGATTCAACCATCAGCACCACTACATATATATATACATACATATGTAGTGATCTCGCTCAGATTTGTATCCCTTAACCACGCTACAACTAAATCAATGGAACAAAGACAGCACAAGGGTTTATCGTATTAAGAGAATTCGCTGGCATAAGCCCTAATCTAAGTCCAGACTAAGTCTGAGGCAGCCCAAGACCACCGGTGTCTTAAGGTCAATCACAAACTTGGTAACATTTACACAAGCACAAAGAATAAGAGTGTAGTTCAACCCAGGTTGTTCTATCTGTTGACAACAAAAGCTAGACCGCTGTTATATATAAAGCAGAAAAAGTTGGAATACACATTAAAAGGCCACTTCGGACCCATACTGCCCACTGCGGTAGATCAGCTGAACTAATCCACAGCAGACAACACATTAGATATAACCTAATACCACCACAATACCCCTCCTTTTTTGAGAGTTTAAACCTTATTTAAAACTCAACAGGGTATGAAATCAGAAACATAGACGTAGGAGCAATATAGTGTCCTCTCTATGTTGAACAAACAATATTTATGCAAACTTCACACAACAAATAAAAGCATTTTTGTGTCCTTACTACAAATGAACATGGACTTTTATGAAAACCTCTTCTTGTTTCAACAAATAGGAGCATTGGTGTCCTCTCTACATGGAAAACAATATCTTTTCTTAAACAGAACAAGTTACTGAAAAGGTTTCTGGTTTTAGTTCAACAGCTGTAGATTACAAAATCTTGGGGCTTCACACCTGGACAACAGGTCCAAGGTTTTAGAAGCATCCAAGGTTTGCATTATTCCAGTCAAGGGGGGTTCCAGTCATCATTGTTCCAAATCATCTCAGTCCAGGAGAGTGTGGGCCAGCTAGAGTTGATTCTTTGGCTATTTGGTTCTGGATTATTTTGTTTTAAATATATGGAATATAACCCTATCCCCCTACCACCCCCACCCCCACGCCCTGCTGTGATTAGCTGGGTATACAGCTGCTCCTCAGTGCAGCTGTATACACAGGGCTGGTAGTGGAGGTAGCACACCCTGGTGTGAGTGGGACAAACTAAGTGATGGGCCAGGATGACGGCAAGGATGGCGGTCATTGGCAAGGATGGCTGTGTTGCCATGAAAAAGATGATGGATTGTGTAAGTGTTGCAACCAGAATTGAAAATCTGAGTACACTAGGTTGTAGCCAATAGCTTAAATGGGGTATTCCATGCATCAATAGACATTCTCACTGGGGGAATTATTGAAAACAGGTGCATAAGGAGGTGCATGGTAGAAGAGTAAAATCGTTGGACTCTAGTCTGTCTTGCACCGTTGCTGATTGTAAATAGAGTCATTCTGACTTCTTCCAAGGGAAGAAGCGGGAGGTGCCAAAGGTCCAGGTCTATCTTCTTTTCTCCAGGGGCGGTCTCATTGTCGTCAGTTTTTTTTAAAAACATTTTTATTTGCTGAAAATTTCGCTACGTGATACATTTCATTCATTTCATTGGCGTGTCCTTATAGGGGAAGGCCTGTTTGGGGTGTGAAACATCCCATCAAACATACTTTCTCCACCATGAGGAGCCCGGCCCGCAGCAGCAGCAACAGTCTGTGTGACCTGTGGCGGCTGTCTCTGGGACTTAAACTGCTCCAGGAGGTGAGGAAATGTTTGGTGGTTGTAAACCTCAAACATCCCACCAACTCTACTGGACACTACTATCAAAGCAGGAGTCACACTCGGAGCAAAAGAAGGTTTGGTCCAAGCAGGCTCAACTGTGCCCTACCAGTGAACCCTGTTTCTTGCCCTGGTTTGACTCATCCAAGTCGTCCACCAACAGCAAACCCTGAAGCCTGATATTTTCCTCAAGGATCTTCAGGATGTTCTGTTCCTTTTCATTGTTGGTCTTCTTCTGAGTCTGTATGAGGAATGCTTGCTGAGAGATTGCCTCTTTCAGCATACCCACATCATCCACTTTGGCTCTCACCACCTGAACCTTGGGCAGAGGTCCCACAAGAGAGGTTACCATTGCCTTAACCTGTTATTTTATTTCCTCTGCTGCCTAATGCAGGGCCTTCAGGGCCTTATTCACTCCTGACTCTGATGTCTCCACCAAAGCGGCTGTGTCTAAGGCCTCAGGCAACTGGGCTAAAGTCCCATCCACCAAGTAGTCTTGGTCCTTCCAGGACCAGCCTTGGAAGACCCAGTAATCTGTATCACCAGTATTTTGGAGTGTCTGAAGGTTTTGTAGAGACAATTGAGTTGTCCTGTTAAACTCACTACTGGTTCTCAGAATTGGCACTACCCTAGTCGCCTTCTTTGTAGCCTCCTTCCTACTTATATAATAACTATACCTTTAATAGTTATATTAATCCCAAGAGAATCAGAAATATATAACTACTCATATTCAAGAAAAATGAAGTACATATTGACAAAAAGTTTGTCAACTCCCATCTAAAACATAGGTTGTGAAATGTGTAAGTGTGCAATGATACAAACAAAATGACTTCCAAAACAAAGGTAAAATACTTTTAAAATCAAGTTCTCCTGGGGCTTCAGTATGTAATAAATACTCAATGGCACTCTGTTCAATTTATAATTGACCAAGACCAGTTTGTAATTTACGATCGCACTTCACCTCTTTGGGTGCCATGCGATTTGACTCTCTGTTGATTACAAATCTCCATCGTTCCATTGGGTATAAATGTTATGTTATAATTTACATTTGTTGACTCCTACATAACAAGTTTGGCGCAGTATACTGTAAAAGTATGGGATATTTATATAATAAAAATGAAACGGTGATTTTTTGGTTGGTTATGTTCTTGGAATCTCGCATGTTTTTCTGATCTGTACAGTTCCGTCTTCCTTTCCACAGGATGATATATATGTGGTCTGTGAAGGTATCTTGAATGATAATGTGATTCTGAAGCACTTTTATAGTTGGGTTCTGTACAAAACTTTTTTTAGCCTGGGAAAATTTGGAAAGCCTGTCATTTCTCACAAGCTACTATGTTACTTCCTGGGGGACCCAACCACATGTGGCGGAGTGGGAGAGTGAAGAAGAAGGGGGTGGGGGGAGAGTGGGGGATCGGAGACAGAGAAGAGCGGGAGGAAAGAGGGAGAGGGGGAAATGTGGGGAGAGAGGGGAACAGTTCAGATGACTCTACTTCGCTAGTATCATATCAATTTATATATTTAACTCTTCAACATGTGTATTGGCCTAAGGCATTCCCTTCCGTATGGCCATTTCCTTTTGAATATATTCCAGTTGTCAATTGTAATGAAGAACAAATAAAGAGGTCGATTTTATTCAGTTCATCATTTACCACCATATGTTTGCTCTTACTACATAAAGTATCTCACTGTTGCGACACACAAGTATTTTCTTCTTTTATCTCTTTTGAAGTACCATATCCAGTTCTCATAAAAACAAATGTAACCATTTACAAGAAAAGTTCAGCATTCTGTCCATATGGACTATATAATGTCTGTTTCTTGAATCCTAACCAAGCCTAATCTATCAGCCAGATACGAACATCAGTTCCAGCCAGTCCTGTCAGGAGGCAATACCACATCATCGTGCATACTACATATGTACAAATGCCTAGGGTTAGCCACAAGACTGTACAGGCGATAGAACAGCTGGGTGATATTGAGAAGAAATATACATATCACATAGAATATATATATATAATACTTTTCATTCAAATAAGTTATACAGTTACATAAATGCAGAGTCAATAATCGAATAGGTTGAAACCCTATGCTCATTCGCAGGTTTTCCTGATTGGCCTTAACTATTTTCTCCAGAAAATAATTTGATATTTTTTTGATAAGGAACTTAATCTAAAACAATTTAACTAAGTAGATTCTTTTGTATAATACAATCGCACGGTAGTTTCAATATTACTCAAAGTTAAAATTTTGATTTTCTTAATATCCATTCCGTCAATTACAATGTCACATACAGTTTTTGTTAAAGAATGACAATTCAGATATCCGAATGTCAAACAAATATAATCGTATAGGTAATTATCACGTAGGATAAGATCGATAGTAAAGGGAAACAACGTAGGAGCCTAGATCAGTCAAATGTTTATTGTTTTTGGAGTTATATACTTATAGATTGTACTGGAAACATCATAATCATATATTCAATGTCAGATATTATTTAAACCTTAAGGCAACACATGGAAAATAACAGCTCTGTCTGTTATGCGTATTTGAAAATGAAGATGAAATAATGTTTTTGTAATGTAATATGGCCAATAAAAATATTTTTAAAAAATACAAAAAAACACTGTAGATACTCTCTGACGGGCAGTAGGCGGAGTATACAACTAGCTCCGTAAGCAAATCAGGTCTTTGCTTAACACTACAGACTCAAGCCGCACCAAGGAATGAGGTATTTCTGTTGTTCAAATTAAGCGGTTCTATAACTTTTTCTGCCAGTGCGTTCCCCCGCACCTTTTCGCACCACATGCCTTTTCCCGCTAAAGTGGAGTCAGAAGAAATGTACCTATTTCCGCCACACTAAGACTGGTTTGTGCCTTTTCGCTCCACCCCACTCCATTGTGCCACGTGGTGTGCCACACTCAAATGAGCCTGTCGCTTCAAGCTGTACAGTAACAAATATGAATACACTTTGTTATCGTAATTTTTTCACAGAATTTTGCAAACTCGTGCCCACACATCTGCAGTTCACTACATCTCAAATCACATTCTAGGATTTTTCAGTTTTATTCAATTTGTATTCATTGCTCTCTACTTTAATTCCCCCAGTTAGTATGAGTGCTCATGTACTTGGTAATTGATGAGCATTTTATTTTATTTCAGTATCAATTTGTATTTAGGACAATGTAATATACATGTCATAGCTGACTCAAATATTTAATACCAAGAGCCTTGGTTTTTTTTGCATAATCATTGATAATTTGTCATCAAAATCAATTTTGACCAGGTAATATTTAAGCTAAACAAGACTGTGGTTCAACTTGTCAAAAATTGATTTTGATGACGAAAGTTCAATGAAAATACGGAATTCTTTTCCCTATAATTAGCGTATAGATAGGGGCTACAGCAATTACTTCCAATGCTAAACAGAATTTCTGTCATTATGTGTACTTTTGATCATCTTAACCTGGTAAAAGCTTATTCACATGAAATTACATTATACCATCGGCAAGCTGAGAAAAAGAGCCTATACTACCATGTACCATAATTATGTTAAAGTGTGAAGGATAACTATTCATTTGTAAGCTGAGAAAACTGAGCATGCACACAATTTTCCGGTGTGGGGTTTCATTATGTTACATAGAAAAGTACGATTATTGCAGTTTAGCATTATGATTTTACCAATACATATATCATGCGCAAGTACATTTTAAAAAGAAATGGCGAAATGAATAAAAAAAAGAACTGCGGGACTTCGTTATCCACCCATGTGCGCTATGCCCACTTGGGTGGATACCTCCGCTGTGCGATGATATGGATTCCCACTTCATCCCTTGGTTGTTTTTGTCTCATTGTCTTAATTAGTTGAGTGATACCACCTGGACGGGACAGGGTAGATATGTCACTATGTACCTCCTGCCTTGCTCCTACTTCACACCCCTTCACCAGGCAGTGAGGAAAGCAAACTATGGTCAAGTTAATTCTCTCTCAGATTTGAATACCCCAATGGAATCTCTGTCACATTCTTCATACAAATATCAATTAATCTAAGGAATATAATAGCGTTGGTATTCCACACAAATGTCCCACAAATGTCCAAATGACAGATAGTCAAATTATTGATCTTAGCCACTTTAATAATGAAGTAACAGTTGGAGGCGATTTAGGACGAGATAATAAAGGATTAAAGGTAAGTTGATTAAGGAAGGGGCAGCTCATGTCAGCCAATAGGATTATATCTATTAAGAAGGCAATGCCATTAGTGTAGTTGGAAGCTGTAAGAAATGTAAAAGGTGTACCTGATAAAGGGGCTTTAGACGGGCTGTTTTCATGCAAAAATAGGAAGAACACTGCCCGGCTGTATGCCAAATACGAATAGTAAATTAATACAGCTCTTTAGTGTGTGCAAAAATTAAGAATAACAAAAGTAACAACAGTCTTACAAAATACCTCTTTAGTGCATACATGTATACATTGAGATTAAAATTGAAAAATTCCTATCGGAGAGAAATGTTATGTTTTCCAATAAAATGAGTCACAAGTGGCAAAACTACTAATCTATAAAGTGATGATCTTGCTGGTCATTGACCGAGCAGATGTTTTTGTTGAATCTCACAGCAAGACAAAATAATGATATCATCACAAGATTTTAACATAATTGAGACAATATGTCTAGGCATGTCATGTAAAATGATAATCTAAATGATCCATCAAAATACAAATTGTTCAATTCAAGTCAATTCCTGGGGTAGGAGCAACAGCATTGTGTCTCCTAAACACCAACAGTTTCAGAGCTTTCCTAAAGTCCTGACTATGCCATGCATAAATGAAAATATTCAACCATGAATTCATGAAATAGAGCAAATATGCCACCCTCTTCACCATCAGCACAGACTGGTTCAGGTTACCCCGGAGAATCACAAAGAATACCAGGTTAGGAATCCAAAATAAAAAATGTGTCCCTTGAACCATTAAAACCATTTTTGTAATCTTATAAGAATTCATCATATCCACGGCCTCCTGTGAGTTTGAGGGCAATGATTTTAATATGTTCACCTTTTGATTGTAAGCAATAAAAGCAATTTTTACATTAATAACAATAGTAATTATCACCATTGTATAGAACAACAGAGCATAAATTATTGATATAAACCATGGTGTAATGGCCACCAATCCACAATATGTATTATCCTCCATCCTTTGTAATAAACCAATCAGTAACCAGGCCCCAATGAGAGACCAGGAACAGACTGAAATCCATGTCATTTTAGGTGGTAAGATAGCCACATACCTTAGTGGTAATACCAAATATACCAACTTATCAATCGCTATTACCAGCAGAAAAATATGGTTTCCAATGGATGCAGAAGTTAGGAATATTTGACTTGCTATACATAAGGGGATGTAGAAGGATGTATTAACACTAAACCGTGCCCACACTACAAGCGGGGCCGCAATACCATTTATCAAATCAACAATCGCTAGCTGAACTATGAAAATATTTGTTGGTTTTCTCAAATTAGGGAAAAGTGTGATTGTAAATATAACAAGAGAATTTCCAATGATTGCAAAAATACCAAAGATTAGTCTGATGACATAGAGTGGTATTGCCATTGATAGATCAATTTGTTCTAAATGATACACGGTTGAGATGAGGGGAGGGTGTAAGGTTGTGTTGATATCAGACTGGTTGAAATGTAGCCCTGCCGTTGTATTCCCTATGTCAGGTTGGGCAAACTGTGGAGTAGAATCCATGATCAATAATTCTTCATAAAAGTCCTCCACAATCCAGTCCTTAATGATGAGTGCTTAATGATGAGTGCTTAATGTTCAGTGCTTAATGATGAGTCCTTAATGATGAATGTTTAATGATGAGTGCTTAATGATGAGTGCTTAATGATGAGTGCTTAATGATGAGTGCTTAATGATGAGTGCTTAATGATGAGTTCTTAATGATGAGTCCTTAATGATCAGTGCTTAATGTTCAGTGCTTAATGATGAGTCCTTAATGATGAATGTTTAATGATGAGTCCTTAATGATGAATGTTTAATGATGAGTGCTTAATGATGAGTGCTTAATGATCAGTACTTAATGATCAGTGCTTAATTATGAGTGCTTAATGATGAGTCCTTAATGATGAGTCCTTAATAATCAGTGCTTAATAATCAGTGCTTAATGTGCAGTGCTTAACCCTTGGCGCAGCACTGGTAGAAATAAAGGTTCTAGAATCAAAGGCCAAACTCCTCAGCAACACAATATTTTCATATTCCAAAACAGTACAAATCCATGTTGTAACACTGGACACATGCTATAGATGTACTTCCCCGGGCAGCATAGAGGCATCCACATCTTCCCATGCATGGGTTTATACACCACATGATCACATGATCTACATGTGATATACTCTAGACAATCCTATTGGCTCAACCAGTGTGTAAGTATAGCCTGGAGCGATGTAATACAAAAAGGAGAGGTTTGTCCTGTTTAGATATAACTTTAAATGAAGAAACTCATCGGTTTATATATGACTAGCAATGTACCCGTCCTCTGGACGGTCCCCCTCTCTCCCCACACTTCCCCCTCTCCCTCTTTTAACTCTGCCTCTTCTCTGTCTCTCATACCTGTTTTTCTCTCCCAACCCCATCTCCGATACCCCCCTCTCCCTCCCCTCTTTCTCATGCTCCCATATGGTGGCATTCTCATGCCACCATATGTCTATTCAGTGCATCTACAATACTATGACCATGGCATCAACGCTCATTTCTGTGTCTCCCCGATCGGAAAATCACAGAATTTAGACATTCATTTTACTTTTCATTGAAAAAGAGATTGATAATATTGAGTTTGGGAACTAATATGAATGTAATACCACAAGAACCACTCGATCTTAATTCCTGGGAATGCAGCTTTAACTAGAGGGAGAACCTATGGGAAATATGTGCGTCATTGTATGTCACGCTTCTTTATGTGCCTAGATCAACTATAAATATTAAGCTTGTATATAGATCTAATAGATTATGAAGTAGTGTTTTTCACATAGTTTCATAATCCCAGGTTAAATTCGCATTAATATTTAGGGATAGTAGCTAAAAGATCATCCAAATGTCAGCTTGTTGGTTGGGGAAGTTAAATGCATCACTGTACATCACACCAATCATATATCCTCACAATTTAGAGGCTAAAGAATAAAGGCATTGTTCTGGATATTCAAAGAAATATGGATTAGGTTAAATCCTGAGCATTATATAGACATGTTTTTGTCCTTTTCCTGACTGTGAGGTATGTTTAATACAGCAAAACATCACCGTATGTCACGCATCACCATATGTCATGCTCATCTTTTAAGCTACTTAACAGGTAATAACAAGTTAGTTAGTAAGTCTGAATGAATCCATTTTAGACCAACTGATAGTTTCATGACTGATGACTGATATCATATTTCATACATTCGATTACCACAATATATCAAATTACAGTCAAAATCTGAATAAATAGGCCTGTTCTTGAAGGTAAAAAAAGAAAATTATTAAAATGAACCTACCACATGAGTGAAATGCTACTTTAAACATTTTAATATTGGGCGTGATGTACAAAGATGGCAGTGTATGGCTGGATATACAGAAGGAAAAATTTGTCAGGCCACTGAAGGCTAATTATTAGATATTAAGCTGCCAAATTTCGGAGAATTACAGCTGGGTATTATGTTAATATGTGCAAGAAATATCAGCAACATATAAACAAATCTCTTTTTGACATTTTTTCAACTGCATTTCGTGAAAAATTAATACTTTTCATGAAAATTGGTCATATTTATGCTGCTCTACCCCATTCTAATTGGCTGATGAAGGATCCTACTCCATGTGGACTGACCACCAGCGCCCCATCATGCTAAGGTCATGCATTGTCCACATAGTAGATAGGATTCCCTCCACTCCCCCTCCCCGCCCTTACTCCAAACCCCAGTTGGTTATCCCTCCTTCCCACTTGCCCCTCCCCCCTTTCCACTGATTACCCCAGAGCAGCGAATGTTAATTAAATCAGACAGGTAGGGGAGTCAGCTTTAGATAGCTTGTCCCTCCCTCTCAATCCTCCCTCCCAAAGAATGCAATTCTTTACATTCATACAATAATTTTCTTTTGATTGAAAGATAATAAATCTTTCAAACAAAATATTAGCCCACTGACCAACCTAGTTTGACCACACAGAATGAAATACAATTATACAAAGTGTTTACAAAGAAGGAATGTAGATGATATGTAAGGTAATAAAAGTAAAATGTCTTGTTGGACGTCATTGGCGTAGAAAGTTGGTTTGAGGCTTTATTAAAGAAATTATATTCATTAATGCAAGGCCATTGTACTGCTGCTAAAAAGTCTCTTAGTCAAGTAAATTTATAAAGAAGACATGTGAAAATGTCTTAAACTCTCGTAACAGTCTGGGTACACAGAAATTTCTTCTGTACGGTTGTCACCGCTTCCTCCTCTGCCTGCCGGGCAAGCCGAAGGCCCCCTGGACCTTGTCGCCTGTATCACTCTCATTTCAAAGCAGAAGGGTTTGAGATAGACAAGGAGCTCTGGTTCTGTGGTGCTTCTCGTTATATTATGAGAGTTGGATAAAAATACCTGGTTTGGCTGGATCCTCGTCCATGGATTCCACTGTTCCTCCTAAGAGGAACGGATTTCACCCAAGGTATAAAATACTCTATGTTCCGCTATCTCTCACGCATCCAGAAGAGGCAAAACAAAATATTAATAGTAAAATATTAAAGATAAGATAAAGACAATGTAGAAGATCTATCTAGGCAATTGTCTATTTAGAAAGTTGAATTACCGCATTGTACTAAGATCTGATAAATTAAAAGAATTCTTGAATTGAACTGAATTGTTCACAAAGTGATCATGTTATTTACTCAAGGTACCAAATAAATTGTTAAAAACCTATGACATCATCCTGCTCAGTCAGAAATTGGCATCATAATAATATGGTGAGGAAGGGTGACGCAGGAGAGATGTTCAAGAGAGCAGTAGTGGGCCCTAGCACTGTGAGTCACTCCCATATTCTCTTGATTCATGTTTTGGAGGGGTAGATTTAAAGGGATAGGGTAGGGGGTTCTTCTAGGGCAATTTCCTTTCTTTAAAGGGACCTCAAGCAACACTGTAGGTTGACCGTGCCTCGGGGACAAGCCCCTTTCGGCAGCAACGGTGAAGAATTTCTAGGGCTATGTCTATATAAGGGCAGCCAAACCCCAGATAGTCAGACCATGGGATAAAGGAAGTAACGGCAGGGGTGGGTTTAAGGACATCTGTGTGAGAGAGAAGGCATATTTCTTCTCTTTGCAGGAAAGTTAATTGTTGGTTCAATTGTGGAATTGGAGAAATTGTCATAGGTTTAATTAAACCAGCGGAGGGGCATAATTTTTGGGCTGGGGAAAGTTAAATGGGACTTATGGCATTGAATACTACTCACACGCCAATCCTTTCCAACCAGGAGACAACCACCTACTATTATTATCCTAGGCTTTGACAGGAGGGGGTATAGGAGGATGAAGGATTATCGCTGTCGTCCAAGTCACCATCAGCGCTCTGACCCCTACTTCTTCATACAGTAGGAATCCCTCTTTCTCGAATAGATCACCTCTAGTCTGCATGGCTAAGAAGGTTATAAGGAGGAATCCAATGGTGAAGTCTCCAAGATATCTGTCATGGGAGGTGCTTCCAGGTGGAACTCCCATGGTTGGGGCCGTGGTGGGGTGGTGGTCGTTTTAGGGGTATGCAAGACAGCTTCTGCACAGGTGAAGAGGGTGAGACTGGGTTGGGAGAGGAGTCAGGTCTCTCCCTCTTGGTGGATTCTAGAGGGTAGAGTATCAGTATTTTCAGATGTATGGTTCAGAGCTTTGGGTAGGGGGTGGATTGGTGGTATTTGCACCCTCCCTCTATTGGCTCTGGATCTGGTGAGAGCATCTGGTGGGGGCTTGAGCGGAGGAGCTCCACAGAAACATTGGGCGGCAGAGGGTGGTGCATGGTGACCGGCCTAGGTGAGGCTCGTACTAACACCTCCTTTTGCAGTGGCAGCTGCTGGGGTGGGCATGGCACTTGTTCTTTGTTCTGCTCTTCTTTTTGAATTGCATGAGGCATGAGTGGTATAGGAATAGATACATTGTCAGGCACTGCCTTAGAATGGGTGGGGGTGGTGGTGGAGCTCTGACTCATTGGGCTTGTTTGGTCTGTTTCCAAGCCTTATTACGTTTACCCTGACCCACCCTTGGTTGCCTAGTTCTCAGTACATTCCAATCTATTTCCCCAGATATCAAGTCTATCTCTGTTTATATGTTTCCGTTCACCTTGGGGCCCCCTGAGTGTTATAGTGGTACCCCTTATACCAGTTATGTAACCATGATCCCACTTTGGGTCCAGTGGAGTGCTGGCACCCAACAACACCACTATGTGATCCCCTATGTTTAGATCTTTGGATCTTTAGATGTTTTGCTCTGGCTCTCAATCTCTCGTAATTGGCCTCTCTACTGGCTTCAGTGCATTCAGTGGCGTCTTTGAAAGCATCTGTTAGGGCCGTGTAGGCGTTCACTTAGCACAGCATCTTCGGTTCCCTTGGGAGTGGGGAAAATTTTAGAATTTTTTGGATTTTTTGGATTGGTGCAGATCAAGATCAAGATCTGAGCAAGTTAAAAAATAGGCCTTAAAAGTAGTCCTACAAGAGGAAGAGACTCTGCCAAGAGGGTTGGACCTGAATGCCTTTCCCATTTTGCTGGTCTATTGCTGGTCTGTTGATGAATTTTCTGAATATACCTTTAAATGTTTTCTAAAATATCTCTACTTTACCGTTAATGGTGGGATGAAAGCTTGTAGAATGCCTTACTTCAGTGCCTAGAGATTTGTGACTCCCTTCCGCTCATTGGTTCCAGTCCCCTATAGGTGATGACTACATCTAGATGGCCATACCAGGGAATGTATTCATTTGCCAAATAGTCAGCTATATTTTTAGCTGCCTTGGAGGGTATGGGTTTGACCTTTACCATTACCATTATAATATATCTGTTCCCTTGGTCAGAGACTGGGAAGGCAGCACAGAGATCCACTCCCAGTATCTGTCCTGGGTACCTAGCTATGGGCATAGCTGTAGGAGGTACACACTTCTGTCCTGTCTATACCTAGCTGGGGGGTTGGGGGGGGCAAGACCAAATGGGGGTAGGCTGGCTTACCTCAGGGAGGAATTAGAGTAAAGAGCATGCCAACAATTATGGCATAGTCTCCCTCCTCCACCCCCAGTTGGAATTCATCTATTTCCCTCTGTTCTACTCTTATTTGCTCTTTCTCAAGTTTATCAAACTCCCAAAGGATTTCATTAACTTCATCTAAGGCACAGACTTTGGATTGACTGAGAGTCTGTCCTTTTCCTTGGGGATTGTCTATATTTGAGAAAGCATATCTACCCTAATATTGTCGGCCCCTTTTCTATACTCAATGGGAGCCCCAAACTCTGGTACAGTACTCTGGTACTATTAGTACAGCCCATTTCTGAATTTTGGTGTCTTTGACCTACAAACAGCGATTTTAATGGCTTTTGATCAGTATAAATTTTGAATTTGCTACCTTGGTCTAAGGTTATTTAGATCATAAACAATTGCATATATACTTCTTTCTCAATAGTAGTCAAATTTAATTGTGGGCCGGAGAGTTGTTTGGAAATATATTGAACAGGTCTCCCCATGCCTTGGCTATCAGCCTGAACCAGTATGATCCCTTTTGCATGCATCACAGTAGAGGTGATAAGGCTTATCTAGTTGAGGGTGTGCCATTATTCTATCTGAAGTAAGTAATTTCTTCAGTGTTTCAAATGAATTTTGCTGCTCTTCCAACCACCAAAACTGGGCATACTTTTTGGTAAGCTTTACTAGAGGATAAGCTACTCTGCCATAATCTGGCATACATTGACAGTAATACCCAGTCATTCCTAGAAATGAGCGAATTCTGCCCAGGTCTTCTGGGGTGGGCATATCCCTCATAGTACTACATTTATCTGGGTGGGAGTTAATCGCATACTTGGAAACTTGGTAGCCAACAAGATCTACCTATTTACTCTTTTTAACTGTAATTCCATATTCTTCTAGCTTATTGAACACTACACCCAAATGGTGATCATGCTCCTCTTCAGTTTTGGAATAAATCACAATATAATTCATAAAAGTCATCCAAAATTTTCCAATAAATTCTGAAAACATTTTTTCATGGACAGCTGGTGCATCGATGAGATCAAAAGGCATTCTATGGAAATGCCTCGATGGCACACAAACACTGTTTTTTCAATACTTTCTGGGTCTGTTTCTACCTGGCTGTAGCCGCTTTTTAGGTCAATGGTAGAAATAACAGTTGATCCTGCCAAACTAACAAATATATCTTGAATGTTTGGGGATGAGTGTCCTTTTTGGTAACAGAGTTGAGTTTTCTAAGATCTACACAAGGCCTAATTACTCCCATTTTTCTTTGGTACCAACAATGTTGGGCTCCCCATGCTAAACTGCTGGGTTCTATTACTAGCCCATGGGGATGAATTATCAACACAAAAATGTTTGAAATTTGTTCATTTAAAAAGGTCGACCAAGTAAAGAAGATATCCTAAGCTCACAAAACCTGTATACCCTTATTAAAGCATTACAACTACATCCTTATTACCTTAAATTGTCAGTGATGTCAATATTGAGCTATTATCAGTGAACATAAGAAAGACCTTAAAAAGGATGCCTAAATTTTGTACCAATTTGAGTAGATTTTTCATGATTTACTGATGATTCTCAAAGTAAAAGTAGACCATATGTTTTAGACTTTAAGAATTAATGGAATAATTAAAAATAATGGAAATAGCTATGACAAATTATACATTTCCTGAAAGAGGATTGTTTTCCTTGTGAAGAGGGAGAGAGGAGAGGAGGATTGTGGTGGCCCACCCATATGTTATGGTGGGCTGAAGAGGGTGAGAGGAGAGGTGGATTATGGTGGCCCACCCATATGTTATGGTGGGCTGAAGAGGAAGAGAGGAGAGGAGGACTGTGGTGGCCCATCCATAAGTTAAGGTGGGCTGAAGAGGGCAAAGGGAGAGGAGAATTGTGGTGGCCCACCCATAAGTTATGGTGGGCTGAAGAGGGTGAAAGGAGAGGTGGATTATGGTGGCCCACCGATAGGTTATGGTGGGCTGAAAAGGATGAAGGGAGAGGAGGATTGTGGTGGCCCACCCATATGTTATGGTGGGCTGAAGAGGGTGTGAGGAGAGGAGGATTATGGTGGCCCACCGATAGGTTATGGTGGGCTGAAGAGGGCAAAGGGAGAGGAGAATTGTGGTGGCCCACCCATATGTTATGGTGGGCTGAAGAGGGTGTGAGGAGAGGAGGATTATGGTGGCCCACCGATAGGTTATGGTGGGCTGAAAAGGATGAAGGGAGAGGAGGATTGTGGTGGCCCACCCATAAGTTATGGTGGGCTGAAAAGGATGAAGGGAGAGGAGGATTGTGGTGGCCCACCCATATGTTATGGTGGGCTGAAAGAGGAGTTTTTTCCTTGTGAAGAGGGAGAGAGGAGAGGAGGATTGTGGTGGCCCACCCATATGTTATGGTGGGCTGAAGAGGGTGTGAGGAGAGGAGGATTATGGTGGCCCACCGATAGGTTATGGTGGGCTGAAGAGGGTGAAGGGAGAGGAGGATTAAGGTGGCCCACCCATAAGTTATGGTGGGTTGAAGAGGGACCCTCTTCAGGAGGGGAGGATTGTGGTGGCCCACCCATATGTTATGGTGGGCTGAAGAGGGTGTGAGGAGAAGAGGATTATGGTGGCCCACCGATAGGTTATGGTGGGCTGACTAGGGTGAAGGGAGAGGAGGATTATGGTGGCCCACCCATAAGTTATGGCGGGCTCAAGAGGGTGAGAGGAGAGGTGGATTATGGTGGCCCACCCATACGTTATGGTGGGCCGAAGAGGGTGAAGGGAGAGGTGGATTGTGGTGGCCCACCCATAAGTTATGGTGGACTGAAGAGGGTGAGAGGAGAGGTGGATTATGGTGGCCCACCCATATGTTATGGTGGGCTGAAGAGGGCAAAGGGCGAGGTGGATTGTGGTGGCTAGGATCACACTCTGTCTGTAGGCCTACAGACAAAATTTGTCATCATCTCTGGTTGTTTTTATTGTCATCTCTAATTGTCATACCTCTTTCCATAGGAATCGATGCATGTCAACTACAGGAAAGATGAACTATGTTCATGGTGGATGGCTCATTGATGTATGCAGAACAACTAATAGGTAATGATACTTACATACATATGTAACTTAAATAGATTCATTTTTCAATAATAAAGGTCATCGTACCAATTGTAGTAGTGCCACATCAATATTGTAATGCTTGTAATATATTGTGGCCACAGAAACAGTAAGGAGGATTCGTAGGTAGACCAGTGCGTGATACAGTGTGACTATAAGATTTACATCTTGTTAGTCAAACTTAGACCTATAGTGATTTAACCATGTCATGTCTTCCATAACTATTAATGTCACAGCTCTACACAATTTTATTATTTATTTATCACTATCGTTTTCAGCTGTGTAGCATCACATCAGAGGAGGTAGCACATATATGGAGGTGAAGGCAAGGGGGCAGGCTAGCAACAAACGTTGGGCAGAAGGAAGTTTGGACCTGAGACATGTAACATGTAAGTCAAAGGAAATTGGCAATGTGTTATGTTGATTGGACAGGGATGAATGTGGCGCAATGTGTTTCATAAGGCCCATATAAAGAACACTGCTCTCTGATTGAAAAAAATAGAAACAAATCAACATTTTACTCTCCTTATTAAAAAAAACAAGGACATGTATAATGTCTGTAATGCCTCGTTTAAAGTGATAAATGTAATACTACGATATTTCTCCGGCAACCAAACATTTTACTTGCCCAGAGCCATTTTTTACTTGCCCCAGGCAAGTAAACATCAAGCCCTGAAAGGTGTAACTATACCTGGGTGAATCAAGTATTTTACTGTGTATTCGTCAGAAACTTGTATTCATAGGACTATGTCACTGATTAATACAGTTTGGTGATGCAAGTGTCACACTCAAAATCTGATTTTACGTAAAGTTATATTACAATATCAATATGAATATTATATGTTTGTCCATATATTTGAATTAATTAACTATTTTTCATTTCAGGATATGAATTGAAGTCAATCAAAAGAAAGGATACAAGTCTAAGAAAGGGACCTCTGATACTCACAACAACGTGGCACGATTCTTCCAGAGATTTACATTATTTAATTTTTTTTTTTACCTGGTCTATTTCACCGCTCTGGTGGTCTTCCTCAAGTACCTGGTGTGGACACCAGATCTACATAGAGCACCAACAGACAGGACATCCACCATTCTCGACCTCCAAGCAGCTGGATAACAGGACCCTGCCACAAGTCCCAGTCATTTGATATCAATACAGAAGACTTACCTTAAAAGTAAAAATTTAGTGTTCCCAAAAACTTTATATAAATGCAGGCCATGTTTTGTTCTCTATAATGTGTTTTCATCAGTATCCAAGTGTTGCTATATTGGATTTTGCCTTAGTCACTACATTTTGAACCAAAAGTCCATCGAAAAGTCAGAAAAGTCTATCGTAAGTCAGAAAAGTCTCTCATCAGGTCAGGTATGATCGTAAGTCAGAAAAGTCTTATCGTAAGTCAGAAAAGTCTATCGTCAGATCAGGAAAGTCTATCGTCTATCGATAAGTCAGAAAAGTATCAGTCAGGTCAGTAAGGTCAGGAAAGTCTTTCATCAGGTCAGGAAAGTCTATCATCACGTCAGGAAAGTCTATCGCCAGGTCAGGAAAGTCTATCGTCAGGTCAGGTCAGATCAGATCGTAGGTCAGAAAAGTCTATCGTAAGTCAGAAAAGTCTATCGTCAGGTCAGGGAAGTCTATCGTCTATCGATAAGTCAGAAAAGTCTATCGTCAGGTCAGGAAAGTCTATCGTCAGGTCAGGTCAGATCAGATCGTAAGTCAGAAAAGTCTATCGTCAGGTCAGGAAAGTCTATCGTCAGGTCAGGAAAGTCTATCGTCTATTGATAAGTCAGAAAAGTATCAGTCAGGTCAGTAAGGTCGGGAAAGTCTTTCGTCAGATCAGGAAAGTCTATCGTCAGGTCAGGAAAGTCTATCGTCAGGTCAGATCAGATCGTAAGTCAGAAAAGTCTATCGTAAGTCAGAAAAGTCTATCGTCAGGTTAGGAAAGTCTATCGTCGTTTTGATAAGTCAGAAAAGTCTATCGTCAGGTCAGGAAAGTCTTTCGTTAGGTCAAGAAAGTCTATCATCAGGTCAGGAAAGTCTATCGTCAGGTCAGAAAAGTCTATTGTCAGGTCATATATGGTTGTATATCGAGAACATTTGACTAGAAATGAAACAGATATGAGAAGGGAGCTGCAAGTTACTAGAGAGGACTTGACAAGACTTAGAATAGTGAACAGAGGTCTAGATTGCAAAACTATATTTATACTATTTATTGTATTAAAACATTTAAAGATTCTATGAATAATATTTCTACTGATTTTCTTAATCATTGCTAATACACTATTGTCATCTATACTTGATGAGACTGTAAAAATCCACCCTTATATATAAATATGGTATATTGTACAAGGTTACAGGGTAAATGCTGCGCGAATCGCCGATACGAAAAACGCTGCGCGAATCGCCGATAAGAAAAACGGCGGATACGGATACGTTGCGCGGGACAGTGTAATGTCCAGACCATTTCACATATGGATACCCGTGTAAGCCATGCAACAACTTCTGGAACATGTTATCGGTTGGACGATTCAGTCTGAAGTTAAGTGACCTATCACCTCTTAAAGCATATTTTTTTTTTATTCATTTAGGGCCAAACATTTACAATTACACCAAAACTGAAAAAAAACACCGTATCCACCATGGATGTGTTTCAGACGGTGCCACATTTAAAATAACAGGATAATTATATTCATCATAATAAAAATCACTAAAACTTTCATAAGTAATATCAAGGTTTAACATAATCATTAAAACCATAACCAAGATTTGACAGAAACTTCTTGGACTGTCCTACTGTTGAAGGCCTTATGTAAGTAGCTAATTTATTATCTGGCGATTTCTTCGTGTGAGATTACAGTGTGATCTGGATTTTATATGACTAAATGTGGGGTTATAATCTAATTCATTTAAACCTATACTTTTAGATATTATTACTATGTTAAATACTATTTAGGATGTTTAAGAGAATATTAAATGAGCATGATGGAAGGTAATGTAACTACTGTATATTCTTCCAAACATATAGCATTATATTTCTACTGATAGTCTCTGTTCTACTGAACGGTATTTTAGGTCGGAATATTTTCCTCTGCTGGCTTTATCACTGGAAACTGGTCAAATATAAGTAGGGGTGAGGGGGTGGGGTGTGCTTATTCATATTTAGGGAACATGTCAACCATGATATATTTTAATCATTAGTTTTAATTCCCTTTATGTTACATAGAACCTTTTAGTTTTAGTTTTAAGTTATATAAACTAATTATTTTCCATACACTTGATTTAATCAATATAAGAGCAGTAAAACATGTTCCTTTTTTTTAACAAGTTATAAGTTTATTAAGTTAATCAATCATTTAATGAACCATTTATCTGTTTAACTTTATAATCAGTTTAAGTTAATGTATATATTGTGCGTTTCCAAAGGAAACGAATTCTACGGTCAACTATTTGTGCGCAATGGCTAGATTATGAATATCAGACATACTGTAATCTGAAATGCATCGAATGTCTGTATTAGAAGAACACAGAATTCAGTTTATTAACAACTAGGAAAGTTGCACGCTCCCTGTTTACAAAGGCAGTTGGATAAACATGAAAGTACAATGCAAGGGAATTAGACATAAGACATCAAACAACATATTGTAATCTAATAATACACAATAATTGTCTTTTAGTCTTTGCAATTCCGAGCTTGTCTGTCTCCAAGACTTGAAACCCAGAAAACCCAAAGGGTGTAGTAGGTGTAGATCACTCAGATTCAGTCATGGGTGGTCCTCTCTAAATGGGTTCCTCTCAAAACCTATACAGTGGCCTTAAGTGGCAACTTGTCAATCAAACCAAGATAGCCAATAGAATACAACAAATGTCAACCAATAGGATGTCACACTGGCCTTCAGGGATTTACTGCAGAGATGGTAGAAGGTTGTCAATCAAGCAGTCCTTGCATAAGTGCAAAGTTAGTAGTGTTGGCGTTAATTACATCACACAGAGATGGGCATCCAGATGTCCTCCCAGATAAGGGTCCACACTCCTCACACCAATCCTCAACCAACACCTCAAAATGTATCACATGAACTTGCTACTCAGGATGATTGACAGAATGGTACCCAATTCACTAACATTCACGAATTGTTTTTAAAAAAAATACCGTAGAATGTAAAATTGAAAGAAAACATGTTGCTTTATTTCTCCAAGCACTCAGATGGGGACGAACCATATCTGGCTCCCTAGCAAGTTGGAGTATTGCAATAAGAATCATATATTTAAGAGTGACTACCTTACTCCTTTGGATGGACGCCATTTACTCCTGACATGCGCATTTATATAATAAAAGGACAACAACAAAACAAAAACATTGTGTATGAAGTTTTTCATAATACAACTAGTCAATACAACCTTCAGTGGTTTTTGCGGGTCACTACAATTATGTTATAATCATTTATTGTTTAATTGATTCTGATAGCTGGGAATTAGGATATGTTGTTGGTGAATGATACAAGAAATGCTGTTTTCTTCCCTTTTGTAGGCTTTACGATAAACATAACTTGTTCAACATAAGTATGTAGTGATTTCAATTTTAATCCTCCATCTTGTTCAAGCAAATTCAATATTTGTTAGAACACATGTAAAATATGTTGGAAAAATATAATACTTTTCGGGTTTGGGATATTGGGTTTATATCCAGCATTTCATGCCATCATCTATATATGATCTGCAGCATTGCTTGTTTGGTTTAGTTTACCTGGCTTACCCTAGATGTCACTACTGTCATACTTCCCCCACCCTACTGCACCCACTCACCCACCACCCCTCCTCCCCAGCCCCACCACAACGGTCCCCAAACCCTTGACCCCTGGTGACCCTCATTAACCCCTTGACTCCCTGTGTATCCCTCCGCCGGCGGACTAATACATTGCCAGTGGCCACATGTTGAGTCAACACAATATAGTCCCTCTTATCTGCTCCTCGTTATGTAGGCTTGTGTGCCCTTCTTCCTCCTCCCTCCTCCATATGTAGGCTCAATGTGGCCCTCCTCCTCCCTCCTCCATATGTATGCTCAATGTGCACCTCCTCCTCCCTCCTCCATATGTAGGCTCAATGTGGCCCTCCTCCTCCTCCCTCCTCCATATGTATGCTCAATGTGGCCCTCCTCCTCCTCCCTCCTCCATATGTATGCTCAATGTGGCCCTCCTCCTCCTCCCTCCTCCATATGTATGCTCAATGTGGCCCTCCTCCTCCTCCCTCCTCCATATGTAGGCTCAATGTGGCCCTCCTCCTCCTCCTCCTTCTCATTCTCCACTGTGATCGTTCTAAAAGATATTGTAGATGCCCAGAAGGCAGGAACGTGAATAAAAGCTTTAAAACAAAAAAAAAAGAAAAGATACACCTCTATTTCTTGCTATCATTCAGTTTCTTTTTCCTTTCTTCTTCTTCCTCTTCTTTTTCTTCTTCTTTTTCTTCTCGTTCTTATTCGTCATCCCCACCTACTTCCTCCCCTTCTTCTTCTTCTTCTTCTTCTTCTTCTTCTTGATTTATTTCCTCCTCCTCTTTTTCTCACCATTTTTCTCATCTTCTACCCCCGCTTATCTGAAACCCTTTTACTCTAACATAATTTTTCTATCTTCCAAAAGAAGCCTTTTCCTGCCCTCAACACCCAACTCAATACTCCTCTAATGATCACCTCTGGATTATGCACCATGTATGCACCTGCAAGCGCGAATTCAAGTTATTAATCTTCATAATAATACTAATAACTAAAAACAATGAATTATTGATTTTGCCCATGAACTACAAAATACAACACAGGTGGTGTAATATAGATCCTCTCTCTTCTCTCTCCCCTCTCTCCTCTCTCTCCTCTCTCTCCTCTCTCTCCTCTCTCCCTCTCTCTTCTCTCTCCCCTCTCTCCTCTCTCTCTCCTCTCTCCACTCTCTCCTCTCCCCTCTCTCCTCTCCCTCTCTCTCTCCTCTCTCTCCTCTCTCTCCTCTCTCTCCTCTCTATCCTCTCTCTCGTCTCTCGTCTCTCTGTCCTGTCTCCTGTCTCCCCTGTCTCCCCTGTCTCCCCTGTCTCCCCTCTCTCCCCTCTCTCTCCTCTCTCTCCTCTCCCCTCTCTCTCTCTCCTCTCTCTCTCCCCTCTCTCCTCTCTCCCCTCTCTTTTCCCCTCTCTCTCCTCTCTCTCCTCTCTCCCTCTCTCTCCTCTGTCTCTTCCCTCCATCTCTCTCTGCTCTCTCTGTCCCCTCTGTCTTCTCTGTCCTCTCTCCTCTCTCTCCTCTCTCTCCTCTCTCTCCTCTGTCACCCTCTCTCCTCTCTCTCCTCTCTTCTCTCTCCTCTCCCTCTCCCCTCCCTCTCCCCTCCCTCTCTCCTCCCTCTCCTGTCTCCTCCCCCTTCTCTCCTGTCTGTCCTCTCTCTTGCTCCTATCTGCTTACTCCCCTCTCTTTCCTGTCTCTATTCTGACTCTTATACCTTTTCCCTCTTTCTTCCATATGTCCTTCCTCTCCTATCACTCTCCTCTCCTTTTCCCCTCTCTCCTCTCCTTTCCCTCCAATCGATCCTCTGCAACTTCCCCCCCCCCCCCCCCAATGTATGTGAATGCACATATTGCTCTAACTCATAAAACAAAAGTTTGTTTTCCTCTCAATATTGACCCAGTTTTAAAATCGATCCACACCACGATTGCTTCACACCTTGCAGCGCTTCCAATTTTCATCAGCTCACTCAGAGATTGTCCTTTACAATTATGGATTCTCCAGAGATAATTTGAGCAAAGCCCAAAGCATTGAGGTTTTAAGGATTTGCTGGCTGCAAATGAACTGAGCAAGTGATGGAACCCTACATACTGCCACATATAGGCCCTGCTTGTAGCCAGTATGGGCGTTTTGTGTGGGCCCCTTGTGGGCCCTGTGTGGGCCCAATCATTTGTGATCCGTTTTAGGAAAATGAGTCATAAGTCGCAAAAATGATATTTTTCAAAGTGTTTATTTCATAAGATCACTTTATTGGAATGTTCTGATTTTTGGAGAGTTTATCACCTATATTTACGTCAGTCGATGTTTCAAATTTCAGAACAATCTATTAAATATATTCTCTCGTTTTAAAGGTCCTTGTAAGGAGTATATTTAATTACTTTACTGGTTATTGCCCCCCAGAAATATTACAAACTTTTTTTTCAATGTTAGAAATATCAAACTTAAAATATGGAAATACTTATTAGAATATTGGACTGTGTACTATCATTGGAATCGGCTTGATCTCATCTTTTCAAATATAATGATATCTCAAAATCTTTTTTTTGCGACTTATGACTCATTTTCCTGAAACACATCACATTTGGCCCTGTGTGTGGCCTAATGCTGTGTCGGTCGGTCGGGGAGGGGGAGGGGGCGTTTGCCCTGCAGCCACATAAAATATATATGTTTTTTAATTTCATCAACGGCCAATACAAATATTTAAACCATTTATTTGAAAAGAAACATTATTACTCTGTCATGTCTCCTTGCGACACCTTATCTACCAAAGGTCATCTATATAAAGCAAGAGTCCACTTCAGTGTTTGGCCTCTTGAAGGAAACCTGAAGTTCTTGCACCAAGGGCTTCACCTCAGGATTATACACCAAACAGCGCAGCCCCTCACTGCTCATTACTCCCCCAGTAGATGTTTTTACTTTTGTTTAACATATATGTGATGCGTTTCTGGAAAATATGTCATAAGTCGCAAAATGGATATTTTTCAAAGTTATTTATTCATAAGCTATTTTTGTTGGAATATTGTATTATTTTAGGTGTTTGATGCTGCTAGTAACATCAATCTGTGTACAAAATATCAAGGCCATGTATTGAATATATCTATGCATTTCTAAGGTCGTCTTATGAAGTATATTTAGGTACTTCATTAATAATTATCCACCCAAAAATATTAATAACTTTTTCTTTTTTCAAAAATAGAGATATCAAACTTAAAATATAGAAACGCTACTGTGATGTCTTATTGTTTACTACCATTAGAATCGGCTTGATCTCATCTTTTCAAATAAAATTTTATCTCAAAATCTATTTTTGCGACTTAATTATTGTGACTTATTTCCCTGAAACATATCACATATTCATACAGGCAGTAGTGTTACAAGGCTGTACAGCCATCCATCCAAGCAGTACTCCATCCATGAACACCATGTGCCATGCTCCAGCTGTTAGTCACCCAATCACCCAAACCAGAGTGAGACATCTTTTTATAATGAATTGTTGAAGGGATTTATAAGTGTCCACATAAATATTTTGAGTGAACTAAAATCATTGGAGGGTGTTATTTTCACTCATTTGATTACAACATACTTTTGGTAATGTTGTAGTTCTATGTAAATAATGTTGGGAGAATGATCCCACAAGGTTTTTCCACTTCATGATGATACACAATTGTACTTCTCTTTTGTCTGTTACGCTATTTTAGATCAACCCCTTGGTGCATTCCATCTAATAACAGTCACTAGCACTTGTCTCCTACAGCTGCTGTGGCTTCAAAATATCGTATAAGATATGTGATGTGTTCCAGGAAAATAATGTCACCAGTCAACAAATTTATATTTTTCAAAGTGTTTTATTCACAAGATCTCTTCACTGCAATGTTCTGATATTTAGAGGGTTTAGCACTTATAGTCATATAAATCCATGTAACAAATTCCGGATCATTGTATGGAATATATCTCTGTGTTTTGAAGGCCTTCTATTGCTCCCACCGTCCCAAGGTGCCGGGAAAGCTTACAAAAGCAACAATAAAACATTCATCATTACTTTCGCCAATTTGGGGGCTGACTCAAAATATGCCCATGTGGTTTTTCCACAGGGTTGCTCTGGTGCTGAGGTGGGATGGTGGAATGGGGGAGATGTGTGAGATATTGAGCCATGAATTGGAAATGAGAATCAACAAATTCTGCTTTTTTGTGTAAACAATTTTGAGTTGATTTAGCTGGCAATGCAGGATTAAATAGATAAGCAGGATGGAGGATTCATTTCACACACCTTATTTTCTTAATTTTCATCATTTTACCCCACACTATTGTGTTCTGTGTGCCTGTGTGTTCTTGTAAGATTTGCCTTTGTAATGTAGGGACAGGAGTTGTGGCTCAATGAAATTGAACAGGCAGGTTTACAGGGCTGTGGGTGGGGAGTGCCCCCTCCACCCTTAACATATTTTGTTTTGTTTTTTGTTTTTTTTTCAACATTTTTATAAAGCAAGATATGACTAGTTGTCAAGACAAAAGCTCACAGTATCTATAATGATATTCTGCCTGGCGCTAGTATGGTTTTAACTATATAATATGTAAGTGCATAACTATATAACGTAACTAAAATTAGGAACTAATAACATCAAACGTTAATATGATGAGAGCAGAAAGGTTTAATTTCCTGGGATTGTCTCATGGACACTATTAGTGCCCGCGATAAGCGCAACATTAACAACGAGCCAAGGTGAGAAAGATTAGTGAGTAGGATACTGTAACATGTTTGTCATTAAATAACTTTATTAATGTATTTTCATTCTCTATTCCAGAGTATTTGTTAGACTGTATGATGAAAATGTCAAATTGTATGTAACAGGATTTGGAATAACATTTTTTATATATATATATATATATATTTACATCAGTTATCAGGGTGCACGTGAAGCTATAAAGCACTGCAACTGGTTGATAGATTTCAAAAGTGGGTTATTTGAGAGGATTGGTGAAGGTAAATTGTACATGTTCTATTAATCTGACCTGTATGTATATATCTATGTAGACTTATAGTTACAGAGATGAGGCGTTCAGGAGGTACATAATACTTCAGGGTGTAGTCTACAGGGTATGGAGCAGAGTTTTGATTAAGATATACTGACATGTCTATATAAATATTATATAATTATAGCAAATGGCCCTCTGTTCGGGTTCAAACTGATCGAGACCCATCAGAAAACGAACCCCAAAGGGGTGAGTTCCCGTTTTCTGATGGGTCGAGATCAGTTTGAACCCGAACAGAGGGCCATTTGTGATGTGTTTCAGGAAAATGAGTCATAAGTCGCAAAAAATGGAGATTGAGATATCATCATATTTGAAAAGATAAGATCAAGCCGATTCTAATGGTAGTAAACATTAAGGACATCTAAGTAGTGTTTTAATATTTTAAGTTTGATATCTTTATTTTTTTTTAAATTTTGTTAATATTTTTTGGGAGGATAATTACTGATAAAGTACTTAAATATACTCCATACGATGACCTCAGAAATGAATGGATATATTTAATACATTACCATAGAATTTCGTACATGTATTAATATTACTAGAAGTATTAAGCACTTCAAAAATTAGAATATTCCAACGAAGATATCTTATAAATAAATAACTTTGAAAAATATCCATTTTGCGACATATGACTCATTTTCCTGAAACACACCACATTTGCTATTTATTACACATTCTATTTGGATGTTAAAAAGTAAATTTAACTTGTAAAGCCTATAGTTTAGCTCAAGGAGGCTTCATTCACCGCAATTTGTAGGCCTAAGTTACGCGGTCAGGATGACGTCATCTGGCCTACACTGCACCAATGAAATTGTGTCTTTGGCCAAACGGTACACGTTAGAGGTTCGTATCAAGCAAACTGCACCCCAAAACTGCACCTTTCTAACTGCTCATGTGTGTAATAAATAGGCATATCGTTCTTGTCTTGTTATTCTTATTATTGGAATAATTCATGAAGGAAGTTGTTGTCGTTCCAAAAACAGGTCTCTCTAGCTAATTTAGTACACTCTTTAAATGTCTTAAGCGTTTGGTGTTCAGGGGCCTGCGTATGCAATAAAGGGGCAACTTATAGATAATTAAATTTTGATTCAGTTCACGTCTTGGGGTGGGGCGTTTGAATACTATAGACCCATTTAGCAATCACAACGCAACACTAACGCTAACGCATCTTTTATGAGGACTACGTCACTGCTAGGTGTGCTATTCTCAGTGTGCATACTAAATAAAATGAGGTATAACCTATACATAGCATAATTAAAATAAAGTACCGCCTTCAGTACAATGGTACCTCAATAGGTTCTATTATTAAATAAAAACGTACCTGTAGTACAGAAATATCCCTAGTATATAATACTACCTTGATAGAAACATTTGAAACGTCCGAAATAGGTTCGATTCAAGATTCATGACTGCCGCCATTTGGGGGAATATTACCCAGCATCCTCCTTGATTTTGACGTCATCAAGGCTAAATGCCGGCATCTCCCGGCATCGACCAAAGGCAGTGTGGGCGTGGTTGGGTTGCAGTTCAAATCATGTTTTCCTCCCTTCAAACCTCTAAAAAGCAATTTTTCTAGCTAATATTGAGTGACAGAAGCTATAACTAGAATGTTATAGGGTTGTTTGAACTTAGATGGTTTGAAATGAAGCCTGTATAGTCCCGAAAGTGTTGGTGTATCTGTGAGCGATAAGAGGGGGCGATAAGAGTGTTGTTGTTCTGGTGTTAGCAAGACTTTGTTCACGACTTACAGAACACCTTCTCTTTCATAAAATCACACTTCAAAAAGTGTAATCTGGCCATGAATAGCATGTAGAGGTTCAGATCTAATGGTGACATGCCTATTTCTGCTATATATCATTGCTAAAATCCCATTAGGAGGAGGAGCATGACCACGGTGCACTCGGCATGCTATAGATCTATAGCATGGCACACAGGATTCCATCATGAGTGACGTCACAACTTCTCCGAAGATGTCTGCCTTTATTAAACATCATAATCCAAGATTGTCAGCCCTCCAGGGCTCTCAATTTTCACCATATTTATCTTCGAACCTAGCTGACATTGATTTTACCTCAAGAAGTAGGGATAGGGCTATCATTGTACTGAAGGCGGTATGTTCTTTTAATGTAGGTTTTGCAGCCTAGTCTAGGAACTTCTGGAAGTCCAGCAAGTTCCATTTCAGATGTATCTCTCCTCTTCCTACATGTTTAGGTGAAAATAAGTGATCATTTAATTAAATTTTTAATATGTGATATATTTCAGGAAAATGGCTCAGAGGTCGCAAAAGTCCTATTTATCCAAGTGTTTTATTCACAAGATGTCTTTGTGTGAATGTTTTTATTTTTGGGGTGCTTAACACTGTCTATAGCATGGACACATGGACCAAAATTCAAGACAGTGTATAATTTATGCATTTCTAAGGCGATCTTGTGGAGTACATTTAATTACTTTAATGGTGATTGCCCCCAACAAATAGTGCAAAGGTTTTTTGTTTTTATCAAACTTAAAATATAGAAATACTTATTCGATTATTAGACTGTTTATTATCATTAGAATCGTCTTGATCTCATTTTCTCAAATATAATGATATCTCAAAATCCAATTTTCGCGACTTGTGACTAATTTTCCTAAAACACATCACATATTTCTCATTATTTATTTATACACAAGAAAGGTATTCTAATGCTGATGTTACTCATCATATGTATGCATCAATGCATAGTATACGGTGGCACCACCTAGCCCATGGTGCTGGAACTTCTCACCATTCAACCCTCGCCATGACTCACAAACATTCATATGGGTCAGATTTTCAGAAAATGTACATTTGGCAGCTCTACGCATTCAGTAAAATCTGCTAAATTGGACTGTAATTAATTTGGTCAATACTAGGTAATTTCGAGTATATTCGGCATTACATTGATACTAGCAATCTGTTTGGTTAGGTTGAAATGTATTTTGAATTTTATTTTCATCTGAAATGTGGGTAATTTGAGAGCATTGGTGAAGGTGAATTGTACATTTTCTGAAAATCTGACCCATATGCAACGATACTAAAGGTCTGAATGAATTCCATGATTCCAATTGATCAGTCGTCGACTTATACATGTACTAACTAATACATCACATTAAATAAAGGAATTAAATAATTATAAGAATCAATTTATAAAGTCTAGGCTCAGAGCCTCTCAGATCAGAAAAGAATGTCAGTGAGTGGACGCCAAGTGTGCTAATGGGTTTCCCAGGCCTAGAGTAGGCGTCCTAATGGGACCATATTGGTATTTTCCGTAAGTGTGAGGGACTCTCTAATCTCTGGGCCTAAAAGATATAATATTTTACACATGTAAACATGACATAGTTTGAGAGAAGGCGTGAAGCAGAATAACAGTGGTTTCCTTCAGCAGCACTGCAACGCTACAGAGCTGCCACCTGGGATAAGACATGTGAACTAAACCACCATTAAAGCTAGACTGCACCATTGTGTCTTGCTGCCACCTGGCATACATTGTATGAACTAAACCACCATTAGAGGGAAGTGACTAGATGCTAGGCGCCAGGCTACTAATACAGGACTTCATGTTACCATTATGCACTGTTTTTCACCAGCATCCTTTGTGGTGTATTAGAGTACATGGATTGATACCAATATTAATTATAACCCTATCCCTATATTGGTGGTCCTAAGTCAGTGCAGTTAGTAGATAAAATATTGTTGATAGTATAATGTAATTTCGGAAACTTGAGTTGGAAGATATGGATGCAGTCTGTTTAATTATTTTTATATTGATATTGTTCTTGTTGAAGGAAGAAAAATTGTAAAGATTTATTTCATAGGCAATGCTTGAAATTCATACATGACACATCCGGCACTTGTTAAATGTCTTGACCTTTAATTCAATACAAGAAAACATCCATTGGGGATATGTTTTCAGCAGATTTCTTCTAGCCACTAGTTGGTAAAAATAGCACCAGGGAGCAGCATATTGCTTCCTTTTCAGTGCCATGGTGGATAGGAAGAGTCTATTTATAGAAAATTCTTAAGCATTGTCATGTTGCATTTATGTGGTAAAATGAACAGGGCAGATGCCATAAAACCGGTAGTGAGAAGAGATACTAGATTACTTGTACCACAGAACAAAACTGGAAATATTCAAGACCTAAGTAATAGATCCAAGCTGAGAAGAAATGGTAGAAGAAAATATGTTTTTCAAATGTTGAGTATCACCCTTCCAGATGTATGTCATTTTAGGGCATGTTTGGGTTAGGATATATTGATTTGTGGTGTTCTTGATTCTAGACCTTGATTGGACAATATAAGCAATATCTTGTCATGATGGAACTTTCTGTTTAACACATGGCCAAGGTCCAGGCCTTGAGTCAAAATAGTTTTATTTTTCCTTTTTCCTTTTCTTGTTTTCTTGTTGGATATTATTATTCCTATGATATGATTAGCAGTAAACTTGAATAAGTATTACCAGGGATCTCCTATACTAAAAGAGTTGTAAAGGTATTTATATATTTTCTCTATATGATATTAATAATACTAGTTTATAGGGAAACAAATCATCAAAATGTAACTATCCACCACAGAATAGTGCCCTTTCAGGTACAATGTTGTGATACAATAATTAAACAAATGTAATGTCCGATGAAAGCTTAAGCGACTATGAACTATTTCAATCAAACAACACAAACACAGGAACTGTCGGTCCTTGCCAGCTGCTGAGTTTATTGCCCCACAAGCTCAGGGATGACCATGTATTCTCGGATACATTCGCCAACCTCTAGTCGGCTGACTCAATGGAAACTCATGATAATAATACAATAAGGCAAATGGTAGTCGAATACACAAACACAGGACACACTGTCATATAGAATGAAAATAATAAAAATGCACACCAACACACACAAGCGACACCTATTGATAAGTACACAAAGTAGTAAGCACATTCGGTTCTCACACAAAACCGTCCGAGTGGATCTGGCCCACTCGGCTAACTGAACCGAATTCATTCAGATCATTCGGATCAAGTACTACAATGCCCCTCCCTTTCTTCTAAAAGGAGGGAACAACCGATTTAGACACCAATACATGCAAAAGTGGCTAATACATAAAAGGTTGTTATACAGGCAAAACAATGGAATGTAATATAAGGTGTACAATTTCAAACAACAACATCAGACACACAATACACAAGTAAAAGGAATCCATACCGAACATCGTCAAATACAATAAACTTACTGGCGTAACTTGTTTGCAACCAGTAGAAAGAAGAATGGTATAAAAGTACAAAACACATACGATTATAGAGGTCTCTTAAAACCAAATGTCCATTCCTTGTGTGACGAATAAAAGTTCCGATAACATCCTTGATGAAAAACTCGTTTCTTCATTGTAACTGTCTCTGATATAAGGTAACATCCAGGTAATAGTGTCCAATTGTTGTTTGTTTCACAGTGTAGTCCTATAGTAAGTCTTTCACTCTGCTCAGCAGCGATTATAGGTGAAAAATCACAGGCACCAGTCCGACGTAAGGTCCAAGTAACAACCTTTCAACAGCAGCGACATCTTCACGAGCGATCTTCACTCCTCCAGTAGTACTGCATCCGACCCGACTGCAAAACGTCCTTCACATCTCAACGAACCAAACCACCAACTTTCAGACCGACCTTATGGTAATACCTTCAAACAAACTGCTGATAAGTATCCTCCTGCTGAGAAGCTTCCTCCTCATCTGATTTCAACACTTCATCCTCATCAAAATCTTCCAAATTCTCCGTCTTAGATACCTCAGCTTCCCAACCAGTGTCTGAGTCTTTCGTAGCGACAGAAGTATCCCCACTGTACACACTATTTAGATCAATCAGGGGATCAGCTGATTTCTCCAAAGTGGCTCCAGCCTCAGAAGGATTAATAACCACAGTCTCGCTTTCATCCACTTCCATGGACGGAGCGAAAGCACTCCTGACCAAGGCAGCAGCAGCGGAACCCATTCTCCTGACAGGAGAACTGAAAAATACTCCTCCTACCGGAATTACTGAAGTAAATCCCGGCGGGGCCACTTGACCAAGGTTCCCAAGATTCCCAGACACATCAACCGATTGCGTATCATCGGGCAAAGGCGCAAACAAGGGGTCCGGTCGGAAACCTGGTGGAGACCGAATCACCTTTGACCCAGATTCAGGAACCGGGGTTTTCCCCACCGCACTACTATGACCAACTGACATAGAACTCGTGTCCCTAGGGTTTCCCCTAGTCTCAACCGAAGTCGGAGTCAGTACAGCAGGCTGACCCGCCGTAGTGGCAGGGTTCTCCCCTACATTTCCTACTCCAACATTTCCTATCCAATTCCTATCCACTGCCGTCTGGTAAGAAGGCAATGGGGTAAATCCCTGCAAACCAAAATGTGGTACTCCATAACCTGACATAGACGTCATCATACTCAAATCCGGATTAACCATCGGGAAAGTTTACACTGCAACTCCATAATAGTTTCCCTCGACCGTCTATCTTCCTCCTTATAATAAGTCAGTTGTCTCTCCAAATCCTCCACCTTCGAACGTAGCTCAGGAATCTCCCAGGCAGCAGCCCTAACTTCAGCCAAATCAGCTAGAGGCCCTAAACAGACACTCACTGACTGCCGAATATTCACCAAAGATTGCTCTACAACCATAGAAATACTCTCTGCACCATCATTCAAAGCTTGAGCAACCGTCTCAGCCGAACGAGTCATTGTAGCCTCATTAGCTAAATAAGGCAGTGTAGTAGCATCTAGAGATGCATTTCCCACCCTATACTCAGTTCCACCATCCAAAGTACTAGCTGAACCAGCCTCATCCGTACCTGCTTCCAATGAAGCTCTAGTTACTGTGGCTGAAACAGCCCTTTTCGGTTTACCTCCAGTTCCAGCATAATTATCCACATTCATATTTTCCTCAGTCACTTCAGCCGGCTCCAAGGCCGGTGGCTTACCCCAGGCACTTGTCTTCGGCGCAGGAGCGGGTACAAACTAAGTCGGCTCTACCAACGCCCTTTCTTCAGCTCTAGCTCTATTCAAACCAATCGTTTCAATCCTGTCGACATCAAACTTCCCCATTTTACAGAATTTGACACATCCAAAATTGACACATGCCAAGTCCAGAGCATCCTTCCTGATATCTCTATGACATTTCATCATATGGCGCACCAAATCAGACCTCCTATCCAGCTTAACCAGACATGAAATAGCATGTGGGCACGTATACACATGAGCAGCTGGACAATGTTCCTCGCACAGATGGCGAAAAAATCTTTCCCGAGTCCTGAAGACCCTAATTCCTCTCGGGTTTATACAATCCTCCTGAACCCTGCAATAAGTAAAAGGGCACCTATAGCCAGGTTTCCATAATAACATCACTCCTTCCAATTTTGGTCTGACCAAGTCAATAATCGACTCATAACCAGGTTGCTGTCGACCAGTTCTCTCCCTCAAATACTTAAATTCAGCCTCATACTTGGGCATAATTGGAGGACTCACCCAATCTTCTCCTAACACCTCATCTTCATCATCCGACTCAGGTGCGATTTTCACCTTGTCAGACTTACTCGGGCGAATACCACACATATTAGTGGCACTCAGCTCTATAGCAGCGACCTGATCTTTCTTCCACCATCTTGCTTGATGGCGAATTGGGAGCATAGGATCATCTTTTGGCTTTTCCCTATCCCTCCACATACTAATTGTATGGGCCCGGCGCACGTCAGCTACCGTATTCAAACCTGACAGTCCCTTCCTGTCATCAGAACTTGAAGCACTATCGGAGCGATTACCCGAAGTATTATTTGTGGCCCGCTTCGTTTGCCTACCCCTCCTACGTGATGAAGGCTTCACAAAATCGCTATCACCCTCATCCGATGCCTCAGTACCGTCAGCTGACTTGCTTGCAGCTTTCTTTGACCTCGTAGAACGACTACTATCCCTAGACCCAGTAGCGCCCTTACTAGCAGAGGGTTTAACCTCCTTCATCTCTCCCTTGTTTTGATCATCCGTCCGAGTCGGCTGGGTCGGCTGACCCGGCTTATCCTCAGCAGCCAACTCATCCAACCTCTGCTTCTCCTGAAGCCGAGTTTCCTTTTTCTGAACACCTTTCTTCGAACCTCCGACAGACTTTTTAGTTTTAACAGCATTAGATGCCATTATCTCCATAACCACCTTTTCTTCCTCCAAGTCATCCTCAACTTGAGCAGCCCAACTAGCCGCTGCGGGATTAACCTTAAGCCCGGGTACGCCTTCCCCAGACTCAGTTTCTCTACCCTCTTTGTTGACTGACCCAGTGGCAGCCATCTTATCCTCCTTCTCCACCGTCACCTCCATGGGTGTATCACCCTCCACTCCGGACATAGCACAACTTCAACCGCTATTGAAAGTTAGCTGTCTCTCTCTTCAACCGTATCCCAAGCCAATCAACAAGTCAAATGGTTCTCTTTTAGTCAACTTTCATCAACTTACAAGGCCACACAAACTCAGAGCAAGGAGGGACACGTCCGCCGTGTTCACTCCTAGAGCACTTACTGCAGTATCACGCTCTCCCCGAATCTCGTGACCCCGTTGCTACTACGGCCTCAGCCAATCACAGACCACCACTCCAACTAAAAATAGACACAGATACCTGTTGCCGAGCCCTTCACGGCTGAAAACTCCTGACCCAGTTTCACAGCAGTAAGGCACGGATCGCCACCCCCCACTACACTGTACAACTGAATCAACTGACTCCGATAATAGCCAATGCAATAATTCTAGTATCCAGTTTAACAAATGAAAATAAAACCAAGCAGCTTCTCCCTACTTTCCGTGGGGTGTATTAATAACCCAATCACCTATCCCAGTAGGTATTAGGACAATGAGAGGCAACATGCCCTGCCAGTCAGTCAATTCCCAAAAGTATAACTTTCCACCATCTCCACGTATAGTCACCTCTACTCTTCAAACCAATATTACACAGAATACCATGTATGTATAATATGATTCAACTTGTACTTCTCGTTGTGTGATTTTTAACATCTCCTACATAACTATTGCTCGAGAGAACATTACCCATATCCATACCTATCTGGAACCTGCCTAAGGCGTCTAGGCCTTCCTTCTAAGCAACCTGATGATAAATAATCATTCATGGTTTTGTCCAGGGGTAACGGGTCCTTTTCTTCCTCCGCAACTGATTCATCTGAACTCTCAGCCTCCGCCGTCGGCTCCACACCCGACGAACTCGCCTCTGGCCGGCCGGGCGGTTGACTGGCTACCGAGACAAGTTTCTTGGCCGGGCGGCCGCGCTTCTTCACATGAGTTACTATCGGCTCTGTCGGTAAAGGCTTAGGAGCATCCCTGCCAGGTATAATCTTACCAACCGGGGTAATTCTAAGCAAATACTTCCCAACCCTTTGCTGTTTCTGATACTCTGGGGCCCTATGGAGATTTTCCAACTGAACAGGTTTACCATCAACATCAAAGGCAAGCTTTAGCAAGTCGCCATTCCATCTGAGAACTCCCTCAGTTGTTTTCAGTTCATATGTGGAACCATGCACACGCCTCATGACTTCAAAAGGCCCATCCCATTTGGGACCATATTTCTTCTGAGCCAATGGAGTGGCATATCTCCAAACAATATCACCCTTTTGAAAGACTTTCGGACGAGCACGTCGATCAAAGTAGCGTTTCTGATACACAGCCGAATGTCCCAGTTGCTCCCTTACAAATCGATGGCCCTTACATAACAGGGATCTAATCTCCTCAACAAACACAGTATGACAAGGAAAATCAACATCCCCCGTTATTGTACCATAGATAATGTCAGCAGGAACAGTCAGTTCCGTACCGAACACTACCAAATTCGGCGTACACTGAGTACTCTTATGTACAGCTCCCCTATAGGCATGTGCAATACATGGCACCAATAAATCCCAATTGACATCATCATACTGAGTTAGACAGGATAACTGTTCAACTAAGACCCTATTCCAACGTTCTACCTGCCCATTCGCCTGAGGCCTGTAGGGTAAGGTCATTAGCTTCTCAATATCTAGCAATCCCAGCAATTCTTTCAATAACATCGATCTGAATTCAGGTGCTCCATCCGTCTGTAGCGAGACAGGAGGACCATACCTGAGGATCCATTCAGTGAATAGAGCCATAGCACAGGTAGCAGCTGTATGATCTGGCAATGGGTAAGCTTCGGCCCACTTAGAAAAATAATCAGTCACCACCATGACACAGACATTTCCACGTGGTGTTCTCCTAAAGGGTCCGATGATATCTAATGCAATTCGGCTCCACCGCACTCCCTGAAGCTCTTTTCTCAAGGGAGCTATGCCCTTTCCACCCCGACTCTTACAAGAAGCACATATCTCACAGCCTCTAACCCAATCAGCGATATCATTCTTCATCCAAGGCCAGATGAATCTTTGCCTTGCGGCCTGATAAGTCTTGAACTCACCGAAGTGTACTGCGAATTTATTCCCATGCAAAGTTCGAAACAACTCCCTGCGTAAAGACATGGGGATGGCCACGCGGGTATAAATCACACCATTATCACTTTCCCATCTAACACATAACAAGTCATCTACAACTTGCAAATCATCTAATTTCCTTATGTAGTAACAGAATTCATCTCCTTCAGCCAGCAAAGCTTTCCCCTCCGGCTTAGGAGTAATCTCTAGAACCACATCCTTTACACGTCGGATAACCTCATCATCCTCTTGAGCTATCTTCAACCGATCACCCGCTAAGGAAGAGAAAATATGATATTCCATAGTCATGGTAGCTATCACCGCTTCATGTGCACCGCAGTCCGCACAATCTTCCCTTGGACATCTCTTAACAGGCAGCCGAGAAAGAGCATCAGCATTCACATGCCTACGTCCAGGCCGATGTAAAATCTGCGACTCAGTCAATCCATAATGTTGCAAAGTGGTCAACCACCGTGCCAACATTCCAGAAGGATCTTTAAAATTCATCAACCACCTCAAAGAAGCTTGATCGGTCCGAAGAATAAAATCCGGCTGACCAATAATATAATGCTGGAACTTAGAAAGATAAGTCAGCACAGCCAATAATTCTCTCTTCGTGGCACAGTAATTCCTCTGAGCCTTACTCAGACTATTACTAGCATAGCTTAGCACCACTTCCCTATCATTCTGAATCTGAGATAGTACTCCAGACATTCCAAAGCCACTAGCATCAGTATCCAGAATTATCTGTCCCTTCGGTTGGGGATATCCCAACAATGGTGCCGAAGTCAGCAGGTGCTTCAGATCTGAAAAAGCCTGCATACATCGTGAATCAAACGAGACTGAACGGTTTTTCTGCTCCGACCCCACCACCAATGCTTGAATGGGTGCTGCAATTTTAGCAAAGTCAGGCATGAAATCCCTATAATATGAAGCGAAACCCAAGAATTGGCGTACCTGCTTCACGGTAGTCGGTACAGGCCAATTATGCACTTTTTCAATCTTATTCGGATCCGCTCGGATGCCATTCTGAGAAACTATCCGACCCAAATAGCGGACACTAAGCTTGAAGAACTCACACTTCTTTGGTTTAAGTTTCAACCCATATGTTCTCAATCTCTTCAACACTTTCTCAGCATTTCCTAAAGCTTGTTCGAATGTAGATCCAAAAATGATCACATCGTCCAAATACACCAGACAGCACTTCCAACGCAATCCGGACAACATCTGTTCCATCATTCGTTCAAAGGTGGCCGGAGCATTACATAAGCCGAATGGCATCACCCGGAACTGGTAGAGGCCCATAGTCGAGACAAAAGCAGTTTTCTCCTTACTAACAGGATCCATTGCAATTTGCCAATACCCACTTTCCAGATCCAGGGTAATAAACCATAAGTTCCCACCTAAAGCCTCAATGCTTTCATCAATCCTTGGCAATGGAAAAGAATCCTTCTTAGTCAAGGCATTCACAGGCCTGAAATCAATACAAAAACGATCAGATCCATCACTCTTTTTCACGATAACCACAGCTGATCCCCAAGGGCTGTTACTCGGTTCAATCACCCCCTTCTCCAACATGTCACGAATCTGCTTTTCAGCAGCCTCGCGGCGAGCCAAGGGCAATCGACGATACGTACATTTAACAGGAACCGCGTCACCTGTGTCTATAGTATGTTTAACCATATTAGTATGGCCCAGGACATCACCAGGTAATCTGAAACAATCTTTATACTCCTGCAGCAAGTTCAACAACCGAACCTGATCCTCCGTCCTGGACAGATCCGAACATCTTACAAGCTTCTTTAATGGACACTCATCTTCTGGAGGCACCATAATCTCCGGCTCCAATAATTCAATATCTACCATGGGTGAACTAGGTTCTTCCATTTCCTGCACTCTCACTGATTGCAGATTGATCATAACGGGATTACCAGTAGGATTATGCACCGATAGCGTAGAACCATATCGGTCGCCAGCAACCAACAAACTTCCCGCAAATGCATCTCCCCATTCCAACTCATCCGATTCAAAGAATAAATCCTCGTTCTCCGATACCAGGCCTATACCACTACACACAGTGGAGAAAGCATCAACAAGAATATTCTCCATGTTGTGTTTCACTATAGCCCTGCTTTGCAAAGTTCGGCACATGATAGAACGTTCACCGGCCTCAAGGGTGAATTTGCCAGACCAATCAGAATTACATTTGTGAACATATATAAAATCCATTCCTAGTATACCAGCCTCCCGACCTACTAATCCACCTACAACCAGACAATTGAGAACATACCAAGCATTTCCAATACCAAGGGCTAGTCGGGCACATCCATATGTAACCAAATTATGACCAGTTCCTGCAAAGCACGTTACCTTACATGGCGTTAGCAACGGCCGAATAGACAATTCATCATACACAGCTTTCTTCACCAGTGTACACTGAGCGCCCCAATCAATCAAGAACTGACCAGTCAGATTAACAATAGTTACATCCACATACATTCTTTCTGCAACGAAAAGGCAATTCTCATTAGATACCCGAATCTCAAAATCCCAGAGGTCACATGTCATCACCCTACTCACTTGCCAAGCAGTTCCTTCCCATTCTACTTTCAACATCTGCATTGGTGAGCATGCATATTCAGGCCTTCCCATCTCCACCTTATGTACAAAACATGCAACATGCCCAGCTCGAGTCTGCAAATGCTCCTCGCCCCCAGATCTCTCAAATCCGTTCTCATGGGCGTCCCCGGGCAGATGAGAGTGCGAATACACATCCGACTCGGCTAGTTTAACCTCTGCAACTTGAGCGTATGCGACGTGTGTCACAGCCGTCTCGATCCCCACCTCGTCGCTTATGAGGATCCGACCTGATTTGACAACTGGTGTAATTCGCTTCTAGTAGCTGCCGATTTAGCCAGGAGGTCATCCAGTATCGCTATATGCTTCTTCCTCTTCTCACAATCAGCAAACCAATGTCCTTCCAAACCACAATGGAAACAGCTGCCAGGTCCTCTCCCCGGTCTTCTCTGATAGGCCCGGTCGGGAGGACGACTGTTTCCAGCCGGCTTTTGCTCCACTGACTTCGGTACATCATTAGCTGGCGATCTGGCCTTCCAAACCCTAAAGGCATCAAACTCAGCTGTCAATTCAGCTTCCAATCCCGTCCCATTGGATGAACTAGCCATTGCAGTGGATCCTTCCACCCTGTTCTCTGGTGCCAACGACAGGTTCAATACCTGTGAAGTTAACTGGGTATCTGAATCACACACCACATCCCTATACCGAGTTGCTGCACTGGAAGCCTCGACTATATTAGCCGGCTCCTGCAACCCCACATATTCAGCCATCTTCCTATCAAGCAAGCCATCCGTGAAAACTTTCACCGCCATATCATGTAGAGTGTCGTCCCACTGGCCATAAGCATGCAAAGCCCTCAAGCTGATAGTGGAACAGAAATTCGCAGGACTCTGACCAAAACTCTGCTTAGATTTGAAGAACTCCCTCTTCCTGGTTCGATCAGATTTCTCAGCCTGATAGTCATACTCCATCATCTGCAACAATTCGTCCATTGTAAACTCCTCCGGCTCCAACAACAATGCCTGAGGCACATGCTTACCCACAGCCGACAAAAGCTGTATTTCATAAGTATCATCATCCCAGTTCATTGTGCGAGCCACCATAGCAGTGCGTCTCTGATAATCCCTCCAGTCCTCTTTTCCATCCCATATAGGGAAAAGCAAAGGCTTTGGTGGCCTCATAGGTTTGCCCGGATTATGACGAGGCCTACCATACGTCCCCTCCCTCTGCTCAGGTACATGACCAGCCGCCGGGTCAACAGAGCGTCTTATTATCTTCTTACCGCCCGTCATAACTGACTTACCCGGCAAGCCAGGTGGAGTATACCCCTTTATACCACTAACCGCTTCCAACAAACTTCGCCTTTCCTTCCTTTTTTTCCATACCTCCCACTGCTGATGCTGCAGCAGGAGCGCTGTTCTCCATTTGGGAAGAACAAAAATCAGCATAGTCTGCTTGATAATCATTCCCCCCTTTTTCTTTCCTTTGAGGGAAGTCGGGTAAATCATTCATTAACCTTTGATAGGATTCATTTGAACAACCAGCCGGTTTAGGGTACATAGGAGTACTAATGGTAGCCCCATCTATCAATTCTTCAACTACTTCATTCATCCGAACACGCCTACTAGGAGGATGTCTATCCATTTCTGCACTGCCCAAATTATCCAACTCTCTCTGCAACCTTTCCTTCGCCCGCTTCTCCACCTGACATTGAGCCCCTAGCTTAGTCAGCTTATTGTTCTGGTCGGTTAGTATTTCACATAACCTAGTATCTTCCTCTTTGGCTAACTCCAGCGCTTTTTGCGTGTGTGCAGCATGCTCCAAGGCGAATTTACCATGAGTAGCTGACTCAATCACAGTCTCATTCATCTGATCCATAGAATTTAGCTGAGCACAAATCAAAGCATCCATCCGATTGTAACTCATACGTCTATTCCTCATCCTATCTTGAGTCCACTCTGACTGCAACTCGACCACAGGCGATGTAAAGTCAGGTTGAGCAAACGGTGTCCGCGGTGCAGTTCTAATACCATGAGAGTTATTATCCGAATCTGAATTAAATCCAATATTCGGTAACTGTACATTCTCTCCAACCAAATCTCCATTTCTCTGGTTCAAACCAGTCCCTACCTTAGCAGGTCTCCTAGTTGTTACCTTCTTCCTGGCAGCTGTATTATGAATGGTATGCCACTCATTATCTGAATCCGAGGTTGCTTCAATAGCTGCTCGTACCCACACTGTCGGTTCTAAATGAACTGGCTCCAGTGCTTCTTGACCCATAAAATCGTCCGACAAATCCAAGAGAGTATAACTTACGTTAACCTCTGGTCTCTTTCTATCATTCTGAGCACCCGGACTAGTAACCCGAGTCCTATCTCCCACGGTCTCCATTGGAAATCCCTGTTAGGGGCTACCGAAATGGGACCATGCAGATCTTACTCAACAACCGGGCCAAAAACCAACTGGTCACGGCACCAAATTGTAATGTCCGATGAAAGCTTAAGCGACTATGAACTATTTCAATCAAACAACACAAACACAGGAACTGTTGGTCCTTGCCAGCTGCTGAGTTTATTGCCCCACAAGCTCAGGGATGACCATGTATTCTCGGATACATTCGCCAACCTCTAGTCGGCTGACTCAATGGAAACTCATGATAATAATATAATAAGGCAAATGGTAGTCAAATACACAAACACAGGACACACTGTCATATAGAATGAAAATAATAAAAATGCACACCAACACACACAAGCGACACCTATTGATAAGTACACATCCTATCACATTCAGATCATTCGGATCAAGTACTACACAAACAAACATTAACAAATCGGTCTTAAGTCTAAAAAAAATGATATTTTTGGAAAAACGGGTCTTAAGCCCCAAAAATGATAATTTATAAATGTTCTGTTTTCCAAGAATTCTTTTTAATAATTCATTCATTTCTGCTGTGTCTAGCGTTTTTGTCTTGTAAATACATGTCTCAAATTTCAAAACTGTGTACTGAATATATATGAATATCAAAATTTGAAAGTTCTAAGGGTCCATACTTTCAAAAACTTGGGACTTGCACATCACTTACTAATTTTAGAGTTTAAAAATTTTCTTTTCCTGAACTTAGGTCAGGAACTAAGGAAAAGGGTACAGAGATCTCTCTGGGTCGCATACGGGAGGGAAACCACCTGTACCAACCTCGTTTGGTTTTCCAATATTTTCCAGTACAATCCAGAACAGATATATTTGATGTGTTTCAGGAAAATGAGTCATAAGTCGCAAAATTGATATTTTTTAAAGTGTTTTTTTTACAAGATCACATTATTGGAATGTTCTAATTTTGTTAGTGTTATCACTTATAGCTATATCAATCGATGTATCACATTTCAGAACAATCTATGTAATATATCCTTTCTTTTAAAAGGTCCACACATGGACTACAGTTAGTTACTTTACTGTTTATTGACCCCCAGAAATATTGGAAACTGTTTTTTTCAAAAACGAAAATATCAAACTTAAAATCTAGAAATACTGATTAGAGTATTAGACTGTTTACTATCATTGGAATCGGCTTGATCTCATCTTTTCAAATATAATGATATCTCGAAATCTATTTTTTGCAACTTATGACTCATTTTCCTGAAACGCATCACATATTGTGTCTCAAACATATTTTCAACAGAGTGGATGATTACCCACCCCTTGTAAGTAAAGAGAGGGATCTTAGATATTGCAGAAGGAAAATGATTAGAATTAACTAAGTCAAAAGGGAATGCAATCGGAATAATACCTTTTAAAACAGAAATATCCTATGGAATAATGTTCCAGACAATATTCATACAAGCCCACTTTTATAAGGGAATTTAAAAAATTATATAAAATAAGTTACCTGCAGAATCTGTAATTTGGTACATCAGAACGTGACAATATGTGTATTGGTATGTCACAAGTTTTGGGTTCAGCCAATAGCAGAGAGACCAATACTTTGTCTGCTATGAGAGAACTTAACATGTATCTGTCTTGGAGGAAATACTTGCAAATTTCAGTTTTATTTAGATGTTTATATTTTAATGTAATTTGTTAGTCTAGCTAGACTGATATTGACCATGTAGATACAGCCTAGCCAGACTGTCATCAAGGGGGTGGCAGGTTATGACTATGAACACCAGTATGTCTATATGCAATGTAATGTTATTTTTGAAGAACCTGAACATGTTTGTTTGTTTTTTTTTGTTTTAAGATTTTTATTCAGCGACGACATTTTGCACAATTGATATACAATAATTCTCAGTGCGTGCTGAGTTTAAATCTATATATCAAAAAGTTAGAAAATTAGCAAAAATGATTTGTAGTAAAGGGTACATATAGACAGACAAAGAGATACTTTTTTTTTATATTTTAAAATTTAGTACATTGCTTGGTAATGCTTAAATATAAAAATATTAAATGTCATTTTAATGAAACTCTCTTGATAACTGTGGAGTGATGTTTGTATTGTCATAATTAGCTGCATAATATAGTTCGTGTTATATCAATTATTTCTAGATGTATGTTTTTTAGACAGGTAACACTTAAACAAATCCATGAGGGATATCAAGTTTTTCCATTGGCCTTCAAAGAAAATAAAAAAATTGAAACAGTAGTGAATAAGATTATAACCTTATGTTCTGCTGTTGCTATATAATTATATAGTCCTACTCTTACTTCTTATGTATATTACTGGTGGATGACAGAATAATACTGACATTAACTAGTGATTTGTACACATTGAATGAAAGAAGAAGTTTGCAATCAGATTTAGTCTGAATCATAAGTGTTATTTTACTGTATGTGTTTACGATCCTGTGAATTGTTCATGATGACTGTAGGAAGCTCTAGGAAACAACAGGAAATCATTGGAATTACTTCAGAAAAACCTCCCCCAACCTCCACCAACCTCCATGAATCTCTGTAGTTCCTCCGGACACCACTAGGGCCTACATCTCCAGGACTGCTGCTACTCCTTGATTGTATTAGTTCATTATCTTATAACTAATAATTAGTTAATGTTACACCTTCCAGACTTTCACCGTCACTTATATTAAATGTTACTCTAATTCATGATGAAGTTAGTACTCATTCACTCATTATATTTATTTATGTACTCCTAATTCATATTGCAAAACAATACATTGCTGTATCTGTTGATTATTTCATAAGGACTCTTCAAGGCTGTTGTATGTTCAGGCTGGGGAGGCAAGGATCCCCACTTTATCACATAAGGAGTTGAAAACTAGAATTACAAAGTAGTTTCTCTATATTTGTATTTAACTCAGAGGAACGTTACAACATTATCCATCCTATGCCTTTGATTCAGAGATTAGAGTCTTTTCCCCCACTATCCACTATATTATGTTCATAATTATATTATTGCAGAAGGAACCTATAGGATCATGATCAGATAATTATTAATTATTGGTAGTGTTTAAGCTGGAGAGATCCACAGAAGTATTTTCTTCCCTGTGCATTGTTTTTCACTGAGCCATACTTCTATCAGAAAAAACTGAATAGTCCTCTACCATGTTGTAATATTTTAAATCCAATATATTCACAGGCTATTTGTAGTTACTTCTGTCAGGCAGACAGAGAAAATATGTCTATTCATTAGCAAGATCTGTCATCATTTGCCCCTCTGTAAAATCGTAAATAATAAGTTTCTGGTTCCATACTTGACAGTTAATTCCATTGATACTTGGGCTTGATATAACAAATAAAAGACAGTTGACTAATCTAAATTGTATTTTGGGAGATTCTGTGGCTGCCCATGAGAAAAATGTTGTCAAAATGGCGGAACTGGTCATATAATTATTAATGTTTGTGAGTTGAATGTACATAAATCCTAGAATTAAAAGAAATGGATAAAAAGTGAAGTATTTAATATGGTATTCCAAGATAAGCATTTATTAAAGAAAAGGATCACCGTCTTTTAAAAATGATACTGTTTATATGATTTCTACGTGAGATATGATATAAACTGTATGATTTTCAGGAGGTGTCCTTCACATCATGGCAGCAAATAACACTTTAGAACAAACTTCATTATGAGGCAAAGTCACTTTTGCAATGACTACATAATGACATAATTGTTGGACAACAATACTGACACAACTAAGAAAGCCAATAGGATATATATTTACTCCAAACCGCCTCGTTTGTTAGAGCACATGTTTGTGAGGCGAAGGTGAAATTCTTTCACCGAAACGTAAGTAGTCTTCAAACAGAAATGTCAAAGTATTAAACTGCAAACTCCCGCATTTGTTGAATCGAAAAATGCAAAGCTGTGTTCAATGAAATTCATTTCAAATCAAGGAAATATCACAGAATGACAATATACAAAAGTATTTTCATACCATTTTTGGTACAACACAACAAAACAACCCTTTATGTGTTTATGAGTGAAATATGACCTTGTTCTTCCCCTCAGAGGATTCATCCATGATGCATTTTTTTTTTAAAAGAAAGAGTTTTCAGCAACAATGACTTCATCACAGGGAACAATAATTGTACTTGAATCAAGTTCTGCAAAGAATCTTTATTAATTTTTTACATGCCAAGTGAAAAGGAGACAACAGTCACCTGAAATAGATTGTTTGACATCATGTTTGGAAAGATCAGATCCAGCTGATTCCAATGTTGTATACAAAGATATATTTTAATTGTTTCTTAATGGTCAACAACTAATGAGGTAATTATCTGTTCACCTTAGGATAACCTCAGATATGTATAGATATATTCACCTCAGTCTTGTCACCAGTCAACAGAAGATCAAAATAAGTATTTGGGTCAGAGTTTCCGAAAATGTATAATTGGCAGCTATATACATTAAGGTAATTCTGCTAAATAAGCCGACAATTAGTCAAAACTGCATTTTGAACCTCATTTTTGTCTTAAAATGTGGTTTATTTGAGAGAATTGGTGAAGGTGAATTGTACATTTTCTGACGAGCGGACGCATTTATGCAACTAACACAACAAATGAAACAATTCATACAAATGTGGAAAAACATTCTAAAAAATTTCATTTTTTGTGACTTGTGACTTATTTCCCTGCCACATCATATATTCTTTTTTTCTTCAGAGGTTACATCCATGATGTAATTCAAAGGTTCTATGCAACCATGACTTTATTCGAGGGGAAAATATTTTACTCAAATACAATTCTGCAATAAATCAATAATGAAGTTTCCCTCATTCATTGAGTCCTTAATTCATTCAGAAATGTATGTTTAGACATCAAGATTGTCATCATAAGTGCCTTAGAAGCTGAGATATCAGTAGATATAGATTTTTTTATGATGGCATCAGGGAAAATCCAAGATGGCCACCAAATGAATCAGGAAGAAGTGGTTTCTATCAAAAATGGAAGGCTAACGCCATGTGCATCCCGTAAAGCAAATGTGGCACTTTTATTTTTGAATGTCCATTTCTATCTCAAATCTGGCCGTAAGTTGTCTAACAAACATAGAACCTGACATATGACCTTCTCATGCCTCATTGGCAGCAATATATAGAATTTTTATTCAGTAAATAAAATTTTACAGAAATGGACAACTACCTCTATGTATAGACCTCCCAGAGAAGCCCAAACTGAATGGGAAATGAAATTGTACACAATAACTTGTCATTCGTTAGAAACATTGGTCAAATTTTCAAGAGTATTACATTGTATCGCTTAGTATAATTTCAGAATTTTGTTTTACACTGTCACTAAGACTCATTGTTAATTTCTAGTAGAGTGCAAATGCTAGTATTTGTATAACAAATTGAATTTACATGTTTGCATTGAATTAATATTACGCCGTAATGGTGTGTATCTAGATATTTACAATTTGACGATATAAGAGTTTAGTCTTGCCTAGAATACACTAAGCAATTACATTTACATGCAAACTCTTTTCGCCAACTTCATTACCATTGGCAACAATAAATGAAACCCACCCAACCCCATCGTTGATATAGAGAGTAGACTACTTTTCTCTAGTTATAATACTGGTAACGTAAACCATTTGGTTATACAATAATAATCGCCCCTATTGATGTATCCATTTTATTAACAGGACTACAAGTCTGTGAGATGACCATAAGAAGAAAAGTGATTCCTCTTTAAGTAGGATCGTAAAATTTACATTCACTCCGTAACCTCTTCTTGATTCAAACTCAAGTATGGGTTGAATTCTGAAAAATATTTGTTTTTCAATAGTTTTTAAATTCTTTCATAGAAGGGATTAATTGAATCTTCTCCGGTAAACCATTCCATAAGGAAGGCATCTTGTATATATAAGATTTCTTGAATGTTTCCGTATGTGGATGGGGAACAATTTCCCTGATTTTAGTCGTCGGAGGTTTAAATTTCTATTATCAATATAATTCTTATCTCGAGATTTAGTGAAAGCCAGGCCTAATAGATGTGCGTCTCTTCTAGTTTTCAGCATTGGTAGATCCAGTTTTTTCTGTACTACTTCTGTGCTAGTTTTTTCTGTATATTTTTCAAAAGCTCAAATCTTGTGCATTTTTCTGTAAATTGGCCTGCAATAAGACCATTGACATAATTCAAAAACACCCTGGTAGCTGGGTAGGAATTTCAACGAATCGTTATTGAATATTGAATTTTGACCTTGAAAATGACCTTGAAAGAGGAAAATGACTTCAGAAATAGATCCCTCTTGCCTTAAAACATAGAAAAACTGTTATTATGCAATAATATTGTATTTACCGGAGCTGAGATAGGTCATTTTGGTTCCCCATGGCAGCCAGATTTAAATTTTGACCTTGAAATAACCTTGAAATGACCTTGAAACTAAAAATAGACATCAAAAATGAATTCTTCATACTCAAAAACATTAAAAACGTGGTATTACACTTGAAGATGCAGTCAGTAGAAGCTAAGATATGGCACAATAAAATCTGGCGGCGGCCATTTTGAATTTTGCAGCTACTGGCCACCAGGTGTGTCCACCAACTTGTAGCTGATAGTCTCTGAATATCTCATGGCCTGTTCTAACACCATACCAAATTTCAAAAAGGTATCACCATTTGCATGATTTGTTGAAATTCCTCCCCAGGTAGCAGGGTGTTTTTAAATTATGTCAATGGTCTTATTGCAGGCAAATTTACAGAAAAATGACATACATCTGGAAGGGTGATACTCAACATTTGAAAAACATATTTTCTTTTACCATTTCTTCTCAGCTTGGATCTATTACTTAGGTCTTGAATATTTCCAGTTTTGTTCTGTGGTACAAGTAATCTAGTATCTCTTCTCACTACCGGTTTTATGGCATCTGCCCTGTTTATTTTACGACATAAATGCAACATGACAATGCTTAAGAATTTTCGATAAATAGACTCTTCCTCTTCCTATCCACCACTGAATAGGAAGCAATATGCTGCTTCCTGGTGCTATTTTTACCAACTAGTGGCTAGAAGAAATCTGCTGAAAACATATCCCCAATGGATGTTTTCTTGTATTGAATTAAAGGTCAAGACATTTAACAAGTGTCATGGATGAATTTCAAGCATTGCCTATGAAATAAATCTTTACAATTTGTCTTCCTTCAACAAGAACAATATCAATATAAAAATAATTAAACAGACTACATCCATATCTTCCAACTCACGGTTCCGAAATTACATTATACTATCAACAATATTTTATCTACTAACTGCACTGACTTAGGACCACCAATTTAGTGATAGGGTTATAATTAATATTGCTATCAATCCATGTACTCTAATACACCACAAAGAATGCTGGTGAAAAACAATGCATAATGGTAACATGAAGTCCTGTATTAGTAGCCTGGCGCCTAGCATCTAGTCACTTCCCTCTAATGGTGGTTTAGTTCATACAATGTATGCCAGGTGGCAGCAAGACACAATGGTGCAGACCTGGTATAATGGTGGTTTAGTTCACATGTTTTATCCCAGGTGGCAGCTCTGTAGCATTGCAGTGCTGCTGAAGGAAACCACTGTTGTTCTGCTTCACGCCTTCTCTCAAACTATGTCATGTTTACATGTGTAAAATATTATATCTTTTAGGCCCAGAGATTAGAGGGTCCCTCACACTTACGGAAAATACCAAAATGATCCCATTAGGACGCCTACTCTAGGCCTGGGAAACCCATTAGCACACTTGGCGTCCACTCACTGACATTCTTATCTGATCTGAGAGGCTCTGAGCCTAGACTGTATAAATTGATTCTTATAATTATTTAATTCCTTTATTTAATGTGATGTATTAGTTAGTACATGTATAAATCGACGACTGATCAATTGGAATCATGGAATTCATTCAGACCTTTAGTATCGTTGCATATGTGTAATCGCTTCTTATTGGCTGATGTGAGAAAAGTTGATCTGGATAGCATGCCAGTGTGGTTAGGCAACTCGACGGGAGAGGTTGGCTATTGTTGAACGAACATTGAACATTGAACAATTTTTTTCTTTCCTTGCTTTTGCGAATGAAAAATCACAATAGAATAAACAGGGTCTAGAGCCCACGATGAAGGCAGCTGTCTTTCATTCTTTATATGTGTCGAATTTATAGGGGATTTGCATAGCCGCCATTTTGAATCTTGATTCGCATGTAATAATTATGGTGCTAATGGTACAGTATACAATCTATTGAAAACATGTCATATTTAGCATGACATATCGGTGCTCTAATGTCAATATTTTGATTCATATATACTGGTATATATGTGTATAGACGTCAGGACGGGAGCAGTGACGTATCACACATGTCACATGATATCACATGTTGCTGCCGCCAAAATTGAAGTGCGGCGCCATTGAAGCCTTGCCTGCGCCATGATCACCAGCTCCAATTTTTCTTTGCTGGTTTGCTACTTTTTCGGCGATGCCATTGTTAGGCAAGTGCTCGGGTTGCAAATACACTCACACAGCCCCATTCGGCTCACGTTGTAAATACAAGGGGAACAGAGATTTAACTGTTTTGGACTTACCTTCAGTCATGGCTTGTGTTGCTGGTACTGGTTTCACTGACTGATCGGACCCTAAGTACTTGGAGCGCTTGGAAGAACTGGTTAGGGCTGGTTCTGCACCACCGCCCGCTACGCCTGCTCCTCCACCTCCTCAACCCCCTAAGGTTATCAAACCTCCAGGTCTGGATGATACCTTAGCTAGATTGGATGCTAGGCTATCCCAAATGGAACGACACCATTCATCTACATCTACTGTGCCTCCTACTCCTACTCCTTCGTTTGTCACTCCCATCGTTGCCGACTATACTCCGATGTGCCAGCTCACTGAGTCTATTCAACAGCTGTCAGTCAATGTCAACGACGGGGCACCTCCCAAGAAAGGTATTGAGTTTCGTCCAGAATACTACGTCCAATATAAATCTCAGCAATGTACGCTTAAACAGATTGACCACAACAAGCTTACTGCTGCCGAGTTATTGTATGGTATGGTCGGTGTGTTGAATCAGGTGTTAGCTACTAATGGAGACGCGAGGGGCTACCTCATGCACATGGATTATGTGGGTCGCCATTGTATTGATCCAAACTTCTCCACCCTCGGTTGTGTGTTATACGACCACCACGTCGTGGATGAGGTACTGGCTGGGAAGGCAACACTTGCAGGTCCCAACTTATTCGCTGCCGGTATCTACCTTAGCGGTTATTACCGTAAACGTGGAGAGGAGTCTGCCTCCCGTCCACAACAACAACAACCTGCTAGATCCAACCGGAAGTCCAAGTCTCCTTTCGGCAAGACTCGTGAGGATTCGGGTGTAAACACGGTGCCCGACGACTGGGATCAGGAGTTGTGTTTCAATTATAATTCGAAGGGCTGCACAAGAGGGAATTGTACAAAACTACATGTTTGCGGGAATTGTAGGTACAGGCACCCTATGAGTTCTTGCAGGCAAAAGGATCACAAAAGTGATAAATGAAATCTCGCCCCGTCCGTGACTTCCGCTGTCTGGAATCAAGATGGCGGACACGAGACGGTGGCTCCCGGCCTGCAGGATACACTTCCCTCTAGTTCTTCAGTTCCTTTGTGCAATTCACCTCTACATGTTCTTGGCCCGGCAGAACTAACCCCGAAAAGGGGAGCCGGTAACCAAGTTTAAATAAAATCTTTAAAAAAAATGTTGAAACTCCTGATCCCGGTAAGCCATTTGACTGCTGCTATACTCCATTTGCATTATACGGTCATGCCTTGCCCGACTATAGTGTTTTTGATGTGATATACAAAGTCCCCATCTGTCCTATCATGCTTTTAGTTTTCATAGATCATTAATATGATATATGATTAATATGCTATTGGAGAAAACTTTCATGGAATTATTGATAAAAATGTTACCAAATATTTGTATCTCAGAGGATCCACTGTAAAAGACATGCACAGTGCACATGCAAATATGATTTGTTTTAAGAAAATGAGTCACAAGTCGCAAAATTGATATATGTTTCAAAGTGACTTTTTCTAAGGATTCCTTTATTGAGATGTTCTGATTTCTCGAGGATCTAGCATATTTAGTAATATGAATTTGTGTGCCAAATCGCAGACATAATATTAAATATATTCTTGCGTTTTGAAGGCCTTCATATTGATTATGTTGAGTTACTTTACTGGTAATTATCCACCCAAAAACAGTGCAAACTTTATTTTTCAAAAACAAAACCATCAAACTTGAAATATAGAAATACATATTAAGTGTCCCAATGTTTAATATCCTTGGAATCCCATCCTTTTCAAATATGATGATGTATGATGAAGTTCATTTTTTGCGACTTGTGACTCACTTTCCTGCAACTCATCACAGATGTACTCTATTACTATGTGAAGCGCTAAACTGAGTACAACTGTGTTAAAATGGGTACATCTGTGTTGAAATGAGTACAACTGTGTTAAAATGAGTACAACGGTGCTAAAATGAGTACAACGGTGCTAAAATGAGTACAACTGTGCTAAAATGAGTACAACTGTGCTAAAATGAGTACAACGAAAATACACCTCCCGCACCTCTCCTCCCACTCCTAGTGCCTCAAACAAACCATATGTGGGCCAACTCTTCTAGATAGCGCTTTCCCAATGGTACCATTCTCTTCCTTGGGGTCCTTTTGGTGGGGTGGCACTTCACAGAATCTCTCTATCTCTATTACTTCCAGAGATATGCACACTTTCCCGCTCACAGACCCCGCACCACCACCCTCTCCGTATACCATGGAGGACCCCCGTTGCTAGGGCAACCCATGCAAATACAACAATTCCAATGGTACCATTGGATTCCTTGGGCTCAATTTAGTGGGGGTAGGTCTTTTCAAATTGGCTGTATCTCTAAAACTCACCGAGTTACATGCATAGACAGATCTGTAACCTGTGTGTGCGGGCGGGGCTCACATTTTCAGAAAATGTAGAATTCAATGTTGCCAATCTGCTCAAATGAAAAAAGATTCAGAGAAAATTAAAGTTCAAACTGATTTCTATCATCTAGAATCAATGCAATGACCAAAGAGCAGCCTGATTTTGCAGAAACTGTGGTTAAACTTACAGAAACTGTACATTTTCTGAAAACCCCACTCGACCTAGATCCAGGAGGGGGCACCTGCTGCCTGCTCAATTGCCCCATAGGGATCTATGTTAGAGATGCAAACCAAAATGTCTTCTCACATCTTTAATAATTATTATTTTTTTACGAGGTATGTTTGAGTGACGTTTTGCCTCGTGCTCTATCAGAATCATTTGTCGAAAAAACGATCCGGGAAAAAAAATATTTCCCCGAGATCTAGGGTCAAACATATTTTACAGGAGCATGTAGAAGCAGGTGAGGGCCAAAAGTAAAATCGTTTCTCACATCTCTAATAAAAATAGTTCATTTCCAATAGTTTCATTTCTCCACTGCCCCAACTGAATGCCACCAGTGAAAAAATGGTTTGAAAATATTTATTTTTCCCTGAGATACAGAGGTTCAGGTGTTTGGCCTGGGCTGAGGCCGCAGGGTGACCAGGACGGAGCGTTTCCTCCTGGAAAATCACCCATTCCCAGCATCTCTGTGAAGATGAAAATATTTTTTCTTCACTACCCTTAATTTTTCATGTGGGTCCATCACACACAAGGTGGAAACGGACAGAAATCCAAAAAAAATATTTTTTCTCCAAAAACTCTCATTTTGCCAAATTTGGACTTGGAAATGAAGTGCATTTGTAAAAAGTCAAATTTCCAACAGAAATTTTTTTTCTCTGATTGTCAATTTTTTTTTCTTGTCCTATTCACTATACTTGGAAATACCTACCATCCAAAATAAAATTAAATCTATCCATAAATAAGCAAGTTATAGCTTTTCACAACATTTGTTCTATTTATAGATTTTTCCACTGGAATGCTAAATGTCACATTTACCATGGAAATTTTTTTTTCTTGACTATTAATTTTTTTTTCTCATCTGATTCCTGAGGGTTGGAAATAGATACCATCCAAAAAGAAAAGTGATTTGAGCATAATTAACAAAGTTTTCACCCATTATCACTCAATATAACCTATTTCCTTTAGATATTTTATGAAACTTGAGTTGATGCAATTTTCAGAATAATTGACACTGACTCATTACTGTTACAGGTACAAGGAGGACACCAAGCTGTACCTGGGTGTAGCAGGGAGCACCAGGGCAGTGTTGGTGATGGATAATGGCTCCAGGCTGGACCTCCACTACAGCCGCCCTGCAGACCTGGCAGCCTCTGGTGCTTCCTGCCTCACTAGGGACAGACAACTGGGGGAATTATTCCTACACACCTACAGCAGTGATGATGAGGAGGAGGAGAGGGCAATGGTGGAGCACCTGGCAGGCCTGCCTATAGCCATGGATGGAGAGGGCTACCTGTGGTTCAGCTATTTACACTCCCGTGCTGCCAGCCTGGCACCCACATTAGACAGTGTACTCCTGCACCTGGCCACCTGGTGCACCACTGGTGTTAGAGAGATAAAATTTTGTTATGGTACAATGAGTGCACCTGCCCTGGTGGCAGTGTGTGACAGTATACCAGCAGGCTGGCACACTCAGCCAGAGCAGGATGGAAGGGGTGATTCATGTATGCATGAATCACATTATTGGAATGTTCTAATTTTGTTAGTGTTATCACTTATAGCTATATCGATCGATGTATCACATTTCAGAACAATCTATGTAATATATCCTTTCTTTTAAAAGGTCCACACATGGACTACAGTTAGTTACTTTACTGTTTATTGACCCCCAGAAATATTGGAAACTGTTTTTTTCAAAAACGAAAATATCAAACTTAAAATCTAGAAATACTGATTAGAGTATTAGACTGTTTACTATCATTGGAATCGACTTGATCTCATCTTTTCAAATATAATGATATCTCGAAATCTATTTTTTGCAACTTATGACTCATTTTCCTGAAACGCATCACATATTGTGTCTCAAACATATTGTCAACAGAGTGGATGATTACCCACCCCTTGTAAGTAAAGAGAGGGATCTTAGATATTGCAGAAGGAAAATGATTAGAATTAACTAAGTCAAAAGGGAATGCAATCGGAATAATACCTTTTAAAACAGAAATATCCTATGGAATAATGTTCCAGACAATATTTATACAAGCCCACTTTTAGAAGGGAATTTAAAAAATTATATAAAATAAGTTACCTGCAGAATCTGTAATTTGGTACATCAGAGCGTGACAATATGTGTATTGGTATGTCACAAGTTTTGGGTTCAGCCAATAGCAGAGAGACCAATAGTTTGTGTGCTATGAGAGAACTTAACATGTATCTGTCTTGGAGGAAATACTTGCAAATTTCAGTTTTATTTAGATGTTAATATTTTAATGTAATTTGTTAGTCTAGCTAGACTGATATTGACCATGTAGATACAGCCTAGCCCGACTGTCATCAAGGGGGTGGGAGCTTATGACTATGAACACCAGTTTGTCTATATGCAATGTAATGTTATTTTTGAAGAACCCGAACATGTTTGTTTTGTTTTTTTTTGTTTTAAGATTTTTATTCAGCGACGACATTTTGCACAATTGATATACAATAATTCTCAGTGCGTGCTGAGTTTAAATCTATATATCAAAAAGTTAGAAAATTAGCAAAAATGATTTGTAGTAAAGGGTACATATAGACAGACAAAGAGATACTTTTTTTTTATATTTTAAAATTTAGTACATTGCTTGGTAATGCTTAAATATAAAAATATTAAATGGCATTTTATGGAAACTCTCTTGATAACTGTGGAGTGATGTTTGTATTGTCATAATTAGCTGCATAATATAGTTTGTGTTATATCAATTATTTCTAGATGAATGTTTTTTTAGACAGGTAACACTTAAACAAATCCATGAGGGGTATCAAGTTTTTCCATTGGCCTTCAAAGAAAATAAAAAAATTGAAACAGTAGTGAATAAGATTATAACCTTATGTTCTGCTGTTGCTATATAATTATATAGTCCTACTCTGACTTCTTATGTATATTACTGGTGGATGACAGAATAATACTGATATTAACTAGTGATTTGTACACATTGAATGAAAGAAGAAGTTTGCAATCAGATTTAGTCTGAATCCTAAGTGTTATTTTACTGTATGTGTTTACGATCCTGTGAATTGTTCATGATGACTGTAGGAAGCTCTAGGAAACAACAGGAAATCATTGGAATTACTTCAGAAAAACCTCCACCAACCTCCACCAACCTCCATGAATCTCTGTAGTTCCTCCGGACACCACTAGGGCCTACATCTCCAGGACTGCTGCTACTCCTCGATTGTATTAGTTCATTATCTTATAACTAATAATTAGTTAATGTTACACCTTCCAGACTTTCACCGTCACTTATATTAAATGTTACTCTAATTCATGATGAAGTTAGTACTCATTCACTCATTATATTTATTCATATTCCTAATTCATATTGCAAAACAATACATTGCTGTATCTGTTGATTATTTCATAAGGACTCTTCAAGGCTGTTGTATGTTCAGGCTGGGGAGGCAAGGATCCCCACTTTATCACATAAGGAGGTGAAAACTAGAATTACAAAGTAGTTTCTCTATATTTGTATTTAACTCAGAGGAACGTTACAACATTATCCATCCTATGCCTTTGATTCAGAGATTAGAGTCTTTTCCCCCACTATCCACTATATTATGTTCATAATTATATTATTACAGAAGGAACCTATAGGATCATGATCAGATAATTATTAAATATTGGTAGTGTTTAAGCTGGAGAGATCCGCAGACGGATACACAGAAGTGATTTCTTCCCTGTGCATTTTTTTCACTGACCCATACTTCTATCAGAAAAAACTGAATAGTCCTCTACCATGTTGTAATATTTAAAATCCAATATATTCACAGGCTATTTGTAGTTACTTCTGTCAGGCAGACAGAGAAAATATGTCTATTCATTAGCATGATCTGTCTTCATTTGCCCCTCTGTAAAATCGTAAATAATAAGTTTCTGGTTCCATACTTGACAGTTAATTCCACTGATATCTGGGCTCAATACAACAAATAAAAGACAGTTGACTAATCTAAATTGTATTTCGGGAGATTCTGTGGCTGCCCATGAGAAAAATGTTGTCAAAATGGCGGAACTGGTCATATAATTATTAATGTTTGTGAGTTGAATGTACATAAATCCTAGAATTAAAAGAAATGGATAAAAAGTGAAGTATTTAATATGGTATTCCAAGATAAGCATTTATTAAAGAAAAGGATCACCGTCTTTTAAAAATGATACTGTTTATATGATTTCTACATGAGATATGATATAAACTGTATGAGTTTCAGGAAGTGTCCTTCACATCATGGCAGCAAATAACAGTTTAGAACAAACTTCATTATGAGGCAAAGTCACTTTTGCAATGACTACATAATGACATAATTGTTGGACAACAATACTGACACAACTAAGAAAGCCAATAGGATATATATTTACTCCAAACCGCCTCGTTTGTTAGAGCACATGTTTGTGAGGCGAAGGTGAAATTCTTTCACCGAAACGTAAGTAGTCTTCAAACAGAAATGTCAAAGTATTAAATTGCAAACTCCCGCATTTGTTGAATCGAAAAATGCAAAGCTGTGTTCAATGAAATTCATTTCAAATCAAGGAAATATCACAGAATGACAATATACAAAAGTATTTTCATACCATTTTTGGTACAACACAACAAAACAACCCTTTATGTGTTTATGAGTGAAATATGACCTTGTTCTTCCCCTCAGAGGATTCATCCATGATGCATTTTTTTTTTAAAAGAAAGAGTTTTCAGCAACAATGACTTCATCACAGGGAACAATAATTGTACTTGAATCAAGTTCTGCAAAGAATCTTTATTAATTTTTTACATGCCAAGTGAAAAGGAGACAACAGTCACCTGAAATAGATTGTTTGACATCATGTTTGGAAAGATCAGATCCAGCTGATTCCAATGTTGTATACAAAGATATATTTTAATTGTTTCTTAATGGTCAACAACTAATGAGGTAATTATCTGTTCACCTTAGGATAACCTCAGATATGTATAGATATATTCACCTCAGTCTTGTCACCAGTCAACAGAAGATCAAAATAAGTATTTGGGTCAGAGTTTCCGAAAATGTATAATTGGCAGCTATATACATTAAGGTAATTCTGCTAAATAAGCCGACAATTAGTCAAAACTGCATTTTGAACCTCATTTTTGTCTTAAAATGTGGTTTATTTGAGAGAATTGGTGAAGGTGAATTGTACATTTTCTGACGAGCGGACGCATTTATGCAACTAACACAACAAATGAAACAATTCATACAAATGTGGAAAAACATTTTAAAAAATTTCATTTTTTGTGACTTGTGACTTATTTCCCTGCCACATCATATATTCTTTTTTTCTTCAGAGGTTACATCCATGATATAATTCAAAGGTTCTATGCAACCATGACTTTATTCGAGGGGAAAATATTTTACTCAAATACAATTCTGCAATAAATCAATAATGAAGTTTCCCTCATTCATTGAGTCCTTAATTCATTCAGAAATGTATGTTTAGACATCAAGATTGTCATCATAAGTGCCTTAGAAGCTGAGATATCAGTAGATATAGATTTTTTTATGATGGCATCAGGGAAAATCCAAGATGGCCACCAAATGAATCAGGAAGAAGTGGTTTCTATCAAAAATGGAAGGCTAACGCCATGTGCATCCCGTAAAGCAAATGTGGCACTTTTATTTTTGAATGTCCATTTCTATCTCAAATCTGGCCGTAAGTTGTCTAACAAACATAGAACCTGACATATGACCTTCTCATGCCTCATTGGCAGCAATATATAGAATTTTTATTCAGTAAATAAAATTTTACAGAAATGGACAACTACCTCTATGTATAGACCTCCCAGAGAAGCCCAAACTGAATGGGAAATGAAATTGTACACAATAACTTGTCATTCGTTAGAAACATTGGTCAAATTTTCAAGAGTATTACATTGTATCGCTTAGTATAATTTCAGAATTTTGTTTTACACTGTCACTAAGACTCATTGTTAATTTCTAGTAGAGTGCAAATGCTAGTATTTGTATAACAAATTGAATTTACATGTTTGCATTGAATTAATATTACGCCGTAATGGTGTGTATCTAGATATTTACAATTTGACGATATAAGAGTTTAGTCTTGCCTAGAATACACTAAGCAATTACATTTACATGCAAACTCTTTTCGCCAACTTCATTACCATTGGCAACAATAAATGAAACCCACCCAACCCCATCGTTGATATAGAGAGTAGACTACTTTTCTCTAGTTATAATACTGGTAACGTAAACCATTTGGTTATACAATAATAATCGCCCCTATTGATGTATCCATTTTATTAACAGGACTACAAGCCTGTGAGATGACCATAAGAAGAAAAGTGATTCCTCTTTAAGTAGGATCGTAAAATTTACATTCACTCCGTAACCTCTTCTTGATTCAAACTCAAGTATGGGTTGAATTCTGAAAAATATTTGTTTTTCAATAGTTTTTAAATTCTTTCATAGAAGGGATTAATTGAATCTTCGCCGGTAAACCATTCCATAAGGAAGGCATCTTGTATATATAAGATTTCTTGAATGTTTCCGTATGTGGATGGGGAACAATTTCCCTGATTTTAGTCGTCGGAGGTTTAAATTTCTATTATCAATATAATTCTTATCTCGAGATTTAGTGAAAGCCAGGCCTAATAGATGTGCCTCTCTTCTAGTTTTCAGCATTGGTAGATCCAGTTTTTTCTGTACTACTTCTGTGCTAGTTTTTTCTGTATATTTTTCAAAAGCTCAAATCTTGTGCATTTTTCTGTAAATTGGCCTGCAATAAGACCATTGACATAATTCAAAAACACCCTGGTAGCTGGGTAGGAATTTCAACGAATCGTTATTGAATATTGAATTTTGACCTTGAAAATGACCTTGAAAGAGGAAAATGACTTCAGAAATAGATCCCTCTTGCCTTAAAACATAGAAAAACTGTTATTATGCAATAATATTGTATTTACAGGAGCTGAGATAGGTCATTTTGGTTCCCCATGGCAGCCAGATTTAAATTTTGACCTTGAAATAACCTTGAAATGACCTTTAAACTAAAAATAGACATCAAAAATGAATTCTTCATACTCAAAAACATTAAAAACGTGGTATTACACTTGAAGATGCAGTCAGTAGAAGCTAAGATATGGCACAATAAAATCTGGTGGCGGCCATTTTGAATTTTGCAGCTACTGGCCACCAGGTGTGTCCACCAACTTGTAGCTGATAGTCTTTGAATATCTCATGGCCTGTTCTAACACCATACCAAATTTCAGAAAGGTATCACCATTTGCACGATTCATTGAAATTCCTACCCAGCTACCAGGGTGTTTTTTTGAATTATGTCAATGGTCTTATTGCAGGACAATTTACAGAAAAATGCGAAAGATTTTAGCTTTTGAAAAATATACAGAAAAAACTTTGAAGTCCTGAAAACCCAAAGATCACCCATATAGTCCACTGCCTAAAGCCATGATAACCCCATCTCTATAGTTTCCTCCCTGATACAAACAAATCGGTCAGATTTTCAGAAAATGTACAATTCGCCTTCACCAATCCTCTCAAATAACCCCCATTTAGGACAAAAATGAGCTTCAAAATGCAGTTTAAAATAACAGAACTGATACTTTAAATCAAGTTTTCAGCCTAATTTAGCAGAATTTCCTAAATTTATATGTAGATCTGACAATTGTACATTTTCTGAAAATCTGACCCAATTATTGAGCCTATCTGTACTACTGTAAATATGTCAATATATGTGTAAAACACATTCACTCAGTCTTCTTGTACTCTGGATCATAACAAATCCCTGTTTTCTTAATGAATCTTTTCCCCTGTGCCAGCTCCTGCTCACTACTGTACATTATGGTTACATCACATAGCTGTATGTCTAGCTTCATGCCCCCCGGCCCAGTCACAAGCATACATGAATGACCCGCTGCATCCTTCCCTGGCTGAGTGTGCCAGCCTGCTGGTATACTGTTACACACTGCCACCAGGGCAGGCACACTCATTCTACCATACCAAAATCTCATCATTCTAACACCAGTGGTGCACCAGGTGGCCAGGTGCAGGAGTACACTGTCTAATGTGGGTTCCAGGCTGGCAGCACGGGAGTCTCTATAGTCAAACCACAGGTAGCCCCGTCCCTCCATGGCTATAGGCAGGCCTGCCAGGTGCTCCACCATTGCCCTCTCCTCCTCCTCATCACCGTGGGTGTAAGGTGCAACCCCACGTAGTAAGTCCTGGGCATGGTGGTGGGGGTATAGGTATAATCCCTTCAGTTGTCTGCCCCTAGTGAGGCAGGAAGCACCAGAGGCTGCCAGGTCTGCAGGGTGGCTGTAGTAGAGGTGCAGCCTGGAGCCATAATCCTCCACACACACAGCCCTGGTGCTCCCTGCTACACCCAGGTACAGCCCAGTGTCCTCCTTGTACCTGTAACAGTAATGAGTCGGTGGCAATTATTCTCAACATTGCATCAACTCAAGTTTCATAAAATATCTATAGGAAATAGGTTATATTGAGTGATAATGGGTGAAAACTTTGATAATTATGCTCAAATCACTTTTCTTTTTGGATGGTATCTATTTCCAACCCTCAGGAATGTAATGAGAAAAAAAGATTAATAATCAAGAAAAAAAAAATGCCATGGTAAATGTGACTTTTGGCATTCCAGTGGAAAAATCTATAAATAGAACAAATGTTGTGAAAAGCTATAACTTGCTTATTTATGGATAGATTTTTTTTTTTGGGGGTGGTAGCTATTTCCAAGTATAGTGAATAGGATAAGAAAAGAAAATTGACAATCAGAGAAAAAAAATTCTGTTGGAAATTTGACTTTTTACAAATGCACTTCATTTCCAAGTCCAAATTTGGCAAAATGTCCCTTTTTTTGAGAGTTTTTTGAGAGTTTTTGAGAGTTTTTTTTTTTTGATTTCTGTCCGTTTCCACCTTGTATGTGATGGACCCACATGAAAAATTAAGGATAGTGAAGAAAAAATATTTTCATCTTCACAGAGATGCTGGGAATGGGTGATTTCCCAGGAGGAAACGCTCCGTCCTGGTCACCCTCCACCCCGGCCTCAGCCCAGGCCAAACACCTCTGAACCTCTGTATCTCAGGGAAAAATAAATATTTTCAAACCGTTTTTTTCACTGGTGGCATTCAGGAGAGGGAGGCGAGAAATGTGGATGGGCTAACTATTGGAAATGAACTATTTTGATTAGAGATGTGAGAAACAATTTTACTTTTGGCCCTCACCTGCTTCTACATGCTCCTGTAAAATATGTTTGACCCTAGATCTCGGGGAAATATTTTTTTTTCCGGATCGTTTTTTCGACAAATGATTCTGATAGAGCACGAGGCAAAACCTCACTCGAACAAACCTCGTAAAAAAATAATAATTATTAAAGATGTGAGAAGACATTTTGGTTTGCATCTCTAACATAGATCCCTATGGGGCAATTGAGCAGGCAGCAGGTGCCCCCTCCTGGATCTAGGTCGAGTGGGGTTTTCAGAAAATGTACAGTTTCTGTAAGTTTAACCACAGTTTCTGCAAAATCAGGCTGCTCTTTGGTCATTGCATTGATTCTAGATGATAGAAATCAGTTTGAACTTTAATTTTCTCTGAAATTTTTTTCATTTGAGCAGATTGGCAACATTGAATTCTACATTTTCTGAAAATGTGAGCCCCGCCCGCACACACAGGTTACAGATCTGTCTATGCATGTAACTCGGTAAGTTTTAGAGATACAGCCAATTTGAAAAGACCTACCCCCACTAAATCGAGCCCAAGGAATCCAATGGTACCATTGGAATTGTTGTATTTGCATGGGTTGCCCTAGCAACGGGGGGTCCTCAATGGTATACGGGGAGGGTGGTGGTGCGGGGTCTGTGAGCTGGAAAGTGTGCATATCTCTGGAAGTAATAGAGATAGAGAGATTCTGTGAAGTGCTACCCCCACTAAAAGGACCCCAAGGAAGAGAATGGTACCATTGGGAAAGCGCTATCTAGAAGGGTTGGCCCACATATGGTTTGTTTGAGGCACTAGGAGTGGGAGGAGAGGTGCGGGAGGTGTATTTTCGTTGTACTCATTTTAGCACAGTTGTACTCATTTTAGCACCGTTGTACTCATTTTAGCACCGTTGTACTCATTTTAACACCGTTGTACTCATTTCAACACAGATGTACCCATTTTAACACAGTTGTACTCAGTTTAACACAGTTTGCACACCGTTTTACTCAGAACCACACTGATAATGGGAGAACCACACTGATTGTGGCAGAACCACACTGATTGTGGTCGAACCACACTGATAATGGGAGAACCACACTGATAATGGGAGAACCACACTGATTGTGGTCGAACCACACTGATTGTGGCAGAACCACACTGATTGTGGTCGAACCACACTGATAATGGGAGATCAACACTGATAGTGGCAGAACAACACTGACTGTGGTCAAACCACACTGATAATGGGAGAACCACACTGATAATGGCATAACCACACTGATTATGGTTGAACCACACTGATTGTGGCAGAACCACGCTGATAATGGTCGAACCACACTGATAATGGCAGAACCACACTGATTGTGGTCGAACCACACTGATAATGGCAGAACCACACTGATGATGGCAGAAACACACTGATAATGGGAAGACCACACTGATAATAGGCTGTGTCTTGGTGGGCGACTGACACAGCTACGACGATATAGTTAACGAAATAGGAACGACCATGGACTATTCTAGTGAACAAGTGTGCGATATACCTGACATTGAAGCTTCAATTCCTAAAATGAACAGTGTATCCGGATTCAGAATAGGCAGATGGGCGGGAAGCAAAAAGAACATTATATCTTCTACCGATTCTGAGAGAAAAGCCGATTGTCAAGCAACTTTAAAGCTGAGGAAACCAAAGAACAAAGGTAAGAAAGTTTTGGTTACTGCTCCAATTGAAAAGGGTTGCAGACATCGAGGTAAAAGATTTAAACATGCCAGTTCTTGTCGATACAGGTGCCACTGTTTCTTGTATAAGCTCTGCCTTCTTTAGGAAAATGAGAAGCAAGGTTCCAAACGATAAGATTTTGCGTTGCAATGTCAAAATATTTGTAGCCGATGGAGGTGCACATCACTGTTATAAGAAAATTGAAATCGAGTTTAGGATAGGCGACCAACAATTCAGACACAAGTTTATCGTATTGCCAGCTTTGCATAGAAGTATGATCTTAGGTGTTGATTTCTTGAGAAAATTCCGAGCAAAGATTAAGTTTAATTTGGGTGAAAAACAGCAGATGTTCCCTATAAGAGCAACACGTACGTTCATGATAGCTCCTGGAACAGAATACACAACTGTGGCTGAAATTACTTCACATACGGATATGTTAAAATCTATCGGTGTCACTGAGAATCTGCAAAGGCAGAGACCTGTATCGTTTTTAGTCAAGCATGCTTTGGAAAAACCTTTTAGTGAAAATAAGGTACCAATTACTTTATTTAACGCTTCAAAAGCCTCCTCTACTATAGAGAGAGGCACGGTATTAGGTATGTACACTCTGGCTTCTGAAGAAGATTTTCTTTCTCCTAAAGAAATTGAACAAGTGAATAATTTAAAAGGTGGGACAGCTGAAACGAGCGGTAAAATTGTTGATTTCCAAATAGGTGAGGAGTTAACTGTTGAACAGAAATCACAATTGTTAGATTTGTTGCAGGAAAATGAGAGTGCTTTTGTTGGCAAGGATAAAAAGCTTGGTTTAACAACAGAATATTAACATAAAATCAAATTGAAGCCTGATTTTAAGCCTGTCATGAGACAACCATATCGCATGAATCCTGTAATGTCTAAGGTGATGGAGGGAATTTTAAGGGAACAGGTCGAGCAAAATTTAATAGAGAAGTGTGTCGACCCAGTTGAATTTAGTTCCCCATGTTTTCTTGTTCAAAAACCTACTACAGCCGATGGGAAAAGGGCCTGGCGTCTTGTTATTGACCATCGTCAAGTCAATAGATCAATAAAGGATGAAATTAGGGCTTTCCCACGTGCTGATGACACTATAGAAGCAGTTGGACAAACCCAAGGAAGATATTTTTCTCGCTTAGATGCCTTTGCTGGTTTCCATCAGGTCTGTTTAAAGGATGAGAATAGATATATCACAGCTTTTAACTCTCCCCTAGGTGTCTACAGGTATAAGGTTATGCTATGGGATTAAAGACTTCTCCCAAAGCGTTTCACTCTTTAATTGAACATGTTTTACAAGCAGTTCCAAATGCTTTTTACTAAGTCGACGATGTGGTAATAGCATCTCCAACTTGGGATATGCATGTAAGGGACATTAAAAATGTATTTGCTGCCTTTGCCAAGGCAAATATTAAATTCAAGAAGGAGAAATGCTCATTTGGTGTGACGAGGGTCCCATTTTTAGGCTTTATAGTAGACAAGGATGGAATTCACCCAGACCCAGCTAAACTAGACGCTTTACGATCCTTTCCCCGACCAAAACCGGTGAAGCAGGTACGGTCATTTGCTGGGCTTGCTAATTACTACAGGGTGTTTATACCAAATTTCAGTCAGATTATGAAGCCTTTATATGTTCTTACAAAGGCAAAAGTGAAGTTGGTATGGTCAACCGAGGCTGAAAATGCATTTAATAAAATCAGAAATGCCATTCTTGAAGATGCTGTCTTGGTATATCCAGACTATTCAAAAGAATTCATCTTGGCCTCGGATGCAAGCAACCAAAGTTTAGGGGCCTGTATTAGTCAAGCCGATATTAATGGTAATTTACATCCCATAGCCTTTGCAGGAAGAGGCTTGACCCCTGCTCTGAGCAAGTTCAGACATTATGTCATGTCTAAACATTTTACCATTTTAACTGACCATGCAGCTGTTACTGCGATTAATACAAAGAAAGATTTGACAGGGAGAATGTTCAGATGGCTCGATTTTTTTGGCCAGTTTGATTTTTCGGTGAAATATATCAGGGGAAAATTGAACATAATCCCAGATGTTTTATCTCAAAGGGAATACGATCCTAATATTCCCACTGTCCCTCACGTTGAGATGAGGAAATCCGTGTCATTTAATCCCATTCATGCAATGAAATTATTCGACCAGGATGAGAAATGTGAGAATAATCCAATCATGTTGTATAAGACCAGAGCCATCCTCAAGAAGGATGTGGCTGTACACGAATTAGATAATAGTGTATCACAGGAGCAAGTCTCCTCTCTCTCAGATATACAGTTACAGGATTCTATACCGATGACAGACAGTAGCACGGATATCTTGATAGCCCCGGAACAAACAAGGGCTCAGAGACGTGCTAATGGTACTGTAAGTGATGACAAAGATAAACAGGATGGAGTCCCTCCCCCAGATAATGGTAATCAAGCTGTTAAGCCCCCTAGGAAGAGCAGATGTGGTAATATCCCTAAAGCTAGAAAGACTAAGGCAAGGCCTGTAATTCGGCCAGGGAAAAATAACACGAAAACCAGGATAGGGGAAGAGGGTCCTGTATGTAAGGAAAACATTGATAATCAGCTTAGAGTTCCATTCGATAAAGCTAAGTTGAAACATGACCAGGAAAACGATTTGTTTTGCACTCTGATGACTGATTATCTCGAAGGTAAACAATTGCCAAAGAATCACGAGTTGACTCGATTAATCTTAACAACTCATGATATGTTTTTCATTCAAGATGAGATTTTATGTAGGCTTCCTAAAAGGACCAAGATCACACAATTGGCTAATTGTTTCCAAATAGTAATTCCTGAGGTATTACAGAAGCCTTTGATTCGATTTGTGCATGCTAAATCATTAGCTGCACATGTAGGATATGCTAAGACCCTTTCTCTACTTCAAGCGAGGTTTTATTGGATATCGATGGCTAAGGATACTAAAATGCACGTAACTTCTTGTCACGAATGTTTGATGTCTAAAAGTGTTAAGCATCCAACCAGATTGCCCTTGAAGATCAGAGAAATGGCGCCTGCACCCTTTAGCACGCTAATGATAGATGCGATGGGACCTTTGCCTAGAACGCAAAGGAACAATTGCTATATACAGGTGGTGACAGACCAATACTCAAAGTTTTGTTTTATCTGGCCGACTCCTGCGATTACAGCAGAGAGGGCCGCTGCCGAATTCCACAAGTATGTAATCGCTTATATGGGTGTTCCTAAGATTCTTAGAAGCGATAATGGTGCCTGTTACATAGGCGAAACATTCAGAGACAAATGCAAAGCTTGGGAAATTAAGCAGGTACACGGTTCACCGTATTTAAGCCGATCACAGGGAATTACCTACCCCCTGTCTCCCCTCTTCTCTTTCTCCCTTGTACTCTCTCTCTCTCTCTCTCTCTCTTCTATTATATTATTGGAATTGGAAATTTTGAAAATGTTTATTGCAAAGTGGAATTGCCAGAAATGAAACAATATAACATTATTTAATTCTTTGCCCTAGGTAGCCTATAAGAGATTCAGGCGGATTTTGTCAAAGAAAAGAAATTCTGGAAAATAGGTGGATTTGTGTTGAAGAAAATAAATAAAAAAGAAGGGAAAATGGGGCCGGAAAACAAGCAAAAAGTATGGAAAGGCAAAAAAGCGGCTGAAAAAACAGCCGGATTTTGTATTTTCGGCCGAAAAAAAGGCAACACACGGCCCATAATTTATGGGTGGCCGAAATTTTCTCACGGTCAACAAAGATACGGATAAATCATGGTAAAATGTGGATCATGTGCCTTTTGTGAAATTAGGTGGATTTGTGTCGAAGAAAATAAATAAAAAAGAAGGGAAAATGAATGACATCCAAAATTGACGTTCACAGGATAATTAGTCACATGTCGCAAAATTGATAATGTAATTTATTCACAAGCTCCCCTTATTGGAATGTTCTGACTTTTGGAGGGTTTAGCCCAGTCAGTCATATAAATATATTCACACAATTTCAGGACATTGTATTGTCACGAGCCGTATTGTTCCCGTAATGATTACAAAGGTATTACATAAGATTATGTAATGACATAACAGTATATCATTAATATAGAATATAGGATCGCATAAGCAGGAGGCTTATGAATATTCATTAATTAAGGTTAAGTACCAAGGTCACACACTAGGTGGACTGTGAGTAACTGGGTAGTAGTGTATTGAGGCGCATTTGAGGTACGTTTCGTTTACACATTCCCCACTGCACTATATTCCTACACTTTTCGTGGTGGCGCCACGGGTACGAAAATGGTAATATGATACGTCCCCGGATCAAGAAATTATAAAAAACAAAAGCAAAAATGACCTCGTTTGCAAGAAATTTCCGCCATCTTGGATTTTCTTCAAGAAAATCCGCCATCTTGGATTATAGATCTGGATCCAACCGGTATTTTATGTCACTTTAGAAATTTCCACCATTTTGTCTATAAATCATGTGGCTAAGTGCACGTGTACTTAGTTAGACCGGTTTTTCTAGAAGGAAAATCCAAGATGGCGGAAATTTCTTGCGAACTAGGTCATTTTGCTTTTGTTTTTTATTACTTCTTGATCCGGGGACGTATCATATTACCATTTTCGTACTGGTGGCGCCACCACAGATTTGGTAAGATTTTAGTGCGGTGAGGAATGTGTAAATGAAACGTACCTCAAATGCGCCTCAATACACTACTCTGGGTCACACCCAATTGGGCCAATAGCCTAATGGGACATGTAGTCTGATTGGGTATAAGTAACAGACTAGGCTATTAATTGGTCCAACAAATAGATCAAGCTTCATTGGTTAGATATAGCAACCCCCTGTGGTCAATCGTAATGAATACAAACCATTGGCTAATGTTAATCAACCCAATGTAATTAGTACAGGATTGGTCTAATTATGCCCATGCGCACGCATGCGCAGTGCATGTATATCTTATAATATATAAACCCATGTTTTCTCCAATAAAAGTTACATCTAAACATGACAAATCTCTGCTTGATTATTCATAGAGTTAGGCTATCCTATAGCCTAGACTCTTGTTCGATTAATATTCATATAATATCTCGAATACTCTACTGCAAGCTACCCTATATACCTCAGAGATATTCCATTCATATCAGTATTAAGGAGATCATTGCGTTCCAAAGTTCAACATATGGAGTATATTTAGTTAGTTTACTGGTACTTGCCCCCCAGAAATATTCGAAGTTTGAAAAAATGACTTCTGAAATCACCCATCGCCCCGATTTCGTGAGAACTGACCATGTATATAATGATTACTTTCATGGAGTAATCTAGATTTAATGTGAGCAAATGTGTCTGTATCCATATAGGGATCTGTACACATAGTACTAGCCTTCATGCTGTGTGACTGGGAGTAGTGGAGTAGGGTACAGGAGGTGACTGTTCCACCGGTGACGTCACCGCTCCGCTCTACCAGCGGCGGGTGGAGAGAAGAGTGAGTCCCAGATTGGGAGTATTCATGGGGCTCTAACTTCAAAACCGCTGGACATAGACAATTAAAACTTTGGATCTGGTATCATGGTTAGGCCGGCTATCATACCAGGGGGACAAAAGGACATATTTTGTTCATGTCAGTGGGTCTTTAATAAAAACGATAGGAATATAAGCTTCATACCAAGGTTTATACTCACTTATTATTAGAAATATAAGAAATATTCAAGTTACTCTGTTCTAACGTTCAAAAGTTCAAATGTACACTTTTCTAATTTGGACCCATACATGTAGACATTTCATCTAATCACGTCGCCAGTTTGTGACGCAACTATTGGGCGGAGAAGCGTGGGAGAGTTCCATTTCTCAGGGGAAAGGTTCACGGCAAGGTTGGGCGCGGCAATGTAGGGAGTGGGTAGGGGTACAGTGGGCGCGGTGAGGCACACTAGTTGCATGGGCGTGTGTCGCGGTTAGGTAAGCTGTCGCGGTAAGTACAGCGCGGAAAGATTTGGCGCGGCAAGGGTGGTACCCAAGCGAAATTAGCTTCAAGTAAGAGTAAGCGAGTAAGCGAGTTTGCTTCAAGTAAGATAGATGGTACTATTATGTAAGTCCAGTAGGATGAAACGATCTATTGTATTATGCAAGAAGAGAAGGGATATAGGTGGTGCAATGGTTCCTGGTAGACGCCCCTTTTTCTATATATGGTTAGGATTGATATTCTTCAATGAAGTCAGTCCTCAGCCTCAAGCTGCGATTGGTCAAGATTATTCAGTGCCTGAGTTGGTCATCTTATATATGTCCAGCTAATTCAGACCCTTCCATCCAGTGGCTGTGTACCATTGGGGACAACCAGACTGATTGTTTTATTTTTCACGTTTCGTGAGCTGCCTTTATTACAATCTCAACGATAGTTCATCATGTTTCTTTCAATAATCTGGTAGGTGTCATTCGTATCTTGATTTATTTCACTTGTTATTTCACTGTTTATACGAACTGCCCTGAACGCCTGGAATTTACACATGGATATCACGGATTATTTCTTTATATGTTGAAACGTATATATTATGCATGACTTCGATATTTGGTGGTGGTACTTAACGTAAATACTAACGTCAACCACTAAAATATTTTTTTAGAAGATAGCCCTATCCACGTATAGGATATGGGTTATCTGATTACTTCACTTATGTTAGTCATATATATATATATTTTTTTTTTTTTTTTTTTTTTTTTTTGAGAAAGTCTACAATGACTTCTCTTTTCTCTTTTTCTTGTATTATTCAGGGTAGCCTGTCTACTCTCTTGGACAAATGCAGAATATCTGATCAAACAGAATTATGGAGTGGCATTTGGAGAAATGCACAAGCCAGTTCTGATCGATGTGGAGGAAATATATGTACATGTATCGGTGCCGACAGTAATTCTGCCCCCTAACAATACGATTTCGACACTGGAAAATCAGTACAATTTAACCTCAGAAATGAGAACAATTCGGACCAAAATTAAATTTTTATTAACTCGTGTCTTTGACACGGCCCTAACATTATTTAACAAGATAGAAAGCATGGCTAGTTCACATGGTGGTAGGTCTAGACGAAAGGCATTATTGCAACCAGTAGGCGATTTGGTTTCTGTTGGCCTGGGTCTGGCTACTGATCCACACTTGTCAAAAGTGGAAAATAAATTGGATGCTATGATTAAAGGGTTGTCATTTGGCGACAAATCATATGTTAACAGGGATAGGATAATTTTGAGTCTGACTAAGCAGTTAAAATTATTATTAAGGCACGCCACTAAACACAACAGAGAAGTGGGAGTTTTGTTTATTAATTCGTCAAAAGAAATAACAAATCTGACAGAGCAGATAGATAACTTTGTGCAAAATTTGACTGCAGAGTTAACTAACACCATGGCATTACATGCCATGTTACATGAAACCACTCTGAATCTGTTGGTGTTAATAGAGTATATCGATACGGCTAGATCGCTGATCAGAGGATTAGACAGATTAAATCAGGGTGATTTACCCGATATTTTCTTGCCTATGGGTGGTCTGAGAGCTTTGTTGAAACCATTGTCTAAAGAAATTGCATCAAAATTTCCTTTGGCCACAATTTTGGACGATTCGTTGGACCCCTCCTACACTAAGGTGGTGGAATATCATTTCTGGAACAATTCTCTCTTGATAACTGTGCCTATTATTCTTAAATATAACGACAACTTGTGTATGGCTTACAGACCTGTGCGATTCGGTGTTCCGATCCATACTAGTTCTAATGACTCCACGGGGTATACCTTGCTAATTCCCTTAAAACATCCAAAGGCTTGAAATGTGCTAGCGATCACCCGTAGAGAAACTGAGGGAAAAAAAGAAGGAAAGTCTAGACAAGACCTGCTAAGAAAACCAACACAGCTTCGTAAATAGTCCTAGACTCTATATTTACTATATTCCGATATATTGCTGCTGCCATTACTTGGATATTCTCGATTACGATCACGAAAACGACCAGCGCCAAAATGGACGGTGAAACAATGGACGTCATGGACGTCCCAACACTCCAGTTCATTGAAGGTACCGGTAATATTTCTAACAGTAAAGATGACGGAAACATCAGTTTAGTTATCTACGAGGACTTCGAAAATTTGGACGGTGATGAAATGGAAAAACTTAATCTTTCTAAGGTAAAAGTCACGAATCCCATTGAGAACAATGACATATTTTTCGAAACGTCGGAGGATTCAACTGGCGCAACCAGTACAGGCGTAGGCCAGGCCCCAACTCGGGTTAGCGATAGCAGTTGTCAAGTAGATAAGATGGATTTACAAGTCAGTTTAAAGGTAGACTCACAATCTCAAACTGAAGATAAATATGAAATTTCCCTCATGGAAAAAATCACAAATGAAGTTTTAGACAGAATCAGTAATTTGAACGATGAAAAAGTAATGTGGAAGGAGAACAGGACAGTGAGAAGGGACCTACAGTCTTTGACTTCGAAGACAGATATGATAGCTCGTAAACTGAACAATAACCTAGACTGGATACATCAAAATTACACCAATTTGAACAGTCGTTTGAAAGTAGTAGAAAAAACCTCTGGAAAAGCAGATCTATTAGGAGGTATTATTGGGGAAGAGAAGGGTGAAACAGCAGAAATTCGTATCGACCCGAGAGCAGACCAGTTATATGTTGATAAGGTTGCTATGCAAGCCATTGCTACACTTGATGAAGACATAAACGAATCTGTATTAGATCTTAGGCGTACCATCGCCGAGAATTTGGAAAAAATAGTTGTGTTGGGTGATGAAATGAAAAATGTTGGGGACAAAGTTAACAACGTAAACATTGAAATTACTCAGCAAGCTGTACGTACAGCGGTTGCTAAGACCGCCATAGCCGCCAAGTTGGATGACTCAGCGCACCTACTAATTGAGGGAGTGCCCGAGAGGTGGCAACACCGGTCCCCCCAACCCTGTACTATCCCTGGTGGCGACGATGCAGTCGATCTTAGATCTTTCCCAGAAAATACGGAAGAAATAATTCGTAAACTTATAGGTTCCAAAGTCACAATAACTAATGAAGATAAAATAACTGCCTACAGAGTAGGAGTCCCTAAGAGGAAGTTGACCAGAGCAATCTATGTTGAATTGGGATCGGTGGAGATGAAGAAGATGGTACTAAACAAAGCGAGAGAGCTCCGAAGATATGCTGGATATAACATGTGGTTTAATAGATATAAACCAGACCCCAAGAATGCAAATTATCAAATGGTTGCAAACTGTCACAAGCTATTGCGACTTAAAAATTATGATGCAACTCTTGTGCTTGGTCACATACACATCGGCAACAAATCTTATTCTTCCATCGATCTATACTATTTACCAGACGGTTGTAGGCCCTCAGATGTGGCAAACATTCCTACCGATAATGGAGGCATTGGGTTCGCAGGGATACATAGCTATTTCTCTAACTTCCATCCTGCCAAAATTGTAATAAATGATATCACCTACCCAACAGCAGAACACGCGTATCAGTGTGCAAAGGCCAGATTTCTCGATCTCCCCCACTTAGCTAGCCAAATATACGAGGCGTCGAGTCCAGTGCTCGCTAAAAGACTAGGCGGCAAAGCAGATCGCCGGGTTACCTCGGAACAGATGCGGATGTGGGAGATGAGAGAAAAAGAAGTCTTAAGGGAAATAGTGGTGGAAAAATTCAAGCAAAATGACACTCTAAAAGAAAAACTGATTAATCCAGAAATAAAGGGATTCTATGAGGTTACCGCTAACCAAAAGTGGGGAGTAGGACGAAATGCACGAGGTGTGTTAGTCTCGAATGGCGAATGCGTGCCACTCAAAGTCAGGAGTTTTCAGGGAGAGAACGTCTTCGGAAAAATACTGAATGATATCAAAAGTGAGTTGTCGACATAAGTAACTGCTGTATCGTTGGGACTTACTCTGAACTATTTCTTGAGCAGACATGGCAGCAGCAATGATGCATGATCTATTAATTCTTGGTGATTCTAGGGCGGCAGGCCTTTCAGAAGTAATGTCGGAGCAGGAGCCTCATGTAAACATTACCGTATTCGTAGCAAGAGGAGCTAATACCATCCAGCTTATTAGGAAAGCAACTAATATTATAATGACAACAAGACCTAGTACTATTATCATTATATCTGGGATATGCAATATCACGCAGAGGCATCGTCAAACCAAGGAGGTAAGCTTACAATATCGTTGCCCCACCTTGTTGTCATCTGACGCCAATGAAGACTTCGAGACAGCTCGTAAGATGATCTTGTCCATCTTCCCATCCAATATCATGCCTCCTTCCATCTGTTTCGGGACCACATTTGGTGTAGATCTCGTGAAACTAAACGTCTTCAACTCTCAAACATCACAGTTGTTGAATGAAATGCTTACTCCCGGCAAAATAAAAGCCATTGAAGAGGACCAAGATATGCTTAACCGACTGATACACTCCTACAACACCACAGTCAAGGCCAATAATAAATCCCATAACGTACCTACACCTTATATTGGTCATCTAGTACATATGAGGCGGTCTGGACGTAGACATAAGACTACCCTTAGGCCAGTATTTACCAACGAATATTACAAGCTTGGAGATGACGGGTGCCACCTGACCGATGAATTGAGGACCAGCGTCGCGATCCAAATCATGAAAGCTTATAGGAAGTTCTAGAAGGTTCATCTATGATCGGACAGAGACTGTTATAATATAGTAATTATCTAGAAGAGTTAGTATAGCCTACTGTAACATGAGCTCTCTGGAGCCTAACGTCAGTGGTAAAGCTTCCTTTTCGTATCAAAGAACAACAAAGACTAGTAGACACATGAAAAAAGAATGAGTAGTACTTTTACTGTATCATGAGCTCTCTGGAGCCTAAACTCAGTGGATTACTTCTTATTTTACTAAGAAATGGACATCTCAACTCTTTAAGAATCAGACAGTATATTTATATTTCTATAATATTCACGATCGTATATTTAATGGGCTTTATATTTATATTCATATGACTCATGTAATTGTTTAAGGTAAAAATGTTGACAAACACCCAGGGTAGTTAAAGTGATGGGGGAGTTATACTGTGGAGCGAAATCTTCCACTGTGACAAGAGCTCTCGGGAGCCTGACCTCAGTGTTTGGATTTGGCTCGACACTGTGGCCCCACCAGACACCGCATTTTCTCCCCTCATGTGAAAATCGTACAGCTATTTACTAAAAAATCAATGAATATTCTTCACTCATATGACTGTAAATTTAAAATTTGAAATCCTTCACCCTCACCCTTATCTACCTCTCTTTAGTCAGCAACATGATAATTACCAAAGCTGACAGTGAGAGTTCCCAGGGTGTTGTTGATAAAGATGACACTGGGTATGTATTGTATGTGTCAGTAGTGAATATTTACACATGTATAAAATGTTTCTCTTTCTGCATGAATGGTATTGTATTGAGTTATGTTATTAGCAAATTGTATTGCTGTATAAGGGTTGATACTATGAATAGGGTGGGAATAGATAGGGGGGGAACAGACTGTTTTTTAGATGGATTATGATGTCGAAGATGTAAAGGGCCTCAAGGGACTTAAGATCATATCCTGGAACGTACAAAGCTTAGTAAATAAAATTGATCAAATAAGACACAATATTAAGGAGATTGCCCCCCATATCGTATCTATCCAAGAATCTTGGCTTAATAAAAATACAGCGGATAGCGAAATACAAATTGACGATTACAAAATTATTAGACAAGATAGGAAAATAAAGAGAAGAGGAGGAGGATTAGTTACGTATGTTCATAGGTCCCTTGAGGTCAACGTTGGAGATTTTTCTCATCTGTCTCATTCGGGTAAAAATTTGGAATTCCAAGTTTTTGAAGTCTCAAAAAAGTACATGAGAAGAAAGACTATTTTTAATATATATAAACCACCACACGGTGAACTGATTGACGCAATTGAAAAACTTGACACAGCCATGAACTCTGTGAATTCGATCAAAGACATGATAGTCTTAGGGGATTTCAATTATGACTATGATGTAATTGAAAATGGTAAAACAAGTAATGCAGACAGGTTCAACACACTGTTGAATAAATACAATTTACACCAAAAAATCAAGGTCCACTCAAGAATTAGTAGTAAATCAAAATCAAAAATAGACCATATATACACTAATGCTAAATATTTAGATAAAAGCGGGACAATAAATATAAACATAAGCGATCATATGCCAGTATTCATACAAATAAAGAAAATAAGAAACAGATATATTTATCATACTGTGGAGCGAAATCTTCCACTGTGACAAGAGCTCTTGGGAGCCTGACCTCAGTGTTTGGATTTGGCTCGACACTGTGGCCCCACCAGACACATTTTTGAGTTGGACATACATGTATAATTGATTACAATAAGAAGAATAATAAAGTTAAAAATGTTCATATTTGTGTAGAATCATTGACTTGGGCCAAACAACCCCCCAGGACCCAAAAATCGAAAACCAAAAAGATTTGCACATTTCCTTACTTGGGCTAGAAACTAACAATGGTAACCATGACTACACCAGTGCACATTTTCGCACCTGAGGCAGCATCCACTTACTATGTACCACCCATCATCCTTGATAAAGGCCTCTTGTTGGCCGAAACGTTGGACCCCAATAAACAAAACCACAACCCACCTACTAGTCCCTGTCCTCCTTGTTTAAGGGTAATACCACCTCCCTAGATTTTACATCCACAGCCCTAAGATCCTACTTGGGATCCGAGGTCGACAGGACATTAAGAACCCATTCGACACATTGTACCGAAACCCCCATTCTAAATATCCTTCAAAAAGGTATTCTAGGTACATGAATCTCCAAAGGATCTGAGTCGATTAAACGTCTAGAATTAGACGGAACCCCAAGCACACCCTAACCAGCACATCACCTTATGGACTCATCTAAACCCTCAAAAAGACAAAAAACAGATGCAAAGACCATGCAACCTACCGCAGCAGAAGAAAAGTCAACTGACAACAACACACCACCTGCTAGCTCCAGCAAGGAACCAGAAACAAGACCCCAGACAATAAGATTTCCAGACGCCGTAGTGCCCTACTTCAAAGTTTACAGAAAACTCACACTATCTATGAACAAATGCCTACACCACGCCACCTATCTAGGTAACTGTCTAGATAAAAAAACAACCCCAAAGGGACTACAAGCCAAGGTAGCCCCTCAAATACCCTCAAGTGACATCAACTTTACCATCTGGTGGGAAGAAGCCCACCTGGAGTTCTCCAAAAAACTGACCACCCTCCTCCGCGACCACTACAATACACAGGTTGACACTCTAACTGCTCAGAAGGAGACCACCTGGAAACAACTAGAAACAAAATGCACCGAACCCGAACTAAACCACATCACCAGCTTAATCAGCTCGCTGGAAAAGACACAGATAGATACCCTTCGGGAAAGGAGGGAAAGAAAAACAGAAGGCTTAAAAAGTACAAACCCCCCCCCACGGAAAAGTACATCCACAACTACTCAAGCAAAGCACTTACCGATGGACACAAGTCAGTCCTCTGGAAGGGACTAAGCTTTGTCCCTACTCCACACAAACCATCCGAAATAGACACAATACACGACACACTCTTATTCCTACGACGCATCAGACTTTCACACTTCTTCCAACACTCACAATACCAACCCCCCGCAGCCCTGTTCCCTAAAGAACCATCTGGATACATCCCACCAAAGGGACTGGAGGAAGAAATAGACACCTTCTGCACATACATGTTAAACAACATGACCTCTACCCCAACATTCACCCCGAAAAACAACCTCACCACAGAAGAACTTGAAGCCCTACACAACATCCACAAGGACAAAAGTATAATCATTAAACCCGCCGACAAAGGCGGGGCTATAGTGATTCAGAACACAACAGACTATGAAAAGGAGGCCTTACGCCAACTGAACAACAAGGAACACTACGAAGAAACCCACTACGACACCACAACATCTAGATCCATCGCCATCAGACAGACTCTGAAGAACCTAGAAGAATATCACCTACTACCAGAGAAATCGCATCAAACACTCCTACCTAAGAAAATACGCACCTCGCCTTTCTACCTACTCCCTAAAATCCACAAACCAGGAATACCAGGCCGACCAATTGTATCAGGAATCAACAGCCCCACAGACATCATCTCATCCACCTTGGATAAATTACTACAACCCATCCTGAAAACCATACCCAGTTACATTAAGGACACAAAACACTTCATCAAAATCATAAATGACATAGGCCATCTTCACGAAGATGAGATTATGACCACTATAGACGTGTCAGCACTGTATACATCAATACCACATGAAGAGGGCATAGAGGCCGTAAGACAGGCCCTAAATACCCACCCTTCGCCATTCATCGACGCTGACACAGCCTGCACCCTTCTAGAAATAGTACTGAAAAACAATACGTTTACCTTCGGTGATAAATTCTACCACCAAACACAGGGCACAGCTATGGGCACAAAAGTAGCACCTACCTACGCCAATATCTTTATGATGATCCTTGAACAACGCTTGTTGAACGACTCTGAACTCCATCCACAATGCTGGTACCGGTACATAGACTATATATTTGCGATCTACAGGTGCACAGAAGACGAACTTGATGAACACCTCCGCTCACTAAACAAAAAACACAACACGATTAAGTTCACTTATGACTACAGTAGAGACAAAGCCAATTTTCTAGATGTTGAAGTATTTGCACGACCAGATAGGTCACTTGGAACCAAGTTGTTCAGAAAACCAACCGACGCCAACATGTATCTACATTACAACTCATACCACCCCCGCTCACAGAAGGACTCAATAGCATATTCACAAGCTATAAGAATGAGACTAATATGCTCAGAAGTAGAAGACTTCGACAGAGAATCCCGCACCCTACTGAAACAACTCACCCTCCGATGCCACCCCCATAAGAAAACCAAGCTCGCCATAGAAAAGGCGAGAAATGTGAACAGGGACACTTTATTAGGTAACAACAACAAAGACTCCAAGAAAATCATCCCATTCATAATTGAACACAACCCCTACAACATAAGAGCTGAGAAATACTTACGCACAGCATGGAACCTCTTCTCCAACAAACTTGCGAACCGCAAATTCCTGGAAAATCGAGCCATCGTCGCCTATCGCCGAGGCCCCAACCTCCGAGACATACTCAGCAACTCCCAACATCCGAAGCCACCTAAAAGAAACATCAGTAGACCGTGTATGCTTTTTGCATGCACCACCTGTGAACAAATCATATGCAACAACTATCTCAAGAAAGGAGATAAGAAATACAAAGTATTGGGAAACAATACCTGCCAGACACAAAGTGTGGTTTACGCACTCACGTGCCCGGCCTGTCAGAAACTTTACATAGGCGAGACGGGCAGAAAACTGAATGTACGACTGAATGAACACAGACAAGACGTCCGCAGCCGCAATAGAAAATCTCCTGCGGCAAAACACTTCATTGATCATGACGTAGAACCCCATGAAATACTCTGCACAATCTTAGACAGTTCTATTAACAACAAAAATACCAGACTTCGCCACGAAGAAGCTTGGATCCACGCACTTGACACCATTACGCCGGAAGGAATCAACGGGAAAATGTAAACCGGAAATGACATGCCAGGGACTCCCCGGAACTGACGCAATCGACTTGGCAACCAATAACAGCGTCTCTCCGCTCGCTGCACATTTGAATACTTGAACAAAACAACAACAAGCTCACGTGCATCGCCAAAAACCACTCACCACGCCCATCTATAAACATGGACGGGTTTAAACAGTGCAACTTCTGCCAGGAGTGGATCGCGGACTCGACCAAGAGTACACTCGCCCACTTACGCAAATTCCACTCAGAATCAACCGAAAAGAAAACCACTCAGGGTAAGTTTATCTGCCCTATATGCGATCGGCCCTTCACCCGCCCATTCACCCTCAAGAGACACCAAACCGATTCTCACGGCTTCACCACCGCCACCCCTGAACCAACTCTCTCTACTAAGATACATAAAGTAAAACGTGTGCCCATTTCTGTCGTACCACCACCCCACCTAGTAAGATTCAGGATTGTTAATGCAGAACAACCATGCTTTTGCAGGAAGGATACATGCACCCACTGCTCAAGCAACAACAAGTGCCGCCCACATACCAACTAAATCTACCCAGGACGACAATACGGTACGACTCAATAAGGTCATCAGACGAATCAAATCTAACAACAATACGGTTCAACGTAAGAGAGTAATGCCTCTACCTGATGAGGACAGCACAAACACTAAGCGGGTACGTACATCTCACGTACATCCCCTCCATCTCATCACGAAAAAGGGCGCCGAACGAACCAAAGAACGACAAATCAGCAACCTACTCTCCATGCCAGTCATCATCCCAGATGATGACCACCCAATGACAACACCAAACCATGATCCACCACAACAACACACAACCACAAATGATCATGACGACGATGCACAAGCAACAAAACCAGCAACCAAGAGCAGCAGCGGGACCAAAACAAACAATGAAACCGCCAACGACATTGTAGAACCTACACCCAGTACCAGCACGTACAATCCTGACAACAAAAGCTCCAATTCTAACAAGAACATTGCGACCAACTCACACTATGACCTGCTCAGTGACCTGCAGATCACTGACTCAGAAGATGAAGAACAAGACGTGATAATACTCAACAATGCGATAACTACATCCACATCCACATCCTCAGCCAACACGTCAAAGGAAGACGGAGAAATCACCAGCCACTCGAGCTCTAGGAGCTCAAGCACCGTCTCGCCCGCCAAAACGAACAAGACCACAGACGAATACTCACCCAAGAACCCAAACCCAAGAAAGCAATACCCAAAGTACACCCCGACAAAGATTGAACACCCACAACCAAGACGACAGAGGAACGAGCTGAGATATGACTCGGAGACTAGAATAAACTTACCAGCAGCTGAAATTCTTAGTGACATTTATACAATAGTAAACAACGTAGACCAGGACGTAGCCAGGTCTATGCTTTTCACCATGATCAACAAAGGTTACGTCAAAGGAAGACGCCAATGAAACGTTTATTGACACTGATATTTAACTTTCAAATTCATACTTTGTATGCCTGAAAAATTTTTGAGTTGGACAAACATGTATAATTGATTACAATAAGAAGAATAATAAAGTTAAAAATGTTCATATATATGTGTAGAATCATTGACTTGGGCCAAACAACCCCCCAGGACCCAAAAATCGAAAACCAAAAAAATTAAAAATTTGCACATTTCCTTACTTGGGCTAGAAACTAACAATGGTAACCATGACTACACCAGTGCACATTTTCGCACCTGAGGCAGCATCCACTTACTATGTACCACCCATCATCCTTGATAAAGGCCTCTTGTTGGCCGAAACGTTGGACCCCAATAAACAAAACCACAACCCACCTACTAGTCCCTGTCCTCCTTGTTTAAGGGTAATACCACCTCCCTAGATATTTATCAAACCTTCAAAGCTCGCAATACAAAAAACCTGGACATTAAAATCCTCCAGGAAATACTGAGGGACCTTGATTGGACGGAGTATTACCAGCAGCGTGATGTTGATAAAGCATGGGAGTTACTATACTCAAAGATTGTATTTTACTTAGATTGTATGTGTCCGGTGAAAGAATTCAAGCAGGTCAGAAAAACACCTGAGTGGTATACAAATAGTATTATAAATATGTCAAAACTTCGTGATAAAGCCTATAGAAAGGCCAAAGGCTCTGGGTCTGTAGATGATTGGACGAGGGCTAGGGCCCTGAGGTGTCAAGTAAATACTGAGGTCAAGAAGGCAAAAAATAACTATTTAAAAACTCAGATTAATATTAATAAATCCAACCCCCATAAATTTTGGGATATTATCAAGCCTGTCATGTCTAACGACAAATGTCGGAAGAACAACAGTGATATGGTTATATCAACAAAACCAGGGGAATCACTTAAAGGTCAAGCCGCAGCAGAAGTGTTTAACAACTACTTCGTTAATGTTGGGCCCGAATTAGCAAAAAATATTGATGATACTCATATAAGAAATTCTAGCATTGGTATTGAAGTTAAGGATGAAAAACTCCCTGACAATATAAATTTTGCTTTCAAGACCATTACAGACATCTCAGTTGAACTAGCACTCAGAAAAATTGGTAATTATAAAGCATCAGGGATCAAATTTTTACCAACAAAAATATTGAAACCTTGTGTTAAAGCACTTAGCAAGCAGTTCGCGTATCTCTTTAATTTGTCTTTGCAAACGGGAGTTGTGCCTAAGGAATTTAAAAAAGCCACGGTTACACCATTATTTAAAGAGGGGGAGAGAAATTTTACTGGGAATTACAGGCCAATATCTTGCATCACACTGCCCGCAAAGATACTAGAGAGTTGTGTACAAGGACAGCTTGCTAGCCATCTAGAGAATAATAATTTACTTTGTAACAAGCAATTTGGTTTCAGGAAGGGGAGGTCGATCAACGACGCTTTAGACAATATTCTCCAATTCACATATCAAAATTGTAACAATAAACTACTGACTGATTTAGTATTTTTGGACTTTAAAAAAGCATTCGACACTGTTAACCATAAATTACTTTTAGACAAATTACGAAATTTCGGGGTTACAAATTCTACTCACTCGTGGTTTGAAAACTATTTAAAAGATAGGACGCAAAATGTAGTGGTTGATGGGTCTCTTTCTAACTCTAAGAAGGTCACATGTGGCGTTCCGCAGGGGACCTCCTTAGGGCCGTTGCTCTTTATATTATACATAAACGATTTGCATAGGGTAGTACGAAAATGTCATGTTCAACACTTTGCCGACGACACGGTAGTGTATTTTTGTCGTGATAGGAAAACCCAGAAAATCTCTGAATTACAGATGGACTTAGATGAAATATACAGATGGTGTGCACTAAATAAAATATCTTTGAATGTTAAAAAATGTAAAACCTTAACAATTGGATTGAAAACTAGTAAAGACCAGAGACCTGAATATTTTATTGATACACTTAAGCTTGACTCTGTGGAGAGCTATAAGTACCTAGGAATGGATATAGACCATCAACTGAACTTTAAAGTGTTTCTAGAAAAGAAAATTAATATGGTTAGAGCCAAAGTAAAGGCTTTATCTAAACTTTATAAAATATGCGATACTGCAACACTTCTTCTTATATATAAGGTTACTATTCTACCTCATATAGATTATGGGGACGTTTTTTACATTGGGGCACCACAAAGGTACCTTGACCGCCTACAGTCTCTTCAAAACTCTGCAATTAAAATTGCACTAAATTTACTCTAGTACAAATGCCATACATAAAACTGTGAATATTTCCTCCCTCGAAACGAGGAGACACAGTCACGTTCTTGAAATTGCTTTTAGAAGAACATTGATGGTGAATAATGTAGACGATAGAAAAGTTAATTTGAGGAGCTTGTCAGACGGAAAAAAACTTAAAGTGCCCCACCCAAGAAATGACGTTTTCAAAAAATCATATATATTCAGACTAACCACCTTATGGAATGAACTAAATCTTAAAGCTAGAAATATCAAAACTAGAAAACAGTTTAGAGTTTATTTGAAAAATGTTTACCCTTCTGAAGTTGATCAGTACATCAAAACAGAGCAAGTTATTGTAGCATCAAATGAAGTTGGGTAGGGACAGGTTGGGGGGAAGTAAGTAGGCAAGTAGGATCTACGATACCAAAGGTCGACTTAATTCGATAGGGGGGATTAAAACATGCACCAATTGAATTCTGATGTACTGTTAAAAATGTATGTATTGTATTGAATTATATTAGCGTGAATTATGTATGAATGTCAAAAAATTATGTTCCCAGTACAGGGTGACACAAATCTACCTTCCAGTCCAGGTCGGTAATCCATCGAATCACATTGTTCAAACTATAAGTAATATGGATAAGGCCACTTCCAGTTCAGGGAGGGCCAATGAGAAGCACAAATGTAATGTCATAGTGTTGTAATAATATGAATCTTGAAGAACTCAATCGTAGCCTATTATTGTTATTAATAATTGTTAGGTCATTGAAGACAAAACGGTAAAAAATAGAATCTAGAAATCTCCACGTTGGCTATGTGAACCAAAACTAATTTTAATACTAAAATCATTACCAGTAACTTCTCACCATGTCATCTTTTAGATTTTTTAAATTTTGATGACGAAACCCTGTATTGTATCAAATATTGTATTAACTACTGTATTTTCTTATAAGTTTTACCAATTATTTTCTAGGGTGCCCTGGAATAACTACATTGTATAACTACATTGTAGAAGGAATCATCCCATTTATGTATGATTATTTGATTACTGAATAAAAATTCTTATATATATATATTGCTAGACAAAGACTTATCTATTGGGTAAATGCTCAAGACTAGGGATATATTTTGAGTTAAAATCGCATGCTTATGAGCAATGTACTCAGCTGAGTCGCTCTGTGGTGTGCTTTACTCCCCCAGCGAGAATTTTAGCAAATCGCAACACCTGCTATTCGGCAATTTTCAGAGATTTGGCCTCAGAAATAGGAAGATTATGTACCTTCAATACCTTGTTAACCCCAAAAACACCATTTTTTCACCTGGCGATTAATAAAATCCAACATTTGGTAGTGGGCAGAGAAACAAGATAAACTCTCTCTTGCCTTCAGCAACCCAGAACGAAAGTTGCGATGAGTTTATTGGCTATTGTCAAAATTCCTTGTGATTGTTCCTTAATCTCTGAATCGGTGGTAATATCTGCTCCAAGAGATGGGTGTATTCCTTGGAACGACACAAATATTTTTGTAGAATCAGGGTTTAACTTGGCTATCGCTGTAATATTTAAAATTCCATTCAAGAATTTAACTGGTGAAACGAAACATGGTTCCAGAATACACATTAACCTTCCCTCTCCTCAAGACATGCATGCAGCCTTGTCACATTTACCAGCTTCCTTGATAACATCAGGAATTAAAGTAGAAAGGCTAGCGAATGAGTTACTGGTGGCGGACAAGATTGCTAATGACAGATGGGAGACTTTGAAGAAATCTATAAATACAATGTCTACTCATCCAGCCTCCATAAACTTGGCCTTAATCATTAGCATATTGGTGACAATTTTCTCTGTTTATTTGTTCTATAGGATCCACAAATTGGCTATCATATGCACATTTGTGAGGCCCATTCAGGCGTTTAAACTGAATCTCTCAGCACCAGTTTTTGAGGATATAAATCTGGGCTTCGACATACCCACCCCACAGCCAATCACAGAAGATTTGAAACCTTACTTTCCACCAAACCCTATCCATACTATATTGAAAATTTGTGCAATAATCATTGCCTTCAAAATTGTATTATTCCTCTGGAAGCATCGTCGATGCATATGTAATTACTTCCCTCGATGCCTAGTCTGTAGACGATGCACTAGAAACCAGAAAGACGAATCTGCCTCTTGGATTATGCTCAGATTGCACTCTGATGACCATTTGGTCACGATCAAATTAATGCAAATTCCCATTGAAGTAAGTGCAATTGTAGGATCTTCACCTGCCCCGCCTCTAAGATTGGGCAAACTACATGTCGGATGGTGTTGTTGTTGCTCACTTGATATTGATCTGCGATGGAGAGCAGCTCTATCATTAAAAGTGCACAGAACAACAAAGCAGATCTTGCTCCCTAGCAAGGTCAAAGTCGATCGACGATACCATCACGACCTGGCAGAGATAATGGACCCAGCGTCAGATGCAATGTATGTTCTGGTGGTATCCTCCAGCACTGGCTCCTACCAGATACCATGTATGGATGATCCAAATGGGTCTAGTGTTACTATGTAAGTTTGTATAATCACTTTGTTTTGGAATCCATTGCTGTTCCAATTTGTTTTAGTTTGTCTAAAAGATTTTTTCATGTTTGTATTATACCATTTTGTTGTTTTTTCTTGCTAAGATCGACTTGAAAGGAATTTCTCGCCTCGATATTTCATTTTTCTCAAGAATAAATATCTGGTTTTACTCGTTCGAAAGTATTTTTTTTTTTAAGCGCTTTTTCAATTGACTTTGGCACCCTGGCATTGATATTGATATATAAAATGTGTTTATGATACCTAATATTCTATGCAACCTGTCATTGGACCATAATTGATGCTTTCTTACAGGAGTACAGCTGCCTATTTGTCAGCAAGAGAAAATGGTACTGAAGAAGAACTATTGGTGGTGCCCCATAGATCAAACGTGGAACGGATCTAAGATGAAAATGAACATTTGATTAAATTTGATAGTTTTAATAGGCACTTGGCTCGCCCCCATTGCCTGAGGTTTGAGTATTATACCTTTTCTCTGATATCTTTTTCATATGAACTTTTCCTGAGTTGGACACAGTTGATAATACGTATCAATTTCACGCAGCAGACAAGCATCATTGTCTGGCATTTTTATATTGTTTATTCTTGCGAATGTATTTGTATTGCTATGTCTTTGAATTTTTATCCCAGTTGAAGAGAATTCATTACACTTTTAAGCAGCAGACAAGCGTCATTGTCTGAAGTATACCTTTCTCGCTCTGGTTAGTTATTTTGGAATGTGTAGACTATATTTAGAACCATATACTATTAGTAGACACTTCTCTGTGTTGATACAAATCACGATTAGTTGATATATTACTTCATCGGATGTAAACATAGACACCGAGACCACAAGCTGTGGGTCATGGTCGTGTTGTGACAAGGATTGTCGCCAGACGACTGATGTTTTGTCTACGAATGATTACTAACGATAATACACATGTAATGACTGTACCGACAGAGGTATTTTGTAATTCTATACGCCTATAACGAGGCATCCCAGACACATGTGTCAGTTGCTGCCCTAGGCTATATTTACTCGCGTTAGTTGGACGTAGGTTTCCTTTAAGAAATGATTATTGTTGATCTAAGAAAACAAATGTATTTGAAAAATTTTTCTATATATTTTTAGAAAAGAAAAATAAGGCTATGATATGTTAAGAATCTAGCGTTACTTGAACTGTTTTATTCACCAGATCCTTGGGATCATCATGTGGACGCATGTATTTGTTTACGTAGGAGGCACATAGCCTCAGTGGTCTAGAAGTATAGTGGACCTATATCCTACCCCTAGCTATTATTATGTAATCCAGTACAGGGTATAGCTCAGCCGATGTTGATAATCTAATCTGGCTAGTAGCTTACTAGGGACCTTACTCGTGTAGTATAGACGGTGAGGGATTATCAACTGATTACTGTTGATTTTAGTTCATATTTACTCTTTAGGAGACGTATTTTTAGTAGGTTCGTTAAAACAACAGTAAGGAGTGTTAAGCTTGGGAAAAAATTTTTTTTAGGGTAAGGGTATTGGATATACGGATACTCTTGCTCAAAGCAATAGGACATTGCCTGTTTAGAGAAGAATGGTAAGGAATATAACAAGGCTCTTCTAAAAGTCATAGATAGCCGCTGTGCGCAATGTGTCCAGCAGCCCGGCGACGATCCGAATGGTTAATGCGCAATTTATCCGCTACTTATTTTTTTTTTTTTTAAAACAGCTTTATTCAATATGTCAACAAATCCTGATTCTCTGGGTCGATAACACATAAGATATACATCAAACCCTTTTCCACTCCGTAGGTAAACCATATTCTATACGATGAGAGTGAACCTAGATACAAATTAGGTTTTTTGATGGGGAGTTTGTTAATACAATATTTTCATAGGTAATGGTGGAAGGATATTAACCGTTTTGTTCTTTTAAACTACTTATATCAGCGTGGACCTTTCTCCAGGCCTTATTCCACTCATTCGAAATATTTGCTATTTTATTTTGCTACTTATACTTGGTGACGTGTACGGTCCAAAACAGACTTGACGGTGGCGCCATCTGCATTTGCTGTTTGGACTGCCCTATTGGGAATTTAGCATAGAAATATTTTTCGAAGGGAAAATGTCTTTTGTTTGCACTGTACCACTGGCGTTTTAACCTTGAGATTTTTACCTAGCGTTTATATACATTCAGTTTGTAATAATGAGATTATTGTAGTATTAAACATTATGCTTCCTCGTTTAACCTGAACAAATGGCATTTACCATTGATTTTTTTTTTTATTATTAGCATAATATATGTTGTTGCGTCCAAAAGTAGACATATGTACTAATGATGAAATCCGTACAGACTTTTCCACTGTGGTACAAGCTATTTCTCATATTACAAATTCTTTTCCAACTGCTAACTTCCTATGTTCGGGCAGATTTGACTATTTCCAGATCAAAAAGTTCCATGTCTGTGGCGATTTCTCCATGTCAGCCTCCTTTTCCACTATTTCCCTTAAATAATCACCACAGAAAAGTATGTCACGGCACCTTTTTCCTATGTCTCCTATTGTATGTCCTATTTCCCCTACATGAAAAGCCATGTCTGGCTCCTCTGATACCTATGTCAAGATTTGGTCTTTCTTTTCCAATCGATTTCCTCCCTGGTACACTCCTTTTCTACCCATACAAAAGCAGACATGGGTCAGATTTTCAGAAAATGTACAATTGGCAGTTGTACACATTTAGTATATTCTGCTAAATTAGGCTGCAATTTGGTCAATATTATGTAAATTCCTGTACATTTGGCATTGCATTGATTCTAGCAATCTGTTTGGTTAGGTTGAACTGTATTTTGAACTTTATTTTGGTCTAAAATTTGGTTTATTGGAGAGGATTGGTGAAGATGAATTGTACATTTTCTGAACATCTAACCCACATGAGTGTTATGTAACATTATCCACTACCCCTGACTGTGGGCACACCAGCTATCTTTGTAGTGTAGCAGTGTTACATAACACATCCAATACATCTTTTCTTCCTTTCTCTTTCTCCCTCTCTCCCTCTCCCCTCCCGCTCACCCCCCCTCCCCCGCTCACCCACCCTCCCTCTCCCTCTCACCCTCCTTCTCCCTCCCAGTCATGTTGGGGTAGGAATACATCATGGTACATATGGGTGAAAAGGAGTGGATATTTGGAAAAGGAGTGGATATTCGGAAAAAGAAAAGGATATTCCAACAAGAAAAGGATATTCCAAAAAGGAAAAGTATATTCCTAAAAGGAAAATGATAATCCGAAAAGGAAAAGGACATTGGCAAAAAGGAAAAGAAAGTTGACGAAAAGGTATTGGATATTCCAAAAAGAAAAGTCTTGGATATTTGATTTTTCCTATTTCACGTTTATATCCTTTCAGATTGGGGACAAAACAGCTGTTAATCATTTATGTTTTTGCGAATTGGACTTCTGCTTGAGTATTTGTCTTCTACATAATATTACCCAACAGAAGTAAGAAACACTTGTGTTTGTATAATCATTTAAAGTGTCGGTACAGACAAGATAATTCTTTACTAGAAGACTATTTGTACCTTCATTAATGTATGTTACATGTTCATAACGACGTTGATTTTAAGGAATTGTTGAACATGTTTTCAAAATATTAATTTGTGTATTCTTTTTATTTTTGTTATCATTTTTTATTTTTAAGAATACCTATATGTGCACATTGTAACCACGCATATGACTTGGCTTGGATAACTAGGTAACAGCACAGCTATTCAAAAAATTATTATTTTTATTCTTTCAAACTTATTCATTCGATACTTCGGGGGGGGGGGGCAGTGTTATGTAAAATTACGTAACATTGTGTAACCTCATTATCTATCTAATTATCACTTATTAATTATATTATCTCATTATTAAAATCGCTAATTATACTTAGCTATCCAGTACTGTGCAAGTCTACTTATTCATGCTAAGCCATAGGTATTACATAAGGGCTCCGCCCCCTACTCTTTACCCACATCCTGTAGGAACATGTGTGGTCAGATTCTAGTTCATTAAATCAGTTGCTTAGTTCTTCTCACGAAGACCACACGTTCGTTTGCTATTCTTCCATTCATACCTTAACAGCACCATGTACAAATCACTCAACACGTCTTTAGTCTATCAGCTCCCGCGTGCTACTGCTTTATTCATCTAGCTTTATCTCTTAAGTCAGGCGCTCGCCACGAGGCGGCGGCACCATCCAGTGGTATCCAGACATACAGTATGGCTTTTCCTTAGTCACCAAAAATTTCCCCAGACTCACTTTTTCATATATTATTTTGTTCATGGCAGGCAGTTGATGTTTACAAGAAGAAGAATTCTGACACTCGTGAGGCTCAATATCCGACTCGAGATCATTAATAGCAAAACCGTGCATCACACCATCCAAGATATAATGTGAGTGTAATCCATTTCATTTCCATTTGACAGCAGTTTTATCCATCCTCTAGGCCGTAATTGTGCCCGAACACCTTCCACCACAGGCCAATCAACCGATTCCCAAGCAGAAAAATATAATTTGGCCAAATCCGGCTCCGTTAGAACTGAAAAACGATTGTCAAATTCTGCAAAAGGAAGGTTTTTGTGCTTGGGTCAGCCATCTTGCTATACCATAGCTTCCGCTTCCAGCTTGCTCAGTGAGCCGCCATTTTGAATCACCTGTTGCATTTGTTGAAAAACCTTAGTGCGCTCTGTATTGAAGAACTGGCTTTCCATCTCCAGTTCCCTTGGCATCAAATCGGACAATTTACCAACAATGAAGTAACACCAAGAGCTAGCCTAAGATACTGCTTGCCGGAAGCCTTGTACGTGAGACATATGAGATATGCAACATATATCCCTCGATGTTGATATCATATGTCATCAAATACAAGTAAACCTTCGTGCAGCCATACAGCAACTCTCTAGTGGTTAGTTCATCGAAAGCCTTTTTAGGCACAATACAGAACTCTTGCCTCAAACACGTGTGATCACCGATAAACCCACCTAGTATGCTCTCGGTCCAAGGAGAGCCCAATGACTGGGGATAAGTGTTGACCGTACATTCACGCAACCCTTTGGCGTAGAAACCTTGAGGAGGACTGCTCCCAGCTGTCATGGAGACATTAATATCGGCCAACTTTCCGGCAAGCGACATTAACTCTTCTTCCAAGTGAGTATCCTCCTGTTTCTCCTGCAAAAGCTTTTCAGCAGCCTCTACAGCTTTGCGTTGGCTGTCCACAGCATCATAAATTAATCGTTTGTATTCAGCAGTACACTTGTCAGGTAAGTAATCTCACCAGGAACATGTTCTTCTGTTACTCTTCCACCTTGATTTTTGCAATGGCAGCTATCGTTGTGTAGAACCCTTCTGCCATACCGCCTGTTTACTCGCTTTTAGCTGAACATGGAGGTCTATAATGTCTCGAGCGGCAGGTCTTGCAATCTATCTATTTGCGCATCGACACAATTCCATGACAAAACAATGTTTCTGGTTTTTTTCTACCAGCACACCAAGAGATACATTTTTTCTACAACCTCTTAGCATTATGCCAGTGTCTTTCTGATTCAAACTTGTGACTCAGGAAAGTCATGTGATCCTTAGACGAACGTACTTCTTTCCAAGAAGCACCATGCCCACTTCATATCACCATTCCCACATTTGGGAATACTCCTCGAACACAATCTATTTCTCCTCAGGAGGAATGAGTCAGCTGACAGTAAGAAGACTTGTCTTATTACTGTCTTTCATTAAAGATGCCTGTATCTTTATTGTTCTTTTGTCCCTATATTCGTTAAAACCAGTAGCACAGATTTAAGCAAAGCAGCTACCATCAAGAGCAATTCATCTATTCTTACCACTAGTCCTGATAGCGTTTGCAAGTTTGAAGAGGCTTCACCAACAGGGGATGAAGTGTAGCACTAAGCACCAAGTAGTATGTATGTCACTTTTATTACAACAAACTGATTAATAATGTAGGGTGTAGTTCACTTTACCTGACTGATACGTGTGAGGACCCATCGGGAGAGGACAGCTTGAGGGTGTATTCTGCTCCTCCTCCAGTTGTATTCCACCCTTCCTCACATAGTGTCCTGTGGAGTGCTGTGACACCACCATTATCCAGTAGATGTGTTATCCCCAGGGACTGGAGCTGTAGGAAAAGGCTCACGGTCTGACTGTTGGATAGAGTTGTACCAATTACCATTGTAAGTTGGCCAGGTTTACTGCAGCTAGCAAGGTAGTTTGTAGCCGTCTTCCACTCCTCAGTCAGAGTGTCACTGGTGGACTCTATGAAAATACCATCAGGTTGCTTGAGCCTTAGTTTTACCATCTGGTCGAGGAGCCTCAGACATGTTCCCACATGTTCCATATTCACATCTGACATCTTTTCTCCTTCCACTACAAACCATTCTCCCTCCTTTTCCAGGTTTACGTTTGTACCAAATCTTTCTGTACTCAAACTTTGAAAAATGAGAAGAAAATTAGTTCTAGAAGTGAATCATCCATGTTATTGAATTACTCAGGTTTCTTGATGTAATGTATAAAGGTAAGAGGTATATATACTCAAGACAACAAAGAATATATATGTACATATCAATCTCACCATAGGGAATTTTCATTCCTTTGGCCCAATGAAATGATTTGACCCAATGAAATGTTTCAAAGGTAAAGAAGCCTTGAATAAAAATTAATCTTGGTATGAACACACCACCAAGGTGATGTTGGACTTTGTGTAAAAAGTTTATTATCGAAGAACCCTGAATTAATTGATTGGTAATCTGTTATTTCTCTAGCTTCACTATTAGAGCATGGACCAAGCAGTAGCTTCAGTAACATATAAATATAAGTGTATTACTTATTTCAGCCAGCCATTGTCTCTCATATCTAAATAATCTTCACTGAAATGAATCACTAAAATAACTATAATGATGTCGTTTTAGGAGTAACAACTAACATCACCTAAATAGAGTGGACATTTGTTTTTAAGAAAAATCAAAATATCACCTGCACTTGACTTTGAACTTTCCATCAGGAGACTTCATGAAGATGGATTCACCATTAGTGGTGGCCTTCCACTGTTGACCAACAAACAAAGAGATATCAATATCTCCAACATCAACTAACTTCACACCATGGTCATACAGCTTTAGATGGCACTCCAATACTGCAAGGGTAAACATACGCTTGCTGGCTTGCAGCGGGGATCTTAAGGTCAGTGTTCCACCGTCTAGTGAAGGGGCATTAGTGACAAGCTCCTCCACCAACTGTAACCATTCTGCTAAAGTTGTTCCATCCTCATCAGTATTTGTCTTCTCCCATGTGTCAGTCTCCAGCTGGATGTCAGACATCACTTTACCAGTAAGAGCAGTGAAAGCTCTGGTCAATGTAAGGTCAGCAGCTCGGTTGGCTCTCAGCACAATCTCACCAGGATCATGTTCTTCAATCTTGATGGTCCTTTCAGTGCCATGGACATTTAGTTTTAGGCCATCCTTGCCAAACCTATATAGATATTCAGAACACATATTTGAACACATATTTGAGACACTTCTCAGACCTACAGCTTTTTGATGTAAAATTGTGAAATAAATACAAATAATGATGTATCACAAAACTTTAATAATCACTTAATAGTAATGACACATGCTACTTGGACTATCTAAGATGATAACGATAGTGTTTGCTAATGAAAACTAACTCACTGTGATGGCATAATTCTCGCAATGGTTTGATTGTAAATGTTCTTCCTCTCTTCAGGGCTGCTTGCCAAGCGGAGACAGCTTAAGGCATTACTCACAACAGCTTGCCCTTCAGGAAGGAACGCAAAGCCTGTCTTACTCCAACATTTACGACAGGCTTTGATGGTGTTTTCTGATGTAAGTCTCACAGTTTGCTTTTTATCTAGTATGTCATTGAGGGTAAAATCAGTGATTTCTCTTAAAAACTTCAGATTTTTATTCTGTCTACAAGGCAATAATAAGGAGACAGGCATGTGCCAGGGTTTCCTAAATGTCGCTTGTAATGCAAGGACAACATTAGTTATGAAAACCAGTCTTTGTTTGTTGGCCTCAAGCATCTCGACCAAAAATACCAATGTATTATTCAGTTCTCTTTTACTTGCAATAAAGCACAATATCCAGTCTATATATGACAGGTCAGGTTCAAAGGTCTTAAGGTATTTCGCAGCACTATACTCAAGGAAAGACTGATGTGGCCATAAAATAGGGGTTTCCAGTTCTGGTTCGGCCACAGTTTTCTTACCAATGAGAACAAATGGAATATTCTCCAAATCTATGTCATTCTCTTCCATGTCATTTACAGAACATTTCTTCTCTTCAAAGAGCGATAGAAAACAAACTTTGTAAAACTTTCGTAGCATATCTTCTGGTGGGTGCAGGTTATCTCTTTCACAGGCAAGTTTTTCCATCTTCCCATATATCATCATTCTAGTGAGGCCTGTGAGTTTGTCAGCTGCTACCTTTCCAGCCTTAATTAGTATACAGAGCATCACAAGTATAAGCGGAATAGTCAGCAGACCATACAGTCTTCTGTCTTCATCTGTTGCTGTCGTTATTCGTTCTGTTATTTTCTTTGTTCTTTCATCATCAGCATTTGGGTCATTGCTGAAGTATTTAGTGACAAAGTCCATTATCTTGGGTTTGTCAAAGCCTTGAATTTCTACCCTCCGTATGTAGGAGGTATGTACAATATCATCTAGGACAGGATGGTGGGTACGAGCACCACATATGATGATGCGCTTCCCTAACTTCATCTCACGCTTTAGATCAGTAATCAACTGAGACATCTTGGCAGTCTCGTCAAGACTGTCATAGACGATGGCTGTTTCTTGTGGATATTGGACATAATGAGCTTGTGCAGAATGACTCTGGTCACCACATCTCTCATCATATACTGCTTTAACAGTTTCATCAAGAGTCTGTTTACAATCCTCTGGCCGAATATAGACCAGGTTCTTGACCCCCTTTAGAATTTGGAAGGGACCTTCTGTTTTGTTGATGATTGCATCTCCCCAGACATTGGCAATATGCAGCATGGAGCAGCTCTTGCCTGCTCCAGGCACAGATTGGAATATGACATTGTGTGACCCGGCAGACAGGGCATCCTCCAGGGTCATATCCTGGGTATTGTTACTGAAAGCATAACATGGGAAGCTAATGTGACTGGATGTAATCTCATGGTTCATGATTCTTAAATGGACAAATTACAGCAATAATAGCAACCCCCAAAGTATTTCTAACCAGTGAACAAACCTTGGGTTAGCAGCACCCTGGCCAGAGACAAGTCTGAGGTTGGTGTAGAGCTTTGCTAAATCAACAACACTGTCGCTGTATGCATGGCTTGTCTTGCAGATGTTCAGATTGTGAGAGAACTCTTTGTTGTCCCTGATCAAGGACTCCACCCATTTCCCGTCTTAAATAAAAATAAACTGATTAATAATCTCAAAAAAACATACCTTTTAGTATTTAACAAAGTTTTCTTAACCTATTCCAGAATAATGTTACTAAAGCACTGTGTTTCTAGAAAAAAAATTGCGTCACCATGGTATGTTTCATTTGATGATATCACTGCAAACGTCACATCAGATATCACTGCAAACGTCACATCATTAGAGGATGGGATATAATAAGGTCAGCCTTGCATCAACATAACATCACAAAGTTTTTTGTGTCTCGTGGATTTACTACCGAATCCACAGCTTTCAAACTGCATGATTACTAAGACAAGGCATAGGATTAAGGATAGAACATTCACAAAATAACCTCAAAACGATTATTATTAAGAAATGGACGGCAATTCTTGCCACATGGAAACAAGAAGTGGGATTCATCTAATATGGATATCTTATTTTGCGTAAATTGACAACATAACTGTGTCTTGCTTTATCAAAAAGAGTCCCATGTCAGCGGAATCAATTTTGGAGTTGGCTATTGGATGGGTAAGCACCAGGAAAGAGCTTTCCAATTATGTATAGAGCTTAATTTGTAGGCCTATCAGGTATATTTATACATTTGTATTTAAGCGATGCGGTTACTGGAGGACCTGGAAACTGAGATATTCAAGGTCAAACTTTTCTTTGATGTGCCAACCTTGGTTACGGGCATTTGTTATTGGCCAATTTCTATGAAATTTGGGACACATTTTACTATCTACTAGGGCCATAACATATAAAAAATCAATTGATTTACTTTTTATTTTTTTGCACGGTAAACATTGGCTGAAATTGGGGCAAAACAAAATTCAAGTAAACTTTTGTGGGATTTATGTTAGGTGCCTCATCATGCAAAATGACCAGTTCATATGATCGGATTATTCCCAGATTTTGGACAGATATTATTCACTACTAGGGCCACTTTATATAAAAACAACAGTGCATTTGATTTAATATTTTGTGTTTTATTACCCTGATAACATGAGCATAATATTCTGTACAAAACATGTTGGTGCAGTGTTCGCAATTATATACATAATAACACCTTTATAATTCATTCTAACAAAACAAAATGTACAACAGTAATAACCAGTAATAATCAGTAATAAAATCATTAAGCTGCTACCATTTCTGTTACCCTTTCCCTTACCAATACCCCTTCCTGGCCAACGTTGCTGCACATTTCCACTGCCCCTCTGCCTACCTCTCTTTGCTGGAGGAGGTGCAACCTCCCCATCAAAAGAAGATTCTGAAGATTCCTTTGCCCTTCCCCTAACTGTTCCTCTACCCCTACGTCTCCCTCTTGCTTGAGGCTCCCCAACAACCTCCTCCTCAGAAGAAGAAGATTCTTCACCACCTAGTTGTAATGATTCGTCAGAAAAAGATTCCCTGTCCCTTTCCCTTCCTCTACCCCTTCCTCTTCCCCTCCCTCTACCTCTTACTGCAGGAGCCTGTACACTGTAGCCATCACCCCCACTCCCTGGCCCTTTAGTGGGTTTGGGGCACATAATGTCTTTGGTTTCTTCGGTACAAAAATCATGAATAGAATTAAAAAGATTTTGTAGAAGATATATCACTCAAGTCGTCATCTTCGAAAGTTTCATTTTATTCATCCAATATTTCGCCCTATAGGGGGGGGGGGCTTTGTCAGGGATAATGAGTTTTTGATTGGAATTAAAAAGATCAGTCCAGGAGAAGGTACAATGGGTGGGTTGTCCCTCAGGACATCACCCTCAGCAACAGTAAGCATTTTAAATGTACCACTATTTTCAGGGCCTACAAATGACCTGAAAGAAATAATACCAGGTTTGTCACTTGAAAATTCAAAATGAAAATACCCTTTGATACCTGGACAAGATTTGGAGAAAGGTGTCAGGAATGCCTGCCAGTCGTACAATGGAACAAGACACAGTACCCCTTTCATCACCTACAAGTCAGGCCTGGTTGACCCCCCTCCCCCCCCCCCCCCCCTAGCGTACTGCGCTGCACACTTACTTGTAATTGCTGAAGAGAAGAAATGTTGTCCCGACGAAACTGTTTTCTCAAGAGACCAACGCCCCAGTCGGGGGCAAACTTAGTGTGCCCAGTAATCAAAAGTTAAGTGTAATAGACCTGTGCCTTCCAGTAAGGACACACCACATCAAATAGGCCAAAACATACCTATTCTTGTTTTGGCCACTACAATTATCACAGTTAAGATCTAAATCTTTCTCCCCCAGGCAATGACCTGACAGCACAGTGACCACCACAACATCGTTCACGAGTGACCAGACCATCCTTGTTGAAGGATTTTAGCGAAACAGTCAGCAAGTTTTGGCTAATCCTAGAAGTGATTAGAGAGAGAAGAGAAAATAGAAATATAACAATTTAATCGTTTGCAAAGGAAGAAATTAAACATAATGCAGGATTGTAAATGAGAATACAAAATAATGATTCTTAGCAAATAATCATGTTATTATGAACAGCTATGCAATGTTCAGTATTAATGGGCACAACAAGATTCATGATAACACTCACTTGTAAAGGAATATAAAGGTAGCTTTGCAAATAGGCTTGTTAGATACCCTGTAGTGGCTCTTTGGGTGTTTTCTCTCTCCCTTCCATTGGCGCCCCTTCTTCAATGGACTGCATCGATCACTGTTGTCAGTAACAGTATTGAAAACGCCAAAGAGTGCCATGTCAAGCTGATCTGAAATAACAGTATAACAAAAATATGAAATGATGTTGTGACCCACCAAAATATCACAAATCTTAAATCCTTCTAGAGTAGAAGATTCCCTGCAGTTATCCTATGTAATTAGTTATCCTATTGTAATTAGTTATCTGTGTCCTTATAATTGAACAAAGTACAGCTTAAAATACTGAATGTGTATTATACATGCATGTATGGGCAAAGAGGCAATAGAGAAAACATTATTTAAAATTACGTTGATGGATTTGATCATGTTCCAACCGATGAGAGATGCACTGTTCCACAGGGAACTGGTCTATGCATGGCACATTGTTGAACAAATAGCAGTTACAACGGAAATGAACAAAATCCTAGATTTCAATTTGCCCAAAAATGACATGTTGACACACATGATGCGTTTTTGACCCTACATTCCACACAAGACATTAAGGAATTTCAGACGTCCCAATTAAATAGTTACTTCCCTGATCTTGATGCTTCCAAGTCCCGACGCACGAACAAAACCATGCGAGGTTAAACCTCTACTGATCAAATTTAGAACATTTAGATATACCCACAATATATCTCTCACACATAACAGCATTGGATTATACATTTGATTGACTTCCAGGGATGTACATAGCATAGTTTTCAGATCACCTCCCCCAGTGTGTCAACACACACCTAAACCTTATACTTACCTAAATCTTGAGCACTTTTCCTGTTCCTTGCCTGCATATTGGTCAACAATAAGAATAGGTTGTGATTCTTCCTCAGCTTTTTCCTCATTTGTGTCCTGAGTTTCAGGAGGATCTAGGACGTCTGGTTCTCCATCCGAGTCAGATTCCAATGTCTCTTCTTCCTCGTTGAACACAAAATATTCTTCGATGAGGTTACACCATTCAGAGTTGTCAAAAAGACCTCCCAAATTGGCTCGAGCGATGTGATTAAGAGCTTCTGCGATGGTGGCCTCAGCTTCCTTGTTTACATATTAAAACTTTGTCCATTTAAAACTTTGTTGGAGAGTAAAACACATCTTGAATCGTCTTGAATCAAGGAAGAACTGGTCGCTTCAATTCAAATCCAAGACGACACTAGAAGCTGGCGTAAGCCAGAAGTTGATCTTTCTGAGCGGCTGGACCAATCACAGTGCTGTATCCACTACACATGGGCTCCCTGTGGGCAACAACTGTTTATGCCAAATGCACTTGGATAGAGCTCTGTGATTGCTTAACAAACATGGCCATTCAAAAGCGAAGACAGCAATTGGATAGAGGAGAGATTCGCGTCTTTCCGATGATACCAAATGTGCTGGGGTACCCTATGCTCAAATGTCCATGGCGTACAGGTGAATTTAGTGAAAAATCGCATCTGGCTCCTTTGTTTAAACCCATCCAACCGTGTTATAAAAATGTTTACCGGCCATTATTAAGTGTAAACTATTGGGTTTTTTTAAAAAATACTACCCAGTCTCACAAAAAACATATTAAAGATTAATATTATGGGGGAAAAAAATCGACTGAAAAAGTCCTATACCACATTTGGTGGCCTATATCTCAAAACGAAAGTTGCCGACGTGTGACTTTTTTTTAATATATCGCATCTCATCTGGACTTTTCCATCAGCGTACCATGGTGCATCCCAGGCTAATGTGACAAGTGTAGATGCAGCGGAATCCAGCGGAATGGTTAGTAAGTAAAGCTTTATTGTAATTTGCAAAGAGAAATTTATTCTAAAATGAACATGACCATGATTATAGATTTCTATACAGTTCAGAGTTCTTATTACAGATATAGTTAGTTTAAAACCTTCCCTGCCGATATCAAAAAGTTGAGGTCAAAATTATTTTAATCAAAAGAGATAAATGGATTTCTGAAGGGCTTGTTCAAAAAAAAATTTGCACTGACCACAATGAATTTAAATTTGTAGTTATTTTTAATTAATATATCCCCGTTTGATTGACTTAACACAGGCTTCATTTTGCGGATATGTTTAGTGAAATACTACATTATGTTACTCTAATTAATCTGGCCTGAAGAGCATTCAACACCAGAAACAATGTTGTGCCCAATACTAAATCATGTCACTTGACAATTGATGTGATCTCAACATGGATACTTGAGTCTTAGTGACTATGTGTCCATGAGATGCACCATATTGATGATACAATAATAACTTTGTCATGGAGAGGAGTTCAACTAGAATGATGATACCCATGACTCCCATTCCCCGTCACATGGTTACAAGAGACTAAGGACTGTTCATTGTCCTGCATATGAGGTTGATTATATTCGCCAAGTAAGCCAAGAAACAAAGAGGCCATAGTCCAAGTTGCTTCTGGGCTTACAAGGTTTCAGAAAAGTAAAAGCAGCAAAGATCAAATACTTACAATGTCTCATCCCCTGCTCTGATGGAACCAGCGTTTCTTGTGATTGTGGTGTCTGGGGTGGTGTAGGCCCAGCAGGTTCATATGGTGGTGCAGGTGCAGGATGCTTATAGCATGGTGCATGCTGTTGGGATGGTGCAGGCTGGGCTTGCTGATGGTCTGGTGCAGGTTGAGTCAGCTCATGATCAGGCCTGGGCTGGGCAGGCTCTTGGTCAGGCATACGCTTGGCAGGCTCATGGTCAGGCACAGGCATGAAAGGCCCAACATGGGGCAGGTTCTGGGGTTCTTCAGACCAACCACTCACAGCTTCTCCACTGAGTGCTGCAGGATAACCATGAATACAGATTAATAAAAGCAATACCATAGATTCTCAAATACCACATCACAGACATGAGAGAATTTCAAGCAATATAACTAAGTTTTTGTTGTGATCAGGTAAAACTAAAGGCAATATGCTCATGACAAGAGAGCTGATGACCTTACATAGGTCATAGTGGGGAAGGGATTGCTGTATTCTGATGGGGGTTGATCTTAAAAGTGATGATATTCATGAGTTTTAATAAAGCAGTTGTTCTAGACTAGTATTTAATTTCCAGAAGGTATGTTTGCCCTTTGTCACAGAAGATGTTGTAGATACATGATAGATAGTCATCTCAGGTACCTCTTAGTCCAGAAGTAATACTGTGTATAAGTTGAATTGAATTGAATTTAAAAAAATACTTTATCCCACTGAGGTTGTACAGTTACAAGTAAGATAGTTAGAAACATTTGACAAATAATTAACTGTCCAGAGTGAATGGTGAAAAAATGACTTGCTGCAGTTAAAACATCTTTACATGGATCTAAAGGGATATATGGATGTCAACACACATGCCAAATAGCAGCTCCTGTTATTCTTTTGATATGGCCTCATTATCATCATACATGTGTTCATCTCTGATGTTTGTACCAAAGGCATGGGAACTATTATAGAGTCAGGATTGTGTAGTAGTTACTATAATATGTAGGAGAATCTCTGAGAAGGAGGGAGACAACCAGACACAAGAGAATTCTGTTTCCAACTAAAGTATAGGTTTATTCATGTAGAGCTCCTCACAGGAACAGCCCACATGTTACTGCTACATTGTTAATAGGCCCCTTCATCTCAGATGAGCAGGTATGAGTCATGGAGGGAGGGGCAAAGGCAACTCTAGCTGGATAGCAGGATCAGTTGGCCCCTCTAGTGGATTGATGTTGTTGCCCCCTCTAGTGGATTGCTTCTGAGTCCAAATATTGTGCAATAATAAATAAAATCATTACCTTCAGTGTGGGGACGAAGGCTCTCAGGCACACACCCACCTGTGGAAATCATAGTTATATCATAAAGAGATTGAGAGTATGAAATATGTTTACACCTAGAGAATTACATAGACCAGAATAGCTGTTGATATGTAATGTGGAGAGCAATTCCCATCTATTTCCCATCATTTGGTGTCAGCATTCACATCAACTACTACAGAAATATCCTACCATATTCCACAAAAGTGTTGCTTATGACCAATTAAGTATTCTATAAATCAAGCTGACAAATGCCAGTATCTTGTTTGGATAACAAGACCCAAATTTTATCTTTCCATGATTTCAACAATCCTGTAACCTGACGTAGTCAGTATGTGATCTGTTTCAGGAAAATGAGTCAAAAGTGTTTTATTCATAAGATCTCTTTATTGAACTGTTCTGAGTTTTAGTTTCAGAGGGTTTAGCAGTTATAGTCATATAAGTCCATGTCACACATTTCAGGAATTGTATCAGGACATTGTATCAAATATATCTTTGCGTTTTGAAGGCCTTCATGTGGGCTATATTTAGTTATTTTACTGGTAAGTACCCATCCAGAAACATTGCAAACAGTTTTTTTTAAAGCATATAAATATTAAGCTTAAAATATAGAATTACATAGTACATATCCTAGTCTTTACCACCATTGGATTCAGCTTGATCTCTTTTCAAATATGGTGATATCACAAAATCCATAAATTGCGACCCATGACTGAATTTCACATATATATAGACAGAACCACCCGGAATTTGAGGCAGGAGTGCATATTCAAGACGCAGAGTATTGAAGTGTTGTTCTGTGTTTATTTCACCCTTTAGACTAAACTAATGATAGATTAAGATGATCTACCACGGTTTTGAGGAATAAATTGTTAAATGATTAGTTCTTTAGCTTGATGCGGTTTGAAAAGCACCAAAGAAGGGAACTGGGCAAGATCAGAAAGCCCACATGCACACATTGTACCAAAAACTAGCTTGGACACCTGTGGGTTCCAGGCACACCTGTATCAACAAGACTGCACCTGAGAGGTATAGCAGCTATTTTAGCAGTTGCAGTTGTGCAAGAAAGTTTCATGCCCACCACCCTAACAAGAAAGAATATATCACTACTCTATTACCAGAAGGCACAGTAATACTAAAGGGACTACTTAACAGAGAATTTTATCAATGTTTTTTTTAGTTCAGGGGTTATAATTGTTATATATTTATAAACATAATATATTTAGAACATTGTTGTAAAATATTATGCACCATCTTCATTGTCAGTGAATGACACGGTTGTAGCTGATATGTGCCTTAATATAAAACATAAGGTTGTAAAAGATAACTTACAGAGCTGCTCAATAGCATCTTGTCTTCCCATTTCTTTCAAAGTAAAGAGCAGGTCACTGTCTCCTGCCTTGCCTCTAGCCTGCTTCCACTCCCGCAGTACAGCTGCTGCATTCTCAAACCTGCTAGCTGGTGTGGCTTGGCGTCTTGCAGTTTCTTCAAGGATGCTTATTTCATTCCTGTGGACCCCGATGTGGACTGCCAAGTCCTTCCAGTCATTGCTGACTGCTTTGGCTACTTTGCCATACGTTCTCTGTAGTTCAGCATCTGTATTACAAATTGTATTTGTGAGAAATATATATATATGTAGTGAACTCGGTTCGGGACTCTTAGCTTAGGAATAAAAACAGAACAAGGATTACTCTCATACTCTGGTTTTATTGCCTCACAACCTGACAGACCAACCTTTGTGGACCAGCCACAAAGGGAACATGAATGCTGTAAAACAGTATAAAACAGGGTGTGGAGAATAAGGAAACATCACATATTCTCATAAAAGCAGAGTTAAAGGTAAGCAACACCAGAGATTGGGTAAGAACACATAAAAGGACGTTTCAATAGTATAAAATGGCAATATACAAGGAGAAGACACAATAATTATAAAGAGATAAATACAAATAATAGTAATAAGACACAAGACCACTCTTCCAGGGTCTGTGCTTCGGATTGATCCGAGAGCCCTCAACCGCCCTCTGGTGTCAGTCCGAAAGGACTGGACTCAACCAGTCTCGGACTCCCGGACTCCCGGACTGTACTATTGCGGAACCCGTAAAAACACACGACCACTACATATATATGGTCAATTCTCATGAAACGGGCCCACAGGCTCTCCCTGGCTTCCATGGGTGATATATTGGAAGGGGATGACAGTATAAAAATTTAAGTTATATCGACAGATGCAGCATAGATCGGGCTTTCAGGGGAAGTATGGTTTTGTGTATCGAGAATAAATAATAAATATTTTATGCGCAATAAACAGCCTAAAATCGACCATTTGTCAATGAAGATATACAAAATCGTATGAAAACGATCACCACTAAGTCCATACATTACTCCCAATAATTACATTTTCTGTTTGTAATTATACCCCAATGTATTGCCTATGGACCAAAATATATGTTCATGAAATATTTTTTACTTCCCCTATTTACATTTTTATTTTTGTAGATTTTGTGTGTTGTGTTCCAACGCCCTTTTGATGAGCTCATCTAGTTATGAAAAATAAATATTTAGTTATTACTGTTATGCCCAAATCGCTCTCCAAGAGTTTGTCTTTGGATTAAAATGTTAAAAAAGGACCTAAAAACAACAGTGTTTATATCCGACCTGAATGAGTAAAGAAAATCCAAGTTGGGGAATCCCTAACGTTGGGTTCCAACGCCCTTCATTTACAGTACAATGTCTACAAATATATAGATTAGTCAACAAAAATGTAACACTTGAAGTATCTATATATTGGTTTATGCTATGATTTTTAGAATTTTGTCCAGGAGTAATTTATAACTTCTTTAGACTGAATCTAAGTGCCAACGTCCAACGCCCTGTTGCGTTCCAACGCCCTCTGTAAGATGTTTGCAATGCTAGGGGTATTTCCCTCCGAAATAAATTACTTGATTGATAATAATGATAATTTACCCTTACCTGACGTTTACTGGCCGGAGAAATACAAAAGATTATTAGAGAAGTACCAGAAAACAATGATGATGACTCAACACCAATTATGGCGTTCCAACGCCCGTTCCAACGCCCACAAAAACATGAAATATAGATCTCCGTAAAATATGGACAAAACAATATTTTTTCAATGAATTTTCAGTTGAATACTTAGTGTAGCAGCTATTCTTCATGGTATAATATTAAACAGGAATTTTAGAATTTTATTCAAGGGTGTGGCAAGGGCGTTGGAACGCAACACATGACAATGCATGCATCTCTAGCTTTCTCAATATAAGGGTTCCCAATTTTAGATGTGGACCGTTAGACATGTGTACAATCGATCATGTGAAGGATTAGTAGTTCCAATGAATTCAATTTTTGACACCCAAGTGACCCCATTTCGTGAGAACTGACCATATATATGCACAATGTATTTGGTGTTTATTGGAAGAGAGAGACATAACTATTACTGGAGCATGTGATGGAATGTCATTCCTTCATTAAACACTAATCTAAGCTGATGCTTATTCAGCCTTCAAGTACTTGAATGTTTGAATTGTGTTGCGCGGCTCTGGATCGGTGTATGCTGAACCAGAGCCAGACTCATGCAGCTATTGGGTATGCGACAGCTGTGTTTGTTCGAGTGGGTATTTGTTGTATGAGGGCTCTGGTCGCTGATATGGTAGTTTGTTTGCATTAACCATCAGAGGTCGTGGTAATCTGTGTGACTGTCTTTTAAAGAATTTTAATCTATATACTACTCTGTAAACCTTTGTGTATTGATGTTGTTATGTATTATACACCATTTGTCAGTACATTGTACTTTCATACTAATTGCCTGTTTATGTATGTTGGTTGGTTCACAGCTGTGGTCAACCCTGGGTTTTGAGTGGAAGATTATTAAACAGAGTGTGCTAGTGAGGTCTGATAGATCCTGTCATTGGCGTTGTTCTTTGATCTGATATATTGAGTTCCCATAGTCGGTTGAGGTTATCGATCAGACATTAAAGAATATCATTTGATGGCAAGGTGCTGAAAGAAATATTATCCATATATATGTTCTTCAGGCCATACTTTGTAAAATAGGTTCATGAAATTGGGTTCAGGCGCACCCTTTACCAAAAAGCTGTATAAATGTGATTTAGTTCTCACCTGGCGTAGTGTTGACTAAGTCAGCCAGCATAGGTTTGCCAATTGCCACAAGACCTTGAGCGAGTTTCCTTCGCCTCTCCTCAGCATCTGGTATCTTGCGTTCCAACCCCATCAGCATTAGAAAGGGCAGGTGTCTGTACACACCATGGCCAGAGAGGTCAAGCAAAAAGTTAGGGTCCATATTCAGACCCACGCCCAGCTCCATCCATCCCTCACCGATGAGCTGGGATAGTCGAAGCTGGACAAGTTCGTCCCCTAGGTCTTCTATAATATCATTAATAGTCTTTGTAAACTTGTGGGGCAATCTATGAGGTAGGGTCATTGATTGTAATGATTAACTATTGTCTAAGTTACTATTTATTTTTGTATAATGGTATGCAACGTAAGAAACCATTGACCATGTCGACACACATCTTTATTACTATGACTAAACGAATGGCCTTTTTTTGTAATAAAATAAAATATCTCTTTAGATGAAACTAACGCCTTACCTTGGAGGAACTCATCAACAGTGCAGTTCTGCTTGAATACCTCATGGGCATCTATGTCGCTAGAAACCTTCCCTAAAGTTGAACCAAATCTTAGTAAACAAACTGAGCCAGTTAGGTATGTTAAATAGATTGGGAAATGATCTATCCCATCATGCTCAAAATATGCAGTTAAATCTTTATAATAATATTATGTGGAATAAACTGCTGGTTCAATATGAATACCCCAACCCAGCATTTACATTAACAAAATATACATATATTAAAACATGTAGCATTGAAATGTTAGCAGATGCAATTCTGATGAACTTTCTGAGAACTAATAGTTTAAACAATCATGAGAGATTGATTAATCATTGGACATACCTGATGATGCAGCAGACATTGTTGTGAAGGCCTGAGCCACAGCTGAAAGTGAAAGTATATTCTTATACATATGTAGTGAACCACATATTTGTGGGGGTGTGAGTCTAGACTTCTCATGGTAACAAGCAGCTAGTCGTTTGGACCAGGTTTTATTACTGAAACACCAGATTAAAGCAATAGAATAAGCAAAGTAACAGCTTCAATTGAACAACAGATATTCCGGACCTAGGGACCATAGTCACCCCAGCCTTTCCCTATGATTCCATAGAGTTGTGAGTCACCATCCTGAACCCGCAAAAGGACTGCCCCAATGGCTGTATCAGTTGCATTAGTGTCCAAAATGAACTGTCCTGATGCTTGTGGATACACCAATACAGATATGGATAGCAAAGCTATTAAAAGCCCCATCAAGCAGTGTCCTGCAACAGTTTCACAAACTTGTTTAAGCTCAGGATGAATTGGCAGTGATATGATACAAACCAAAAAAATATTGGATTGCCTTAGTGTTGGTAGGAACGGGCCAATCATCCACTGCTCATGTGTTCTTCGGGTCAGCATGTATCCCCTCCTTGATACAATTTGCCCCAGATATACAGAACAGCTTACAATTTCTTGGTTACCGTTTCAACTCTGTCAAACACTATGCCCGTCTTTGCTCTAGCCTCATCCAGATCCTTTCCATATATGATAACATCATTCATAGACTACACAAATTTTGTAATTCAAACCCCATAAAACCTCAGTCATCATCTTGTCTTGAAAAGTTGCATGGGTGTTAAAGAGACCAAATGGCATGAACTTAAACCTTACCCCCTCAAGGCAGCTGTAACCACCCTACTTGGGCTACCCCTCAAACCGACCGAAAACGGCCGGGATATCCCTTGTTTAGAGAATTTCCTACAAAAGCAATAACATAGTACACAGGGTTTCCCTAAAGTACCAAGATGTAGTGCACATGTTTACACAGGCTATGAGCGGGAATCTTAGCGTCAGTTCCGAGCTTAGAATGGATTAGTAAACATTTCTATGAGCGATCCAGTGTAAGATTAAAGATTTGTAGATTATTGCAAGAAGCTATACTATGGAGTATTCTAGTTCTGGGTCGGAATTTGAGGGATTTGATCCAAAACCTAAGGAAAGACAGAACTATTGCCCTGACTGATTTGGATCTTAGACTTAGTGACTTCCTATGAATGGGAGAGTGACTGGGTTTGAAAAAGAATTGAGCGCCAATCTAGATCAGCCAGAAGTGGGGGGCTGGAGGGACTGTAAGTAAATGTAAGGATGAGGGGCTGGAGTAGTGAGGGTAGTCTGAGGGTAAGCGGGGGCCTACTCAAGGGGTAATCTAAGTGGAAAAGGGTACAAAGTTGTGAAAGCTGTTTTCTCTTTACCATCCAAATCCTAGCTATCTGCCAATAGCCAGTTTCCAAACCTGGCCTGCAGAACCACTCTTGCCCATCCAACACTCCCAGACAATTATCTATTGATGGTGTTACATGAAGATTGGGTATCTATTAGACTTAGATCTATTGTATACTACAAAGAGAATAAATGAGAAGGTGTAAAGGGTATGATCCGAAGATCTAGAATGTATATTTATTGTAGTCTAAAATACAGGTAGGTGCTTGGTCCATGTGGCTATTGTTGATTGGAGGAATATTGAAGTAGGTAAAGGTGCTACCTGAGTTCTTACATGCTACCGTATATATTGCAATAAATTCCTGGGTACTGGTGCTTTATGGAAATTAGTCATAGTTCTAGCTTACCATCGTAATTCTAATAAGTAATAATTAATGATAATTATGATCATAAAGTGGTTACCCATTGTTACGTCATCATTACGTAACATGATGTAACACCACCCCCCCCCCCCCCCCCCTCTGACAGCTCTGCGACTCAACTGAGGAGCGAGCTGAGAGTGGGAGTGACGGGGATCTATTTTCTTTTTTTCTCCAACTTATTTAAAAGGAATTCTCTTTATTATTATTATTATTTTTTTTTTTTTTTGCTAAAATGTGGTACCCAACTTTTGTGTGTACTGAGTTATAATTCCTTAAAGTAGCAGCTCTGTCAGGGAACACCTTCATCCAATCAAGTATAATTATTTAAAAAATAACGTTTTTCTAAAATGATATCATTCTTCATGGTATTGTAATGGGTAGATCTCACTCCAGATGTCTAATTCACTCAATATTCATGCGTGCATATCTCATTGTCCGATTTGAGTCCATATCTTCCACAGATGTTTCATAGGTCTCGTGTGAAACTGTTACCTTGTGCTTACTAGGTTATGTTATACGCACATATTAAAGAAACACACTACTTGTCCTAAGGGTATATATATATAGATATTCAGAATATGACTTATATAAGAGTTCGAGCAATTTGGGTGTTGTTAATACTACATGTCTCTTCTGACGCTCAAACATTCCACAGATATATTGTCGTTGTTCATAAAGTCCTGGATCTTTACTCAACCTCAGTTGGCGGGGTCCTTTCTGCACTTTTAAGTTCACTATAAAAGGTATCAGTCCTTTGCTTTTGATCGTATACTCATTCTTGATACACCATGATATACCACTTGTTGTTACTGGTGGCATTTTATGTCCTTCTAATCATCGATTTCGTCCAACGATCCACCCCTGCCATTCCCAAATTGGAGGGAATCATAAGTGGGTGGCTGGACATATGGTCGAGGGTCAATGTCATCCGAGAAAGGTGGAGTTCTTGGCCTTATAACTCTCACACTTCCCTCGGCACGTCGTCGTTGCACAATCCTGTCTGCAATTCTGCGATAGTATTCTTCTCTATCGCTCTCTGTCACATGGGCGGTATTCATTATGGTCGCAATTGTTGCTGTAGTTCTGGCCCTACGCCTTCTTGCTGTCAGCGTGGCCGGGTCGGTGGTATAGTCATTACTCGCTATTCTCCTCGATTTCCGTAATACGCGTGCTCCCATCTCCGATGCACGGGCTATTTCAGATGGTAATACACAAAATATAAAAAGGTTTCATGAGAAGCAGTTCAATGAATCATCTTTGTCAGTATTAGTTCTCAAGATCAACTTATTCTTAAACCAATTACTATTTAATAACTTCCTCTGCAATCTTGCTAGTTGTTCTTAGTCTTGGCAATTGTTAACTTTATAATAACAATTATTATTCTGACGTTTGGTGTTGTGCTTTCTGAATTGCTCTTCCTCTCAAAATTCTACAGATGATACACTCTGTGTCGACCATCGACCGTCGTCCTACAATCACAGTCCGGTGTCCTACAAGAAAATATTACCATTCACCCATACAAGGTTGCTTTTCAGACCAAATTTTAGAATAATTCTTTAAATTTCATTCAAAAATCTTTTTAGTTTTTTCTATTCTAGTATTTTAATAGTATTTTATTTGTTCATCGACGATTCTGTCTTCTTTTGAATCCTTTCTGACCTTCTTGTTGCGCTTTACCACCGAGAATTGTTAGTTGGACTATTTCGCACCAGCTGGCGCCACCATCCAATACTCACTTTTCCCTTCTGGCTAATCCTTCCTTACCAGGCTGCCTTGTGCCTATCTATTACCACTCTTTATTTCGCGCTCTAGAGCCTTGCGTATTTTCTAGATCATGGTACACATCTATTCCTAATCTTATGTTCTTATTCTCTACTCATTGTATTATATTTTCTTATTATTAGCATGTTCATCTTTTTGTCTAAATAACATAATAACTTATACTCCTTGTAACGTGGACCATATTATTTATATCTTGGTATAAATGTTTATGTGAGAAGATCATTCTTTTCCTTCTATAATTATTACGCTTGTGCATGCAAAGAACTTATTCGTTGCACTCACATTCTGCTACGTGACGCGTCCATACCTTTTCTCCATGGGACGTTGATGGGCGATCCCCTGGAGGGCATAATGACCAAGACATAAAATGCCTCTATATCTCTGGCAACCGCCTTCTTGAGGACCTCCTTGTGACGAAAGCTCACTTTAAGGCTGGTTGGTAGATCTATCTCCTTTCTTATGTTATTGACAGAGATGACCAGCGGTGCTGACCAGCGCATAATCAGCTTCATGGATGCGAAACATCTCTGACTGGATACCCTTTGTATCGTGAGCCGTGGTGCTGGGGTCTTGCATGTTATGCCCGACGGCTCATAGGGGATCTGTGCAAGATGGATCGTTGACACGATTCCCTCTGCGTGGATTCTAAGCAAAACCCATGGGGCGGAGTCATCCTGCCCCAAAGCTAGGCACCTTTTACAGCACCAGAACTTTGGGATGCGTGCCCAAATTTCTTTTTGGAATTTCCAGATTAACTTAATAAGCTGCCAGATCAGAAATGCAGCTATTATATATAAAAACATTCTATAGCTGGCTATTCCATCCGATTCATGGCGCAGGGGTTCTGGCTCACTTTGGTCTGAATATGGGGCCAAGTTTTCATAGCCCAGATCGATATCAGGGACTTTTGGCTTACTGAGATTAATTTTTATTGCCCTTGCAACCCCCGTCCATGCAAATATCGTCGCCAACCTATGGATCCTGTATAGAAGAAAGAGACAATGCCAATGATGTGAGACTAATAATAAGTGAGGTTGTTATTGTGGTGGGGTGTGTTGACATTTTCCCCATAGCCACCTTCATCTTTTGCCACCTGTCGTTTTCTATCTTATCTATCTTCAATAACTCTTTTGCTAAATGTATCGAATGTATTCCTTTTTGCACAACATGATGTGGAATATAAGTCAATTTTCTGCCCATTTCTTCTGCTGATGGCAAATTTATTTTTACCAGAGATCTGTGTACCGTGGCCCCTGTAAGGTTGTAGAATGGCACTTGAAATGCCGCTATTATTGCTAGGTTAAAGCCCAATCTTACAGCTATGTTTGTCTGATCATGTATTCTACAGTTGTTTCTTGGGGAATTGAGGAATACATTACCTATGTGCAACGCACAAGAGCACGGGACATTGACAATGGCTAACAAACTCATTTCTATCGCTACATTAGCTTTGTGTTGGCACACTAGTAGTGCCGGCTTATTCTGTCCTACTATTAGATGATCAATTTGATCGAGCGTCAAATGAAAATAAGGAATCCTTTCTGACAAATATACTGTAAAATTACATAGAATGTGTACTACGTTAGGTAAGTCTTTTAATAAGGCTGTGAAACATGATAGGGCCACGTCATGTGTCTCTGGCGGTGGTTCAAAACAAGCGATACTTGCCTTATATTGAATGCATTTCGAGAAGGCATGTTCATCTATTTCCAAATAGGAATTATGATATTTTGACTCTGCTAAAATATGTGGTGGACTCTGAGTTAACTCTGTGTACCCCATTAGTGCTTTAGTATTCATATGAATTGGTATTCCAAAGATGATAGGTGTGTATGCTAGATACTCTCTATGCGAGAACATCAACACAACCGCCAAGTGAATGTACAGTGTATCGTTAGTAAAGTAGAACTGTTTTACTACATTATTCATTGACAGAGATTCTTCTAGCACCTCTGAATCTGGGTGGCTTTTTCTCAATGTCTCACTAAACTTTCCAAGTAGTGATGAAAGTTCATCTGGTGATATCAAGGAGGATGGCATTCTTTTTCGTCTTAACATTTCTAACCCCGACAGAATGGTATCCGCTGAGTCAATGTATTGGATTAAAGAGATCATATTTAGGGATGCTTCATGCAACATTGAATGCAACGCTATGTTTTCAGTCATATTTGTTACCAAATCAGCGAACACGTTATTAATATTTATGGCAAACGTTTTCATCTCTGTAGAATAATTCTTAAAAATGTCAGTTACTTCATTAACATGTATATCAGAATATTTATATAAATCTTTTATCTGCTGTGCTAGGGCCAGTGTGACTTTGTCCCTCGCCACATTATAAATCCTATTGGCCTTAAACAATCTCACAAACGTTTCCAATTTTCTCTCAATGTAATCTAAATCTGGTTGCGTTGCTGTGCCTATGGCCACTTCCAGCCAGTCACCCAATGGTTGCAACGGAGCATCTCTTTTTTCCCTGGTCGTTCCTAAATCATATTTCATTACCGTTCTATTTATTTTTTCAAATACTAGCTCAGCCTCCTTGAAAATCTGATATGTAAATTGTTTTATGTTAGCTATCAACTTTTTGATTTTTGGTGTTCCTTTCGGGGCTATTGAATAGTGAATACTTTTAAACTCTGGTTCTGCTATTTTCATTGGCAAGGCAAGTCGAATCTCTCTCTCTTCCACATCAGTATAAATTGTTTTTGTCAATTTTTGAAACGCCACCCCATAATTTTGCCGAACCACATACTCTGTATATCCCATTTTCAGGCAAATGCCAAGCATCCTATAAATGTGAAGTTCAGACAATACTATTCCTATCATGTGATGCATCTTGATAATACGTTCTCAAGATAAGAACTATTAAATTATACCGTTATCTCAATTATCCCGTCTTGTTTCTTTTTATATATAAAAGCTTTTAACCCACACAGTGATACTGTTTTTAGAATCAATTCCAGAAAGTAAGTGGTGTCAATCCAAACTTACCAAATGAGAAGAATCGATTTCATGGCTGAGGTTTAGCTGGGTCTGACTCGGTTCGAATTCCTTTAATGTGATAACCGGGCTCGTCCAAAGAAGAGTGGGGTAGCTAGAAAGGTGGTCTCGGGTTATGTATGGGTTGCCCCTCAATTACTACACGCCCCTAGCACCACCTCTTGACCAATGATACTGACCCCTGTCAACCCCTCATAAATCAGGGACCGACTTTCTTGACCAATTACAGGAGTCGCCACTATGTTACAATCTTCCCCAGCGCCCCTTCTTGAATTATAACCATGTGTTTGCTCTCCTTATGGATTAAAATAACCGCAATTCATGGCACCAATCCCTTTCTTTCCTTAATTCCCCATCGTATTGCTGTTTTATATCCCTAGTGTCCCTAATTTATATCATACTTTAGATTATTCTTCAGCGTTTTCAGTATTTGTGGCGTGCCAGCCAATGCTAATTTCACATGTCGCACATGTATTGGTTTTTTCAATTCTTTCCCATTCTTTAAATCATATAACTTTACCGTGCACTCGGAGGGTAACTTTGTGACCAACAAGGGGCCCTCAAATAAACTTTGTAACTTTTTTGCTGTATTTGGAATTTGCAACTTGTGGACTTTTGCATACACAATCGATCCCACAGTTATTTTATGGGGTTTGGCCTTTGCGTCATGGCGATCCTTCATGGCCCTTTGTTTAGTAATTAGTATTGCCTCTGCTTGTTCAGCCACACGTGTCTGTGTGGTAACAATGGTCATTAATTGTTCAAGAACCGTCTTGGACATTAATGGGTCCGTGTGCAAAGGTGCCTCGGCGGCAATCATGGGAGCTCTTCCCATTGCCAATACATATGGGCTTACATTTCTGGAGTACGCAGGTGAAACATTTAATGTAAATTGAATTATCGATAAGTAGAGGTCCCAATTTGTCTGTTTTTGAGTCACAAACGTCCTTAAACACCCTATGATTCCCTGGTTCGCTCTTTCTACACAGCCATTTGATTGGGGGCAATAGCTTGAGGAGAAAATCTGCTTAATGCCCCATGATTTGCACTTATCTTTAAAGGTACTTCCGATGTAACAGCCTCCATTATCGCTATATAGATGCGTCGGTATTCCTACATATGCCACTACCTTTTCAAAAAACTCCTTAGAAACTCTCTCAGCTGTAATTGCTGGAGTAGGCCATATAAATATAAATTTTGAGTAGAGGCATATGCACACTTGAATGTACATATTATTCCTCTGAGTTCTTGGTAATGGTCCCATCGCATCTATCATTAAATAACTAAAAGGTCTGGGAGCCTGTTCTCGTAATGTCATTGGTATTTTAATTGGGTGCTTTACTGATTTTGCCCTCAAGCACTCATGGCAAGTTTTTATTATCTCCAATATATCACTGGCCATTCTCGGCCAATAAAACCTATTCTGAATTATTGTTAAAGTCTTGGTATATCCGACATGTGCTCCAGACGCCTGACCATGAATAAATCTCGTCAAGGGTTCTACGAGCACTGTGGTAACCACCACTTGAAAGGCCTTTTCCGTATCTATCTTCCTTGTGTGTTTTGGCAGTCTACATAAAATTCCCTGTCTTTCAAAGAACAAATCATGTGTTGTTAGGATGACTCTAGCTAATGCTTTCGTTTTGGGAATAGTTCCCCACTCAATGTAATTCCTCATGGCCATACAAAATGTGTCCTTCCCTTGGAGTTCTTTTATCATCCCGCTAGTCGGGGGATTTACTAACCTTATGCATTTGCCTTGTTTCGCATGAAACGTCGGTATCTTGTTATCAATTAATTTCCTAGCCATTAGCTCTTGTTTCAAAGGAACCTGGGAAACATCTGCACCTGATGTTAAGGGGTCCCTTTTTCCGCCTCCTGGCGCTTCTACCTTTTGATCATGGTCTCCCGCCGATTCTCTTATAGGGGGCTGGTTGTCCCAATCTAATTGTGGTCTATTTACCACATCTGATTCTTGTGATGCTCTTTGAGCTCTAGTTTGGACCGGTGCCAATAAGCCACTAGTCGGCTCCCTTTCTAGTGTATCTTTCTGCTGTTTGAACCCTAACGTACTATCCTCTGATTGACAGGGGGGCTTTTCCTTCATTTGATCTTTTAATGTTTGTGTCTTTGAGAGGTTATTACTTATTATCTTGGCTTCGTTTTCTGTGTGTTTCAGAATGGGTCTTTTCTTGTAAATCTGAATTGGATTGTTTTCGCAATAATCTTGGGCATGGAATAATTTTAATGTGTGAATGGGATTAAAATGAACTTTTTTTGTTGGGGATTTGTTTATATTCGTATGGTCCTCTTTATCATATTCTCTTCTAGATAAAATATCTGGGACTACATTAAGTTTACCCCTAATATATTTTATAGAAAAATCAAACTGGCCAAAGAAATCCAACCATCTCGACATTCGTCCGGTCAAATCTTTCTTTTCGTTTATTGCCGTCAGGGCTGCATGATCGGTCAATATGGTGAAGTGTCTGTTCAATAGATAATGTTTAAATTTGGACAAAGCAAATTTGATCGCTAGTAGTTCACGGTCAGTTGCAGAATATTTTTTCTCAGCAGAATTAAGGCTCCTTCCCACAAATGAAATCGACCTTAGATTATTGTACTGGTCATATTGATTGAGGCAGGCCCCGATCGCAAAATTAGACCCATCCGTCCCCACAAAAAACTCTTTCCCATAATCAGGATATACTAACACTGCATCTTTCAGTATTGAATTTTTTATAACATTAAATGCTTTTTCTGCCTGGTCGTTCCACTTGAACTTCGCCTTTGCTTTTGTCAAGTTATAAAGTGGTCTCATGATATGACTAAAGTGGGATACATAACACCTATAGTAATTGGCAAGTCCTGCAAATGATCTGACTTGTTTTATTGACCTGGGACGGGGAAACGATTTTAATGCATCTATTTTCGCTGGATCCGGTTTTATTCCTTCCTGATCAACTATGAAACCTAAAAATGGGACCTGAGTCGACCCAAATGCACATTTTTCTTTTTTGAATTTAATGTTGGCCTTTGAAAATGCTTGGAATATGCTCTGTAAGTCTTTTAAATGATCTTCCCATGTTGGTGACGCTACTACCACGTCATCGACATAATAGAATGAGTGTGGTATTGCTCGTAATACTTGGTCTATCATATTGTGAAATGATTTGGGAGACGATTTTAATCCCATTGGCATCACCCTGTGTACATATACCCCAAAGGGCGTCGTAAACGCCGAATATTTCCTATCTTGTTTCCTTAAAGGCACTTGGTGGTAACCACTAAAACAGTCAAGGCGCGCATAATACTTGCCATGGGCCTGACCCACACTTTGAATTGTGTCGTCTGCTCTAGGGAATGTGTGTACCTCATCAATTATAAATTTATTTATCAGCCTATAGTCTATAACCAACCTGAATTGTTTTTTACCATCCGCTGATGGTGGCTTTTGAACCAAAAATGCAGGTGCTGTATACTCTATTGTCTCATCGCAATGTTCAATAATACCTTGTCGCTCCTGCTCATCCAATATAACTTTCATTTCCCTGGCCATTTCAGGATTCAACCTATACGGTTGTCTCACCACTGGTTCAAATCCAGGCTTCAACGTGATTTTGTGTTCATATTGTGTCGTTACCCCTAGTCTCTTATCTTTGCCCACAAACACTTCTCTGTTTCTTTCTAATAATTCTATTAGTCCATCCCTTTGATCTTTCGTTAAACTCGTTCCCAATTGAAATTCTGGCTTGCTCACCTTTGTGTTTGTACACCCTGGTTCCATATCATTTCCTTCCAAACTATTTATGTCTGCCATGTTTATGAATTCATCTTAACTTGTGATGGCATAGATTCCTAATATTGACCCCTTTTGGATCGTTATTGTGGCTTCTGCCCCATTAAATATTGTTAGTGGGACATGATTCTGTTTAAAAGGTCTTACTAGTGCATGTTTCACTAAAAAGGAAACAGGTCTGTCACGTTCTAAATTTTCTGTTATTCCTATTGTTTGTGATAAATCCATGTGGGATGTTACTATTCCCATGGTTGTTAATTCTGATTTGGGCGGGACGAGAAAGGTTTTTATTGCCCTAACTGGATATACCGTGGTTTTCCTGTCCTCAAAAGCTACTCTAGCCTTATGGGCGCGTAAGAAATCAACTCCTAATATCACAGGCCTGTCTAACTTTGGTAATACAAGAAATGCCTGTGTGAATTTTATGTCTGCTATCCAAAATTGGATTTGTACTCTCCTATAACAATGATACGCTGCTCCATCAGCGACAAACATTTTTACATTACATTTTCTTATCGAGCATGGATGTTTTACTGTTCTAAGTTTCTTAAAAAAAGATGCGCTCATGCATGACTGGGTTGCCCCTGTGTCGACAAGAGCTGGGAGATTTAATTTTCTTACTGAAATTTGGATGCAACCGTTATATATATTGGCTTCAAGTGATATTTTCCTACCTTCCCCATTGACTGCCTTCAAGGTCACGGCACAGTTATGGTCATCGTATTTCCTTCCCTCGTCACACTCAAACAGATAACTTGGTATTATTGTCCCATCATCAAAATTCTTTGTTTCACCCAGTGTGGCTTCTGTATTACTGTGGCCGTCGCCCTCACGGTCACAGCCTATCCGTTTAAATCATGTGCTTGTTCTACTCCTTCTTCATTCCTGCTGTAATATGGAGTTAGATCTCGTTGTCTATTGTATGGCGAAGCTGGTCTTCTCTCCCCCTGATCATTATGAGGGCCCGTTTGTTTACCCCCATACGGTGACTTGGACCTTCTTCTATCATGATATGTACCTCTGTCATCATATAATGGTCTTGTGTCCCGGTCATATTGCATTCGGTTATACCTGTGTGGCGACCTAGACTCTCTTCTCTCGTATCCATAATCCTGTCTGTAACCATCTCTCCTATTGTCTTCTAGCTGTCGATCTTCGTAGCGTTGATTATTGAGTGACCTCCCTCTTGTTCCATATCTGCTTGGCGATCTTGGATTGGAGTACTGATTTGAGTATTGGGCTGACCTATACACTGTTAATGCGCCGTTTACAAAATTGTACTCAAAACCATCCATTTGAGGACACAAGTGTTTACAAAACCGTTTACAACACATTCCCCAGGACGCATTATGCTATGGAGACACTGCTGCTACTCACTGCACCTTGACCACAACTGATCTAAACGTTTTGAAGGACGATTTTATTTTGGTAACACAGTTGGCACAATGGTGCGTTTTCATCACCTTTTACATCATGGCACTTGTATTTCTAGTAGCAAGTTATTTTATAGGATATTCAAGTGCACTTTTTTACCTTATAATTCTTCTATATGGTCGATTCCAGAAATGTTTGTACACTTTTGATGTTTTTCATGTTTCATTCAATAAAGACAATTTTGTTTGTATACAATTACAAATGGCATGCATGGATTCCTTAAAATGTGCGAAATAATTCTAGACCAAGCGCAACCGACCCCGCCCCCTATAGGGCGGATTTAGACCACCTTTAAACCTCCTTTCGTTGCTCCATTACCACTGGTATTCTCAGTTAGACAGAACTCACACCCATCGACCTGTTTTTTATGTTTTCCCATCTAAATGGGTACCATTACATCATCTGAATGGCAAGTTTTGTTCCTCTTCATGCCTTTTTAGGGGACAACTTATGTATAATCTGGTACAGGAAAGTTGCAATTTTAAATATAAAGATTGGTTTAGTCTCCCACCCCTGTCGGAGCTCTCACACACACTGCACCTTCACTCACACACTACACTCACTCACCAGCCACTGCCTCTCCTGCTGCCTGCCACTGCCTACCACTGCCTGCCACTAGTGTGTGTGTAGCATTGCCTCAAGGCTACACACACACTAGGCAGGTAGGCAGTCAGGTATCAAACACTAACACATGGGAGGAGTGAAGGATGGGTGGTTGGTGGGCATGCAGTGTCATTCAAGGTGAGAAAAATGACAACTATAAGAACAAAAACAGACAATAAAATAAGTAGAGCAAGCAAAAGTACTAGCGGGTAGAATTTCTGGATACCTCTATAACTCTTTCTATAATAGACACCAAATCTCTGTCATTCTATATCCTGGCTCTCTGTCCCTCTCTATTCCCGCTCTCTGTCCCTCTCTATCCCCACTCTCTGTATCTCTCTATCCCCGCTCTTTGTCTCTCTCTCTATCCCCGCTCTCTGTCTCTCTCCATCCCCGCTCTCTGTCCCCCTCTATCCCCGCTCTCTGTATCTCTCTATCCCCGCTCTCTGTATCTCTCTATCCCCGCTCTCTGTATCTCTCTATCCCTGCTCTCTGTCCCTCTCTATCCCCGCTCTCTGTCCCTCTCTATCCCCGCTCTCTGTCCCTCTCTATCCCCACTCTCTGTATCTCTCTATCCCCGCTCTCTGTCCCTCTCCATCCCCGCTCTCTGTCCCCCTCTATCCCCGCTCTCTGTCCCTCTCTATCCCCGCTCTCTGTCCCTCTCTATCCCCACTCTCTGTATCTCTCTATCCCCGCTCTCTGTCCCTCTCCATCCCCGCTCTCTGTCCCCCTCTATCCCCGCTCTCTGTATAGATCTCTATCCCTGCTCTATATCCCTCTCTATCCCCGCTCTCTGTCCCCCTCTATCCCCGCTCTCTGTATCTCTCTATCCCCGCTCTCTGTATCTCTCTATCCCCGCTCTCTGTATCTCTCTATCCCCGCTCTCTGTATGTCTCTATCCCCGCTCTCTGTATCTCTCTATCCATGCTCTATATCCCTCTCTATCCCCGCTCTCTGTCCCACTCTATCCCCGTTTTCTGTATGTCTCTATCCCCACTCTAATTTAGTTAATAAAACAGGAGGTCTATGCGATTTTGTTTAATTGTCTAATAGATTTAGCTTGTACAGTCTAGGTGAACTCACTAACCTCTGTTTGGGGTTTCCCATTAGCTTTTAAATGATACCACACCCCCACTGCTATATGGTTGAGCGAAAGGAGGTGTTAAAACAAAAATATGACACAATGAGGTATAAGTGTCATATTTATGTATGCGTGACATACCCTTTTATTGGCTTAGAAATGTTATGTTGTGTTATGATTGTGATTCTAAGCATTATTATCCTTATGGATACAGATATGTATGTGTGTGTGAGTATGCATGAGTATGTATTATAAATATAGGTCTAAACATTTGTTATGTTCATGTTCTGACACCCTAGTATGAACTGTAGTATAAGGGTACCAGAGAAATGCAGGGTTAAAATTAATATATTCAGTAATAATGTATTTCATTACGATCACATATATATGTATTGTAGATATAGATTTCAACATCTATTCTGGTCATGTACTGGATACCCAGTAGCCTATAGGGGTTCTAGAGAAACGCAATGTAAAAATTGATGTAGGGCTATTTAGTAATGTATCTTATTACGATCCCTATTTTACTTTCCCTGAATTTACAGTGAATATCTGACTGCTCTCCCAAATACTACATGTAAATGATTTGTAGTATCAGATTGTATAAGACCTATCAGGCCTACCGGTAGGCCTACTCTATGAACAACTTATGTTAGCCTATTAATTATTATTCTATTGTAACCTGAACCCCACACCCCCCCCCCCCCCCTCCTCTAGACATACAGTCGTGCTGTACTGCTTGACTAAATACTCTTTATGACTTACTTACTTATATTTTATTAAATCTCTAAGTCATCTAGTCTAGTTTTACTCTTATATTCTAAATTATGGTAGCAGCCGGAAGAAATGTACTCTAGTTAGTTCATCAAGGTATGTCGACCCTTTTGTCTGTTTATATAATACTCATTTGGTACTCATTTGTACTCACCGAAACGACAAATAAAAAACATCTCATCTCATCTCATCTTATCTTACCCTTATGGATACCCTATATTAAATCTTTTTTCCATTTGACAAACAGTTACATCAGGGTAGGGAAGACCCCCTCTTGAATCCCGTTTCCCATTTTTTTAAGCCCTATTTCCCGAATCCCACAGCTTTTTAATTTGCAATCCCGTTTCTCCATTTGCAATCCCTACCTGTATAAATTAAATCTGGCTCTGAATCCCTTTCCCGAATCCCATAGGCCCTTTTAGATCTCGAATCCCGACCTAAAATAGGCCTAGGCCCCAATCCCGGTTCCCCAAAAGTATTTCCTACCCTGTTACATGGAATGATGGATTCAGAAAAAGGCCTAATAGATAAGGAGTGGCAAATTCGCTAGGCCTATATTTCGTTACATGTGGTAAAACAATAGGCCTACTTTCATTTAGTAGGACATTTAGTAAATTAATTTAGGATAATGATTTATATCGTCAGCTATACAGACTACTTAAACTAGTTAATAACCTAGCGATAGCTAGCGATTTTCACAGGTCTGCTCTCCCGCTCTCTGAGCTTACTAAAGCACGCCACCTTGTGTGTAGCACTCATACTACACTCACATCCGGGCACCAGCAAACATGGCCGATGTTTGAGGCGGCGATTTGAATTAGCCTAGCCTACACCGTTTTCTCCTGCCGAATTTCTCATTGAATTTGTTTTCATCTAGCAATCTGCTACGGAAACACAGATGTTTGGACATCTATCAACGTTGGTAAGTTGTTGCAAATCTATTTTACACTCAGGGTTTTGTTAATTAGTCCTAATTGCTACGGTAATGCCAGTCAAAACGTCCCCACACGAAAAACGGCCTCCGATCCGCTACCATGTAAAGTGACTGGGTGTGAAGCTAGCTCTCCCGGCGGCCAGCGATGGGGTGTGACCCTACCTATCCCGACTTTTATAGAGTAAAATATCGATCTAAGCTGATCTAGAATTGATCAATTATTGTCTGGGGGTATCCCCTTGTTATTATGCAGTCATTCTCCGTAAATGACATGTAGGTTTTGGGTGTAACCTCTGGAACCTACATTTGTCACATTCCCGATAGTGGATATCATATAGGCTTACAGTACATTGCCCGTATTAGTCAGGTTCACCAGTTGGGTTCATTTTTTAGCTTTCGTTGGCATTTTCTGGAGATTAGTAAAACTATACATTTTTGGAAACGTCAGAACGTTTGCAATCCAAAAGTGGATGATGTCATTTCCGCCGAAGCCGATTTTGCGAATTATCAATATTTTTGTTTAAAAAAAATGAAAAATATGATTTTTATTTAATAAAAAATTCTAAATCATTAGGAGATTAGTAAAACTATATATTTTTGGAAACGTCAGAACATCAGGAATCTCAAAATGCATAGTGCTATTTGCATCAAAGCGTATTTTAGCAAATTATTGATGTTTTTGTCAAATAAAAAAAGTGAGAACATGTACACAGAGGTGCCAAATAGAGGGACGTCTGGATATGTCCAGATTTTGAGTATTTGGGGGTGGGAAGTATGAACACTGTAGGGTCAGTTTTTTCAAGTGTGCTATTTTGCCCAAATACTACATTGTCGTTGATATCTTCAATAATTCCTGAAAACTCATTATATTAGTGCCATTTGATTTCTCTCATCCCGCTTGTTCATTACAAATATACTTTTCTATACTTTTGATTATCATCTACACCTCGAAAATGTCAAAAATCCGTATTTTCCCTATGTTCTATAGAAAAACTGTTAACCATGTTATCTAACAAGTAGCATATGTTCCAGACATTAAAAATTCTAATTATTTTGCTCCTACTGGATAGTCCTATATCTAAAGTGTCTCCCCATTTGCTTCATAAAATTAATATTAATGAACCACAACACACTGGATCAATTAAAATAATTCCAACCATAAATCTCACTGTTTTATGCCCTTTCCCAATAATAGGCAATATTCTAGCAAAATCATGAAATCACGCAAATGTACTCTCACATAATATTCTTCCTTATATACTAAAATTTCAACGTTCATGCTTGTCAACTCTTCTCTGTAGATTGCCTTAATGTCTAAACCCCATTTTTCCAACTAGAAAGAACCTCTTACGTTAGTAATTCATAAGTGGTCATAGTTATTCAAGGAATAAATGAAAAATATTCATATAGCCAACACCTATTCCAACTACCTCCTGCATTGATGCAATTTTATTTTCATTCATTTAAAGTAATTTTTGGCCGCAAAAAAGCCAATATTCCTAAATATTTCATTTTCTCACGTACAAGTCCCAACAAAATATGTAGGTATGTTCACAGCAACTATAACGTTTCATTGTTTTAAATGTATTTCTAATATTCAGTAGATTACATTATATATTACATTGATTCCACTTGCAATATTTACAATATCACAATATTTATTTTTGGTCCATTTTTGTTGATAAATAATAATTCTCACGTACGAGGTCCCTACAGGCAGGTAGTATGGTATGGCCATTTTGTTCTATCAACATATTCTTACTGGTTTTTTAAATAGATTTCTGACTAATAGGCACTTGTACATTTTATATTAGATCGATTCCACTTGGATAAAAATACATTTTTGGTTTATTTTGCAGAAAAATACTATTTCGAAGTAGCATATTAGCCCTTTTTCACTATCAAACTATGTTGTATTGAATGAATTCTAATCTTTGGACCCATATACATTATATATTAGATCGATTTCACTTGAAAAAAAACCAATTATCTGTAGTTTGATAGAGCAAAAAGGCCTTATTATACTTCCTGCCAGTAGGGACCTTGTACGTGAGATTTATCACTTTCATACAAAATTTGGATACAAGTTTGGATAGCTGTAGCATCATGAGTAATCAGTAGCAAACTCAGAATATTAAACTTCTAATTCAGTACTTATTCCCACCTATGATTAAAGTATGAACTAAGTATGAACCTCTAGCATTACACTTTGTCAATCACCCCTCTCTGGGCCCAATTGTGCCCATTTCGTGAGAATTGCTCATGTATATCATTGTACTGACACCTTATTCCAAGCTGATTGCGCTCCTGATCAGAAAATTATTCTGGTAAATTGATTTGTTGCATTTATATTATTTCATACACATGTTCTTTCTATGAAAATAGGATTCTTTCATAGAAATTCTGCGTTTAATAGATTCTAAACTATCAAATCCATAACTACATGAACCACATAAAAGGTGGCCCCTATAATTTCCAAGTAAGCACCATTGGCTGAGCTTTAGAGATCAGGTTGGGTACGGTAGCGTACCAAAGGGGTTTACAAATGATAATGATTCAGGCCATTATAGAGATTTGCTGTAATGTACATTCATGATGTCTTTACTTCTATCTTTCTCTAATTGTAGTATTGCATATTTGCATAAGTTCAACAAAAGTAAAGAATCAAATACCTATATTTCATCACCTTATTTTATTTAACTTATTTAGATGAAATATAACCAACCACTTGCCATAGTATTATGCATAATTTGGTTATCTAATATTGAAGATATTTATTGCTGGTAGGCTTAAAATCACATATAATGTTACATTATATTGACCAATAATATTATGGTAAATAGTCATATATTAACCATTATTTCTGTATGTAGGATTAATATATCTCATATTTATTTACATGCCAGACTTGGACGATTGGACAAATATAACCTGCTTTTCCCTATGAAGACTTGTTGCGGCTATATAACAGAATCATTGAATTAGAAGGTAAATGTATAGAATAACATGTGATTGATTTAAATTTTGGGGCCATATTCTTACTTTTCTTTATTTCATTTCAGGCCAATAAACATATTTAAACATTGTTATAAAAAGATACACAATCCCTCAGGGAAGTTTTCATGCGGTGCCATTTACAAATCCAATTTTAGGTTAGCGATTTTGTACGCCTATTTTGATATTCTTAAACATTGTTTTGTCAGGCCCTCACAATGGCCTATGTTAGCAAGAAATTTAGCCTATTTCATGCATGTGTCAAGGCAATATATTCTGAATGATGATACTGCGGCTACAGAGAAATATATTTCTCATGTTTGTATAGAGATAGGTATCGGGTAGAGCTGTTGTCTGACTTGATTTCAGTATCTATCCTATTACCAAGGTACAAGTGTCAGGACAACACACCATACCAATAGCATCCACCTAGAATTTGGAACCGATTGTTGTAAATTGAGACTTGACTTCCTTTTCTTAATTTTACTTTTACAAAATTTGTCATGTTTGTCCTATTACAGAGGCAGTCAAGGCCCAGACCAACGGAAAAGCGCAATATTGATTCAGTTATCCACACAGCCATCTGCAACAACCTGCGAGCAGCCGGATCAACGGGAAACTATAGAGAAGAGTGTACCAACACTGCCCAAATCGGGGATGAGTTTCATAAATTGGATCATTCTCCTTTTAACATGATTATTGACATCAAACATTGCATCAAACTTGTATTGTCATAGTACAAGTGTCTGTACAATCTTACAATGTGTGAGACCCATTTATACAGCATTTTTACGTTAGGTTATTCTGAGGTTTATATGTGAAGTATCAACTCGGATACATATATGAAACATAAGCACAGGAATGAGACACCACCCTCCCCCAGGTTACCTACCTGCCTACCGGGCCCTGTGCAGACACACAACTGACCCGTCACTCTGCCTCTCACCGTCCACCGGCAATGTTCTTTCTTAATGCAAGTAGAAGTGCTGAAGAATTATATACTATATAATTGGTGTCAATTTTGAGACGGTGAGTTATGTACATACATCGTTTCAGAAAGTGGTGATTCTCCTGACTAAGAAAATTGCCATTTTCTAAGTGATTCTGGCAGTCATCAGTTCAGTATTTTTATGTCACTTCAAGAGTAAATATATGTACTAAGTGGGCTGCTGTTTGGCTCAATTACAGTAAATTTTCTGTAAAGGTACTAAGGTACAAGAGTTTTATGAGCAGAATGAAATCTACTGATGCTAACTCATAGATTGGTTTTGGCTGCGAGAAATCCTAATGAAGAGTCTGAGACCTATCTTCAATTGCTAACGAACTATTTCTCCAGCTGGCGAGAAATCAATGCTTTGTTGTTTTTCTTTTGGATGGAAATTGAAATTCCCTTGAACAAGACGAATGTCTCAATTTTTAATGATTTTAGTGTTGCCATAGCAATTTTTTCATACAAATCCTATTGCAGAACTTTTCCCGATTATCAACAAAAGTTTTTAGGCTTTCACAACCAGCAAGGGGGTGGGGGGGGGCTTCATACCTTTCAAAAAATATTTTCGGGATTGTCCAAGGTTATATTTAAGTCCTTGACTACAAGGATTTTCATAATATTTATATTTTCACATGGTTTATGTGGTTTTGAAATATTTTTAAGCTAGAACATTTCTCTATGGAAGTTTAACGCTGGAATATCACGGGTTATAAGCTATATTTTTTATCAAATATCTCTACATCATGTAAGTTTGAGGAATTTTTCTTCAACTTTTATCATTTTTACGTGTCAGTTGAGCAGATATATATGCTGTGTGGTGCTGTTGTTCAGTTGGGACAATCATAGTTTTCCAAGCTGGTCAACGTCATCCTTCAATTTTATTTTCACTATTTATGTTGTGTGAAGCAAGGTATCTATTAAGGTGTATGCAATAAAAATTGTGCCCAAAGATTTGGTTGTACATTGCCAACGACTTGGTGCAAATTTATCAAATCACTTCTATTGGGAGGGGATTTGCAAAATTCAATGTCCCATTCTAATAGCTGCTGGCTGGCAGCATTGAGACACAGATGCCTCTGACTTTGGTCGTCCAAAAGTGATTCCTTGAGGTTTCACCGACTTGGTAATATGGTGTCAGAACTTATAAATATGAATTATAAGTTTAATATGTTTAAAATCCAGGTCTGCGACATTACGCATTTGTATGTATATATTAGTTCTACTCTATGCAGAGTTCACAGTAGCATTTTAAGAGCATTTTAACGAGTTTTATCTGGCCATGGTACAGTGTGTTAACACAGAAGAATTCGTTTATTTGGTTTACTGATTTATTTATTTTATTGTCTTGCATGGTTACTTAGGTGATTACACTATAGCGTTGGGAACCTGTAGTGCACTCAAACAGGGATGAGATTAAATTTGTTCACAAGATTTCATACATCAAAATTGTTTTTCTCTGCGTTAACGACCTGTATCCCAGGAGCTATTATTGCAATGGTGCTAATATTTTTGGTGTTATCTTTTAAGACTAAATTTATTGTTTTTGATACGATTTGTATTTACATTATGTGAGATGGGTAGGGAACTCTATCCCTGCCTGCGCTCAGTTCCCAAATGTATTTCTAGGGCAACTGGTTTTAGCATTTATTGTATTCTTATATTGCGTTACTTTAGCTCCCCATGACTGTGAAACCTTGCCCTCTGACAAAGGGGGAGGCTGTATCCCTTTTTAAATGGCTTCCTTATGATGGACTACATATTTAGCTGGTCTATTCCACCTAATATTTAGGGCTTTTTTTTACGAGAATTGGTTTCATACAAATTCCAGTATTAAAATGCCTGTGGTTGCCAAATGTAAAATGTAATGTTATTCTGCAGCGATAAACAGAATTAAATAAATAATGAGTGACTGAAGTTGACATTGTTGTGTTTTTTTTGTTCCAGCTCCCACATCCTTTTATAGAAGCATTAAAAAGTCCATCATATAGAATACCCATAATCTGAGAAACAATGACCCAACAAGTCCATATGATCATTGAAAATCCTTTTTCACTTGTGAACACTATTTTACTTGAGGACGTTTTATCTTCTAAACACTTCTTTACTTGAGGACGTTTTACCCTCTAAACACTATTTTACTTGAGGACGTTTTACCCTCTGAACACTTTTTTACTTGAGGACGTTTTACCCTCTAAACACTTTTTTACTTGAGGACGTTTTACCCTCTAAACACTTTTTTACTTGAGGACGTTTTACCCTCTAAACACTTTTTTGCTTGAGGACGTTTTTCCCTCTAAACGTTTTTGAGAACGTTTTGGGGAAAAAAACGTCTCAAAAGTGGGGGCAAAAAAAGCGCCTTCACGACTGTTTAGAATGAAGACGTTTTTGCTTTCAGTGTATCTATCATCATGATATCGCTCCATGCTATCTGCCCTTCTGTCCCTTGTGTCATATACACCACGATGGTACCTGTCCCTGCTATATGACCTGTTCCGTCCTTCTTCACGTCGTCCAACGTCATTTCTCTTATCCTGATATCCCCTATTGTCATATTGTGGCCTCTCTCTACTCTGTGGCCTGTCATATCCTCTCGAATTAGATCTGTTGCGGCCACCATAATCTCTTCTATCATCAAATGAAACATTTCTTCTTTCCCTGAATTCTTGTCGTCCTCTCTCTTGTCTTGGTGTTTTTGCATTATCATCCCCAGGTGTATATATTACTGATATTGCTTCTTCTATCGACTGTTGTTTAACTGGCTTGTCTGTTCTCATCATCACCTCATGTTTTGCAGCCGCTCTTGAGGCCTGTTCCAATGTCTCTGGAAATTCGGCTGCCACGTGTTCTGCGAGTTCTGGTCGTAAATTCGTTGTATAAAACCGTATCTGCATATCTGTGGGGATATTGGCCTTTGCTAACAGGACCAACATGTCATTATCATAGTCTTTTACCCTCTCTGACACTCCCTGCTTCCTGTGTGAATAGTCTTTCATTACCTCTTCTAGGGGTAATTCTCTAAATTTTCTCAGAAAAGCCTTTTTCACGCTGTTATAACTGTCACACATTCCTGGTTCACACATCAGTTGTTGATAGAACGTTTTCGCTCTGTCTGTTAGATAATGCCCTAATGTTGTTATTACCAGTGCATTGTCGTCTGCTATTGGCTCTGTGAAAGCTTCAAAATCCATGAAAAACTCTGTCACTGGTCTTTGAGCAGTGGGTGCACTGAATGGTTTTGGTGCTTTCCTATATTGTCTAGACAAGGCCCCCGTCGTGTGGGCCCTGCTATCTCCCACTTGTCTTCTCATCGATATGTCTAAAAAAGCATTTTGATCCAATCTCATCTCCTTCAATTCATTTACCAATGCTTTCCAGTCTTGTCTCGTATCCATGACTTGTGTGTAGGTTGGGGGAGGTACTGGTATGTAACCTTCTCTTGTGCCCTGTGTGTTATATTGTGCTTGTTGTTGATGCTGTCGAGGGGCTTCATTGGGTGGTGGTCCTCGAGGCTGTGGCGGCCGTCTCTGGGGCCCCTCCTGCGGCCGCTGTCGGTAGCCCTGCTGCGGTTGCATGTTCACATGCCGCTCGGCCGGCCGCCTGTATCTCCTATTCTCCATTGGAGGGTTCTCTTGTCGTTCCCGCCTCACTGCGGGAGGTGATGGCACCTGTTGTTGTATTATATTTTCTTGCCACTGTTCTTGATTTCCCTGATCGTGTTGGTTCTGAATGTTCTCCTGATAGTTATTCCCTTGTTGCCCCCTTGGTGTGTGATGATTGTTAACTTGTCTCACATGAATTATTTCTCTCGGTCCTTCTTCCCGAAATTCTACTCGCTGGTCCTCCTGTCTGTTGTATTGAATAGGTTGATGTTGGTGGTTTAGAGGTTCATTCTGGGTTACTTGTTCCTGTGGGTCGGGAGGAATATTTGGTAGCAGATTGTTTTGAATATTTTGTTGTATAAATGCCTGCCAATCGGCTTCTGTTATCGGCATAGGTGTTTGGAATACCTCCTGGTCCCCTGGGGTTTGGGCTACTGTTCTTCTCCTTCCTAAAATAGGCCTTATCCCCTGTATAGGAGTTTCATTCGTATCCACTGTACCTGGGGGTCTCCCTAAGTATAGTCGGGGGATTCTATTATCATTTATTATTAATTGTTGTCGTCCCTGTCCAGGTTCTATCCTCATCACATCCTGCACGGGAGAGTTGCGTTGTAACTCTTGCGGCTGGGCCACACCTATTTGAATTCTGTCAGGCGTGTCTGGTGGTTGGCCCCTATTCTGTTGTTGCCCAGGCACTTGATTGGGGGGTACCGGTGCAGCTTCTGGTATTACTTCTGGCCGCTCCCGCATTGGCATCTGCTCCTGGTTTGGCTGCTCCTGTTGCCTACCTGCACCCCCTTGGTCCTCTTCTGGTAAATTGTTTTGTTCATTATGTATTATATTTTCCCCTGGCACATTCTGGTGGATTTCCTCTCTGACATCATTTATAATATTTTCCCCTGGTAAATTCTGTTGGTTAATATCTCTGATATTTTCTTCTGGTAAATTCTGTCGAATGTTGGGCACTATATTAACAGGTTCTTCATATACATTTTCCTGTTGTTCTTCTCCCCTTTCACCTCCTTCTTCAAAATCCAATACAGTTCTAACCTGATCTGGTTCTGGATTTCTTATCTTGTGACTTCATTAATCGCTTTCCTTTCTCTCCTGGTTGTTCTCTGAGGGATTCTGGCCAGTCGTTCTACTGAATCCAACAATCTATCGAACAATGTTCTATTCTTCTCCTTTTCTTTTCCTGCCATTTTTCTTGATTAAATCCGTTTCTTAAAGATATTGGGGACTAGCTCCTAGATACTCTAGGATGAGCCGGGTTCTACTCCACCAGTGTTACATGAAGATTGGGTATCTATTAGACTTAGATCTATTGTATACTACAAAGAGAATAAATGAGAAGGTGTAAAGGGTATGATCCGAAGATCTAGAATGTATATTTATTGTAGTCTAAAATACAGGTAGGTGCTTGGTCCATGTGCTATTGTTGATTGGAGGAATATTGAAGTAGGTAAAGGTGCTACCTGAGTTCTTACATGCTACTGTATATATATTGCAATAAATTCCTGGGTACTGGTGCTTTATGGAAATTAGTCATAGTTCTAGCTTACCATCGTAATTCTAATAAGTAATAATTAATGATAATTATGATCATAAAGTGGTTACCCATTGTTACGTCATCATTACGTAACATGATGTAACAGTGGTAAGGGGTATGAGTCAAGCGACATTGCTCAGATGTCTACACAAACTCTTGACTTTTCCCTCCTCGATCTCATCATCCTCTAACATTTTTGGTGACCTGGGTATATAGTAATTCCTGCTTTGCCAAGGGAACTCTATGGAAAGGCAACTTTATCAGTTTTGTCTAATCCATATCTATGTCTCCAGAGAATATTTCCCCAACATGGCTTCCGCCTGGCAGTCACCAGCTTTTTCTGACCATAAAACTTATAGCCCCGCTTCTTGAATTCTTCTAGCACGCTTCTTGAATGCTTCTAGCACTCCCTATTATCTCCTTTTTCATATGCTCCAGGTATTCTCCCTTGTACACCCTTTTGCAAAGGTTCACAAGTGATTCCCCTTAGTGCTGCAATGATTCCCCTGGCTTTTGTTTATTGCCCTTGTACACTGGAGTGCTGTCAAAACTTTGAAAAGAAAACCCCTTTTTTATCAAGGAGACAAAAATCGGGAAGATCTAGTCTGTTACTTTGGTGAATGTCTGTAGTCAAACTGAAACAATCTAGTTCAGAAGACCCAAGAGTAGCCCTGGGCGACACAAACTTCTGGTTATCCGGTCATGAGCCAGGTGCCTTTCATAATTATATCACACATTAAATAAAGGATTGATTCTGCTACTAAAATCTAACACCCCCTCCAAAGGCAGTACAGCAGTTGTATGTGGTTGACAATTTATGTTAATACAGCATAACTTTCTTTGTATGTTGTACACATTGGTTAATGGTTCAGTTTGATAAATTAATTTAGTTGAGGATAATATAACATACCCCTGAACGCAGCCTCAGCCCCTGGGTGCTTGGTTTTTCCGGATGGACCATGAGGGCCAACACCCGGTATTGATGTTTAATGTCTTCCTCTGTAGCCTGCCTGTCTATGTCCAGGATCTCATGGTCAGTCTTGGCGTTCAGGATCCTGTAATAAGAGAATATATATATGTACCCTGCACATTAGTGACTGAACCTATTGGAAATCTGTAAAATGGACACCAAATTTCCTTGAATTACCACCTCAATTAACAATTATTAACTCAAGAAATTTATACCCGGCGGTAATTCAAGAACTTAGGGTTAAATATTTTGATACCGTTTTCAAGGAATTCAACATTATCAGAATTAGAAATGAAAAATAGGGAAATGGAAAAGTTGAAGATAGGTATTATGTTATCTGACATTATATATATTTAACACAAAATGTAGCTTTACCGGTTTATCTCTGCTTTCTGCAGGTCATGTCTGATGTCACTTTCACTAGCCTGAGCTCCTCCTTCCCCTTCCATGGTTGCTTCTGCTCCAGCTCCTTCCCCTTCCATGGTTGCTTCTACTCCAGCTCCTTCCCCTTCCATGGTTGCTTCTGTACGAGCTCCTTCCCCTTCCATGGTTGCTTATGCTCCAGCTGCTACATTTCCTATCTCTCCGGCTTGGCTCTCCTCCTGACTTGACATCAGTTTTCCTGTAGGCATATTGAATACATGAATGCATGAAGCAGATATTGAGACAATCCTATATCATTAAGAATGTGTTATACTGTGGGGCTTCCATCTATACATGAGTGAAGTTGGGAGACCATCCTATATCATTAAGAATGTGTTATACTGTGAGGCTTCCATCTATACATGAGTGGAGGTGGGAGACCATCCTATATCATTAAGAATGTGTTATACTGTGGGGCTTCCATCTATACATGAGTGGAGGTGGGAGACAATCCTATATCATTAAGAATGTGTTATACTGTGAGGCTTCCATCTATACATGAGTGGAGGTGAGAGACAATCCTATTAATCACCCAAGAGTTGTGATGTTGGTGTTCACTCACTGTAACTAGGTAATCCCCAGAGCCTTCATCGACCAAAACAGTGAAACATGACTCTTACCCGACGGGCAAATGAGCGCAATTCTACGCGATTTTTAATGCGCAATCATCTCGCCATAGTTCTGTGATGAGCGTGGACGCTTTTTGCGCAATAATTATTGCCCTATGATTGAGAGATAGTCACGCTAAGGGTATAACACAATATTGGTGCAATAATCAGCAAATTCTTATGGCCTTTTGAACAGGATATTTGTATACTACAGATTCCTTATATCAATAGCATCAGAAATAAATGACAGACTTCATGGCAGTTTCATTTTCCTGCCCCGGCAGCAGTAGTATATATTTCTTCTCACAGAAAGGTATTCCCTAAAGATTTCAAAGAGTGTTTAGGGCAGAGCATGTGTTGCCCTCTCTTTGTAGGCATCATTCAGTTTTCATCAATTCTACCATCCTCTTAGTGAGCCTGAAGCATAGTAGAAGTCTCCTATCTGATGTGTTCCAGTAGTTTAATGGCTCTGCCTCCCCCAAGCCACTAGGGACAATCTATATGTACAATAATAAGAGTGTTCTGATCACAGCATTTTTCAATATCAAACAGGTATATAACACACATAAACTATGGGAGTATATATCACTTATAACATTCCTATGTACATTATGTGGAAGATCTATAATGGTATAAATGCCACATGAGTGTATTAACGTCACTTTTATTATAAAAGTAATTGTAAATGCACCCCAGTTTCCAGTGGCGCCACCTGGTGCGAACAAGTGGCATAATGGTAAGGGCTAAGGGTAATGGGCTATTCCCATTATTTCGAACATAATATATGTAATAATAAGTTCTTGAGGTTTGTCTATATTAAATCAGTTCAACGTGTGAGAGTATGGAGATAGCTCTTGCCCAAATAGACTAATAATTATGTGATCTATTCGGATTGATTTTAACCAATAATTATGGCAAAGGTAATTATCAATATCCAATAATATGGAGATTGATCAAGGAACAATAGCAACAATATAAGAAAAGTCGCACAAACAAATCCAGTTGATAACAGTAGTACAAGAGCCTGTATATAGCCCAAATGCAAAATCCTAGGTTACCCAATGAGTAGATTCTGTTGGATATTCTATATAACAGCAAGTTTAAACTACAGGTCGTTGTTTTAAAATTCTAATATGGCGGGCATATGGCTGCTTCATTGAAACATTGCAAATATTATGGAAAACTCTATAACCAATAATAAAGAATATTGGGAATGTTAAATGATAGCCTTGCGGTGAGAAGTCATGAGAAAGTGTCATATAAAGTGTTTCTTTTGCGCTTAAGACTATCGGTGAAGGTGTAAATCTCACGGAGGAAATATACCTAATCATTCGACGAGACACATGGAACAATGCGAACACAGTGGGTTGGTGGCCTATATAAATCAGGTATTTTTATTGTATTACTTTAACATATATATATATAACAACTTTTATTCAATAGACATGTACATCAATATAATGTATTATCGAATGGGGAAACGGTCCCTCTCAGAGTCGCAGTGCGTTACAGTGAGTTCTTCCACGGGGTCCCTTAAAACACTGATATTATAATGTGGTACAAGTGAGTGAATGAAAATTAACAATTAGCGATTTGCTGTAAATACATTGAGTGATTAAAGTTTACAGTGCTCGATTTACTATAATTACATTGATTAAAACATGACTCAATTCAATTATAAATCTCCATTCAAAGATATACTTCTTCGAATATGAGAGAAATTAGGAATTTTTTATAGAGACCCTTCTACTAGGGAGACTTGACATTTTCAATGTACATTTTCAAAGGGTACTAGTTTTAACCTGAAGATATGGATACATTCTTCAAAATTCTTCAAAATTCAAATAGCAGCTAACCAATTTACAGTAAGCTTACATTAATATACAGCTTAACATTCATGACAGCTAGATCTGTTAACAATCAACTATATAATAGAAATCTTTAAGACAATAAAATAAACTCCTTTGATATTAGGAGGAAACACTACAGTGAAGACTGTTTCAATCAGTTTTTCCATATTCCTGATTCGGTAAAAATTAAAATATGAATATTTGGTTGGGTTAGATACCGTTATATCGGTCTTTATATTCTCAGGATTTACAGACCTTTGATGATGACAACTTTATCAAGTTTCTATTTGTTTCTATTGACATATATGGGCGATTCTCATGAAACGGGCTCTATTTACATGTGGAAACAAAATATCAAAGTCTAGGCGTCATATCTCTATTAATAGATATAATAGTTGTGTCACTGTACAACTTTAGGAAAGTCAGATAGACATCTTGGGATATTTTGTAGAAATCTCAAATAGCTGCGGAGGTATAAACATAGATATTCACTGCATTCAGGTACAATAATATCATTTTGCCAAAATGTGGGTTATTACAGCCTTATAAAGGATAAATTACAAGAGTGTTCTAGTAACGATTATGGGAATCAGTAGAAATAATATTCATATAATCATAAAATGACTTTAGGAATAAGGAGCATGTTCCTAGGAATACATACATATAATTTGTAGGTTTATACGATTGGAATTGAAAAAGATGTGACATAAACAAAAATTGCAGTAAATTCCTGGAATCGACCCCATACAATATGACTGTATGGGTTTGATTTTTTGGGAAGTGAAATTGACTGAAATAAGAATGCCCTTCATTCCGTCATTTGCTGTGTGAGTACACATGTCATTGCTTTAATTCTTGTATCATTACGAAGAAAACAAATTCCAACAAAAGAATAATAGCTAATAGCATATACACTGTATTGCCGGACTGTTGCCGACCGTCTCTGGTGCCTTCAGCACCGTACAGGTGAATGTTGCGTCACGGCACCCTCTGTTAGCTAACGCCACCTGCCGGTCTGCAACGGCGCACAGTTACCCACCGGCCCTAGTGCTGTAAGGTTAGTTCTAAATTTACCGATGGTGGCACGGCAGTCGTTTTTGGTTATATAACGTCGTCATGGCGTTGGGTACCGCTTGATATGCGTTGTGAAACGTTGGTTTATATAGGTAAATGAATAGAATTATGTTATAAGAATTTTCGAATAGAAATCCAATTTAAAAATGGCTGATATTGGTCACAAACCAAATAAAAGGTGATTGAATAATACTTGGATGCTCTTAAAATGAATCCTTGAGTCCTTGTGTATGTATGAACCTAGGCCTATACTTTTATATTAATACAATTTGGTTTTCCAGGAGTCTCTTCCAAAAGCACACAGTATTCAAAAGTATCCTCTCATATCTACCGGGCACAGAACAATTTCAAACCAACCGATCTTGTCTGCCCTGGTCTAATTTTAAAGCTAATAAATAGACCTGTTATGTCTTATATTGTGGGAACACAATGGCTGTGTTGAGGACAGATGTTTGTGAACAATAGAGTTAGAAGATAAGAAAAGCAACCGTTTTGCAGCCAAATAGGTGAAATTTATGAAATAAATACCTAGTATTGTTTTAACGTAAGGTATATGGTTGTAATGTGGCGGCCAGAGATTGGCTATTTCCGCGGCGGAAAAAAATGGTAGAGAGATGAAAATATTTAGCCTACTGTCCTCTCTTAAAATTGTCCGATTTGAATAAATCTTGATTTTTATCAAAGAGCAGAACCTCCTTGCCATGTCTATATATGCTGACACGTTGCCCCATCTTTGATAAGGGGGTTATTAGGGGCAATGCATGGGTGATAAGTTTTAGACCAATACATCGTTCACAATTGCTTAGATATATGAAAACGATCCGAGGAACAATCGCTCAACTACTCCACATGAATATTCACCAACAAATAGTTTCTTAGTAGGTATAGAATCGATAATACCTAGCCAGCAACAATTACAAAAACTGATAATATTTTTTCCATAAATTCATGTGGGTCAGATTTTCAGAAAATGTACAATTCGCCTTCACCAATCCTCTCAAATAATCCATATTTATGACAGAAATGCGCTTCAAAATGTAGTTTAACATAGCAGAACTGATACTTTAAATCAATGCGATAAGTAGACCAGCTAATTGTACATTTTCTGAAAATCTGACCCATAAGTATTTGAGGATTATTTCACATAACACATGGGTGATAGGTTTTAGACCAATACACGGTTCGCAATTGCTTAAATATATGATTATTTATTGGATGTTATTTCATAATCGAATAAGGGCCTAACTAACAAAATTGTTGTGTTCAAAAAGTTTGCTCCTATTGTCTCATACATCGTCGACATGGTGATTTTAAGGTATTCTAGAAAATGGAATTTATATAAATTCTTTTGTTAAAAAATAGGATATATTTATTAATTCCTTATGTTAAAAAATATTTTGGTGAGCCTATTTTATTCTATAGATCGATAAACAGTCCCAGTAGAGCTAATCAAAACAATTGCTGATGCGCCACCTAGTGTTAGGCATGTATTGTATAGTCTACTGCGGGACTATATTCATGGTCAAACAATATGGCGGCGGACACCTCCCTCCATTTTTCTGGACATTCTACTGCAGCTTCAAGTCGCAAAAGACCATCAGGTAAGGAGCATTATTGTATTCATCATTTACAGTATCAGGGGCGCAATTGCCAGGCTCAATTCTAGCCTACCATCCATTGATTTGTATCAAAGCTAGTTGATACATTTCAAGTTACGCAACGTTACACAATCCATTACCAATATGGCGGCATGGTTTGTCCATACTAAAACAATGCCACAGTATGGCATGGTGGCCATGCAAGAAGGCGGTGACTAAACTAATTGTATAGGAATATATTATACATCATGTATCGAGGTGAGAGTTATAGCTTGTATATCGATGGTTCCCGGTAGTCGGTTATAGTTGATGTGAAAGGTAGGAAATAAAACCCTTTTGGGACCCTAGTGGTCGCGTGAGTCTTTTGGGACCAACGGTGACACCTCTCTGGCGCTGACACCTGCCTGCCGCTCACAGCAAGCTCGGCCTTGTCAGCTAGCTTCACCTTAATCCTCCTCCCCCATCCTCGCTAAGAGTAGAAATCCACTGGTTTGTGGTTATGCGATCATGGAATCTAATCATTTGTGACCATGCAGCGGCCTTTGCTTGACTAGAGAAAATGATTTATAACCAGTTTTAATAGTCTGCTCATTTCGACCACTGAATACACTGGTAGTAGCTGTAAATTTGTAAGAAATATGGTTCTTAACTTGATAATTATTTGTTTTCTCACGTACATTGTGGGAACGTGGCCGAAGCATTCCTCACACCTGTGCGATTTGTCGCTCACTGCAACACTAACTTGTGACTAAGACACAAAGAAATGCTAGCCTAAAATTCATTATTCACTATCATAAGCTATCATAACTTCTACCTCACGCCGATCTCTTTGCATTTAGATATCATGTGATTAGTTCATACTATTTTTGACCAGTTTAGTTATGGTACATTGGTAGGGGTGCCGACCTTTCCCTGACAAGACCAAAGCGCACCGGACCTTCCCGCGACCAGACCCCACCGCGACCAACCACTTCCGCGAACAAGCGTTGCGTGCTCGCCTGCCACAAGGCACCCTGGCCTTCCCGTGACCTGTAGACCGAGGCAGGGCCTTGTAGCTCCCGCCCACAGGCATCCAGAAGCAGGGTGAATAATGCATCAGCTTGTAACACCCCGGAAGGTGTTTTAACGCTGTAGAAATATGCTATATACATGTATATAGTGTCTGTGCAACGATTAAGAAAATAGGTACAAGCAATAGGGCTTTAATTAGCACGACTACATCGCACACTTTTCCTCCCTTTCAACTAAAATACATAATCATTTAGGTTTGAAACAGATGGTTGTCCAGCATAGAAATCTAGAACATTAATGATAATAAATAAAGTTTACATTATGGATATGACAATGAATGGAAAAGGTAACCTCTAGAAGGTTTGTGTAATATAAATTTGCCATTTCTTTAATTTGTTGGCTAAATATCAAAAGTATACCATTCAATCAGAATAATATGCACAAAGGTCCATATCTTAAGGAAATGTAAATGAAGAATTCAAATTCATACAATTACATAGAGAGAATTGATTTGAGTCGATTCTATAATGCCTTTGATTCATGCGGTAGACCTGAAATATCAAGCTAAGTCCTGTTGATTGACAGGTTCCAGCCCTTTGATTGTCGCGCGCTACAAACAACGCTAGGAAGATGCTCTTTGTGGCCCATGATATTTGCGCTATACATAAAGTTCTGGCTTTCATAATTTGCCACCAATATTGGGCTTAACCAAAGACTCTTGTTTCATACTGCTTCAGCAAATTTGTATGTAGCACTCATTAATGCAGGGTGTCACCGAAAATGTTACTAATGTAAGCTTTAGTAATTTATCTTGATATCCAGCACAATCTCTGTCTGCCCCTCTCTCTCCGCCCTCTTTCTCACCCTCTCTATAGTTTATGACAGGTTAATTAGACACCGGTGTTTTCTCTCTGATGTCGAGGAGTGGATGAAGGAATGGCCACTAGTTCTTGTTAATCTGTTAACACCCTCATAAAAGAACAGTTGGATTATGGTATGACTCTGCCCCCTCGACCAAATTGGGATGATAATTCCTCTTGTCTTAGCAGTAATAATATATCAGGTCTCTCATCCCATTCCAGTCTACCGCCATAGGTGGTGGTGGGTGACATTTAATGGTCAAAAGATCACATCTTACCCCCATTTCCCCCCACTTTCTTGTCAAGGAATAGGGCGCTAAACTATATAGACTCACTCTCTAAATAATAACATAATGACAACCTAAGTTTACTGATTTTTCTCTACATAATTATGTTATGTGCTGATTATAATCTAATATTAAATCTTTCTTGTATTGTAAGATATCAAGTATCTATAATACCTCTCTAGCAACGATGCAAAAACGGGGGTCGGGAGACCCTTTTGGTGCATAAAAATGTAGAATAGTTTTAAAGTGAAACATATCACTGAGCGATTTGGGGAACGTTTGTCTGAATTTCAACTATGTTCCAGATTAGTATATTTGTAATGAATACCTGGGAGCATTAATGTATCAGATTTATAATATATTTCGATTATTTAGGGATTTACCACTCCAATTTCGAAGGGTGCCTCAGGCACCCAGAGACTCAACAGTTCCAGCCAAGTATGTCATTGGTCCCAACCGCTCTTATCAAATTGGTTAAGTGATAACAGCTGGATGGGACAGGGTATATATGTCAGTATGTACCTCCTGCCTCTCTCCTACTTCACATCAAAATGAGTTACAAGTCACAAAGTATTGTGAGATGGCATCGTATTTGCAAAGATGAGACCAAGCCGGTTTCAATGATGGTAAACAATAGGGACATCTAAAAAGTATTTCTATAGGCCACTATTTGATATATTTGGGCAGTGAGGCCGGGTCGTGGTGGGGTCAGGCCGCCCAGGCCCATAGAGCGCGTAGCGGTAAGGTGGGCGCGAAGAGGACGTCGCGAGAAGGGATTGGCTCGACTAGGTATAGGACCCATTGGTAGGGGCGGTCATTGTAGGGGCAGTCATGACGAGACCAACGCAATTGGGTCAGATTTTTAGAAAATGTACAATTCACCTTTACCAATCCTCTATATAGGGCTACTCATGTTGGATATTCAAAATTTAAACTAAAATAAGTTAGCTTGTAACATTAACCAAAGGATAGGCTCAATTCGACTCAACCCCAACGTTATAATGAAGTTAGGATGCAAACAATGATTTATGTATTTTTGTGGAACCCGACATCTGATGACATGCTGCTTTACTGTGATGGGAGAAAATTAAAAATTCTGACTATTTGCAGGTTTGAATGCCTAGTACTAGCTGGAGACTGGCCAACCCAGTGAACACTCTTGCACTTTTTTCTTTAATAAATTGCGCGAAAATCGGCCGCGATTTTTGCGCGTCAGAACAGCGTCAGATGTTACTCCATCGAGCGCGAAATTACACCGCGCGTGACGCGGTGCACTGACGCGCGTTATGCGCGGTCATTATTGCAGGTTATTTCGCGGTGGTAGGGTCCTGTTCAAGGGGGGGACGGGGATGGTGTTACTATGGTTCATAATTTTAGCGGGGGTCGGCGGGCCGAAAACGGAAAATATTTGTTTTAATTATGGTTAATTTATATCCGATATTATATTACAATTAATGTACTGTACTGTACCATGCTGTATGAAAAAAGATGCATTATTATCGACGAAATTGAAGCAAGAGAAGACAAGACAATGGTTACATTATATACAGTTTAGCTATTTATTATTCATTTCTAAATCCAGTCACATAAATGATATAACATTATCATTTGCAATTTATTTGGATGATGTACAGACAGGTCCATTTTATTACACCTTCTACAAAGGGAAACACCCTGATTTACTTGAAATTAATAGTAACATTGCAATCGATTTTAGGTAGATTTTTCTACAATTGGAAAAACAATACCACAACATTGTACAACCAACAGAAATACATCCGAAATAAGAAAAACTTGGACCTTTGAAAATGTTATATACTGAATAATATTAGGTTAAACCTGAGTCATTTGGTTCATGTTCCCAGATCCCTGATATCATTTCATACTCTGGATGGAGTAAATGTTTATAAAAATAATATATCAAATGTCAATATTATACAACACAGCACAAAGAAACTAGCACCACTGTGTAAGCAAGACCACAAAGACACAGGTCGTCAGTACAGAGAGAAAAATCAAATTTGAAGTTTGGAATTTTTTTTAAAATGTTTAAATCCAGGCTAGCCTTGTCAACGTGGCGCACTGCAGGTTCCCCCAATGCTATGATGACATCACCTGATTGACCACACCACCAGCTTACACAATATCAAATAAACATTATACCTTGAAAAGCACACTATTCCAGTCGTTGAAATAAAATATTAATGTATAAAAATCTCTGACATCTGATGTCAAGTGTTTAAAATTCCAAAGAGAACTTTTATTATTCCTGTACTAATCCAGTTGAATATGTCTGTGGTACATGAAATAATTTTCCAGTATTTTTTAGTGAAGTAAAACTTCAAATTAAAGCCAAAATAATCCGCAGCCACAAATCACTTATAGCGTTTTGATGACTATCTTCTAGGTATAGGCAGTCATGTTCAAATACATTCAGTTAACATTTATTTTCATTTTTCTAATTTAACCAAAAGTGGTCGTCAGTAGGAATTTCGTAATATTATAATTGTCTTCCATGGTTGATATCCTACAGTGATTTGTGGGTGCAGATTTTTTTGGCTTGAACAGAAAATTAACCTATGGATAACATATGTTTTAAAGCTTGTACCAGATACATACAGTAATAAATTATTGTTTAAAACCAAAATCCCTAGAACTATAATCCTTAGGATCATCAATTTCTCATACAAAAACGTGAGACACCTCCATAAGGAAACAATAGTATTATAATAATGCATGATTCAGAGTTAATTTCTTGAATTGCCAGTCTATGGCAAGATTTTCCTATTTAAGCTGGGAATGTTTTGCATGTAGTTGTCTGGGATCCGTAAACCTATTTCTCCAGGTAACAGTCATATGTTTTGGTACTCTTGCTTTATGTGTCACATATTTAGGTGTTAGGTGTTGGTCATCTTCAGTTGAGGCCTTGATTAGGTAAGCTTCTATTCATGGATGAGACAACCACTGTACAGTTCCCTGATGTATTGGTGCTGTCTGATCCTGTGCTGGTGAAGTTGAGATCCTGTTCCATTGGGCCGTGGTATTAAGTAGCAGGTCATTCTGATCAAATAGTTGTCATAGTTCCTCAGGATTTAAGGCTGCTAAGTCCTGATTGTCCAGTGTCTCTACTCAAATTGCCTTGCCAAGTAGGTTCATATAAGTATATTCCTGTGTATGTTGCCATCGCTGGTCAAACTCTGACCAAACAAGTCCAAACAAGTGTTCTCCGCTGCCTGCTGGTCCTCCATAATTAGTTGATTTGTTTCCAGCAGCTCAAGAACGCATCCTGTAGATAAAGTCAGGGCATGAATTAAAATCAAATCAAATCAAATAATTGACATGGTACAAAGTTATCACTTGAAAACTTGACATTATCTGCACCATCTATACCATCATCCGTATTCAGCAGCCAAATTGGTTGAAAAACTAATTTCCCACACTGAATGTCTAATCGAAAGTATGTAAGATATCATATCATTGGGATTGAGTACTTAATTTTCTCCATGCTGACAGGGGTCTCTACTAACTAAAATCATGAACACGCCTGCATGACTAGCAAAGTATAAAAAACACTAGTCCTTATAGAAATCTGGTTAAAATATCAGTGTTCCTGAAAGGTTTTGTAGACGCAGCCAAAATGGTTGGCGTAAAGCAGCCTCACATTGGCCATTTGTCACAGACACAAGCAATTTTTTAACATATTTGGCAAACTAGCATAAAGTACATTAAACCCCATATAATTTACTGAACACCTTTATTTCTGAAATGAGTAATGAATACTTTTTGAGGTAAGCTATATATATTATAAGCGTTTTTACTGATTCGATGGTGCATTCTAAATATTTTGGGAATTAAATATTATCTGGTAAGCAACATTATTTTCCCAGTTTGATTTCCATAATCGATATTATTTGCACAAATTTGGATGAACTGCAAGGGGAAAATATTTTACTTTAACCAAAGATCACTCATTATCTTGTTTGTAATTGGGCCCTACATGCAAATTAAAGTCATATATAATGAATATGTAAAATATGCAAATTACAAAAGATAAGGAGAATGCCCCCTTTTATGAATTTAGCAAAAGTGAGTGAGTGTTAATATCCTAGATTGATCCATATATTTTGCAAAGTATTTAAAAACAATTACTACAATCAGCATCATTAGGATGTATATTATATCTAGGCAATAACAACATTAATCCTTTTCAAATCAAACAAAAAAATATAAAAAGATTGCATCAGACGTCAGTCACTGGCTTTTCACGTCTTTTCGGGAACACTGCAATATTACCAGATATACTGACTTTAGTACAAACACAACTCCCATTGGTATTACAGGACTTTGAATTCCCTGAAAGTCAGAATTTTAATTTATCAAGGCCTTAGAATCAGATATTCTATACTATGTATATATTAAACGTTTAGAACAGTAGCTGTAGCCTTTCCAGTAGATGATTCTGGGAGAAATATATCAATAAAGATACCAAAACTATTAATGCACAGAATGGGTTTGGTGATTCTTAGGACCTTGATAAACTGTATCTCAGGTCTAGAAAGTCTTCTTATTTTATCATGACAGACTATAATTTACATTGGTAATTGAATGCGTATATAATTGGGTGTTAACAAAATATCCACCTGGCTTGGAGCAACTTATTTCACAGCTTCAGCAAAAATGTCTGGTCAGAATACTATCAAAATGCAAATTGAAATATGTTTTTGTGTCCAACATAATTCATAACATACCTTTGGAAAGAATCCCGGGTAGCACAGCCTGTGGGAAGGACTTGGAGTTTAGGTTGATATGTAGATTGTACAGCAAGGCTAATGCAGAGGCAACAGTGCATATTTCACTGCACAGTATCCGAAGCTACCAAGAAATGGTTGGATATACTGTCTACTAATATCTGAAAGAAAACTATATATTTATGGATGCATCATATTCAATATTTACAGTATAAATGATTGAAATAGTAAACTTATGTTACACAGCAGCAGGCTCTTTGTGATGTATAAGTTATATGGCGTATAAGAATGAATATGGCAGACATTCTATTTATATGAAAATCATTTATATAATAATAATAATAGATTTTTATTTCCATAAGACATCTACAATGTAAATATAAGTGTGGACTAGAGGTTTAATATGAAGGGATGGAATTTCTTAATCTACCCAACGAAACTAGTTGATTTAATGTAACTTATGTCATTGTGATTTTAAATTTCATCTGAAAAGGTTAAATATAACTAGGTGATAATATAAGAACTTAGAATTCCGCCTGTTTTGAGGGCTTATGGTGAATTATTGGCTGTTAAACTCATATATTGTAATGACTCAAATAAAGGTATTTAATTTAATTATTTACTTTCATTGAACTTATATAAATACTGCCAACTCTACTGTGTAGAATACAAAAACTTCCATCTGCAAATCACCATCTGCATAAAATCATTATGCTTTGGTAATGATGAACAATGTTATTACTACCAAATGAATTATATGTTGGCTTCATTTCACATTTGATAGCATGAAATATAATCCAATGGGGTAGTATTAGTGGAGTTTGAACATAAATAATACTTTACCACTTGAGGTGGGTTGAGCTTCCTCCCCCGAAAAGAGGGACCCAGAACCCCCCCCCCCCCCCCGCACCCCTAGCTATAAAGTATTTACTAATATAATTTTGAATATATGTTGGAGACAGAATTTGTTTCAAGTGATTATGATTTTTGTATAATTGAATTCCAATTAAGAACCTTAAAATGGAATATTTTCCTCTTAATGGTCATATTCTAATGACACCAATTAGGCCTATGTTCAAATCAGACTTTGATTGAGCTCCCCCCTAAAAAATAGATGGGGTCCCCTACCCCAGCTCATCAATAGGTCTATTATGATATTCTTTATTCTCTTCATTGCAGTTAATGACACAAGTTATATTAAAATCAGAACATCATTACATAAGTTGAAGGTATTTGAACATACCATACCAGTTTACCCTACCCTCTCGCCTCCCAAATTGAGGGGGGCCAATTAAGCCCTTATAGCTGTACAGTTTTTACTAATATGATTTTGTCTTTTTTGTAAAAAATTAATGACACCAATAATGTTCAAATCGGACTATTATTTCAAAAGTTATAACATTTTTACTTAATTAGTGAAAGGGGGTCAGTCCCTCACAATAACATGCCCTCTTGTGGAATGACGGTTGTCCACTCAGACCCAAATTGTAGCTTAGACCCTAAGCTTTCATTTGATACCAATAACTAAACTTTTGCACGATTTTAAAGTGAAAATCAAATTAAATGCATTAGCCAGGAAACCCACTGATTAACCCACTGTAGAAACGCCCATACACCTTACGCAAAATAAACAAGCACGCTGCCAATGCAACAGGGATATTCGCACCCAGTCAAAACGTCCCCACACGAAAACGGCCGACGAGTAGAATAAAAGCTGGGAGGTGTTGCGCCTGTGTGCGACAGTATTTAGTAAAAAATAACAGTTAGGGAGGTGTTATATATATTATTTATACTTTAACTTTACTTACTCTTACTCTATTAGAGACAATACAACTAGATCAATTCCATAGTGTAATAGATCTAACCCTATAAGTTAACAATCTAGAATTGATCAAATATTCCCTTGTCATTCTCTGTAAATCATACTACATGACATGTAGCTGGGAAGTCGAAGTCGACCCTCTGGGAGAAAACAAAACAATTTGGTTCTATTGGATATATAGGGGACTAAACAAATTATTCGTCCCCTATAGTACCCCAAGCGGGGGGAGAAATAATTGGTTTTGATCAATCTAACTAGCGTACACCCATTGATATAAAGGTAATGTTCAATGCACACTCATTTGTTTTATGTGAAATGTGTGTACACTCATGTACACACTCATTTCAAATATGCCCCGATTTTCAGAAAGCTGTAGGCCTAGGTGTAGGCTGGCCGAGTATGGGAATCGGACAGCTGAGGGGACATATCTAGCCCTACAACCCGTCGCTGGCCGCCGGGATATGTATAGACTACACCCCGTCACTTTACATGATAGCGCATCCATCGGGGGCCGTTTTGACGGGTCCGTTTTCATGTGGGGACGTTTTGACTGGCATTGGACTGACTTATGGTCAAGGCGAAATATCCATGCTTAGAATTTTCAAATATAATCAGGTTTAAGTTGGGCATTATTGCCGCAATGAACATCGTCATCGTTGATCGTAGCATGGCTGAATTTTCCCACTATGGCAATGCTAACATATGCCGCCATTTTGTTTATTGGATTGCGTAACGGTGTGGAGATTTAAAAAAACAAAAAGCTAGCTTTAGCCTAGTAGAAATAAGCTTTTTTTTTACAAATGAGTCTGGTAATCGCTCTCCAAACAATACTACTTACCTGGATGGGATTTGATGATAAATTCCAAGTTGAATCTCAGTCTATCTAACAAGGGCGCTGACCGCTGAAATCAGCAAATCTAGAACAATGTGGTTGCAATGTGATAGGCCTACGCAAGGTGGCGCAGCGGTATGATTGAGTAGGCTATTAGTGCTAGCGCTTGCCTATAGTGCTGCATCCTAAGTTAGGGACTTGCTTTATTAGGCTAACCATTTTTTTAAAAAACATTGAAAATTAACATGTTTGTTTTGTTCATAAGACCTAAGATGGATGCTAGGAGCCAGAATTTTGTTCCAATTAATTATGATTTTTGTATCATTGAATTCGAATTAAGAACATTAAAATGGAATAGGCCTATATTTCCTTAAATGGTCATATTTTAATTGTGCCATAGGAATTCCCTTGGTATTCTTAGTAATTTTCAAGAATAAAAGATCACCATGTTTGCATATAATATTATATCAAACTTAAATCCAAATAAGATAGTTATTTATTCATTAATTAACTTAAGATGTGGTTACCATGGAATCACTCATTAATATGAAAAAGAATTCTTGTAATTGTGCATGTGACAGATCCAAATACGGATAGCCCTGCATCTTTTCTTTTATTTAACGTATCATATATTATTCTATCATGAAAACTCTTTAGCATGAATCATTTGAAATGAGTTTTAGTCCCTAACTTAGCACGCACAACTATAGCGCTATGCTGCCTTCCTCATTCCAAAACGTTGCGACGTTGTCAAACTGACGACGCAATTAAGTCCAACCGGTGTCACTCTTAATATTTGACTTTATATTGAAGGTCCCCCGTACGCCCTTTTAGAAATTATTCAGCTTGCATGACATTTTTGTTTCAGGTTATATATATATAGTCGTTTTTATTTCTATAAAACATCATTATATAGAAATATGGCTGGTACCCTCTATGACACAGGTCTTCCAGGCGGGCCAGAAAGATTAAACATATATATAAAGTACATAGTATTTGTGATAATCATCACTTAAGAGTAACATTAACGAATTGTTATATTGAATAACACATACTCAGGTGCTTACTTCTTATTTTTAGCATGAAGTGAATCATGGCAAAGGCCTTATTATTATCATTATATGTGCCGGTTGATGTGAAATAAAAGACATGTATAGCATACAATAAAAGACATAGCATACAATAACATTGATATGTATGAGTAACAAACCACACTCTCACATCGACATCACAGTGTGCTTGTTTATTTTGCGTAGATCTAAGGTGTATGGGCGTTTCTACAGTGGGTTAATCAGTGGGGTTCCTGGCTAATGCATTTAATTTGATTTTCACTTTAAAACAAATCACATATCTTTGATATAGGTATCTAGTACATGGTTAAATATATAATAGCCGGAAATCCACTTTAATTACTTTATAGCCTAGGCCTATAAGAATAAGCAATTGTTGGCTGTGGCTTTCCTCAAAATCTCCAGAATGCCCTAAAATAGTGGTCATTTTGCTAAAATTCTCACATGCAGATCCAAATACGGATACACATGTGCATGATTAATGTGGCTATTATATATACATGTACATGTGACTGCATTCTACCGATGCGCTTCTGATGCGCGCTCAGCGCAGTAAGATGGTGCTGTTTTGGCGCGCGACATGTCCCCCAGTTGTTTGCATGTTATAATGCAGAGCGCCGCTATATATAGCCTCCGCACCTGTCCTGAGTGGGTAGCAAGGCAAGGTGTGACAGCGCTGAGAGAGCGAATATTGCGGTCTGAGTGTCCAGACGCACTGAAAGTGCTGTTTTGGTGTAACATATCGCAGTGTGTGTGTCCATTGGGAAGGTAACCATGGTTTCACTGCTAGCGGCCCTTACCCATGAAGATCAATTGGCAGGTATGTTTATTGGTGACTATTAATATTAAAGTGAAAAATAATGATTGCGCCCATATTTTTTTTTAAGATTTTATTTTCACTGGGAGTTACACTTCCTGAAGGGGCAGGATGATTCTAGTGTCCACAGCAGTTTATTCGATCAGTAGAAAATTTACAGATGAAAGGAAGACCAAATAACCAGTAGTGAGAAAGATTTTTAGATAGATTATCGATTATGTACTATCTTGGAGCCTAGATATTAAAATACAATATACTATGGAAAATATGTATGTGAAAATGATAATGGAACCTACTAGATTGATACTGATGTTTTACTTTGGTTTTCAGGTGAACCTAAGTCATGGGGGAGTCATGAACCGGATCTAGGACTGCATGGCTGTAAATCATTCAACATTTATGGAACAGACAGGGAAGTTTCCTTCAAGGAGTACCACCTCAATGGTATAGTTTTCGGTAAGTGTCCATATAATTCCCTACATTTGCAAAACAAGAAACCAATATAATGTAATATATAATGTTAGATGTAATGTAAGTAATATATTTTGTAATATGAGTGGCAAGATAAATGATTGTAAAAGCAATATTATAATAAGTTAAGAAAGTGTTCATTCTAATTAAAAGTTTTTTCTGTTTGTCCTATTACAGAGGCTGTCAAGTCTGCCAGACCAACGGAAAAGAGCAATACTGATTCATTTATCCACACATACATCTGCAACAACCTGCAGGTGGCCGGTTCAATGGCAAACTACTGTAAAAAAAGTGCAGATGCTGCCCAAATCGGGGACGGGGTTCAACAGATTGTATCTTTCTCCTTTAAACATGATTATTATCAAACATGATTTGTATTGTCAGAGTACAATTGTCTGTAGAATCTTACAATGTGTGGGTCTCTTTTTTATGTTATTATACATTATATATTCATAGGTTATTCTGAAGTGTATATATATTCTTAGTGCTCAAAATTTTAAATTAGGCCTCATAATTGCTTCAAAATGTAATTATTTAGGATTTTGTAGAAGGGGTCATGTGAACTGTTATTAAGATACGTTTACATAATTTAGCATATTTGAGATAGTTGGTTAAGATTTGTTTCATTGTTACCAGCCACAAACTTCCATTGATGAAACTGTCTGTTTTGGCTTGGCTTAGACATTATGGAAGGCAGTAAAATCGTTCTGGGCTATGTTTTAATGGTAATTTAGGCTTCTTTCAATTCAAAATCTTTATCAAAATTCTGCACCATTGAATATATGGGCCAAATCGCTGGCAAATTCCAAGATGGCCGCCTCGGCGGGAATTGTCAATTCTGTTTTTCGTTTTCGAAAAATTCCAACATTTAGTTGTTTTAAGGATGTGATAGTAATTTCCTATGGTAGTCCTAATTTATGATTTCTAAGACGAAAATCATCAATTCTGGCTTTCGTTGCGCTGAATGACTCTAAAACTTCAATGATTATCAAAATTCTCCTAGTAATTATGTTCTCTAGGAAACTTCTTCCATCATATAGATGAAAAGATTTTTAAAAAATTTCAACATTTAGTTGTTTTAGGGATGTGATAGCAATTCCCGATAGTAGTCCTAATTTAACATTTCTACGACGGAAATCGTCCATTCTGGTTTTCGTCACACCCAATAACTCAAAAACTTCAACAATTTTTCTCAATTCTGTCAATATTTATGTTGTCTAGGGGACTCCATCCATCATATAGACAAACATTTTGATGAAAGATTCCAATATTTAGTTGTTTTAGCGCCATGGTGGCGAGAATTTGGATTTTTCCTGATTTTTGACGGAAATCTTTAGGTCTATGATTAGGTACAAGGAGACAGCGGTTATTTCACTTTCAAAACTGTTAAAGGTTGTGTTATATGTCCCTTCCTTGGTTCATATCCTATAGCGATTTGTGGGTGAAGATCATTTTGGATATGATAAAGTATTACTTTTGTAAACACTGGGAAATGTATTAATATTTTGTTTGAATCAGATCTTACAGTGTTAAAGTATAGGCGATGTCATTTGAGATTTCATGATGTATTTATGTATAAATAAGGTATATTGTACTAGGTTAAAGTATTTTGCTCTATGTTATTGAGTTTATATTGCTCAAAGAGAGAATGTACTGTTTGGAAATTAGAGCATATTATCATATTAGAGCATTGTAAAGCATGTATTGTCAATGATTTCTGCTACCAAAGACTGGAATATTTTATGAAGTATGTGAGCAATTCCATACATTTTGGCTGAAAATTCTATTTTTTAAAAATTGCTTCTATTGATTTATTATTTTTCGTACATGAACCACATATATTGCTGATAATATAGATGAAATTGGGAAAGTTAATAATGAATATTGGATTCAGGGCAGCTTCGTGGTTGAATTACTCATGTATATGGTATATTGCTCCATGTTATCGAGTTGATATTATTGTATTTATTACCCGAGGTTGTCTGTCATTGTAAAATGATTGTTGTTCAGAATTCTTGACAAATGTATCTCGTCCAAAGCTGGTGCTCATATTCAGCAGTATTACTTAGATATTATTGTATTTTATGTGAAATGGTTGTATTTTGGATGTACCATACATGTATTCATATGTGAAATTGATGAACCTGTTCTTGATTAGATAAGTGGTGCGGATTAATCAACTGTTAATAAATGGGTATTGAATATACTATTTCTCATCCATCAGATGTATAATAACCTCATTGTATGACTTACAATAATTGTATGAATAAAAAAAGTGAAGAAAAAGAACTGTTGTTTTGTCTTTACTCTGCTCTTATCTAGCATATGAACCCTAGAAAGAAGTAAAATCCGATCCTATATAGTGCTCAAAACCACCCAAATATTCCATATTTCCATTGCCCAACGTTTATATTTCAGTTGCCCAACGTTCATATTTCAGTTGCCCAACGTTCATATTCAGTTGCCTAACGCTAATATATCAGTTGCCAAACGTATACCCTAAAGGTGGCCAACGTTATATGGGCCGCCACCCAATGCCACCCTGTGCGTCAGCCAACGTCCCACCTGCCGTTGGCCGACGCGAGGGGGTACGTGCGCCTACGGGACTGCCGTCGGCGGCCGCTGGTGCCGGCACCCATGCCGGTCAGCAACGGCAGTCCCGCAAAACAGTGTATGAAAAACATATGTCCCTTCTACATTTTGCTCCATTAAAGCATTGAGTGAAACAGGAGCCAATTGGATACCAAGCTAACTTTTTTCTAAATCACTCATTATCATGAAATACAGGTCTAGGCACTCTGTCGACGTTTCATGAGATGTGCCCATATTATTATTATAGTTTCCTCCCCCTCTCCCCTCCGGAAAATTCGGCGGAATTGGGCGTTAATTTGCGCAAAATGGGGAAGGGTAAGAGCAGATTCAGAATGTATAGGGGTTTCTTTGACTTGGTGTAACAGAGTGAGTATGTGTGTCAGAGAATGGAGTGTCAGATTCGTGAAAGTAAGTGTGAATGCTAGGTGAGTGAGCAGTGCCAGTGTCCTGTTGTGGCTGCATTATAATGAGTATTCAGACGTGATTTTAAATGCGCATTGTATGCGCGATTGAGATCACACCCATAATATTATTATTGAATTTTTAAGAAAACATGTATTTGTAGATAACATTGGTTGAGTAACACATGTTTAATACAAACATAAATGAATATGAATGATAACTTGATCCAACACAAATGTGAGGCCACCAACAACATGGGAGGAAATAGACGCAATGGATTTCACATAATGGTGGCTAATGGCTTGTCCATTTCACCGTGATTCAAAGCCATAGGTATCACACTTCACTAGTTTGCGGCCAATAACAAAATGATCACAGTGCTATCACACTCAATTGCACTCAGTGCCCGTCGGGTAAAGGATCAGTTTGTAGCAATGGTAGAAATGTGTTGCTCTTGACACTTTGCGTTATAGATGTGTCTTATGATTTTAAACTGTTCAAAGTTTGTAGATGGTAAAACAGTTACCCACATGTGATGGTAGGTTAAAGTGAGAGAAATATGTACTGAACATTTAAATAATCATTTTTTAAGTATTATTACAGCAGCTTGCTGGGAAGGGGTATCGCTATATAGTGGCGATCCAGGTAGTTGTTGTTCGAGTGCTTATATTGGTGGGGAAAAAATCTGAATGATTGAGATTTTGTGGCTAATTTTTAACTTCCACAAGCTTTTGAGCTTAAATTGCTCTTCATCAAGTATTATTAGAGATAGAGAGGGATATCTATGCAAGAAAAGTAGATTTAAAAATGTTTGAGACAATGCTATCATCCTATTTTTCCACCATTGTGCACACTGTTGTATTATGTACAAACTGGATCCCCCCCCTTTGCCTCACTGTACACTTATCCTTTTAGTCTTCCTCCCTCCTTCCTCCTATTGTTCTTCCTATTCCTTCCTCCTGTCCCTCCCTCTTATCCATCCCTCCTATTTCTCCCTCCTTTCCCTCCTTCCTATACCTTCCCCCTATTCCTTTCTCCTATCCCTCCCTCCTGTCCGTCCATCCCATCCCTCCTTCTATCCCTTCCTCCGATCCCCTCCTACTATCCCTTCCTCCTTTCAATTCTTCCTCTTCCTTGCTCCTATCCCTTTCTCCCATTCATCCCTACTATCCCTCTCATATATCTTCCTGTCATGCCTCTCTCCTATCCTCTCTCATATCCCTCCAATCAATCCCTTCTATTCTTTCCTCCTTTCCTTCCCTAGTCCTATTGTATCATAAGTATTTCAAAGAACCCATCATTGAACATCTATCTACATAATAGTAAGTGTAAAGGAATACCATACATTGTACCACAGACTTGTAATTCTCATTACAGGTCTGTGATTTTACCTACATAATCATGCGGGGAAATCTTTCTTTAAACACCTTCCCCTTCATCATAGATAACTAAACAAATACAAGGAGGTGAGGTGTCAAATGTATTCATCACTTCATATTACATCATATTCCATGAGCAGATCTATGATAGAATTAACAGGACACCTTTGTCTTGAAGCTATTTTACAATATCAAAATACATCTAATGTACCTGTTTATTCACCTGGCAGAGTTACAAACTTTGGAAATATTAACCACCCTAAATCCCTTGTCAAACCACAATTTCACCGTAAGAAGGACAAGTCAACCAAAAGTGTATAATAAAGAACAACCATTTCATATTTCTCCATCAAATCATATTTACAACATGCCCTATCAGTATGAATCTTGAAGGAAACCAGTTAGTGTTAGAAAGTGTTTAGTTGTGATACCTGAGGATAAATATTAATTTCCACGGGATTATACTACTGAACCAGTGGTTTCATGGCTATATCTCATCTCTACAGACCGTTGGGTAGGAGAAGGAGTAAGGGGGTGGATCAGTTGTTTCTCATTCCTGGTCTTAACTGAACCATGACAAACAATAACGTTTCAAAAGTAAAGGTAAACCATTACTACAATTCATTCAAGTTAATTTTGATAACATCTTAAACGTGAAAGGACAGGATTTGCCCAGTATATCCAGGAGTGGAAGACAAGCATCATATGGAGGTCATTAGAGGAAGGAGCCTTGGGGGGAGTAGATGGAGGAGACAGAGGTGTGTGTGTGAGGGATGTTAGGGTGGGTTGGGGTAAGTGACAGGGGATGAGAGATGGAGGATTGGGGAGGAATGGGTAGAGCAGATGGAAGGGGGATGATAGAGGATGGGGGAGGAGGAGGTGTGGAGGTGATGGAAGGGGAGAGGATAGAGGGAGGGAGAGGAATGGGAAGAGGAGGTGGAAGGGGGATGATAGAGGGTGGGGGAGGAAGGAAAGGAGGAGCTGGAGGGGAGATGATAGAGGATGGGGGAGGAAGGGAAGGAGCAGATGGAAGGGGAATGACAGAGGATGGGGGAGGAGTAGGAGGGAGGGATAGGAGGCAGGGATATAGGGAGGGAGTACAGAGTGTATACCTAATGTTATATCCCCCAGCTTGTGTGCCTACACTACACTATACTACAAAGCCTCACCGACTGCTTGTGGACATGTTACAGTGACTGAACAACAAGGTTAATATATGGTTGTGCACATACCAACCAGTAGTAGAGACAAGTGGTCCATAGGGGATTCTACGGAAGCCCATGGCTGCCATCTCGCCTCTCACCTCTCGCATTTAAAGTCTCGCCTCTCGCCTCTCATCTTTAAAGTCTTGCCTCTCGCCTCTCACCTCTCGACTCTCACCTTTCACACCCCACCATGTTTTCCATATGCTTACTGAAGATTCCACCTTTCACAATTTAATCTTTGGTAAACTGTTGTTTTTTGCTAGTATTTAGTTGTATTTTTATTCATTAAAGAATAATAATATAATTTAAACCAATAACATAGAACTGGGTTAATTAGAGATGAATGAACAATAATAGATATAGTTTGTGATGTGTTACAGGAAAATGAGTCACAAGTCACAAGCTGATTCCAATGATAATTTACAAGCATTCTGAGCAAGGTTCTCCTGGATAAATCACTTTTGAAAAAAACACAATTTGGCAAATTGCGACTCATTTTCCTGTGACACATCACATCTGATTACCTAATAATGTCTGTGTATAGTTATAGATATGGCAGTGGAGATTTCTAGACCCACCTTATGTGAAACTATATTATTCATCAAAGATACAATTTATTATTTCAACATGTACCACAATGTACAAGTACCACTACTTCCCTGCCTACCTTTGGTTACACTGGCATGTTGAAGGAACTTATCATTGAATATCATTTAGAGCTCTTGGCATATGCTTCTTCTCTCTCTCCCTTGTCTCCTCCCTCTCCCTCTCCCCCTCCCCGTCCCCTATCCTCTCTCTCACACACTTTCTCTGCTCAGTCTCACTAGTTTTCCCAGTCCACCATTATAAGTTAAGCCATGGAAAAGATGGACCTTGCACTTTGGAAACGGAATCCACAGACTTCCCAGTTGCACCTTTAAAGGCGAGATGTGAGAGGCGAGAGGCGAGAGGCGAGACATGAGAGGCAAGAATTAGAAGGTGAGAGGCGAGAGGAGAGGGGAGAGATGGCAGCGATAGGCTGACTCACTTTAATGATACACATCATCATTAACTATTTGTGGTAAGGTTAACACTCCCCCACAGTACCAGTTCCCTATCCCTCCCTTCTCCCTTACTCCCAGTCTCCTTCACCCTCTTTGATTGATTGATTGAAGAATTCTTTTATTTGCAAAGATGGTAAATTACAAAAAGGTGGTTGCGCCAATTATGATATAATCATTTCTTCTGGCAAATGCCTTATACACATTCCAACTAGTTTTTGTTTGAACAGTTATACAACAATTATGTGACAGACAAGAGCTGCGAGTTGTCAAATTTAAAGTCACTTATTCAAAATAAATTAAGACAGTGTAGAAAAGAAAAGGTATGTACAAAATTCCAACACTTGTGGAGAAGCGCTGACAACAAGAGGTTAGCTAAAGGAACCTCAGCACAGAAAAAACAGTAGGTATTTTGCTACTATAGTCAGATGTGGGAAAACAGCATTATGAGTGGCATACAAGATTCATAATTAATTGACTTATAGATAGAGGTAGGTATGATACTCCCTTGTAACATTGAGTCTAGAGATGATATTCAAGTTTGCAGAGTATTGTTACAATATGAGACATTGCATCTGTAGTAGATAATTATGCATGCAAATTACAATCAAATTATTAAACATGAAAATCGTACCCGTATTACATTTTTGAATATGTATGTTACAGGTTTCCCTCTTTCTCTCATCCCACCCTACCTATCTTCTCACAGTAACAGATATCTAGAAGGGATGATATAATAAGCACTCACTGGAAGAGCTGGCACGCCAGATTTGAACAACCACCATTGTTTTGAGAAATTCGACAATAAAAAAATATTTGAATTGAATTGAATAAGCCATTATATCTATCCCTAGAACTACACCACTTTCACTCTCCCTTTTCTGAGTCCTCTCATGAGTACCATCTCGGGGGACGGATTCTCACCTATCCCCAAAAATAGAAGGGGTCATGGGCTTTCAAATGAGCTATGATACGCTTTTCAAATGAGTAGCTTATTGGCCACCAGGGGGCGCTGAAGGTGAATATTTTCGGTTTTTACCCTATTTATGGTTGAAATATTATCCGTACAGCTTCATCCATGTAAAGAGGAGGTGGAAGGGGGATGATAGAGAGTGGGGGACGAAGGGGAGGAGGAGGTGGAAGGGGGATGATAGAGAGTGGGGGACGAAGGGGAGGAGGAGGTGGAAGGGAGATGATAGAGAGTGGGGGAGGAAGGGGAGGAGGAGGTGGAAGATGATAGAGGATGGGGGAGGAAGGGGAGGAGGAGGTGGAAGATGATAGAGGATGGGGGAGGAAGGGGAGGAGGAGGTGGAAGATGATAGAGGATGGGGGAGGAAGGGGAGGAGGAGGTGGAAGATGATAGAGGATGGGGGAGGAAGGGGAGGAGGAGGTGGAAGGGAGATGACAGAGAATGGGGGAGGAGGAGGTGGAAGATGATAGAGGATGGGGGAGGAAGGGGAGGAGGAGGTGGAAGGGAGATGACAGAGAATGGGGGAGGAGGAGGTGGAAGATGATAGAGGATGGGGGAGGAGGAGGTGTGGAGGAGGTGTGGAGGTGATGGAAGAGAGAGGATAAAGGGAGGGGGAGGAATGGAAAGAGGAGGTGGAAGGGGGATAATAGAGGATGGGAGAGGAAAGGGAGGAGGAGGTGGAAGGCAGATCATCAATGATAAATTAAAAAAAATGAACCCAAATGTTAGCTAGATAAATGTCAAAATGGGATTCAAACAGCACAGATGGCCTTGTCTTTTATATACAATTGATCTCCGCACATTTTGTCTTTAGGATACAAATATATGTTATGTGCAAAGGAGAAAGCTGAGGAAGGTAGCTTAAATGGTGTAAAACATTTCACTGTATTAGGAATTAAGCTGTTCATTAGAGTGCTATAGATTGGAAATAATATGTGACAGTTGAAAGTAAACACATTTCGACAAAACCCCATCCCTCTCCCTCTATGTTCTCTCCTCCCCCTCCCCTACTACCCCCCCCTCCCCCCCCCCCCCCCCCCCCCGGCTTCCTACCCTCCTGCAACACACAGCTACTTGATACTTGTAAAAACTTACAAATATGTCACACATAGAGTTAGGTGGGATGGGGGCATGGTATGGGGGGGAGGGGATACTGTCAGGAGGCAAGTGGATAATGGCTGGTGTTACTAAACTATACTAGAGACTAAAGTCACCGTCCGTGTGTGTGCATGTTACAATGACTAAACAACAAGGTCAACATGATTTGTAATTGCTCACATACCATAAAAATAGAGAGACATAGTCCATATGAGGATTCAAATGTCTTCTAGCTAATCCTCCCTTAACTCCCTCCTATAACTCCCTCCTATCCTTCATCCAATCCCTCCCTCCTATCTCTTCCTCTCATCCTTCCCTCCTATCCCTCCCTCCTATCCCTTCCTCCTATCGCTCCCTCCTATTCCACCCTCCTATACGTCCCTCCTATTCCTCCCCTATCCCTTCCTCCTATCCCTCCCTTCCATCCCTTCCTCCTATACGTCCCTCTTATTCCTCCCCTATCCCTTCCTCCTATCCCTCCCTCCTATCCCTCCTATCCCTCCCTCCTATTCCTCCCTCCTATCCTTCCCTCCTATCCCTCCCTTCCATCCCTTCCTCCTATCCTTCCCTCCTATCCCTTCCTCCTATGCTTCCCTCCTATCCCTCCCTCCTATCCTTCCCTCCTATCCCTCCCTCCTATCCTTCCCTCCTATCCCTCCCTCCTATCCTTCCCTCCTATCCCTCCCTCCTATCCTTCCCTCCTATCCTTCCCTCCTATCCCTCCCTCCTATCCCTTCCTCCTATGCTTCCCTCCTATCCCACCCTCCTATCCCTCCCTCCTACCCTTCCCTCCTATCCCTCCCTCCTACCCTTCCCTCCTATCCCTCCCTCCTATCCCTTCCTTCTATCCCTCCCTTCCATCCCTTCCTCCTATCCTTCCCTCCTATCCCTTCCTCCTATGCTTCCCTCCTATCCCTCCCTCCTATCCTTCCCTCCTATCCCTCCCTCCTATCCTTCCCTCCTATCCCTCCCTCCTATCCCTCCCTCCTATCCTTCCCTCCTATCCTTCCCTCCTATCCCTCCCTCCTATCCCTTCCTCCTATGCTTCCCTCCTATCCCACCCTCCTATCCCTCCCTCCTACCCTTCCCTCCTATCCCTCCCTCCTACCCTTCCCTCCTATCCCTCGCTCCTATTCCTCCCTTCTATCCCTCCCTTCTATCCCTCGCTCCTATTCCTCCCTCCTATCCCTTCCTCCTATCCCTTCCTCCTATCCTTTCCTTATCCTATAGTAACATAAGTATTTCAATGAACTGTAAGAAGGGCAAGTCAGGCAAAAGTGTATATAATATAGAACAAGCATAACAACAACTTTATATTCTCCATTAAATTATCCTCACAACCTGCCCTATTAGTATAAATCTTGAAGGAAAACAGTTAGTGTTAGATAGAGTTTAGTTGTGATACCTGAGCATAAATAATCATTCCCACCGGATTTTACTACAGAAACACTGGTTTCATGGCTATATCTCCTCTCTACGGACCAGTGGGTAGGAGTAGGAGTAAGGGGGTGGATCAGTTTTTTCTCCTTCCTGGTCTGAACTGAACCATGACAAACAATAACGTTTCAAAAGCTAATCGCTAATTTTGATTACATCTTAAAAGGGAAAGAATAGAATTTGCCCAGTATATCAAGGAGTGGAAGACAAGCATCATTTGGGGGTGAACATAGGAGGGTGCCTGGAGGGTGTACATGGAGGTGTCTGGGACGGAGGTGGGACGGAGGTGGGACGGAGGTGGGACGGGGGGCAGTGAAGTGACAGGGGATGGGAGACGGAGGATTGGGGAGGAAGGGGAGGAGGAGGTGGAAAGGAGATGATAGAGGAAGGGGAGGAGGAGGTGGAAGGGAGATGATAGAGGGAAGGGGTTGAAGGGAGGAGGCGGTGAAATGTTAGCTACATGAATGTCAATGTGGGATTCAAACAGCATAGAGGGCCTAGTTATTTGAGTATGTTGTAAAGAATTGGAATCTTTAGGTCCAAGATCCGACCTATTTAGCCCTGATCATGGTCGGGGCATGCACGCCACACATGGCCTGGCCAGGAGGGAGGGGGAGATGAGCCACTCAGGGCTCACCCCACCTCCCCCAGCCCGACCTAATTACTTATACACTGCTCTGGGTTTATCAAGAGGGGGGAAGGGCTAAGAGGGAGGGGGGGCTGGCACGAGCCATGGGATCTATGAGTAAGGGGTGGGAGGGGGAAGGCTGGGAGAGGGATCCAACTTGCATGCACTCCATTTATGGTCTCTGCCTGGGGAGCAGAGGTCGGCGTGTGGGCAAGGAAGATCCTCTCTCCCTCAACCAATTAGAGGGAAGGGGAAGAGCCAGTGGAATATTTCCTGGGTTTGATTGTATGAATTATTCATGATTTTGGAGTATAAAATAAAGTGACCACTCGGACCTAGGTACTCGCTGAGTCACCACCGCCTAGGCCGAATCCAGACGAACTACAACCTCGGACTTCTTGTCTCACTTCTTCATCTTACTGAACCTATGGGCTAAAAACCCTTAGTCTTCTTTACACTGGCGAACCACTTCTGGGACTTGTTGCTAAGTTGAGCAACAACCCAATCTTCTGACTGGAAGTGAGACATAGCCTAGGAGAGGCAGGATGAGCTGGAAGAGTAGGTGAGTGGAACTCTAAAACTCTGATTGAGCTTATAAATTATACTTATGGGATGTATGGAGGGTGGATCTGGGCCACTGTATAGGGTTGGGAGAATGATCACACTCAAACACTCATAATACAAGGAGAGTGGGTGAGCAATGTTCGGGGTAAAAACTTTGCTAGGTTCTGGGTTCTGTTGGTTATAACTCTGTACCTTGTGCCATCTAGTTTTCTTCTTTTTTTCTTTACTCTCTCTCTCTCAACAAAGTGTAAAACATGGCGGACATCAATTGGGATCTCAATGCCGCAGACTTGGCCATGCTTGACGAGGGTCAAAGGAGGGCCAGGTTTGCAGCTATTAAAGAGGTCAGAAGGTGCATGGAACGCCATGGCGCCATGCTGGGAGTAAATGATGGGTCCAATAAGGACACTTTGAGAGAGTGGCTAGATGGGATAAGCAGGGCAAAGGCCTACTGTGTAGCGAATGATACGCTCACTCTAGAGCTTTTGGGAACTCTTGCCAGCGGGCCTCTAGCGAGGTGCGTGGCAGGATTCCTACAGGTACCGGCCAATAGGACATGGGATCTGGCGAGGGCTGAGATTTTCCGCCTCTTCATGAATGAAGAGGAGGAACAGCAGCTGCGAGCAAGGCTCACCGATCTCTATCAGCTCCCATATGAGGATGCGAAGCAATACAGACGCAAGTTCCAGCTAGCGTCTCAGAGGGCTTACAGCGTGGATAACCTGGACCACGAGATAGTCCAAGAGACGTTGGTCAGGAATTTTGTGTTGGGACTCAGGGATGAGCAAATACGTCATGACGTATTTGCTGCTCGCCCTGATACCCTGGCTGAGGCAATAAGACAAGCCTCAGCTGCGGCTCACACCTTCGCTCTGGCAGGGCAACCTACCAGAGGGGATAGGAAGGATGAACCAATGGAAATTGGGGCTATCCTCCCTAAGAAAATGGCCCCTTCTGGGCCAAATCCTACAGATGCTTCAGATTGGAAGCTGATAGCTGATTTGGAGTCTAAGGTGAATTACCTTACGAAATTAGTAGAGAGGATGGAGACGGGGAAACCATCCAACCCCACAGTGATCGTTCCCCAATCAGGTGCAGCACCCCAGTACCCCTTTCAGACACCCATGTTGCCTATGTATCCCCCATATTTCAACACGTCCTATCCCCCACCCCCGATTGCCAGTTCTCAGGTAGTAAACCACCCAGGAAAAGGGAAGGGGAAGGGAAATGATAATCCAGGACCGGAAAAAAATAAGCAGGGAGGAGGGAAGAGGTTTAGGGGTAAAAATGTCTGTTATGAGTGTGGGGAGGAGGGACACTTCGCAAGAGAATGTTCCCACCGCTATGCACATGTACAGGCTGCAGTGGTGGCGGCCATGCAGATGGCCTCTACCACTCAAAAGCCAGCCAAATATGTTAACCAGGGGGAATAGAAACGCCGGATGAGAGGTTCTGCCTCTCCATCTCAGTGGCGGGGATGGAGATGCGTGCACTCATTGATACCGGCGCGTCAAGGAGTCTAATGCGAGAGGATGTATGGAGAGCCTTTTGCAAAACCCATCATCGGCCTCTCGTATTGACAAAGGGGGAATCTCTTAAATCACTCTCTGGTCATGATCTCAAAACTGAAGGGCAGGCGATAGTTAACTTGGGGGGTAGCTCATTTCCAGTTTATATTGTAAGAAGACTTCACCATGAACTGCTTCTGGGGGATGATGCCTTATTTATATTAGATGCCCAAATTAGCTTCAGAAAAAGAAAGGTAATTTTGGAAGGAAAAAGTTACAGAAGGCAACAAGTGGGTAGTGCAGATCAAGAATTCGCCTCTATCCACACAGAGGCAGAAGCATGGGAAGAGAAATACCCCGCTGTTTTTGGCATAGGAAAGCAGGGAAAATTAGGTACCTTTAAAGATGTGAAAATGCACATAGATACTGGAAATGCGCGCCCAATTAATCAACGCCCCTATCGTTTGCCCCTGGCCAAGAGAAAACTTGTAGATAAAGAATTAGATGAAATACTGGAGCTGGGAGTAATAGAACCCAGCAGCTCAGCATGGGGAAGCCCGATATTGTTGGTCCCAAAGAAAGATGGGAGCAATAGACCTTGTGTCGACTTCAGAAAACTAAACTCTGTAAGCAAAAAGGATGCTCATCCACTTCCAAATATTCAAGATATTTTTGACAGTTTAGCAGGATCAACTGTCTTTTCCACCATCGACCTAAAAAGCGGCTACTGGCAGGTAGAGATGGACCCGGATAGCATGGAAAAGACAGCGTTTGTGTGTCATAGGGGCCTATTTCAATTCCGTAGGATGCCTTTTGGACTCACTAACGCACCAGCCGTCTTCCAACGGGCCATGAACAAAATGTTTTCGGAATTTATTGGCAAATTTTGCATGACTTTCATAGATGATATTGTAATCTATTCCAAATCTGAAGAGGAGCATGATCACCATTTGGCTCTGGTGTTTGATAAATTAGAAGAATACGGAATTACAGTCAAAAAGAGTAAATGTATTTTCAAACAAGAGAAGGTAGATCTCCTCGGCTACCAAGTTTCAAAAGATGGAATTAATTCCCACCCAGATAAATGTAGTGCTATCAGGGATATGCTGCCTCCAGAGGATGTGAGCGGAATTCGCTCCTTCCTAGGAATGACTGGGTATTACCGTCAATGTATCCCAGATTATGCTAAGGTAGCTCATCCTTTGGTCAAACTTACCAAAAAGTATGCCAGGTTCGAATGGTTGGAAGAGCAGCAAAGCTCATTTGAAACTCTGAAGGAATTACTAACTTCAGATAGAGTAATGGCGCACCCTCAGTTGGATAAGCCTTATCGTCTATATAGCGATGCGTGTGATTACGCAATTGGGGCCATATTGGTCCAGTCTGATAGTGAAGGCATAGAGAGGCCAGTTCAGTATATCTCTAAACAACTCTCTGGGCCACAACTCAATTGGGCTACGATTGAAAAGGAAGCTTATGCAATCGTGTATGCCTTAAATAAGCTCAGACCTTATCTACAGGGTAGCGAATTCAAAATTTACACGGACCACAAGCCTTTAAAGTCTCTGTTTGTGGGAGAAGTTAAAAACACCAAAATTCAAAGATGGGCGGTATTAATAGCAGAGTTTGGGGCTCCCATTGAATATAGAAAAGGGGCAAACAATATCCGGGCAGACATGCTTTCTCGAATAAAAACAAACCCCAAGAAGGAAGGGCCGACTCTCAGTTCTCTTGAAGTCTGTGCCTTGGAGGAGATAGATGAAATTCCTTGGGAATTTGATAAACTCGAGAAAGACAAAATACGTTTAGAACAGAGGGAGTTGGAACAATTTCAACAGGGGATGGAGGATGAGGGGGATTACACCATAATTGATGGCATGCTTTTTACTCTCACCCCTCCCCCAGGCAAGCCAGCCTACCCCCGCCTGGTTCTGCCACCCTCAGCTAGGCATAGAGTAGTGAGGCGCGCCCACACTGAAGTAGGCCACCAGGGCATGAGGAAGACCCTAGATAGGATCCAAGAGGCTTATAAATGGCCCACCATGAGAAGAGATACCTATAATGTCTTAATCCGATGCGCTAGGTGTGCTGTAAATAGAGTGGGTAGGGCGCGTGTACCTCCTACTGCGATGCCAATAGCAAAATATCCTGGTCAGATACTGGGAATGGATCTCTGTGGTCCCTTCCCAGTCTCTGATAAAGGTAATAGATACATCTTGACTGTAATAGATCACGCAACTGGCTGGGTAGAAGTCAAACCCATACCCTCCAAAGCAGCTAAAAACATTGCTGATTATCTGGCTAATGAATATGTCCCTAGGTATGGCCCCCCAGAGGTGCTCATCACCGACCGGGGACTCGAATTTATGAACCAGCAAGTGGAAGGGTACCTTAAATCCATAGGCACTGAAGTAAGGCATTCTACAGCTTTTCACCCCCAGACAAATGGTAAAATTGAAAGATTTAACAAAACCTTTAAAAATATACTAAGAAAATTCATCAATGCAAGACCAGCAGAGTGGGAGAACCATTTGGGTCCAACCCTCTGGGCACATAGAGTCTCCACTTCTTGTGTAACTGGTTTTACACCATATTTTTTAACTTTCGGCACCAATCCAAGATATCCCTTTTCTAAAATATTCCCCACTCCAGAGGGAACAGAAGATGCCGTACTCAGTGAGCGCCTACAGGCCTTAACAGATGCGTTCAGAGAAGCTGCTGAGCGCACTGAGGCCAGTAGGGTGGCTAATTATGAGAGATTAAGGGCCAGAGCAAATGCAAAGGATCTAAAAATAGGGGATCATGTGGTGGTGCTATCAGGCACCAGCGCTCCATTGGATCCCAAGTGGGATCATGGTTATGTAATAACGGGGATAAGGGGTACCACCCTAACTATGAGGGGACCCCAGGGTGAACGCAGGCGTATAAATAGGGATAGGGTAAAAATGGTATCTGGGGAAATAGAATGGGATATACTGAGAACTAGGCAACCGAGGGCGGGTCAAGGAAAGAGAAATAAGGCTCGGAGACAAGCCCAAAAAGCTCAACAGTGCCCGACACTGTTTATTTACCCATACCAAACATGCCTCCTCCAATTCAGATAGAACAGGAAGACCAAGCGAGAGCAGAGCAACCAGAGGACGAGCACATGCATGTGGAGGACGAGGACCAAGTGCCACGCCCACCTCAACCACAACAAGTGCCACGCCCACCCCAGCAGCGACCGCCGAGGGAGAAGGTGCTAGTACTAGCTTCACCTAAGCCAGTTACATTGCGCCGACCCCTGCCACCAGCCGTTGCTGTGGAGACTGCTCCCCCGCGCACACCACCACCAGGTCCTGTTACAAGGTCAAGGGCAAAAAGAGGGAGGATAGAGACCCCAACCAAGTGCCCTAAACCCAAGGCTCTGACCACCACCTCTGAATGCACTGAAAAGAGGATCAAAGTGTTCCACCCTCTAGGCTCTACTAAGAGGGAAAGGCCTGACTCCTCACCAAACCCAGCCACGCCCACTTCACCCGTGCAGAGGCCGAGGAAGCTGCCCTGTATACCCCCACCATCGCCACCACCATCACCACCACCTACACCCCCACCCCCACCGTCACCCCCACCACAGCCCCAACCATGGGAGTTCGACCCAGGGGCACCACCAGTGACGGACTTCTCTCAACCTACACCTTCCAGTCCCTCCTCATAATCACCCTGGCTATGATGGCTAATGGCGATTTGTTTGAGGAGGAAGGGGTGTTGGTGTATGAGGAAGGGGAGGTCAGAGCCCTGACCGCGACCTGGACAACAGTGATCGTTCTACACCCCCCCACGCCCCCTCCTGTCAGTGCTTGGGTCTCCGTCCTAAGGAGGCGAATTGGAGAACTCAGACAGGCGGAGGTTGTGGGAGACGGAGATGTCAGTGCCTGGGAGGAGCACATGGGTTTCCTCCAGGCAGAGATTCCAACACCAGTCCAACAAGACACCCGAAGGAAGAGAGGCCTATTCAATTTTGTGGGCTCGCTAAGCCGTGCCTTGTTTGGCACCGCTACTGTAGGACAGGTGAACGAATTAAGATCTGCAGTACAAGAAGCTCAGGCTAGCGAGAGCGCATTGGCCCATTGTCAGGAAGAGATGGTGTCGGTGTTGAATCAGACAAGGCTCTACATGACAGAGAACCGCTTGGACATCGCGCAGCTCCAAGCTGCAGCAAGTAACATCTCCCGCCAAGTGGCAGACATTCTAACACAGTTAAATGGTTTCAGTAAAGATATTCACAGGATTCATATGAAAAGGGAAGTGGATATTCTATTGCAGCGAGTGAGTAGGGCGGTGGAAAATTACCACCGTCAAAACGAATTATTTTATCGCCAGCGCATTCAGCTGGAAAGGGGATTCTTAACAGACCAGATTTTACCACTGGCCTACTTATCAGAAATATTGTCTAAATTACAAGAAGGGAAACATTACACCCCACAAGATAACCGCTGGTATTATAGACACCTGAACGTTCGACTATTATTAGACGGCGAACAGGAGCTAATATACCAGACAGTAATTCCGGCAGTTTCAGGCACTCAATTTTTACACTATAGATTAAAGTATTTTCCGGTCCCATATGGTGCTGACCACCTGAGAAAGCTGGTAGGAGAAGAGGAGGTGGCCCTAGATAGCATATCCAGCGCGTCATTTCTTCCTCAGCATTGTATCGGGTTTGAACCCCAGATTTGCTCAGCTGCAATAGAGCATCTAACCCCGACCTGCGAAACAAATATTATTTTAGGTAAAAAGCCAGACCTTTGTAAGGCGCAGATTGTGAAAAGAAATAACTTAACAAACCAAGTGTTTAGAGAGGGAGAGTCCATTTCTTCTGTAATTCTGGCTATTTATGAACCTCTGGAAACAATCTTGAGGTGCCCGGGGCAAAAACCAGTGATACAAACGTATCATCGGCATGCCAGGGTGATTTTAGAAGGCGGTTGTCTCCTGGTTGGAAAGGATTGGCGTGTGAGTAGCATCCAACGCCATGAGTCCCATATAACACTCCCCATCCCCAAGATTATGCCCCTCCCTGGGTTTAATCTGACTTATGGCAAATTATCCCTTTACCCCCATTTAGATCAGCAATTGACTTTCCTGCCAAGAGCTGAAATACCCTTACTAGCCCTGACAGATTTTCCTAAACCCGTTTCCCCCCTGATCTCCTCCACCCTTTGGTCTGAAAGTTCTATCTGGGGTATAGCCACTCTCATCCCCACTCTCCTAGGAGTCATGACCCTGGGAATAATCTACCTCCGCCGAAAGGGGCTCGCCCCAAGAGGCAAAGTCAGCCTTTTGTGTTGTCTGAGAAACCTTAAGCCCCGAGAGAATATCCCAATAGGACCCCCAACCCACCACCCTGTAGCCCTAGCCCTCCAAGACCTAGATCGAGAGGAGGGAGAGGCCACTCCAGGCGCTAGGACTGGCTCTCGTTCCCTCGAGCATATCCCTGCCCCCTCCCCCGCCTCACCATATTACGCTGCCAATTTCGGACTGACCAGGATGAAATAATTAGTCTACCAATGTTTATTTGGTTTCTCTGGGGTAACAAACACTTTTTGAACTTGTCTGTAACTTACTCTTGTTTAATATTTACTATTAATGTTTGTTCTGTCCTCTTCTCGGGTGCGAGGGAGATCACAGAACACAGAGTAGTATACCTGGGTGAAATCCATTTTCTCTCTCGGGAGGAAATGGTGGAATCCGTGGACAAGGATCCAGCCCAAAAAGGTATTTTTATTTCAACTCTCATTGTGAGAAGTTGTTTTTACACAAACAGAATCGGTCGAGACAGAGGAGCCTGAGAGGAAGCACCATGGAATCGAAGCCCTCACCTTGTCTCCGACCATTTTGCTTTGAAGAGGTATTTTTCCAAGTAATAAGAGTTTATACGTGATGCTACAGTAAAGTCGACATGTGTTCTGTAGCGTTTGAGGTTAAAAATGGAAATATTGTAGTGTTGACTACCCAACCGCTCTCACTCTCCATGGCCAAAGGAGGAGAGAGAAAGAGACGGGCGTCCTGTCGGTCAGCGACGAGGTCCAGCGGGGGCCTCGGCTGACCGGCCGGGCAGAGGAGACGGCGGTGACGACCGTATTGGAGAACTTTGTGAGTACTAGCTCAGTACAAAGGAAGACATTTAACAGTGTTCAGAAGCACACTTAAAAACACAGAGACTTCTCTTACATAATATTCGACTAAAAGACTTTTTAGTGCAGGGTGATGGCCTCTGATATAAATGAACACTCCTTTTTGATAGAGCCACTCCCTTTGGAAACTTTCCATCTTGACCCGTTAGGTCTACAGATATAATAATTTATAATACTTTTACTTTACCCTTTTTATGATTTTGTGTGTGTAAATTATGTAACCTTATTTCTATTTTTCTTGTTTGGTTGGACTGGGTTGATCAGTGGCTAAATATTTTGTTCGAAAGAAAGCTTTCAACAAAAATAAAATATGGGACGAATGTAAAGAATTGGAATCTTTAGGTCCAAGATCCGACCTATTTAGCCCTGATCATGGTCGGGGCATGCACGCCACACATGGCCTGGCCAGGAGGGAGGGGGAGATGAGCCACTCAGGGCTCACCCCACCTCCCCCAGCCCGACCTAATTACTTATACACTGCTCTGGGTTTATCAAGAGGGGGGAAGGGCTAAGAGGGAGGGGGGGCTGGCACGAGCCATGGGATCTATGAGTAAGGGGTGGGAGGGGGAAGGCTGAGGAGAGGGATCCAACTTGCATGCACTCCATTTATGGTCTCTGCCTGGGGAGCAGAGGTCGGCGTGTGGGCAAGGAAGATCCTCTCTCCCTCAACCAATTAGAGGGAAGGGGAAGAGCCAGTGGAATATTTCCTGGGTTTGATTGTATGAATTATTCATGATTTTGGAGTATAAAATAAAGTGACCACTCGGACCTAGGTACTCGCTGAGTCACCACCGCCTAGGCCGAATCCAGACGAACTACAACCTCGGACTTCTTGTCTCACTTCTTCATCTTACTGAACCTATGGGCTAAAAACCCTTAGTCTTCTTTACAATGTAATTGATTACCACTTATTTGGTCTTCAGGATATATACCCGTGTATAAGCCCCGGCATATATTTATTTCAAATGGTGAATTGAGCCGGCTTATATTTAAGGTGGGCTTATATTCAGGGCCTGGCTTATATTACACTAACTGAAAACAAATAGATTTAGCTGAAACACATTTTAATTATTATCTTCATTAATTGATCTGGTTTTCGTATTTTAAACTTCATTTCAAGAAAAAACTCCACCAGAATTCACAATGTATCAAGTACAAATGAGTTCTTTTATCATTTATCATCGACTAGGAACCCATTCCTCCTATCCCTCCCTCCTATCCCTTCCTTCTATCCCCCCTTCTATCCCTTCCTCCTATCCCTCCCTCCAATCACTTCCTCCTATCCCTTCCTCATATCACTTCCTCCTATCTCTTCCTCCAATTACTTCTTCCTATCCCTGTCTCTTACCCCTTCCTCTAATCTGTCACCATTGATTATGTTTGATATTTTGAGTGTGAAAATAAAACAAAAGTACAATATAACAGATGTAACTCAGCAGTTACATTATTATTAGTTTAGTGTGTATATGCCCATTTGTCAGGAATATAGAATAAAACCCTTTTAAAATATGAAAAAAGGATCTTTAGTAACTCCTATTTCTTCATACATACGATAATGAGGTGATATCATACATCAGTGATGTTGGGAGTTAACAATGGAATTTACTGCTATATCTCCACTCTACATTCTGTCTGATTTGAAGAATGTACAGCGGTGAATCAGTTCTTAAAGTTTGTCCTTGTCTGAACAGGCCTGTGACAAATAATGAGGTGATCAACAAGTGGAAGGGGAAGGGGAGAGGAAAAGGAAGGAAGGGGAGGTGGAAGGGATAGGAAGGGGGAGAATGAGGTGGAATTCAGAGGAAGGAATTGGTAGGATGGAAAGGAAGGGCTAGGATTGTTGTAGGTAGTGGTAGAAAGGGGTAAGAAGGGGGAGAATGTGGTAGGATGAGGTAGGATGAGGTAAGTAGGGCAAGGAAGGGCTAGGATGGGGTAGGTAGGTTTAGAAAGGGGTAGGAAGGGGGAGAAAGGGGTAGGAAAAGGTTGAAAGAGGAAGGAAGTGCTAGGATGGGGTAGGTATGGTTGAAAGGGGGAGGAAGGGGGAGGAAGGTGGAAGAATGATAGCGAGATAAGAGGAAGATGATGTCATTTTATTTATCATAATTATTAACTCATCACAATTTCCTCAAAGAAGAAAATCTCACACTTAGAGTGGACTGCAACTTTAAGCCTAGTTTGGCTCAGTTCCAAATTTGAGACATAATGAGATATAATACACTGGTAGGCGACCATCCCACTATGTGCCAAATAATCACTGAGTCATAGCACTAACCTACAAGTTAAAATGATATATTTTGACAGATTTGATTGTATAATACACATTGACACTGAATAGACTATTGCTGTAGAATGTAGAGTGTATATCTCAGGGGTACTGAAGGGGGAACTGGAGGGTACAGTGGAGGTATGGGGTACTGAAGGGGGAACTGGAGGGTACAGTGAAGGGATGGGGTACTGAAGGGGGAACTGGAGGGTACAGTGGTGGTATGGGGTACTGAAGGGGGAACTGGAGGGTACAGTGGAGGTATGGGGTACTGAAGGGGGAACTGGAACGTACAGTGGAGGTATGGGGTACTGAAGGGGGAACTGGAGGGTACAGTGGAGGTATGGGGTACTGAAGGGGGAACTGGAGGGTACAGTGGAGGTATGGGGTACTGAAGGGGGAACTGGAGGGTACAGTGGAGCATGGGTACTGAAGGGGGCAACTGGAGGGTACAGTGGAGGTATGGGGTACTGAAGGGGGAACTGGAGGGTACAATGGAGGTATGGGGTACTGAAGGGGGAACTGGAGGGTACAATGGAGGTATGGGGTACTGAAGGGGGAACTGGAGGGTACAATGGAGGTATGGGGTACTGAAGGGGGAACTGGAGGGTACAGTGGAGGTATGGGGTACTGAAGGGGGCAACTGGAGGGTACAGTGGAGGTATGGGGTACTGAAGGGGGCAACTGGAGGGTACAATGGAGGTATGGGGTACTGAAGGGGGAACTGGAGGGTACAGTGGAGGTATGGGGTACTGAAGGGGGCAACTGGAGGGTACAGTGGAGGTATGGGGTACTGAAGGGGGAACTGGAGGGTACAATGGAGGTATGGGGTACTGAAGGGGGAACTGGAGGGTACAGTGGAGGTATGGGGTACTGAAGGGGGCAACTGGAGGGTACAGTGGAGGTATGGGGTACTGAAGGGGGCAACTGGAGGGTACAGTGGAGCATGGGTACTGAAGGGGGAACTGGAGGGTACAATGAAGGTATGGGGTACTGAAGGGGGAACTGGAGGGTACAATGAAGGTATGGGGTACTGAAGGGGGAACTGGAGGGTACAGTGGAGGTATGGGGTACTGTAGGGGGAACTGGAGGGTACAGTGGAGGTATGGGGTACTGAAGGGGGAACTGGAGGGTACAGTGGAGGTATGGGGTACTGAAGGGGGAACTGGAGGGTACAGTGGAGGTATGGGGTACTGTAGGGGGAACTGGAGGGTACAATGAAGGTATGGGGTACTGAAGGGGGCAACTGGAGGGTACAGTGGAGGTGACTTGGTACTGAAAGGGGAACTGGTGGATATACTTAATTCTGTATCAATTAGTATACATACCCTTAATATAGTACATGAATCATAATGTACATAATATGTATGTATACATTGCAGTTGATGTAGGATTAGTGCACACTCTGGGTATCCAGTAGTTAGGGCAATGAGGAGGTGATACAGTTCAACAGGTCAGGCAGATTCCTCCAGACATAAGCAATGCATAGTGTTGAGTGTCGTTAATCCATTCTGACTGTATAACACTACTATAGAGCGCAGGGTTAAGTGTTGTGTGCTGAGGTATCCACTAGACTGGAAGGAGGGACAGCGGAGCAGGAGTGGATATCTTAACGGTCACACATCACTGACTGAGGTAATCACAGGAGGGAGAGACTAGCAGCGGTGGATGTCACATGTCACTGACTCTGACACCAGTGAGCGGCCACCCACCCCCAGCCCATGCTATAATCACTGTGTGTATGTATAGGAGACAGTATGTAGTGTACATGTACCTCCTTCCCTCCCCAGCCCACCTCCCTAACTATACCCCCCCCCCAGCCCATGCTATACTCACTGTGTGTATAGGAGACAGTATGTAGTGTACATGTACCTCCTTCCCTCCCCAGCCCACCTCCCTAACTATACCCCCCCCCCAGCCCATGCTATACTCACTGTGTGTATAGGAGATAGTATGTAGTTTACATGTACCTCCTTCCCTCCCCAGCCCACCTCCCTAACTATACCCCCCCCCCCAGCCCATGCTATACTCACTGTGTGTATAGGAGATAGTATGTAGTTTACATGTACCTCCTTCCCTCCCCAGCCCACCTCCCTAACTATACACCCCCCCACAACCCCATGCTATACTCACTGTGTGTATGTATAGGAGACTGTATGTAGTGTACTTGTACCTCCTTCCCTCCCCAGCCCACCTCCCTAACTATGCATCCCCCACCCACTCCATGCTATACTCTTCCTGGGAATTCCTGCTAGGAGTTGCATCATATTCATGATGTCTCAAATGAAACATGTATAACACATTCAAAAACCCCAGCCAAACGGTAGCTGTGTCAGCTGATACCCAAGTAATGCTGGCGCGCTCCTGGGCAGTACTGTAGCGCACGGCCATGAACCAAATTCACCACACATTAATAAATATCCCAAGATGAACTTGGAATGATTTCTGTGGAGTTTATACTGTAACATTAGTCCCATAATGCCAAGTGAATCAAGATTAAACATGGCGGCTATGCAAGTCCCCTATTAGAATATAAAACATGACATGGAAGGAATGATGTACACAGTCTTTTTCTCTCTACACTATAGTGGAGTTTTATAAAACTCTCAAATTTTATTGAAAATCACTGGGTCTTGTAATTTCGGCTTCTAGATTATGCCGTTGTTGTTGATATTAATCTCTGGCTAACTGTACCAAGGCTAGCTTCAAAATGTAAAATATATGGATTTCCTTTTAGAATAAAGTATGCTTTGAAAATGTAAATCTCCTTAGTAAAAGGGTTTCTAATAGGTTTCTAAAAACATGATTATTACATATTTAATACTTCTAATAAAATTGACCTAGTAAAATTGTGTAAAATTTTAAACATCGAAAATCTGTAACTAGAAATGAGAAATCAGCAATTTAATATGAACAATGATTTATAAAATGTAAGCGCACTGTCATTATATATTACATTGTCATTACAGGAACATATTAATTAAAAGGGATACCAGGAAGACCTCATTGTATGTAACACTTTGAGAGGGACCATCCCTTTTCGATACTTCATTATATTAGAAATGTATATGTTTATTAAATAAAAGTTTCATATATATATTCTAAAATAGTCCTGGATATGTGTCTTCAATGGCGAGAGCCTTGGCTACTACTACTGATTTGTGTTTAATCATAATCCCTAATGGTTAACATACACCCAACCATGTTCTTTCTCAAGATGAAGTTTTTTTTAGAAATAGTGATACTCTGATTCTGTTGTACATTAGTTACTTGAATTCCCACCTGCAGCAATGCTGATGGTGCTGGCATTAACCTTTAATCAAAATCCCTCTACCAATGGACTTACTGATACAGTTTCCCCCAAAACTCGCCCCCATCCATGCTTCAGTTCCCCCTTCAGTACCTCATATCTTTCCTACCTTCCAATCAGGCTGTGACAAATTGACCCCAAACAAGTTAAAAAGGCGAGGATGTAAACACTTGAGTGACGTACCATCTCCAATTATAATTATTGTAACATTGCCAACTCTCAAATCTACTGATGTGAGCCTCATGTTATAGCACCTAACCAGTTTCATAGGTGTAAGCCTTATATCATAGAAAATAACCAATAAAGCATTACAAAAAGTATGTATAATTTCATGCTAACCTGGGTTCAATTAATTTAATAAAATTTAATCAAAGGGATCCATTATATCTGAGTTTTTTTAGTCAAGTTCTGTACAATATCTTGTGAGAAAGAAATGGATATTCCACCTGATTAATTACTCTCTATAGGTTAATGGTGGAAGTCAGAGAGTCGGTGTGTTGATGCCAGCTCACCCAGGTAAGGAGTACCAGATAGCATCACATCTGTTTTATTTACACCTAAACATTTGATCCCTGATTTATATATTGTAAAATCCTAGCCCTGACTTTAGTAAAAGTTAAAGGATTTATTCTTATGGGTCTCGTTCAGACATACATCTGCCACGCCATTGTTGTAATCTGTCTAGTATATAAGTAATAAAATGATTTCAGCCGACCTCTTTTTAACTGGTTTGGTTCTCAGCTTGAAACATACATCTTGGTTTGTTGCGTTGATTAATTTCTCACTCAACAACTGACCCTAAATGTGATGTGTTTCAGGAAAATGAGTCATAAGTCGCAAAATTGATATTTTTCAAAGTACTTTTTTCACAAGATCACATTATTGGAATGTTCTTTTTTTGTTTTTAAAAACATTATTGGAATGCTCTAATTTTTGGAGGGTTGATCAATCATAGCTATATCAATTGATGTATCAAATATCAGGACAATCTATGTAAGATATTCTTTCATTTTGAAGGTTCTCATATGGACTACATTTAGTTACTTTACTGTTCATTGATCCCCAGAAATATTGGAAACCTTTTTTGCAAAAACGAAAATATCAAACTTAGATTATTAGACTGGTTACTATCATTGAAATCGGCTTGATCTCATCTTTTCAATTATGGTGATATCTCAAAATCTCATTTTTCCTAAAACACATCACAAATATTCATTGGAGAATGACCCTGAATTTTTTAATATAATTATAAACCCAAATATTCTCCATCATATCTCTTTTATTTATACCTAAACATTTGATCCCTGAATTACATATATGAACCCAAATAGTGCTGCAGCTCTCCCTCTCTGTAATTGTGTGTTGGATCCTGCTCCCTGGTATGGGTCCAGCCCATGTTACTATCATGGACTGACCACAGCCTCGACAAATGGTAACTTTTGGGTTTTACCCATGTTTGGTGGTGGCTGGTGTTAATTTCACACTCTGTTAGCGAGGCTTCTGTTACATGTTGGGGCACTGTGTCACCATTTTTCAAGGAATTTTTGATGTTTTCAATTATCTGTAACTGAACCAAAGAAGGTTTGAGATGTCACTTATTAATTCATCCTGGAGATGGTAGCATCCTGTGGGTTGGTAGCTTTGTCAACTTGTCCATAAAGAGTGAAAGAGTGAAAATCAAAAGATGAATATCTCTAGTTCACTGTTCTAGAATGCTTCAAGTGTAGGCCTGTACTAATAGCTCTCAATGAAACTAATTTTGACATGAGTCCCAGCCCGCCACCCTGCCCTATACTCTGTCTCCCATAGCGAGGGAGTAAGATAGTATGGCCGAGTACAGGAACATCAAAGGATACCGCAGTCTTGGCCACGGAGGCCGAGTATAGAACTGAACAGTTTGTATTGTATATTTTTGCTTTTCGAAATTCAATTTTATATCAAATTGATATGTGTGCTATACATTGTCAATACTCACAAAATAGGCTAATGGGGGATTTCAAAAGTCATAACTGCCATTATGTTTTTCATACACTCAGAATTTGGAATTATACTTTCAAATTCTGAGTGTATAAAATAGTTAATAGTAGGCCCTAAGAGTTTGAAAGATGAATAATTACAGAATAACTAAAAGAATTGTACCCTGATAGGCACCTGCAGATTTTAGCAAAATGTATTTCTTTTCCAATGGATTTAGCAAAATTTATTTCTTTTCCAAGGAATTTGTCTTCCATGAAAAATTGGGGAACCACAGATTTTTTTTTTGTTCATGAATATTTTTGGCTTACTATATGAATATCATAGTTACCCCTGTCATTGGTTAACTATATATATTCATTTACAGAGTTTTTCTATTCTGACATAGATTTTAGCCATTTTTAGTTTTAAAAAATGGTAATAAAAATAATATTTCCTATATTTTTCCCCAAAAACATTTAGTAAATGATCAGATTCCTATTATGAGGTAGGTTGGCTCTACAATCTGAGTGCCAAAGGCACTTGTTTGCTTCTAACACTATAGTTATTCACTTAACCAGAATAATGTAGGACTCAAGTCTCAAACTACCAACTGGTGCTGCCACCTGGACGCCATGGTGACTTAGTTGTGGCCACCAAAAGGTGCCAACAAGGTACATATCAATTCCCCTAGGTGTCACCACCAGTCTCTCTATTTCTGAGAAAGGTTACTTGCTCAAAACGGCACACGATCACCTTTTTACAGTGATCTGATATATCTAGTAATTTCTGTTGCCACAGAACGCCCTCTAAACATATCTAGAATGATGTTTTAAAGTAACACAGTAATCACAGAATTAATAAAGGAGTAATGGACGTTTTTCCTTCCTCTGCTATGTTAGCTTTCTAAGCTATACATTCACCACAAGGGGAGGTAGCTCAGTGGGTTTGGCGCTCACCTCTGGACTAAAGGTTAAGTGTTCTAGCCTTGCCTTGCTCAGTGTTTTTATGAATTTATCTCTGGGGTCGCATAGATGCTATGTCATTCTATGTTACGGGAATTTGGTTGGCATGGTTGCTGGTGATGGGAAAGGCAGGAGAAACACTGTGTACATATAATGTTTTCAGATAATTACCCATCAATCTTAGGGCTATCGATACAACTGAAGGAAAAAACAGGCCTCCACGGCCACACTCGCAATGGCCACTCTTCCTGGTTTTGACATCTAGCATCTTGGCACAGAAGGAGTAGATACTTAGGTGTGAGTGCATCATGTGTAGAAGGTAAACAAGGGGTGAATAAAGCAAACAAACTAGATGAGTTTTTAGAATGATTGACACCAACATGATATAAATAAAGTAAGATTAATATAGATGAGAGTAATTTAGACCATTTCTACATTTTGAGAATATACATTTATATTACCTGTAGGGGGAGCCACTTATTGTGCATTTATATTACCAGTAGGGGGAGCCACTTGTTCCACATTTATATTACCAGTAGGGGGAGCCACTTGTTCTACATTTATATTACCAGTAGGGGGGCCACTTGTTCTACATTTATATTACCAGTAGGGGGGGCCACTTGTTCTACATTTATATTACCAGTAGGGGGAACCACTTGTTCCATGTCTGTTTCAGAAGAACCTCCATAAATCTCCGGGAATCTCTGTAGTTTCTCTGGCCGCCACTAGGGTCTACAAATCCAGGACCGCTGCTGCTCCCCAATTGTTTCAATTAATTATCTAATAATCATTTCTTATGTTAAATGTTACTCTAATTCATGATGAAGTAAAGTTCTCAAGGTAACATAAGGTCTCTTCGAAGCTCTTTGCAGAAGGAACCTAAACAAATATGTTAATATAACTATGAAATATTGGCAGTGATTAAGATGGAGAGATCTAGAGATGGACACACAGAATGTGAAACACTGGCTCATCACCAATAGAAATAACAAAGGCAATAATCCCAACACATGCATACATTTACTTGTACCACACATGTATACATTTACTGGTACTACACATGTATACATTTACTGGTACAGCACATGTATACATTTACTGGTACCGCACATGTATACATTTACTTGTACAACACATGTATACATTTACTGGTACCACACATGTATACATTTACTGGTACCACACATGTATACATTTACTTGTACAACACATGTATACATTTACTTGTACAACACATGTATACATTTACTTGTACCACATATGTATACATTTACTTGTACAACACATGAATACATTTACTTGTACAACACATGCATACATTTACTTGTACAACACATGCATACATTTACTTGTACAAAACATGTATACATTTACTTGTACAACACATGTATACATGTACTGGTACCACATATGTATGCATTTACTTGTACAACACATGCATACATTTACTTGTACAACACATGTATACATTTACTTGTACAACACATGTATACATTTACTTGTACAACACATGTATACATTTACTTGTACCGCACATGCATACATTTACTTGTACCGCACATGTATACATTTACTTGTACAACACATGTATACATGTATTGTACAACACATGCATACATTTACTTGTACAACACATGCATACATTTACTTGTACAACACATGCATACATTTACTTGTACAACACATGTATACATTAACTTGTACAACACATGTATACATTTACTGGTACAACACATGCATACATTTACGTGTACAACACATGCATACATTTACTTGTACAACACATGCATACATTTACTTGTACAACACATGCATACATTTACTTGTACCACACATGCATACATTTACTTGTACAACACATGCATACATTTACTTGTACAACACATGTATACATTTACTTGTACAACACATGTATACATTTACTTGTACCACACATGTATACCTTTACTTGTACAACACATGAATACATTTACTTGTACCACACATGCATACATTTACTTGTACAACACATGTATACATTTACTTGTACAACACATGTATACATTTACTTGTACAACACATGTATGCATTTATTGTACCACACATGCATACATTTACTTGTACCACACATGTATACATTTACTTGTACAACACATGTATACATTTACTTGTACCACACATGCATACATTTACTTGTACAACACATGTATACATTTACTTGTACAACACATGTATACATTTACTTGTACAACACATGTATACATTTACTGGTACCACATATGCATACATTTACTTGTACAACACATGCATACATTTACTTGTACAACACATGTATACATTTACTTGTACAACACATACATACATTTACTTGTACAACACATGTATACATTTACTTGTACAACACATGTATACATTTACTTGTACAACACATGTATACATTTACTTGTACAACACATGTATACATTTACTTGTACAACACATGTATACATTTACTTGTACAACACATGTATACATTTACTTGTACAACACATGTATACATTTACTTGTACAACACATGCATACATTTACTTGTACCGCACATGTATACATTTACTTGTACAACACATGTATACATTTACTTGTACAACACATGTATACATTTACTTGTACAACACATGTATACATGTATTGTACAACACATGTATACATTTACTTGTACAACACATGTATACATTTACTTGTACAACACATGTATACATTTACTGGTACCACACATGTATACATTTACTGGTACCACACATGTATACATGTATTGTACCACACATGTATACATTTACTTGTACAACACATGCATACATTTACTTGTACAACACATGTATACATTTACTTGTACAACACATGTATACATTTACTCGTACAACACATGTATACATTTACTTGTACAACACATGTATACATTTACTGGTACCACACTCGTATACATTTACTGGTACCACATATGTATACATTTACTGGTACCACACATGTATACATTTACTTGTACAACACATGTATACATTTACTTGTACAACATATGTATACATTTACTGGTACCACACATGTATACATTTACTGGTACCACATATGTATACATTTACTTGTACAACACATGTATATATTTACTGGTACAACACATGTATACATTTACTTGTACCACACATGTATACATTTACTTGTGGGTTGTTGTCACCAAGCAACACCTTTGTACCCAGAGATATACATACTGGAGATCTTCTGAGATTTAGCATATTTTAATCTGATCATTTGCCCCTCTGAAAAATCATAACTCGTTATTATCATTAATACTTACTATTATCATTATAATTAGGTTATGATTCCATGCTTGGCAGTTAATTCCTCTGATATTTGGCCTTAATACAACAAATAAGATATGGTTGACTGATCTTAATTGTATTCGGGAGATTCTGCGATGGCCTATGTGCCAAATGTAGACAAAATGGTGGAACTGTTCATATAATCCTGTTTTTTAATCCTGAGTTAACATACATGAATTTTATAGTTGAAGGAAATTAACAATAACTGAAGTAGTTAATATGGTATTCCAAGACAAGCATTTATTAAAACAAGTTTCACTGTCTTTTAAAAATGACATGTTTATACTCTTTACTGTTTATATGATTTCTACATGAGAAATAATATGAACATTATCATCTTCAGGAAGATTCCCACATATCATGACAGCAAGGTAATAAAAAAAAAAAAAAAAAAAATATCATGACAGCAAGTAACAATTTAGAAAAACCTTTATTATAAGGCAAAGTCACTTTTACAATGACAACGTCATATCATCATTGCATGTATAGAGTAAATAGTTCCTACTAATGAGAACCTGGTATGTTCATTTTCTTAGTGTTTTATTTCCCGACTAGTTTTGGCATAGGGTTGCCTTCTTCAGGGGACTGTCATTGTTGGACAACAATACTAACAGTACTAACAAAGCCAATAGAATAAATATTTACTCCAAACGCACATGTTTGTGAGGTGAAGGTGAAATACATTCACTGAAACATAAATGGTCTTAAAACGTAAATGTCAAGTATTGAACTGCAAACTTCCTCATTTCTTGAAGAAAAAAATGCAAAAGTGTGTTCAATGAAATTCAATTCAAAATAAGGAAATATCACATAATGACAATGTATACAAGTATTTTCATACACTTTTTGGTACAAACAGCACAACAACCCTCTATGTGTTTAGAGTGAAATATGACCTTGTTCTTCCCCTCAGAGGATTCGTCCAGGATGCAGCAACAATCACGTCATCAGAGGGACACAATATTGCACTTGAATCAAGTCCTGCAAAGACTTTTTATTAATGTGTTCATGTGTTAAGGGAAAAAGAGACAAAACTTTCCTGAAATAGATTGTCCGACATTATATTTGGAAAGATCAGATCAAGCTGATTCCAATAATATATACAATATATATGTAAAACACATTCAGACAATCTCCTGGTATGTTGGGTAAGGACAAATCCCTGTTTTCTCAATGAAGCTTTTCCCCTGTGCCAGCTCCTGATCACTGTTGTACATTATGGTTAGGTTCCATAGCTGTATGTCTAGCTTCATGCCCCCTGGCCCTGTCACATACATGCATGAATCACCCATCTCATCATCCTTCCCTGGCTGAGTGTGCCAGCCTGCTGGAATACTGTCATACACAGCCACCAGGGCAGGCACACTCAGTGTACCATAGGAAAATGTTACATGTTCAACACCAGTGGTGCACCAGGTGGCCAGGTGCAGGAGTACACTGTCTAATGTTGGTGCAGGGCTGGCAGGAGGGGAGTCCTCATAGTTGAAACTCAGTTTGCACAGTCCCTTCATGGGTATAGGCAGGCCTACTGCCAGGTGCTCCACCATTGCCCTCTCCTCCTCATCACTGTGGTCGTAAGGTGCAGCCCCATGTAACTGGTCCCAGTTATGGTTGCAGCGGTATAGGCGTAATCCCTCCAGTTGTCTGCCCCTAGTGAGGCAGGAAGCCCCCGAGGCTGCCAGATCTGCAGGGTGGCAGTAGTAGAGCTTCAGATTTTTGCCATAATCCTCAACACCCACTGCCCTGTCAGTGCCTGCTACACCCAGGTACAGCATGGTGTACTTCTTGTACCTGTAACAGTAATGGGTCATTGTGCAATTATTCGGAACATTGTATAAACACAAGTTTCATCAAATATGTACAGGAGGAAATAGGTTATATTGGGTGAAAATGGGGCAAAACATTGTTAATTATGCTCAAATCACTTTTCCTTTTAGATGGTATCTACTTTCAATTGTGAGGAATGAAAATTAATGAGAAAAAGAAATAATCATATGATAATCAAGAAAAACAAACTTCCATGCTAAATGAGTTTTAGTGGAAAAATCTATAAACAGAAGACATGTAAATGACTTACTTATTTTTTATTTATTTTTTATTTGTTATTTCCAAGTCTAAAGAATAAGTTCAAATAATATATCGGATTTATTGGTTTTCTGAGTTTAATTTAATTATTACGGGTATAAGGGGAGAAAAAGCAAGATGACAACTGTTTGTTTATGATCAGTATTTTTTAGGTCTACCAGGGGGAGCTTTGGGGGATTCTAAAATAAATAGAGCGGAGTGAAGACAAAATATATTCATCTTCATTGAGAGACTGGTAGCAGTTTTTGTCACTACCCTCTGCCTTCCTGCTCACCAGCTTGCCCAGCCAACATCTGGAACTTCTGTATCTCAGTGAAAAATGTATTTTGCTAAACCGTTTCTTCACTGGTGGCTTTCAAGAGCAGGTAGCGAGAAATGTGGATTGATTTCATTTCTTGCCCTCACGTGCTCTTGATCCTAGATCTTTGAAAAACATTTATTTTTCCAGATGGTTTACAGCCATGGTTTTCAGCTCAGGTGTAGTTCCTGTTGCAAGATTCATGATAATGAGCCTCTGCTGCTATTAATTCTGATGCAGTGACGTCTTAAAAATAGGAATCAAATCCTCTTACTGTTGCATCAGACCTTAATTCAACGCATTAATAATAATAATGAAATTATTTTATTTCATGACTAGCAGGTTACAAAAGATACTGGTAGTACACCTCAGGTCTTCCTGTGTATGCCTAGCTACAGATCTTCTCTAGTTTGTTTCCCTCTTTGACATTTAGAGCCCTTCTAGCAGAAAATACATATTTATGTAAACAGCTGATTGCAATGTTGGGTCCCTGGATTTTGGTTGATGGTCAGTGTCTATGCCTGAATGATCTGATTGTTTCTTTCACTTCAGCATTGCCTGGGGTATTTGATGTGAGGGATCTCCTCTGCTTTCAGATTTGTGGCTACATCAAACAAACCTTATTGTTTCCTTATTTCTGCAGGCTTAAGAAGTGAGGCTCAGGAATCTGGGATGAATCTTTTTCCCAGCTGCCCTCTGTTGGAGGGAAGGGGAAAAACCCAGGGTTTTACATATTCAGTCCCATGGTTTCATTTGCCTCTTAGGGATGCCCCGGGGCCTTAATCACATCCCAAGAATAAACAGTAGCTATATAATTACTTGTCCTTGCTTAAGCAATGCATGATAGGTATTTATTACATTTTTGTTGTTTGCAAAAGTGTTTTCAGCAAAAAGAAACATACATCTTGGGACTCAATTCAATTCAATTCAATTCAATTCAAATATCCTTTATTGCAAGATCTTGGTTTACAAATGGACGAACAAGTCTGACACTGGAGCGTGCCAGTTCTTCCGGAGTTTGCCATATTTCGTATCTTAAGATTTGTTACAGTTAGGATGAACATGATAATCCCTTGCTAGGGTCAAACAACAACAAGTCGCTACTATCGTAGACGTTAAAGGCCCCTTATAGGGGTGAATACAGAAATTAATAACTTAATCGGAGTGAGACAACAATTCACTAATATCAAAGTCAAGAGGTCCCTTATAGGGTTTTTGAGAGAAAGTAATCTAAACAATAACATTTTATGATATGATTAATAACAGATGAAAGGTAGGCGATGTTACTAGCTTAAATGACAGGATTAAGAGATTATGGTTTATCCCTCGTAATTAATAACAATATACATTTTGTTGGCCTCTGGCCTGGGTGCAGTTTGAATTTATAAAGTACAAAGATAGATATTACGCTAAATAAGCGACTAGCGTCCGTGTGACACTGAAGGTGGATTGGGTGTTTAATAGGTGAACACACAGTATTTTTGGCAGAGTTTATGAATTGGTAAGGCGAGGCAGTAAGACTCTAACCAGAGAGACTCTGACCTAGAAGATATAATAAATAGATAAGTAAATAAAACACGACAACTTAGCCAATATTCTTGAAGATGTAAAAGCAGAGTGGTTCTAAAATGGGGTTAGTAGTTGCTGTGTAAATTTCCTAAATGTAATTCTATCTTCAATCTTATGTGCTACCGGCTTCAACTCGTTCCACCGTAGTCGAGATTTATATGTTATTGAATCCGTGATTTTACTGAGCTTGGAGGATAAGATGGTCATATTTCTTTTTCCCCTAGTATGGCTCCTAGTAGGTAAATCCCTACTATCAATATTATTCACGTTTTGGGCCAAGTAGAAGGCTATGTCTAAGATGTGTTTGTCTCTTCTTATTTGAAGAGGCCACACATTTAGAGCCTTATGTTCCCGGTCAACATTATCATATTTAGACTTGCTAAAAATAATTCTTAATGCTAGATTTTGCTGGGATTGTAATTTCTGTAATAAGGCTTTTGGAGCCGAATCATAAATAAAGTCACAGTAATCTATATTTGGGAGGATGGCTAGTTTGTATATGTCGTGCTTTGCTTTACGGGTCAGAGAGTCTCTGGCCTTATATAATAATCTAACCTTAGAAGTTACTAACTTCAAGGTGTTCTGTACATGGGATCTAAATGTAAGCAAATCATCAAGGACTACGCCAAGATATTTGTACTCATCAACAATCTCTAATACATGAGAGCCAAGAGTGAGGTCTACTACAGAGGCAGAGAGTTTCGCTCTTGATACATAACTTAATGAGAATGACATGGCCTTGCATTTCGAGGCATTCAAGGACAGTTTGTTCTTGGCACACCAGAGATAGATATTGTCAAGGTCCTTTTGCAAATTTTGATGGAGAGAGTCAATTTTGCGATCCTGATAATATATGACGGTGTCGTCAGCGTAATGCTGAATTTTAGCATGACGGACTACCGAGTGCAAATCATTAATATAAATCGTAAATAATATGGGGCCTAATATGGTGCCTTGCGGAACGCCATAGGTGACCTCTCCTTCTTCGGATTTTAGTCCATTTATAGTGACAAATTGTCTCCTATTTTTGAGGTAATTAGTGAACCAGAGCAGCTCCATGCCTGTTATGCCATACGATTTGAGTTTATCTAAAAGAATTTGGTGGTGGACGGTGTCGAATGCTTTACTAAAATCAAGGAAAACTGTTTTATTAAGGAACTTATCATTTAAATTTGTATAAATATTATCGAGAAGATCTACTTGGGCTTGTTGAATGGAGTGATTTTTCCGAAAACCGTATTGGTTATTATTAAAAAGACTATTAGATTCAAAATGTTCCGTGAGTTGTTGTTGTACTGCTGATTCTAGAATTTTAGCAGGCATGGAGATGCATGAAATTGGGCGGTAGTTAGAGGTGTTCAACTTACTGCCTGCCTTATATAACGGTGTAACTCTTGCCAGTTTAAACGAACTGGGTACCTTACCCAACAATAAAGAAATATTTATAATATGCGTCATCTGAACAGTTAAAGCTAGTAAACATGATTTCATAATTGAAGATGGGATATAATTAAATCCAGAGTTTTTCGATACATCGATCTTAGAGATAATTTTCCCCACTTCTCTTGGGGACAACTCGCAAAACTTAAAGATAGGTACTTGTGAATCTTGGATTGGTTTAAAGTTAGCCTCTACGCTGTTTGTAGCGGCTGGGCAGGGGGGTATTTTATTAGCCAGATTGGGGCCCACATTCAGGAAATATTTATTGAACTCAGTTGGGACTTCTGATGCTTCAATCGTCTGTCCGCCCTTCTCTATATGTATAGTGTTATTTGTCTTAAGTTTCCCCGGATTTATTAATGGGCGTAAAAATTCCCAAAATTTTCGTGGGTTTTTATCGTGAAACTCAAGATTAGATTTTATGTATTGTGCCTTAGCGGCCTTGCATCTAGAGTTAGCTATATATCTTAGGGATTTGGCTTTGTGTAGGATTTCTGGGTCATTTTTCTTTTTGGCAATTCTAAATAGTTTATATCTTTCATTCATTACTTGAAGGAGATCGTCTGTCATCCATTTCGGTGTAGTTCTAACGTTCTTAAACTTTTTTAGAGGGCACATCCTATTTAAATAAAGTAGGATGTTACTGAGTATGGAATCCCAACATTCTTCTGGGTCAGAGCTATTAAAGAAGGCTGTCCAATCAAGATTTATGAGAATTTCGTTTAAGATTTTTTGGTCCAGATGTTTTGTACATCGTGCCCAAAATGAATCCACAGTATAAGAGTTGCGAGGTTTCTTCCTTATGAGAAATATGGGGAAATGATCCGACAAGTTTATGTCTATGGTACCTGCTGCACTGATTAGAGAGGAGTTTGTATAAAAGTGATCTATTATGGTTTGAGACCTAAGGGTAAGCCTTGTCGGCAAATTAATATGTTGGGTTAGAGAGAAGTCGGTCATTAAATTTTTTAATTCAGAGGAAAAAGATGTGGCAGAGGTGTTGATTGCTCCAAAATCGAGGTTAAAATCTCCCATCATGTAAATCTCTTGAGACTGATTTAGTTTTGAGAGGATTTCACGTAGATTCTGAATTAAGGTTTTTGTACAGCCACTAGGTGGCCTGTACACGTTCAATATGGTACAACACTTATTCCTGCCCTTTCTGACCGATGCTACCTGTATTTCAAGGTCTTTAGTAGATACATTTAAATTTTTATAAGTCTCGGTGTCAACGATTAAATCACTTTTAAAATATAAACACAGTCCTCCTCCCCTCTTTCTTGCAGCTCTATCAAGTCTATATAATGAGTAGTTTGGTTGAATCTCGTTATCATGAGTACTGGCATTTAGCCAGGTCTCGTTAAAACCCAATACATCTACCTCTCCACCAGTGACTAAATATTCGACCTGTGTGTGGTGTTTGGCGAGACTGCGAATGTTCCAGGACACCATTTTTAGGCCTTTAAAATTCTTTAAATCAGAAAAAGAGTGTAGCAGCGTGCTGCCAGTACATGTCGTCATGGTGACCGATTGGTTGAGTGGTTATAATGACAATAATAAGTTCAGGAGTTATGCTAAGCGTTACATTAATAGTTTCAATAGTTTCGTTTGACAGATTACGCAAAAGTAATTGTGCAATAGTAACAGTAATACAGTTTTGACAATTTACACCTTACATAGAATATAGCGGTGTATGAGATCGACAACAGTGTTGATAATAAAGTTGTGATGAATTATGATGTATGTTTTCAGGACTCGGGATTCATAGAGAAATAGAGTTTATACTGCTTGGCAGTGCAGCTCTAATAATTATGTAGTTATGATTATGATTTTGATCTTTGACCAAGTAATGTGCACAATGACAAGGTGATTCAGGTGATATGAACAAGCTGCCAGGTTGCTACTTAAAAAATATTTCTTTCTATAAGTGAGTTAAGAGTAATATTTCTATAGACGGTGTTTTAGAGTTGAGAGTGGTATTTCAATATTTCTATACACAGTGTTCAAAGTCAGCAGCAGCAAGTGGTAACCTTGGTTTACGAAAACGCATTATGATAATTTCATTTTACACATCTCAGAGAAACAATTTGAGAGTCAGTGCATGCACAAGAGATACAATCAATACAGGTCTCCTTTCTTCTTTATACAGCGGTAAGCCTTTTTTGGCAAATTAATATCAACATTGACGATATTCCAGTAAACTGTTGGTGCATGACAATATTGGTTGAGAGGTAGCGTAGGGGAGGCTAGTGGTGAACCAAAAATGACGAGGGGGGGGGAGGCACTACACAAGTTACCTCATCGCTCAGAAAGGCCACTAACCAGTCTCCACCTTGCTGATACTCATTATTCCAAGTCATCAAGCAATTTACAATATTAATGAGATATCGGTAAGAATGTCAACAATTAACAACCCATATTATTTCAACATATACACATATCAACTAATCAATTACCGAATTTCAGCACCATGAAAGCGAATTAATAATGAGTTTGATGCTTAATCTATATTCTGAGTCAGATTGGAGTATGTATTTCCTATCGTTATCATAGTAGATTAGAGTAGAAACGGTATTAGCTACTTGTTATACAGTTAGACAGGCATGATAACAGTTAATTAATATACAGTTAGTCAGGTATGGTAACGAGCAATCAGTTTTATCGGCGCGGAAGTATAACAAATTTTAGTAAATTTATAATATGATTTATAGCAGGTGTAATAGTTACTGTTAGTGTTAATCAATTAGGCACTTGGAGCTTTACTTATTGATCTGAGCTTTGTATGTTTTGCTTATTGCAATGGCCCATTTGTCCTGCTGAATGTCCGAAAGGTGGCAGCCATCTAAGGCTAGATGGGTATAGTTATGTGTGTAGGTAGAGTTATTGGGATGAAACCTATGGACTGGTCTCTGCGTCCAGGGGGTTCCAACGTCTCTTGAGGTATTATATTCTACAATCAGTTGTATCGCTATCTCAACTTGGTAGTTCAATGCTTCTTGGAATGGGTCGAGAGGAATATCTTCAACTTGTAAGCGACCACATAATACATCCCGTCTCCAGTTGTATTGGCTGATGTGCATACCTGTTATAGGGGCGACGCTTACATATAGTGGATGATGTACGTGGCCTAGAATATAATTATAGGAATCGTTCAACTCTTGCGATAGGCTTCCCTTCATGGTTACCGCATCAGCATGGCGTAGAGTGACAGATTTGGAGAGCTTGTCTTTGACGGTTAAATTAAACAGACCCGACAGTATGAAGACATGAGTTGGTGAGAAGAGGTGTAATTTCTCGGTAGCATTTCTGACAGATTGAAGAATACTCGCACCGGGCGAAGAAGATATTTCAACAACAGTGTCTGTTGGGAGATGAGATTTAAGGGGAGGGCCGAGAGCCCTAGCACGTGAGTCACCGATAATCAGTACTGAATTCATGCTGTCAATGTAATTGTTTGTTTTGGTGGGCAATAATATGAGAAGTTATGCTGTCATACAAAGAGGAGCTGTCATAGGTTAAATATAATCCCGATCATCAACAGGGGTTCACTTAGCTGCCTTCAGTAGGTCTGCCTTTAGAATCCCGATGATTTTCCCGCAAAGATTATTGCCGGAGAAGTCCTTAGAGTTCAGCACCAATCGTTGGTTGTTCTGATCGAGTATTCTTGGAAGATTGGTCCCGGAGGCCCACTTCCTGTCTGTTGTCATCTCGTAGAACTTCGTGTGCGGGAGATCCATTAATCTCTTCTTAATGTATTTATTCTGGGCAAATTTCAGTCTGATTATTTGTTCAAGAGTGTCTTTTTCTTTCTTCTTCCATTCTGGCGTTGGGGACAATTCTAGTCTGGCCCTACGCTTGACCTCGTAAGGACTCGGCGTATTCCGGAGCTCTTCGGCAATGATCGGGTGACCTAGTTCTGCGGCCTTTGTCACCTGAAAAGCGTGCTCAGCTGTTCGATACAACGTGCCTTGAAAGTCAACTTTAGATGGGTGGAAGTTCGAGAGAAATGAGTGTTCACTCTTAAACCCAAATCCCTGTCCATCATCGATGATAATAGTACGTGCATCCTCTGGACGGCACCCGGGTGGTAACGTGTGGAGGTCTTGCCGAGTAAATGTTTTTCCATCTACTAGCAAATGGCTGCCACGATGTTCAGAGGGGCAGTTCTTCAGTCGTAGTAACTGATGACAGTCGCGGAGGAAGCCGTATTCGTGAGAAGGGACTACTAATCCGTCTTTATGAACCTCTAACTGCGAGAAGCGGGGATCACGACGAATGGTTGGAAGTTTACTGGATATTTTGGAGAGAATCTCACCCGATTTGGATTTCACGAAGACTGGTCTATTTATTTTAACATCATATAGGCCTATTCTATAGACCTCTACTATGTCATCGGCTTTGAAATTAGGATCTAGATCGATACATAAATCGATCATAGTCTGTGCTATGTTATCATCCCCTAGCTCTGTGATATTGTTCAAGACTATGAACTTACGATGATTCTGCTGTTGACGTTGAATGGGGTGAGTGTTATGATCAGGACGGTGTCGAGGTCCTGCATGTGTTGGCGGTCTCAGCTGTCTTCCATCCCGTGCGCCCCAACCGTGAGGCCGCCCTCCTGAGTGAAAAGGGGGGGCACTATGTTGCTGTTGATGCCATGGATGAGTCTGCATCTCCAGCAAGGGACGTGGCTGATTGGCGTAAGTATTACTATTTGTAATCTTACCGAGTTTAGAATCGGTGTGACTTGCTAAGTTATCTATGGATGCAACTATCTTTTGCGCTTCCAATTTCCCTTCGTTGCGCATAGCTGTCAGCTCGGAGGTCAGTGCGTCTGGCGACAGCAATGGCATGGATTTTGTTTCACGACTCAAGTTGGAGATATCTGATTCAAGCCTAGAGAATTTATAGTCAAAACTTTCCTTTAGTTGTTTTATATCTGATTGTATGTCTTGTATGACAGAGTGAACATCATTGACAGAAGATTGGAAAAGCTCTTCAGCGGCTTGACGGCCTGCTGTGACAGCCCGCTCTATCAATGGCGTCAGTTGGTTAGAGATTAGGTGAGCCAGGGTATCAGACGAATCTGAGGATAACGACGTGTGGTGCACACTAGAGGTACTGTGACTGTTTTCTTCTATATTCGACATAATATTTTTCATCTTGCTTATGTTTTGTGACCTTTGATGCAGTAGTTCAGTAATCCTACTAGAAGTATTGTCAGGCGAGGGAGGAGGATGTGCTTGTGACAGTGACATCGCACTTTCGCTTGGTGACTTTGATTCGTTAGCCGCCTTTGATGGGCTTTGCTCCGATATTGTGACGAATAGATCACTGGAGGCACGAATTGATTTATTTAGTCGTAGTGTAGAACCTTTCGCATCATTATTTAATTCGCCGTTGTTGAAATTTACCTCGCTAGAATTAAGTTGCGCTTGTTGTAAATGTGAATGTCGCGCAACTGGCGACTGAGCTAGGGATGGGATAGCCTCGTTGGTCCCAGCGGTGATAGGCGTAGAGGTCAATGCAAACTTATCAGAATCACAGTCCAATTTTGACGATTCATAGAGATGAGTGAATCCATCATCCCCTCGAGAGAATTCAAAATGTGTGTCCATTTGGTATTTGATATATTTTGCCAATGAAGTAGATGGGTTGATAAACAGTTTTTTCGTGAGTGGGCGATAATAGCAGATAAATCTCACCAAGGGCGACGTCTAGTTTCCCAGGCAGTTGTGGTCGAGTTGAATCCTTTTGACACTAATATCTTATTCCCCTCACTTGGCCTTGATCGATGTATTCTGCTGTCAAAGTCTATATGTATTAATGGTTAGATGATACCATTTATATGGTTATAAGCTTAGCTATTCCGAACTTTTAAGTGGAAATTAGTGGAGCGCCGACATGTCGACGTCTCTCGAGCTCTAAGTGCTACTGAGATCACTCTGGAAATAATTAATCACAATTAAATTATTTCTGAGAACCTACTCTTCTTAATTAATATACACTTTGTTGTATATCAATTCCTTCATGTGGGAAATTTTGTGTAGATTTGTTGGTTTAATATGCCCTAAACTCTACAGATAATATTTGTATGACTTATTAGCCAAAACTCAGAATTTGGCGGCTCATCATGGCAGATCAGCTATTAAACATACAGACATGTATTATATATCAAATGAAAGGGAATTTTGCGTAGAGTCTTTGGTAAAATGTGATTAAATCTCCATGACTTGTTGGCCCAAAACCGAAAAATTGGAACTTAAGCGCCCTCTAGCGGTCATTAAGCTCCTCATCTGGAATGCGTATCATAGCATAATTAATAGCCCTTGACCCACTCTACATTTTGGCATAGGTTAGAATGTGTCCCCTTTTATGTACTGATGACCCCCCTGGCCCATGGACTAATAGAACAATTTGGCAATTTGGTACTTGAACAAATCTCTAAAATAAACTATTAGAGAAGAGATTTTGGTTTGTACCCCTCAAGCCTTTAACACAGGACAATAGGATCCAGGCTGGGTGTGGGGGTTTGTGCATGTGACATTATAAGAAACTCTACGCGTTCTTGTTAATTATCATCAACAATCAACACTTTCTCCACATTGATTATCCACTACATATAAAAATATCCTCCGATGAAGGTGAGTTGACAATGAAGAGTAGAAACGATATATATATTTATTTGGCTTGGTAGGCAAAGGTAATATGAATTCTCTTTTACAAGTTCCAACAAGTAAATAAAAAAAAATCCTAAGCAACACCAACCGTGTGACAGCTTTAGAGTGAGTGTTTGAAAACCCTAGGCTTTGTGCGTTGGTATTTGCCAAGCAGCGGGCAGTTCCGGTTAGTATTTCATGAGTGTTCACGATATAACCACATATAAATATATGCATCACATGTATGTAAACTTTGGTGCACATGTGTACACTGTGGATACATGCATGTACACTGTAGTACATTAACCATATAACCTCTAATAATTGCCAGGGCGGCTATTAAATCAATACCCTTCTTACCCGGCAGTTATTAGAATCTTAGAATCCTGGCGCCCATTAACCACTGGTCTGGACTCATATCCAGAATATCTTGTTTTATTATAGATATATAAATAAATCCTTGTATGCTCTACTATTCATATTTCCCTATATTTTTGGAAACAAGCAAAACAAACCTAAGTAAAACAAAAATATAATTTAGTGTTTTCTTTCCAATTGTCATGAAAAGAAAGTTATACATTCTTCACAATCCTGCTGTTTCTCCTAGTCCTAGTATCATTTGCAAGTAAGAGGAGTTTTTGCCAACAGGGAACAATGTGCAGTACTGAGCACTAGGTCTTGAGCCACTGGATCGAAGAAGGGCAAAACATCTACTCTGCCTCATGTACAAACGATCCAGAGATGCACCCACAAACTCACACACACACACTAAAAACACCCGCTCACAAAATAAATACAACCTACCACTACCCATGCCAAAAACCGAAACTCTCAAAAGTGCGCCCTGCTACAAGGGTGCCAAAGCATGGAACGCCCTAACTTCAACAGAAAAGTATACCCCAACATACGAACAATTCAAGAATCGCCTCAAAAATAACCAAATTCCACTCACTATCCACTCAGACTGACCAATAAACCAAACCAAATGGTATGCAGTATCTTCACGCTACCATAACAAACTCACTCATGTATTTGGAATATATGTGTCAAAGTTGTATGTATATGAGACCCTGGGTCGTCGACTAGGAGGAGGTTGATGAATATATGTGACCGATATCAACATGTTATATCTAAAATGATTTCTATGATAATAGGTCTGTCATGCATTATTGTGGCACGGCGCAGGTGATGGTATTTCTTCTGTTGAATTATCACCCCTGAGCCCATTATCCTCAAGTGTTCATGACATCCATTGTTCATAATATTATTTGTACACTGTGTATGCCCATTTATGTTCATTTGCCATCTCACGGAAGATTGGCTGTATACAAATTCTAAATAAAAAAAAAAAAAAAAAAAAAATAGAGTGTAGGACACTTTACCTGACTGATACTTGTGAGGACCCATCAGGAGAGGACAGCTTGAGGGTGTATTCTCCTCCTCCCCCAGTTGTACTCCACCCTTCCTCACATAGTGTCCTGTGGAGCGCTGTGACTTCATCATTATGCAGTTGATGTGTTATCCCCAGAGACTGGAGCTGTAGATGAAGGGTGCCCACCTGGTTCCTGGATAGATCTTTACAAACATCCTTACATCTATCTTTCACTCTATTCCTGGATCGAGTATTACCAATTACCATTGAGAGTTGACCAGGTTTACTGTACCTAGCAAGGTAGTTTGTAGCCGTCTCCCACTCCTCAGTCAGAGTGTCACTGGTGGAATCTATGAAGATCCCATTGGGTTGCATCAGCCTCAGATTTACCACCTCATCCAAGAGCTGCAGACATGTTCCTACATGTTCCAAATTCACATCTGACATCTTCTCTACTTCCATACTCAAACTTTGGAAAAGAAGAAGAAAATTAGTCCCAAAAATAAATCATCCATGTTAATAAATTACTCGGGTTCATGATTTTATGTATAAAGGTATGGTAAGAGGTATATACGCGAGACATATGTACATATAAATGTGACCATAGGGAATTTTCATTCCTCTGACCCAATAACATCATTGTTAAAGAAGCCTTAAATACTTAATCTTGGAATGAACACCCCACCAATGTGATGTTGGGCATTGTGTAAAATGTTTACTATCAAAATATCCTAAATCAATTGATTGGTAATCTTGTATTTCTCCAGCTTGACTATTAGGTTGATTCTCACTAAATGTTGTCAAATGGGCCTTTTTCTCTCATATCGCCATAAGTTGTAACATGTAATTCAAAAACTAATATGGATGTTACAAAATGATCGGGCTAGAGCAGAGGAACATGTGAGTACAAATACTTTTCATTATCTACAATGTATATTTACGCTGCTGTATGCCTTAAAATGCCATTTTTTAAGAATTTAAAAGAAAAAAGATATGAAAATCAAACTTCAATATTCCTGAGTTATCATGTAATTCCAACTTAAAGCAAATACAACAAGAATATGTAGGCAGGCTCTTTCTTTTATAAAAAAAGAAAAATCAAGCTGGTGCATTTGATATTTTTCCATTGTCATTTTTCACTTTGTGCAAATATAACGTCATTGAGCGATACATCAATCATGTATTATGCGAGTGATCATTTGAACTAGTTCTTGAGTTCTTGATACTGGAAGCCTAGCTCAACACTTCTATTATTTATTGGTATATTTAATATTAGCCTAACTGGAGAAGCCTTATGACAGCATGCCTTTTTATAATATAAAGGCATTTTGGTGTAGTTTCGGCATCGTTGAGCAATACATCTGTATTCATGTGTTACTTATCTGCATGTAAATATCAATTCAATATCAATATCAAGTCACAATATGAGATGTGTTTCAGGAAAATGAGTCATAAGTCGCAAAATTGATATTTTTCAAAGTGTTTATTTCACAAGATCACATTATTGGAATGTTCTGATTTTTGGAGAGTTGGTTACTTATAGTCATGTCAATCGATGTATCAAATCCCAGGACAATCCATGTAATATATCCTTTCATTTTAAAGGTCCTCATATGGACTACATTTAGTTACTTTACTGTTTATTGACCCCCAGAAATATTGGAAACTTTTTTTTTCAAAAACGAAAATATCAAACTTAAGATCCAGAAATACTTATTAGATTATTAGACTGTTTACTATCATTGGAATCGGCTTGATCTCATCTTTTCAAATTCAATAGTATCTCAAAATCTATTTTTTGCGACTTATGACTCATATTCCTGAAACACATCACATATATGATCAATTCCCATGAACGTGGTACAGAAGAGGGCATAAACCAATTTTGCTTAGTTGGGTGATAGTTTTAACCATGTGTAGACGATGTTCCGACATATCAATGACACTTACACTAATTCCAAAATTAACTAATTAAAAAAGAAGAATAACATGGCCTCTATATACAAGGTAGTTTTCAATATTAGCATTTCCAACTTTGCACATATCAAGTATGACACAATGACTTTAAACAGATAAACTATTTAAGGATTCTGGTATATTTTATTTTCAAGCCAATTGTGTTACCCATTTCAACCAATTGATGACATGAGAATCGACCATTAGATCATGGTCCATGCAGTGTCTTCAGTGACAGATAAATATAGGTGTATTACTTGTTTCAAGCACCAATTGCCGCTCATATCTAAAGAATCTCCACTAAAATGAATCAGTAAGATAGCTATGATAATTTTGTTTTAGAAGTTACAACTAACATCACATCAATTGAGTGGCCATTTGTTTTAAGAAATATTAAATTATCACCTGCGCTTGACTGTGAGCTTTCCATCAGGAGACTGCATGAAGATGGATTTACCATTAGTGGTGGCCTTCCACTGTTGACCCACAAATGCAGAGATATCCCCGTCCCCAACAACGGTCTTCACACCATGGTCAGACAGCTTTTGATGATATTCCAATACTGCAAGGGTGAATGTATCCTTGCTGGCCTGCAGCGGGGATCTTAAGGTCAGGGTTCCATCATCTAGGGCAGGGGCATTATTGACTAGCTCCTCCAGCAGTAGTAACCAGTCTACTAAAGTTGTTTCATGCTCATCAGTATTTGTCTTCTCCCATGTGTCAGTCTCCAGTTGGATGTAAGACATCACTTTACCAGTAAGAGCAGTGAAGGCTCTGGCCAATATAAGGTCAGCAGCTTGGTTGGCCCTCAGCACAATCTCACCAGGGACATGTTCTTCAATCTTGATGGTCCTTTCACTGCCATGGACATTTAATTTCAAGCCATCCTTCCCAAACCTATTAAAGTGTTTAGAACGTTGTCTTGTGACACAATGAAAAGAATACAATTGAATAATGATGAATGAAAAAATCTATTATTCACTCCATAGTAACAGACTAACATCTTGGACTATCTAAGTTGGAATTATAATATTATTTGGTTAGATAAGAAAACATGACAATTTGAAATTGTCCATGTCTATGTTAAGAAATGTTCTAACTAGAACCCAACAAACTCACTGTGAAGGCATAATAGTTGCAATGGTTTGATTGTAAATGCTCTTTCTCTCCTCAGGGCTGCTTGCCAAGCGGAGACAGTTTAATGCATTATTTAGAACAGCTTGTCCTTCAGAATCAGACGCGTGGTCAGTATTCCTCCAACATTTAGGACAGGCTTGAAATGTGTCTCCAGATATGGGTGCCAACCTTTGCTTCCTGTCTAGTAGGTCCTTGAGTGATACATCAGCAATATCTCTTAAAAACCTGATATTTTGACTTTGTCTACAAGGCAGAAATGGGAAGTGACAAGGTTTGTTAAATGATGCCTGTAATGCAAGAATACTATTGGTAATGAATATAAGTTGATCCTGTGGTGCCTCAAGCATTTCCATCAGAAATATCAGTGTGTTGTTCAGTTCTCTTTTACTTGCCACAAAGCACAATATTGAGTCTATAAGTGACTGTTCACAGCTGCGAAGGTATTTGGCTGCACTGTATTCTAGAAATGAATGATGTGGTCAGAGAATAGAGTGTCCTTTTTCTGATTCTGCCAGTGTTTTCTTATCAATGGAAACAAATGGAATTTTCTTCAAATCGATATCATTTTCTTGCATCTCATCTGCTGAGCAATTTTCATCTTCTAAGAGTGAGAGAAAACAGATTCTGTAGAACCTTTTTAACATATCTTTAGATGGGCACAGGTTATCTCTTTCACAGGCAAGTTTTTCCATCTTCCCATAGATCATCATTCTAGTGAGGCCTGTGAGTTTGTCAGCTTCAACCTTTCCAGCCTTAATCAGTATACAGAGCATCACAAGTACTAGTGGTATAGTCAGCAGACCATACAGTCTTCTGTCTTCATCTATTGCCATCCTTAATTGTTCTGTTGTTTTCTTTGTTCTTTCATCATCAGCATTTGCCTCATTGCTGAAGTATTTAGTAACAAAATCTAAGATCTTGGGTTTGTCAAAGCCTTTAACTTCCACTCTCCGTATGTAGGAGGCTTGTGCAATATCATCTAGGACAGGATGGTGGGTACGAGCACCACAAATGATGATGCGCTTTCCTGACTTCATCTCACGCTTTAGATCAGCAATCAACTGAGGTTTGTTAAACGTTTCATCTAAACTGTCATATAGGATTCCCGTTTCTTGTGGATATTGGGCATAATGAGCTTGTGCAAAATGACTCTGGTTGCCACATCTCTCATAATATACTGCTTTAATGGTGTCATCAAGAGTGTCTTTACAGTCTTCTGGTCGGATGTAAATAAGATTTGTCACGCCTTTGAGTATTTCAAAGGAAACTTCTGTTTTGTTGATGATTGCATCTCCCCAGACATTGGCAATATGCAGCATGGAGCAGCTCTTGCCTGCTCCTGGCACTGACTGAAATATCACATTGTGTGATCCAGCAGACAGGGCATCCTCCAGGCTCAAGTCGTTATGACAAGAAATACCACTCCTGTAAACATAATATGGGCAGCTACTGAGGAATTTTCTGATCAACTTGTGATTGAATTTTGATTGATTAATTGGACTAAATTAAGGTAAGGACAAAAACAACAGGATCCTGTAATTATCTTGGCCAGATACAAGTCTAAGGTTGGTGTATAGCTTTGTAAGGTTAACAAAACGATCACTGTATGCATGGCTTGTCTTGCAGATGTTTAGATTGTGAGAGAACTCTTTGTTTTCCTTGATCAATGACTCCACCCATTCTTGATCTTTAATGAAACACAACCAAAAGATAATAAAAAGTCAGCAGATCTGAACCAAAGTGGAATTATGGAGCTTTATTCACCCTTGTAGAGACTACAACTATACAACTCTGGGCATGACCAAGGTCTGTAAATCGCTGGTTGTACTCTCTAATTGATGTGGTCATAAGTACAGTCCTCAGACTTTGGTAGCTTAGTGCAGACTTAGGTAGCTAAATACAAATGTGTATGTAGCTGAGAATTGGCAACTTTGAAACTAGTATTTAGTTGGAATCATATCCCAGTTTGCCACAAAATATAATAATTAGTTTTTCAACATGGGCTTCTCTGGTTAGAGTTCTGGCTGAAAACGTTTAACAGGCATCTTATTCATTATGGCTATTTCCTATGACTAGGATATAATCAAATGGCATCTTTTTAATCCTGATGATTCACTAATCAGATTTTAATTCATTCCCTATTCATGAGGATTCAAACTCTATCAACGTTTGCACAATGAAACATTACACATTTCTACATTTTTACGCTGTAATCACTTGCAAATAGACACACACAAGTATCTATTTAATTAAGCTTCATGCCAAGACGGGTGTTTTTCCTCAAATGAGAAGCTACAAAATTATGCACAAATGTAATGTGTGCACCCATTTCATGACAATGATTTATATATCAATCAATATTGAAGATATTGACAATATTTTATTCCAATGTCTAACTTACAGATGATATGAACACAGAAGTATAGGCAGGACAGTACCTTTCGAGAATGACTTTCCTTCTGTAGATGAAGAAAACAATGATGAATGTTGTGGTGTTGGATGTTCCCGGTGTGACTGTAGAAGGTCTACAACATGTCCTTGACCAGAAACTGCCAGGGAGGTGAGGAAGGCATCATATCGCTCCACATCTCCACACTTGATATGGTCTAAAAGCTTGCCAATTTGTAGGAAATTTGCACCAGCATCCTGAATCAGATTAAATATAGATTGAAAGGCAGGAGCCCAATAAAATGCTATTAGTGGCCTATTATTTGCACTATGGGATTTGAAGGAACTGTGGAAACTGTCACTGAACATAATTGATCCACTCTAATGAACTATGAGGTTCTTTTGGTTTTGGAGGGCAAATTTCAGAATGGATCTATATATATTTGACAATGAAACACAAACACACACAGAGGCAATCGGGCTTGATGGTATATTAAACTTTTAAAAAATAAGAAGAACGTAATTGTAGGTGTGTACGGGTTGACGTCAGATGCTGAAATGGCTCAGTGAACCAGATGGATACCTCCACATCTAAAATCTTGCTATAATTCTTTTAAAATTGTTTATGGGTTATTTGAGGGAATGGATGGAAACCAATTGTACAATTGCTTGTGATTTTACCCATTAGTATGTGACCTACATCTGTCAAACCATATCTCATACTTGATGGCTGTTCTTTGTTGCTCAACCATATTGTCATGGGAATATATTGGTAATTTTTCCTTCAACTGTGTCTGTAAAATCTTGAGTATCTCCAAAATTATGCTAACAATGTCTGAATGCTTACTTATCACTACCGAACTTATTCCTAAATAAAATAGCTTTAACCAAGTGGTCCTTTCAGCATATCATATAAAATATCTCATACTAAAATATTTTCTTTCAACTTCATGAAACATCTCCCATGGTTATTATTATTAGGAACATTCATTATTGATGACTGAAGTAAAACAAATATAAAATAGTATTATATTGCATCATTTATTACCTGGATGAGCTGTTTAGTGCACTCATCAATAACTCCATACTTCTCCAGGTGGCTGATGAGGGGTGTTATCTCAATGGATGTCCCAAGCTTGGGTCCCAGCTCAGTGAGACTCTTGTAGATTGGGGTGTCCAGGAGTAACCCTCCTGATCCTGTTACACAATAAGAGATGTTCTTGATTATTTCGGGTAGAAATAGGTTCCATAGAGTCAAGTTAAAAAGTATCATTAAAAGCTCTTATGCGTGGCCTAAATGAATGTAAAAGACAGGAGGTCAGCACAAATGTATCGCTGTCTAGACCAGGGCCAAAATTGATTAAAAGGATGTAAAATATATTCAACATAACATGACTATCTTTTCATTATTTAATCTCAACATAATAGTAGCTGTTCTCTGTGCAAAAGATTAGGTGTCTGTGACTTCAGAGATTCACACCCTAATTTGCCCAACAATTCCATGAATGTTAAATGAGTACAATCAGAAAAGAATTATAATGTATAAGGCAAGACCTGGGTGACAACAATATAGTTTGGTATATATAGAATTTAGCAAATGAATGAAATATGCATTTTGGTTGTATACTCGCACAATATGATGTTCAACGCAAAGAATGTGCTCTATTTATTGCCAATTACAACGTTAAATGCATACATTGGACACACAGAAAGTCTAAATGGAATGTTTAATACAATTGTCTCGCACATTAGTCCAACTATAAATGGCAAGATTGATACTAGGCACATCAAGTTGTATTTTTTCACATGAAATGAGCAGTAAATATACATGTATAAGGATATACTTGTGTCACTTTCATGGAATAACATCACCCAGGTGTACCCAAATGCTTCATGATATTCAATAATTATGGGAATATTAAATCAAAAGTACTTAAAAGTTGATCAAATCTATGCCGAAAAGGAGTCATAGTTAAGTGCCAATCCAGTTACTGAAAGCATCAATCATTAGGTCTGATATTTTGTGATATCAGTCGATTCAACGTAAGCGTGAACTTAAAATGTGAAATACATGCATGACGGGAGTATATATGACCAGGAACCTTATCAGATATCTGACTGAAGAAAGAATAGAGAGAATGGAACTTGGTGCTAGTAATTGAATATTTATTGGATGAGATTGCGTAGTTTGGTGTGATAATCATAAGATAGCTGAATCAGGTATTTGTCACTTACCACTCCTCCCATGGTCATCATGCTGAGATCCCTGCGTCGCCATTTTATCAGATTGATACAGATACTCTCAGCCAGCAGATCAGATATCAAAAGAACTGCAAGTATTAACAAAAATCTGGATCACAGTAATGAAGTCTTACCCTTATCATCTATGAATGTTTTCTAGGAAAACAGTTGCATCGATTTGGTTAGGGGTAGGCACAATGAGGTATAATAAAGCTACCCATCATGACATCACATTTAGGGGGAGTGTAAACAAATCAAAATTAGCTGGTAATCCAGCTTTAATTCAAAGGGCACTCAGATCCATGGGAATGTCTGTCACTGCGTCAAACACATGAAAAAAGACAGCCATGTGTAAGATGTAAACACTTCAGACTATGAATTATGAGGAGGTGGAGCTAAGGAGCTGATAATGGAAGCATTGTATATAGGCTAGCTGATAGACAACATGCTCCTATATATTGACTGGACCCATGATAACGTCTACCTGACACCTTACATGTAGACAGGTCTATGTGTACATGGTCAGGTAGACATTGTCTATGTATGAAACATGTAAACACTTGAGTCTATACACAAGTAAACATGGAAGAGGTGACGGTCTGATAAGGTTGTGTAGTCGCCAGCTGATAGACAACATGTTCCTATATATTGGCACAGACACCTTGTTTATGTAATAGAGGGTTTGTATCATTGCCATTTGAAACATTGAAAAGCAACTTACTAAACATTGCAGCTGATAGACTATCTATTATTGAATGAGGCACTGTGTCATAATATCTGCATATAGACAAATCTCTACAGTTGAGTTTGGATATAATATATATGGAAAGCCAGCAAGTCTAAATGTAATACTCCCTCATCTGTTTCATTAATCATTATCTATATAAAGTGTAAATGTTAACAATAACTGCTACCCAGAATAACATAACCCTTTGTAGTGGTAGTAATTATCGTCATATGAAAAGAAGTTTCTAGAGCCCACAAGATTATTTACTATTCTCTGCAAGCAATTTGTTATATATCATACACAGCAACAGATCTACAAAATATTCTAGGAAGACAAGTTTATATAATCATCAAGTCTTATTCAGACCACCAAACCCTATCATAATTATGCTAAAATGATCAAGATCTAAATGGTCAAGATCATCTTTTGCCATTACAAACCCCCAATTGTAAATCCTGAAATACACTGCTGCTATTACAAGCCTCTATTGTAACTCCTGACATACACTGCTGAAATTAATAACCCCCCTATTGTAAATCCTTATATTCACTGCTGTTATTACAAACCCCCTATTGTACATCCTTACATACACTGCTGCTATTACAAACCCCCTATTGTAAATCCTTACATACACTGCTGCTATTACAAACCCCCTATTGTAAATCCTTACATTCACTGCTGCTATTACAAACCCCCTATTGTACATCCTTACATACACTGCTGCTATTACAATCCCCCTATTGTACTGACATACACTGCTGCTATTACAAACCCCCTATTGTACTGACATACACTGCTGCTATTACAAACCCCCTATTGTACAGGCTTACATACACTGCTGTTATTACAAACCCCCTATTGTAAATCCTTACATACACTGCTGCTATTACAAACCCCCTATTGTAAATCATTAAATTCACTGCTGTTATTACAAACCCCCTATTGTACTGACATACACTGCTGCTATTACAAACCCCCTATTGTACTGACATTCACTGCTGCTATTACAAACCCCCTATTGTACAGGCTTACATACACTGCTGCTATTACAAACCCCCTATTGTAAATCCTTACATACACTGCTGCTATTACAAACCCCCTATTGTACTTACATACACTGCTGTTATTACAAACCCCCTATTGTACATCCTTACATTCACTGCTGCTATTACAAACCCCCTATTGTAAATCATTAAATTCACTGCTGTTATTACAAACCCCCTATTGTACATCCTTACATACACTGCTGCTATTACAAACCCCCTATTGTAAATCCTTACATACACTGCTGCTATTACAAACCCCCTATTGTACTGACATACACTGCTGCTATTACAAACCCCCTATTGTACATCCTTACATTCACTGCTGCTATTACCAACGCCTTATTGTAAATCCTTACATTCACTGCTGCTATAACAAACCCCCTATTGTAAATCCTTACATTCACTGCTGCTATTACAAACCCCCTATTGTAAATCCTTAATACACTGCTGCTATTACAAACCCATCTATTGTACTGACATACACTGCTGCTATTACAAACCCCCTATTGTACTGACATACACTGCTGCTATTACAAACCCCCTATTGTACTGACATAAACTGCTGCTATTACAAACCCCCTATTGTACTGACATACACTGCTGCTATTACAAACCCCCTATTGTACTGACATACACTGCTGCTATTACAAACCCCCTATTGTACTGACATACACTGCTGCTATTACAAACCCCCTATTATACTGACATGCACTGCTGCTATTACAATCCCCCTATTGTACTGACATACACTGCTGCTATTACAAACCCCCTATTTTACTAACATACACTGCTGCTATTACAAACCCCCTATTGTACTTACATTCACTGCTGCTATTACAAACCCACTATTGTAACTCCTGACATATACTGTTGCAATTACAAACTCACTATTGTACTGACATACACTGCTGCTATTACAAACCCCCTATTGTAAATCCTTACATGCACTGCTGCTATTACAATCCCCCTATTGTACTGACATACACTGCTGCTATTACAAACCCACTATTGTATTTACATACACTGCTGCTATTACAGACCCCCTATTGTACTGACATACATTGCTGCTATTACAAACCCACTATTGTAACTCCTGACATACACTGTTGCTATTACAACCCCCCTATATTGTAAGTTCTAACATTAACTGCTCCCATTACAATCCCCTATAGTGTAAGTTCTAATATTAACTGCTGCTATTACAATCTCCTATAGTGTCAGTTCTAACATTAACTGATGCTATTACAACCCCCCCCCCCTATATTGCAAGTTCTAACATTAACTGCTGCTATTACAACCCCCCCTATATTGTAAGGTCTAACATTAACTGCTGCTATTAAAAACCCCCTATATTGTAAGTTCTTACATTAACTGCTGCAATTTGAAACCCCCTATATTGTAAGTTCTTACATTAACTGCTGCTAATACAATGCCCCTATATTCTAAGTTCTAACATTAACTGCTGCTATTACAACCCCCCTGTATTGGAAGATATTTAGAATTAGAATTAGAAAACATTTTATTTCAGTTGATAACTGCGATTAGGGCACGTCTCTGGCAGTTGGGAGGTTTCCCAGGTAGAACGAGGCACAATAACTGAAAAAATACATTAGAATTGCATGACCTCGATAATTATCATATTAATTACCTTGAGTGCATGTGTAACCTGATATGAACGGAGCAAGTTGCGGATACAATCCCCCTATTGGTAGTTGGAACATACACTAATGTTATTACAAAAACTCACACCAATACAAACACACAATGACTAATGCTAGTACAAACCCTCTATTGTAAGTTCTAACACTAACTAATGCTAGTACAAACCCTCTTGAAGTAAGTTCTAACAATGATCATTGCTGATACCAATCCTTAATGTAACTAATAACAATGCCTAATACGAAATGATATAAAGGTGCTATTACACTTCCCTTATATATTAACTTCAAACTACAACATTAACAGTCAATTAGAAGGCACAATAATTATAACATCTGATATTAATACACAGCTGCAATTAACGTCTTAATAAAGTAATTGGTATAACACTTGCTTATCAATGAACATGGATCACAATTATAAAATCCTGCTCAAATATAAAGTGCCCAGAGTAAAGCCCCCTATTACAGACAGTTACTTGAGGTTATGACCATTGGTAGAGATACATAGCATGGGGAGGGGATGGTAGGGAGAAAGCAGGCACTAGCTCTTTCATTAAATATGATCACACATGGTGGAGGAAAACTCCTTTTTGAACAGATTAACATTAGCAGATTAAGTTGGAATAATGTCAAACAATTAAAAAAAATTTTTCCCCAAATGGGTAAAACCAGGAAGGTTGAAATATATTGAAACCTAAAACAATTAATAACTATTACTAAGTAAGGATCACCAAATAACAGAAATCAAAGACATGATTTGTTTCAGTTGATTTGCCTTCTATCATTCAACTCATAATTAATAACTATGTTTTTCTTTGGAGGTGGAGCATATTAACGCAGCCTGAGGCACCGCCTAATCAACATTAGCTCAAATACATGAACAAACAAACAATATAATAATAATTCCACCTCTGGCTAAACATCATCTAAACTGTATCATTGTAAATAGGACACATATATCTCCACTGCCTTCTACCTCAGTAAGTGTTGCACAAGTACATGAAGTAAACAAATGAAATAACAAGTACACAATACCACAGGGGGACATACATACAGCCACTTTGATATCTTAGTGTGATAACCTGGTCAGCCAGTGCTTGGAGGTGGAGGTGAAATAGAACTTTGGTGTTGGAATTAAAGCTGCTTCTAGGTCAAAATTCAGCACAACACCCCTCTCCATAATTCACTATACGTTAGTTTGTTTGACAAAATTAGACATTTTAAAGCAATTCATCTAGAAAGGCAGAAACTCACCTTAAATAGGCCTTATGGTTGTTGGTGAGTTGGGTGCCCTAAACCTAGGTGCGCAGCCCATGGGGGGGGTGGAAAGGTGCCCTAAATCTGGATGTGCAGCCTGGAGGGTTGATGGAGAGTTGGGTGCCAAACTTCAGGACCACGGTTTGAGAGGGTTGATGAGTCTGCGGTTGCCACCCCAGAATCACCATGGTGTCCCTTGCACAGGCGCTATTTATGCGCCAGTTTAGGGGGAGGGGGTAGGATCAAACACCTGAACAAACATATCATGGACATCTTCAAGGAGGAGTTGAAGGAGTTTATTCTAATAAAGATGCACAAGGTTCAATATCTGTGTACACGATCAGGTTATTGGTTGACATGCGATCACACCACATGGAGACAAAGTTCTCATGTAATCTTCTGAAAGGAAAAGGGGGGAGAAATGTTTTTTGATTAATAGTTAACTTAGGGTTGCATACTAGATGTATGTCTAAACAGGCCTCTTGGCTGTATTTTCTCATATGAATAATAAACCGGGTTAATTGAAATTTTATTGAGGAACATTTATTAATATCGATAAAAGTTTGGAAAGAACTTGTTATAATACTCTGGTATGAAAAGTAAAGACAAGGCATAAATATTGATTTCATGAATTAGTTGTCTGTCAAGTGGATCTTAGATGTTCAACTTGAGAATTTTTTTGTTATTAAAACAATTTTCCTAGTGGCTCATATTTTTCTTTGAAATATTTCCTTATTATCGTAAGTTTAGATGTATTTGTGAATGATTTCCAATATCTACAGGGATTTTTTTCATTACAGCGGTTTTGAGTCATGTTTCTTAAGATTTATTTCCATTGAATATGCTGCTTGATTAGTACATTTGGGTGATGTGGTCAACTTCAAAAGTAGTTGTCTAAATATAGCTCTGTTGTTATGCTCCGCGGAGCTTTGGCTCTTCACGAAGCATGTAAACAAATCCCCGCGATCTGTAATCCATCCTTGATTCTGGTACTATAATTATAGAAATACATAATAAAACCTACATCATTAAATCGAGCATTAAATTCTCTTTTGAATGATATAAACTGTATAAATGTAGCTCAAGAAATGGCCATGAAATTATCGTTTTAATTCATCAATATACTAACAGGGCTGTCAGTGGGGCTGTCAGCCGGGCTCTCTGAGACTTCTTTAAAAAAAAATTCAGTGATATCTGATGACATATGATCAAATTTTATGCACATATAATAAATATAGAATGGAACTTGCCAGCAATAATCGAAAATTTATTAGACTTGATTTGTCCAAATAAGCACTCTGCCTACTGTACTCTGACTAATCTCGTCCAATAAATTTTTGATTATTGCCGACTTGTCCCATTCTCTCTATATATGTGTGTAGAAAATTTCGGGAAAAAGTAAGTGAACAATTTTTCTTCTATCAAATAAAAAGTGAAAAAATACCACATAGAGATAGAGTATAGACATAGAGTTCCATATAAGAGCACTGTTATTTTCCAGTGACTGTGAAATAAAAACTAACTTGCTGATATATACTTTTTATTAGATTGTTTCTTTCTCATATGTAATAAGGTATAATCCCTGAAAGTTTGGTAAAAATGTCATGTGGATAAATTTTTTTCAGTGAACACCCACATATATTAATAATTCCTATCATGACTAGAAATTTTCAGATGCTGCGATCGGCTCCCTATAGTATAATATAGGTCGACCCGCCAGTTCAAGTATTATAAATGACCTGCTGTTTTTATTCGATGGTCACATTGTCGTTGCAGGTTAAATAATGGGTACAGTAAATGACTCAAATATAGATCTCAATATACTTTATTCACGAGGTTATGAAGTACTCTGTTCAATTGTCTGTTTCACATTGCATGGTAACGGAAGAAATATGGGTGTGATGTAAAATAGTGTTATCAGCCCGGAGATGCATGGATTTGTTGACAAACTGAATAAATGCCAAGTGTTTGGGGGAAAAAAAATAATTTCCATCATTTAAAAAGCTAGTATTCTATTGTGTATTATCATCAATCCGTATTGACACATTTCTATTACAATGAAGAACCAAGAGCCAATAACTAGCTCTGCTCACTCTCTCTGAACATCCATGATAAAGGTTTATGCGCCCAATCATCTCATCTTCATCATAAAGGTGTATTTGCCCAAAGATTGCACTTCCATAATAAAGGGTTAATGTCATGGAATATGAAATCTGGAATAAACATCATTGTGAGAACATATGCCCCATGCTCCCCCCTCCCCTGTTCACACGCACATGAAATAACTAAGCATAGCTTTAAGTGCCTCAAGGTTCATCCCGCCTCTGAGATCTGTTGTCAGTGCATCAATATAATTCATTGTCCACTTGTTCAAGATCAAGGGAAATCACCTTTCCTCATTATCTGTGTAGGTAACTTATACAATGGACGCCATGTAACTTAATATTGACAGTTAAACAATCTTATCTCATGTAACCTAAGACACTTTATCACTGCCATATCATTAATCTTTGTTGTAATGTATATTTTGGACCTTACCATCTGAAACATCTTGGAGTATGCCACCAATGTTTGTGAGTACAGAAGGGTTAATTAGAAACTAGTAAATGAAGAAAGCAATATTTAACTTTGGAATTGACACACTATAACCCTTCAGTGAATGCTTAAATTTGAAACTGTTAATTTTTTGCTGTAGGCAGCGTAGATATATATAGATAATGAGAGAGCACCGCAATACTTATGTTTACACTTCAGATTTAACAAACACTAGATAAGGTTAACATAAAGCTTTACACAAGGAGCCCGCTATCATCTCTGGACCACACTTAATTTGCTCCTCTCACTCCAAGGACAGTTCAAGGTGACTCCATTCTAAAGTCTAATAGTAAAAGCTTCCATAATAAAGTCAAGTGTTTTAAAGCTGCATTCTCTGCTAACTTTGAAAACTAAAGATTTAATCAAGTAATAATATCTGGTATGGGGCAACTCATGGGTAATAAGTGATTGACCAATACACCATTTTATTTGCAATTACTTAAATATTATGTTTATTTATTTGATGATTTATATAAATAACAAAAGCCTTCGGCTGAGGCCCCTCCATCAGAAAAACATTAAATCAGATCACATTAAAAAAGTATCTGAAAAAGAGAGATCAATTAATGCCGATTGAATTAATTCAAATCCCTATTTATTATGATATTGAGAGTTGAGGGTCTGAGGGGTGAGGGTTTGAGAGAGGAAAGTTAGCGCAAATCTGAGAGCTTAGTTTTAAATAATTTAAAAGGTTTTGACCAGGTCTAGTGGCGGCTAGTGGATACCTTGTAAAATATTTATTTAGACTCCTCAGCCTTCCCCCCCCCCCCCCAACACACACACACCCCAGCCGTTTAAAATCGTTTTTAAAAAGTGAGAGTTGAGGGTCCAATTATATTTTCTTAGTCATAAGCCTACATATTACCAGCGTTCAGCACTGTCATTTTTTAATAATTATCAATTAATAGATATCAAATTGACTCTTGTTTTATACTAAATAATACAGGCCTATAATAAGGTTATATCTCTCCAGAAAATATTCAACATATAGTAAAAATGTAAATCATTACAGTCTGTCATAATAAAATTCGAACGCAGTTTTTAGACCTTTATCAATACAATTCTCCCTGCCCTGCAATGAGTTCAGAACATCTATATGTAGGCCTAGGCTAGGCCTATTGATAGCTTCAATGCTGATCTCACTGAGGCGGGAAAAACTGTGCCTATGTCTTGTCAATGAGTGACATCACCACGTTGACATCGCCAACGTCACAGCTGGTGAAACATAGCCGCAAAATTAAGTTTGTAGGTACTGGGAAGCAGCACATTACAATGATAAACAAACATCTAAGAAAATCCGTCCTGTGTTTTGATCACAATTATAGTTGATTGTAGGCCTATATGTGATTCTGTTGCATGTGCTACTAAACCAAACAAACACCACTGTCTCCCAGCATACATCTCTCGAACGGCGTGCGCATAAAAACGGCTTCAATCGGAAGTACAGTGGGGAAAGCATAGCCTCCTTCAAAGAGTAAGGTAAATAAGGGCCTAACTAAAAAATTGCTGCATTAAAAAAGTTAGCTTTAATGTCTGCTATATCATCCACTTCATAGTATTCCCAGCCATCCTGACCGAGGATATCTTGTCTGGTCCCCTGTAGAAATAACAAGAGCTCATCAGGAATGCAGCAAAAATTCAACTTCAAAACTCAATATCTTGGTACCCCTAGAGTTGCCATGGCTAATGAGAATCACGAGTACCCCCAAAGCACAATGAAAGTTTTGCTACCATTTCTAAGGCAACCAGCAAAGAAGATTTTGACATTATTATCCATCCATATAATATACGGCTAGAGCGATTTCTAGGAAAGGAGATAGAAATCCGTATAAGGAATACAAGGGTGTCTTTGTCCCGAATGTTCTCGGAAGTTGTTGTATTACATTGTATTATGATGATATAGAACTCATATATGTTCATATATATGTTGGCTGTATGCCCATAGCATCATAGCATCAAGTCTTATTGCCACTGAGAATACTAAAAGGTCGAAACCTGCTTGGATCATACTAAATATCATTATCCAGCTTATTCACCAAGCCAAAGATCACCAGTCACCAGTGCCCCCTAGTGTCTTGATCAGTTACTGGGAGCATTTCCCATCAACCCTCACCCTAATTCATTGTATCGCCATTGTCACACCTGCCTTTCTTTTTTAAAAAAATAAGAGTATTCTTTAATAAAGGCGGCCAAAGTGCGGCAGAGGTATCGGACGAAGGCCAGATACCAAATTCAAGGGACGATATTGATTTTCCCACTATGTCCTGCATATTTGTTTGTATCTATTTCACTGTTACATATTAAAATGAACTCGAATATGACAGATTTATTGTTATTATTAAACGCCATTCTTTCTGACCCATGGGTGTCAGGACTATATTTAAGAATGCAAAGTTATTGAATTCTGTACTATCACATACAGTAATTTTGCTCTACTGTCTTATAGTAAATTTCTCTAATAGATATATTCAATTATTTTTTTCAAGTCTGGAACTAATTTATATGCGCTAATACGATTATTGTTGAGAACAATATTCGTTCCATATCAGCCTGAGGCTTGATAACGCCTTCATATCTGCTGCAGGACTGAGTTGCACTCTCAGGGCTAAGGGAATGGGCCATGTCTATTGAACACATTCAAAGGTGAAATCATAAACATTTCAGGACTACCTGAAACAAATACTAACCCGGTCACTTGTTTTTTGTTTTGCCTTTTGGATTCACTAAACCATGTTCCTTCACGGGGGTAAAGTTTGAACAAAATGTTATATTCTCTTATTTTCCTGTTGAACAGTGGTTCATACCTTTAAGTTGACAGGAGTTCTACTCTCTACCACCAGGGTATACACCATACTCTCCCTTGCTAGCAAGAAGCTAGTATCACCACTGTTTTGAGCAAGAGCCTACTTTAAGACCTCTCTTTCCAAAATTATGGGTCATGTTTTCAGTCAAAATGTACAATTGGCATCACTACACATCTACATACATCTTGTTAGATTAGGCTAAAAACAATAAACCCTCAGAACATCAGGGTATATATACACACTTATATAAGGTCACACTTTGTCTCAAGTTATCTGTTTGGACTGTAAGTGGAACTTTTGGCAGCTTATAATCATAGTTATTTGAGATGATTGATGGAGGCCAATTGTACATTTTTTGATAATGCATATGTTTATGAATGATGCGACAAGTAAACACAGCTTAATATCAATGGTGCAGTCTATTACAAGATTGCAGGGAGAGAACATAAACAAGGCACAGGCTCCAGACATTAGGGCCTGATGACACTAGGGCCCAGAAATCTTGGATGTTAGGGCCCAAATTCCAAATATCTGAAAGTGGATGGGCCCTAATTGCTGATGAAGGGTGGGCCCTAAACCCTGAAGGTGGGTGGGCCCTTTAGTCTGATGGAGGGTGAGCCCTAAACCCTAAAGTTGGGTTGGCCCTTTAGTCTGGTGGCCTTAATAGACCTACAATTCCACATAACTGAAATAATTCCATATTCAGTAATAAGCCCTGGAGGGTTGTCGCATACTTCGACATCCTTTAAAAATGATATTCATACCTTTTTTTGTTGGATAGATTTAGGTTGGATGCTAAACCTCCACGTATTTACAGGTAATTATTTCAGACTACAGGGCCCACCCTTCCTCAGACGCTAGGGCCCAGCTGGGATGGTCCTTAGTGTCTGATAGAGTACTTATTCTATAGTTTCATTCAACTTATTGTGGGTGGGCCCTAGTGTCTGAAGTTGGGTGGGCCCTAGTGTATGAAGGTGGATTGGAACTGACATCTGAAAATAATCAAAAGTGGGCCCTATTGGTGTTGGTCCCCAGCTTTGTTGGGCCCTAACGTCTGTAGACCATAAGACACACTGTTTGTTGATTTTCATAAAGGCCCTCAAGTGTGATAGGAATATACCCAAATTGTTCATTGTTTAAATGAGATGTTCAGGCTGTAGACCTATCATGGATGTTTGTGAATGGCTAATACCTTTGTGCAGAAACTCGGATGATACTTGATCCTGATACTAGGCTGTTCTGTTTCTGTAAGTAATTAACTCAATAGGTAATAGTGAGGGTTACTGATGATTTAGAATATCAATAATCATGTGGTTAATCATTGTCATGTGATCCTGGCACAATATGACCGAGAAACTGGACAATCAGTGTGACTTAGTAGCTTTAAGGGCTGGTTGTTACCTAAGTTTCCCTGTTAGTAACTGTTTCTTTTCATAGTTCTAATCATAGAAGAACCTTTCAATGTAAATAAATGATTTTGATACCTCTATTTCTATTTCTGATGAATGCAGAAATATATCTTGTCACTATACATATCTCGTCAGACCCTTCACCATGATTACTGTTATCCTTAAATCAAACACATGCAGGGACCATCGTCTCTAAGCAGCTCTCTGCCATAAATATCAACAAGCTCTCTTTTGTATGGGAGGCTACCTATTTTCATAAATCTACACTGCATCTACATGTGTATTTGCGCATTATGTACTTTGTACTTAAATTGTACCAAATATATACAATGTGCCTCCTCTGATCCAATGGGACAGTAGAATTGATGCCACTGCACATGACTAACTTTTATCTGCACTATGTATACATAAGCAGTGCCTGTTTCTGGGAAGTCTCGGGAGGCCTGGGGGCGTGGCTGCGTCCACGCGGGCAGCACTGGGATCTCTGAATAAAGCTATGAGAGAGCCCCGGCTCTCACTCACTTATGATATACCAGTCGCCGAGTCTGTTTCTCCTTCTCTCTCACCGAAACTATTCAAAATTTAAACTGTAGGATAGTCTTAAGACTATTATATTTATTTGTAGCATTAATACTGGGGAAACCCATTATTATATCACTGGTGGAGAAGCCAATTAAGATTGTGGTTAATTGTGTGTTATTACACGAATTATCCCCTAAACTTAAGGGGTGGAAAGTTTGCTGAAATTGAGCAAACCTTTCCACTACCTGGTGAGTAGAGAAGCTCCAGTCAGGGAGGCTAGGAATAGCCCACCTGGGGAAGGCAAGCCAGCTTTCTCTGGGTGAGAATATACACCTGGGAGGAGTAAGGAGCAGTCATGTAGGAGGAAGATACAACACACTCTTACATTGGGTGACTGAGGAATAGAAAGACAGACATCCAGCTATACAGTGCAATCCTGGACTAAAAACAAAGCTTAAAAACAATCAAGTTATGTTACAGTAGTGGGTTTCTGGGAAGTCTCGGGAGGCCTGGGGGTGTGGCTGCGTCCACGCGGGCAGCACTGCGATCTCTGAATAAAGCTATGAGAGAGCCCTGCCTCTCACTCACTTATGATATACCAGTCGCCGAGTCTGTTTCTCCTTCTCTCTCACCGAAACTATTCAAAATTTAAACTGTAGGATAGTCTTAAGACTATTATATTTATTTGTAGCATTAATACTGGGGAAACCCATTATTATATCAGTTGTAATCTTGCGATCTACTGCCTTGTGCCTTAGAAACGTTAGTCAAGTTAGTACAGTACAGTACAACTTAAGCTTAAACTCATATAATCCTGCTATCAGCAGTTATTATGAGTTCAATCAGTCTAATAATCTGCTATTACACTAGTCCTACATCATTAAGACGTCTAATAACCAACAGCATCATCTATTATACCGTTCCATAATTATTGTTATCTCACCTTATCCGCCTATCATGAATGTCAACATATTCATCTTACCATCTCATGTATTACCATTATCTTTTCCCAAGCATATAATTTATTTTCATGTTGATGTTGTAACCTTTGTAACTAAACCAATCAAGTAATTGGCAATCGGTGGAAGAACTACTTAGACTCTTGTCTATATAGACGGCCGAACTACCTCATTGTAAATAAGATCAAAATACAATAAAGAATACTTGAATTGAATTGAATACTTTGCTTTGGGTTTTTCTAGGGGTCGTCATGTTAGTGTCTGCTACCTATATTGTATAGTCCTAACCATAGAAGAACATTGAACATAAATTATTGATTAGGATGAGTTTAATAATCTTTTGTTCTTCAAACGAAACAAAAATTAGTTTTATTTAGTTTTAAGTTTTATTACTCTCAGAGCATCACAGGTTTATATACAACAGTGGGGGTCGTGCGTAATTTGAACAACAGAAGAATCTTGGTCTGAGAGCGGCCCAAGTCTGTAGTATCAAGCGAAAGCCGAATGCCATTATGAAGGAGCTGTAATCTTTGCCTACCGTCCGTAGGAGGGTGTCTTCATGCGTGATTGTATGTCACCCCCTGTCGGAACTGGACAGAAGTAGAAGTTCCCTTCGGTGCCGCTAGGTGTTGATGGTGTTGATAAGGCAGCGACATTGATGTTGACGAGCAGACCCACTACACTTCAAAATATTTGCCCACATTTAACGTTAAATCAACATTAAACTAGAGTAAGAATGGCAGGTTAAGTTAATGTTGGTAGGATTGACCTAAATTTTATATGAATTGTTTGGCATTAAGTTAATGTTGACACCTGATAAATAAGTTAATGTTCAAGAGGATCACGCTAATTTAACCTTAATCTTGACATTAACCTCAACATGAGTCTTAACTTTAAATTGATGTCTATCTTAATGCTAATATGAACTTCAATATTAACATCAATCTTACTTTAATGTTAAGATTAACGTTGAAATTGATATTACTTTTGCGCAAAATTGAGTCCACACATTCATCCATATTAACATTAACGTATATTTGCTCTATATTTTGACGTGAATTGTCAATAAGTTAACCTCAATTTGTTACCTGGGATGTCAAAAGGGATGTTAATATATCCAGAGATTTTTAATAATCACTTTTAACATATATTCCATAAGGAATTTTCTAAATTTGTTCAAATTATAAATACAATATATTGATTCTGGCCAGCTCTCCCATACAGCTTTATCTCTATAGGGTGAATATGTCACCTGAGGTAGACAGTGTTACAACACATTATAGCATTCTCATTTTATTTTAAAATTCTTAATTAATATGCCAAATATAGGTTTTATTTTATTGCTAACCATGTTCTTTGTCTACTTATGTACAGAGGGTTACACCCCTGATAAATGAGGTTTCTCTAATTTCTACACAGGATTTACCCTATATAGTACAGGCATTTTAGGTAGATTTAAGGCCAAACCCGGAATAAAATAATGTAAAGCTGATTTTTGGATATATGATGCGGGACACATTGGGGATCATTCCCTGAAAAGTCCCCCTCTGGGGACCGTGTGCTTCTTGAGATTTTGACGGTTTTGTGTCTTTTTCCACAAAATAGCATTGGTCTCTATGGGAAAAAGCACCTGGCTCAGGCCATTATTGCCAAAATTAAGAATATTAAGCATTGTTATTTGCAAGGAATATAACATATATAAAATATACTGTACAGGTTGGGGTTTTATAGTAAACAAGTATGTATGGAGATTCCAAAAATATGTTTCAACAAAATATCTATATTTTTTAATTTTGTTGCCATGACAACGGTCAGATTTTGGTGAAAAAAGCATTTTTTTCCGATCAGGTCATACTATTTAGGGACCTAATTGTCAACATTTTGCATGTTGTGACACCTTTTTGAAATTTGGCATGGTGTTAAATAAGGCCTTAAATTTTCAAAAAGCACCAGCAACAAGTTGGTAGACACCCCTGGTGGCCAGTAGCTGCAAAATTCAAGATGGTAGCCCAAAACAGTAAAAATGGCATATCTTGCCTTCTCTTTGTTAGATTTTCAACTATAATACCAGTTTATTGATGTTTTTAGGTATGAGGAATTCCCTATGGGCACTGAGTGCAATGGAGTGCAATGGAATGCAATGGCGACTGCAATACGAGTGCAATGGAGTGCAATGGAGTGCAATGCAATGCCAGTGCAATAGTATTACACTCCTATTGCAGTCAAGTCTCTAGCTGAGTGCAATGACAGTGCAATACCATTGCACTGGCATTGCAGTATCTTATTCCTTTGCTATATTACATTCTACAACAATCATCAAGTTACATTTATTATTTAGATCACTAAAGGATCTTTTCCCATTAAATTATTGCCGATTTTTTTCATACAAGAATTCCGACTGCAATGCCAGTGTATTTCTATTGCGCTACCATTGCGCAATGGTCATTGCATATCTATTGCAGTTATGTAGAGACCATTTATTGTCTAAATCGTTAGAATTTGCTATTCTTTTGATGTGGCTATAGTTACACTATTCTAAGAATACACTGTTAATTAAATGATCAAGATTTTTATCGCACAGACAATCTGAATTCATATTTTGAAAAGTATATTAATTTGGGGCACTTCTCATGAAATGTCGACAGAGTTCCTAGACCTATATATATGCAATTCTGTAATAGAATTCTTTTGAAAAATTCTTCAGTTGATGCTCCATTGGTTCCTGACAGATTATAGTACATGTTGCCTGCTTGGCTTTCCACTAGACACTAAAAGGTGGCAAGAGTTTGCTTGCACTTTTATACTTTGTGAAAGGGTATGGTTCAAAGTAGCCACGCCCACTTATCTGTTTGAGGCGTACTATTGCCCCACCCACTTTGCAGCATACCGTACACTTTTTAATTGCTTATAATTATAATAAGGTTTTTCTTTTTTTTCCGGTTTTCACGGGCGCACAGCCCACTCATTTCTCATCATATCATATCCGCTCAGGTGCCATCTAAAAGTCTTATTCAGGTCATTGCATATCTACTGTAGTAATGAAGTGGCCATTTATTGTCTAAACCATTGGAATTTGTGTTTTTGAAAGATATATGACTCCCCCCCCCTTGCTCCGTAAAACAGCCAAAAATTTCGTTGAAAGTTTTTAAAAATCTAAATTTTCGCCGTCCATATAGGATTTGCATTGAAATTCATATGACAACTCTAAAAACACTAAATATTGAAATATTTTAAAAATCTTTTCGGCTATACAACAGAAATATGTTCCTAGATTACAAAACCAGTGAAAGAATAGTTAAAATCGGTAAAGAATAAGAGTTATACGTACAAGGCTATGACATGAGATCTCAATGTTAAATCTCCATAGAAATGTATATATATTTATATGTATAGCTCGGCTTTTAGGTATCTGTGCTGCTTCAACCAGTACTCGTTATTTTTTTTTATAAGATAACACATATGGACAATACGCCATGTTATGGGCACATCACTATACAAATACAATAACAGTCATAATATTCAATACTGACGGAAATCAACGATATGAATGTATGTCTGAATGAACATTACAACCTAAATCCTCCTCCCCCATGTTGCACACTGTTAGAGGATTATAACAAAAAGCCAGCCTATTACCACACATGTCTGGGGTGATTAACTAGTACACTCAATTGTCAAGTGATTAGAGGACGATGCCTACTTATTATAGGTGTAACATTTAGCGCGACAATATTCTGGAGCTATATGACAGTGCATAATTGTTATACTAGCAGGTGTAGCTCCATAATTGCTGACAGATAAATGCTCAATATGGTATAAATGTTATGTTGTGGGAACACAATGGCTGTGTTGAGGACAGATGTTTGTGAACAATAGAGTTAGAAGATAAGAAAAGCAACCGTTTTGCAGCCAAATAGGTGAAATTTATTAAATAAATACCTAGTATTGTTTTAACCTAAGGTATGGTTGTAATGCGATTCTATGTTTAAACTGCCCACCCCTGTCTAATATAAATAGCTTTGCATGGATGTTCTCCGCTCAGTTGCAATAGCGCTATCCTACTGATAACGTCTAGAGTTTTTCTTCTATTCATTTCTCTTTTATCATGCTTCTTGTGTAAGTGTATAACTCAAACAGACAGTGGATTTCTACCTAAAGAAACCTTCTCACACAAAATAGTCTGATATGTTATTTGAAGCGTCTACTCATTGCTTCATTCTTCAAGATTCTTTTAATTAAAATAAACATTTTATACGGTTAAATCTCAATTTTAAATAAATTAACAGCTGGTAATTTTCAAGGTCACTTCCATGCCTGACAGATAATCTTATACGGGCGCTAGCATATGTTATTTTATTAAACATATTAAGCATATTGACATGTTTATAAGCATTCTATGACGTATCATTTTATACCCATGTCAAAATCAAGTAGTGGGCGCTCCAAACAGTAAATACAGGGGGCGCTTTAGTCATCTCCTTAGCACCGTACTGTTTCAGAAAGTATAAAAGCTTGAGCATTTTCTCGCCACTTTTTAGTGTCTAGTGGAAAGCCAAGCCGGCAACATCTATTATAAACGTTCCTGGTTAACTTTATGATTTTAAAACTTCCCTAGCCTAAATAATTCTATTCTTCAAGATTCTTTTTTTAAATAGGTGCTCTATATTCTGGGAAAGTAAAAATATATTGAACATAACTACAACCTTAGAGGCCATGGAAGACTAGAGGTTGATAGTTAAATAAATAAGAAAATAAAGCATTAGAAGAAGTTTAATAGAAAGAGTGAAGGTTTGTGGAATTCGTTATTCAAATATGACATATAATTGTCTGATATTTCCCAGTTCTTCTTTACTTGCATACGCATGGTATAGGCATACGCATGGCATGTGTCTAATAATCTTGATAATTATTTCAAATGTGTTTTGGCAACATAAATGGCAGATAACCGGAAAAAAAAGAAAAACGTAATTATAATGGTTGAAATGCGGCCGCCAGACTTTGGCTATTTGTGCGGCGGAAAGAAATGGTAGAGAGATGAAAATTCTTACTGTAGTAGGTCTATTTATTAGCTTTAAAATGAGACCAGGGCGGACACGATCGGTCGGTTTAAAATTGTTCTGTGCCCAGTAGAGGTGAGAGGATAATTTTGGATAATGTGAGCTGCTGGAAGAGACTAAAGAAAACCTAAAGAAAACTTCTCACACATAACTGCCTGATCTGTGGTTTGAAGTATTTACTTTATTGAATTAATGCAACTCCCATAGTATCTCCAATGTATTATTCCCAATAGTTCAGTCCAAACAGTGAATACAGAGGGCGCCTTGGTTCTATGTCTGAACCGCCCACCCTTGTCTAATATAAATAGCTTTGCATGAATGTTGTCCGCTCAGTTCCAATAGCGCTATCCAACCAATAATGCCGATATGAGTTTTTTTTCTAATAATTAATTATGTGTAATTTATTAACGTTACCCACTCTCTAATCAGTTTCTATATTACATTAATATATCAATAGTGGAAATGGAAGGATTTGTGAGCATATTTGGCTTCTGTGAATACACTATCATTGGCTTCTGTGAATACACTATCATAATATAGCAGCAATGTCACACATTTACGTTTAAACACTTGTTAATGCCCCTTTTCGCTCACCCATACTCATGGGGGTGTGGCATCATTTTCACACATTTGAAAGCTAAGGTGAAACTTAAAGAGAGGTTATTCTGTGTTCAGAAATCGCCACAATTGTTACAAGGTGAATTAGGCTATTTTAAAAAAAGGTTTTTTATAAGCAATTATTAAGTACATGTAATAATGGTTAATAACGTTAATAATACTTGTTGCCTGCTTGGCTTTCCACTAGACACTAAAAGGTGGCAAGAGTTTGCTCGGGCTTTTATACTTTGTGAAAGGGTACGGTTAAAGTGGCCGCGCCCACTTTTACTGTCTGAGTCGTCCTATTGCCCCGCCCATTTTGCTGCCATTTTAAAACGGAAAACAGGCTCTTGAAGCTCTGTTCGCGGCCTTTCAAACAGCAGCAAGGCGGATGGGATTGGCTCAGTAGGTCTACCAACTCCACAACCCACAATCTACACCACCAAATCGTTGGAATTGGCGTTTTTGAAAGATATATGACCACCCTTGCTCCGTAAAACAGCCAAAAATTTCGTTGGAAATTTTTAAAAATCTAAATTTTCGCCCGCCATATAGGATTTGCATTGAAATTCATATGACAACCTAGGCCTATGAATTTTGCCTAGCCGATATTTTTAGAATAAGAATAGATCAAAGGTAAAGAGAATTTATTTCTACCTAGGATGTTGAACTATAGTACTGGTTAGGGCAGTATCCACGGAAATAAAATCATTATTGGTTGACGACATAGCTAAGAGTTAACACTGGACGATCTAAGTTGTACCTGCATTGTAATAGGCCTCACACCCCAATTACCTGTGTTATGCGCCATCTGGTGATTTTGATTGAAACAATAGCGTCACAGGACCGTGACCATCGCTTCAAGTCTGACCTACTTTCCGCAACAGGCGTCATGAGAACAATTTTCAAATTCAAACGAAGGAGGATAGCACCATATTTAAACAGGTAATTGATATTAATTTCATGTATTTCTTGGTAGTATTAGGTTATTGTAGTTTATTTGGTTCAGTTGATTATGGTTAGTGTTCAAAATTAAGACTCAGGTTGATTGATAATTGTCTATTATCGTTTAGCCTAATGCCCGGGCCTAATGTTAGATTTAGCCCTGCTAATGGCCGCCGTATCAGACTAGAGAGCCATTCGATAAGTCTCATTTAATTGTTTAGGCAGACCAGTGTGATATACAAACTGCAGTAGTTTACTCTGCTCTGGGATGGGGGTCCCGTATTTTTTCTAATACTGGTTTTAAGCAGGGTATAGCCTGATAAAAAAATGTATCATAAACCTAGCCGTATAAGTCTATGACTATGTTGGCCTAGTCTATTTTGTTGGTGTTGTCAGCCGCTAGGACTACTATGGTGAGCCTATTCTAATACCTTATTACAATACTTTACAACAGGAAAAAGTGCCCGATTGCTGCAAAATTGAAGACTAGAAAGTAAAAATCTACTTTGATTGGCCAGGTTAGCTTCAGGAGTGTTTGAGAAAAAGTAACATTGCATGTTTGTTTTCTTTGCGTAAGGTCACAGGTGCTTCTAGCCTAATCAAGGGGAGAGGAGACCGACCTCAGAGTGGAGGCTGAACGGTACTGCCTTGCTCCTCTTCCCGTAACAACCTCCTGCCTCTCCACCCTCCTCACCCCCTTGACAGATTCAGCTATGGAAATGTCAAGGACTTACTACTCTTTTTAAAGCGTACGTCCCCCTGTACCCCCTCCTGTACATCCCCCGGTACCTACTCCTGTAAGTCCCCCTGTACCTCCTGCTGTAAGTCCCCCTGTACCTCCTCCTGTAAGTCCCCCTGTACCTCCTCCTGTACCCCCTCCTGTAAGTCCCCCTGTACCCCCTCCTGTAAGTCCCCCTGTACCTCCTCCTGTAAGTCCCCCTGTACCTCCTCCTGTAAGTCCCCCCTGTACCTCCTCCTGTATGTCCCCCTGTACCCCCTCCTGTAAGTCCCCCTGTACCCCCTCCTGTAAGTCCCCCTGTACCTACTCCTGTAAGTCCCCCTGTACCTACTCCTGTAAGTCCCCCTGTACCTCCTCCTGTAAGTCCCCCTGTACCTCCTCCTGTACATCCCCCTGTACCTCCTCCTGTAAGTCCCCCTGTACCTCCTCCTGTAAGTCCCCCTGTACCTCCTCCTGTACATCCCCCTGTACCTCCTCCTGTAAGTCCCCCTGTACCCCCTCCTGTAAGTCCCCCTGTACCCCCTCCTGTAAGTCCTCCTGTACCTCCTCCTGTAAGTCCCCCTGTACCTCCTCCTGTAAGTCCCCCTGTACCTCCTCCTGTAAGTCCCCCTGTACCTCCTCCTGTAAGTCCCCCTGTACCTCCTCCTGTATGTCCCCCTGTACCTCCTCCTGTAAGTCCCCCTGTACCCCCTCCTGTAAGTCCCCCTGTACCTCCTCCTGTAAGATTTTTTTTTTTGATTTTTTTTTTGATTTTTTTTAGCAAACGTTAAGGTTAAGATTATTTATTGTAGATATTGACTTTGATATTGAAAAATAAAGGAGTAAACTGTATATAATGTAACCATTGTCTTGTCTTGTCTTCAATTTCGCCGATAATAACTCATCTCTTTTTCATACAGCATAGTACAGTACAGTACTGTAATTGCAATATTATATTGTATATAAACGAACCATAATTAAAGCTAATATTTTCCGTTTTTACCCCCGCGAAATTGACCATCCCCGTCCCCCCCCCCGCGAAATTGACCATCCCCGTCCCCCCCTGAAGCCTGGCCCACGACGCTCCCGCTGTGCTAAAAATAGATTTCTGAGTGCAAAAAAAGCCTGTTCTATTGCAGTCACATAGCGTTTTCATTGCGCAATGGCTATTGCGGTCACATAGCGCAATAAGTGGTTACACCCATTGCGGTCACATTGCACAATCATTGCGCTATGTGAACGCAATAGTGAGTGCAATGATTGCACTCAAATGCCCATAGGGTTCATTTCTCAAGGTCAATTTATGTTTCAAGGTCATTTTCAAGGTCAATTAATGTTTCAAGGTCATTTTCAAGGTCAAAATCCAATATGGTCGCCACTAAGTAACAAGAATGTTATCTCAGCACTTGTATAAGAATTAAATGGGTGTACAGATTGATGAATAAGATGAATAAGAATTTTTTTTTAGGATCAAGGGAGTGAGGAAACAATTTTTTATGTCACTATTTGCTTTGTAGGTCATTTTGAAGGACATGATTCAATATGGCTGCTGTCAGGAATCAGAATGTCATATATTTTGGCTGCTCTCACCACTAAATCAATGTATAGTACCAGTTTTTCTATATTTTAAGGTGTGAGGGATCTATTTCCAAGTCATTTCCAAGGCTGAAATCTTACTCAGCAACAACTGATCTGGGAGCCATATCAAATTTTGACCTTGAAAAGGATCTTTAATGACCTTGAAGCAGAAAATGATTGCAGAAATGGATTCATTACACCTACAAACATGGAACAACTGCTGTTACGCATCGATTTAGAGCTTCCTTACACCTCAAAACTTGTAAAATGGTATTTTACTTGAATCTAGCAATAACAGCAGCTAAGATATATGATATTGTCGTTCCTAGCAGCAGCCATATTGAATCATGACCTTCAAAATGACCTACAAAGCAAAAAGTTACATAAAATATTATTTCCTCACATCCTTGATCCTAAAAAAAATTGTTCTTATTCATCAATATATAAACCCACTGAATGCATATATGAGCGCTGAGATAACATTCTTGTTACTCAGTGACGGCCATATTTGATTTTGACCTTGAAAATGACCTTGAAACATAAATTGACCTTGAGAAATGAATTCCTCATACTTGAAAACATCAATAAACTGGTATTATAGTTGAAAATCTAACAAATAGGAGGCAAGATATGCCATTTTTATTGTTTGGGGTGGCCATCTTGAATTTTGCAGCTACTGGCCACCAGGGGTGTCTACCAATTTGTTGCTGGTGCTTTTTGAAAATTTAAGGCCTTATTTAACACCATGCCAAATTTCAAAAAGGTGTCACAACATGCACAATGTAAACAATTAGGTCCCTAAATAGTATGACCTGATCAGAAAAAATGTTTTTTTCACCAAAATCTGACCGTTGCCATGGCAACAAAATTAAAAAATATAGATATTTTGTTGAAACATATTTTTGGACTCTCCATACATACTTGTTTACTATAAAACCCCAAACTGTACAGGATATTTTATATATGTTATATTCCTTGCAAATAACAATGCTTAATATTCTTAATTTTGGCAATAATGGCCTGAGCCAGGTGCTTTTTCCCATAGAGACCAATGCTATTTTGTAGAAAAAGACACAAAAACGTCAAAATCTCAAAAAGCACACGGTCCCCAGAGGGGGACTTTTCAGGAAATGATCCCCAATGTGTCCCGCATCATATATCCAAAAATCAGCTTTACATTATTTTATTCCGGGTTCCATGCTAAAATGCCTGTACTAATAGTCAGGTAGATTGGTGCAAAAAAATGCAAGAATTGTTCAAATTGGTATGAAAGCATGAAATTTGCTACAGTGATAGATTTTGGTATGCTGATTAATTTTGGATATTGACCCATTCTGAAATATTGTTTTCTTGGGTTCTGTTGTCATGGTAACATTTTTTCAGTGAAATTTTGGCCATTCCCTGGAAATACTGAATTCTAACCAATAATTTGATATGGTATACCCACATACAGTAGTCTATGGAATAGTTCTCTAATTTTTCTAACTATTTCAGCTAATTATATGGTTGCTAGGCTATGTATGGTTGCTTAGCAACTGATAATATACTGGAATTTCTCCAAAATGGCTCATTTTATGTATATTTTATGGGGTAAGGCAATTATTTATGTTCTAAAATATAATATTTATTTAATGATAACATTTTCAGTGATATGCTTCAGCTTTTAGAATTTCCAAGATGGCTGCCAAATGGTTCTAAGATCCAAAATGGCTGATCAAAAGACCCTTTGGGCCCACTTCCTAGTTGACTTGACTTTAGTTTGCAAGCTCATTCATTGTTCATATCAGTATGTACTTCAACCAATTCTGAACATTAGAATAGATCTGGGAACCTGAAATTTGGTACAGAGATACATTTTAATATGATAATTAATTTTTTATATTGACCCATTCTGAAAAGAATTATTTTCTTGGCTTCTGTTGCCATGGTAACATTTTAAACTAAAATTTCATCAATTTTCCTGTAAAAACCAATATACCAATATACCAAAATAAAGCAGTTATGCAATAGTTCTCTAAATTAGCTAACTATTTCAGGCAATTCCATGGTTGCTAGGCTATTTATGGTTGCTAAGCAACTGAAAATATGCTGAAATTGATCTGAAATGACTCATTTAAAGCATATTTTCTGGGTAAAATCTATTTTTAATGTACTAAAATGTCATATTTCTTTGATAATCACAATTTCGGTGATATGCATCAACATTTAGAATTTCCAAGATGGCTGCCAAGTGGTTCTAAAGTCCAAAATGGCTGATCGAAAGACCATTTTTGCCTATTTCCTAGTTGACTTGACTTTGATTTGCAAGCTAATTCATGGTATATGTGTAATACAACAAATTCTGAACATCAAAATAGATCTGAGAGCCTGAAATTTGGTACAGAGGTAGATTTAGTTATGCTTATTAATTTTTGATATAGACCCATTCTGAAAAATTATTCTCTTGGCTTCTGTTTCCATAGTAACATTTTTAGTGACATTTTGGCCATTCCCTGGAAATACTGATTTCTAACAAACAATATGTAATAATATACCCGTATAAAGTAGTCTATTCAATAGTTTTCTTATTTATGTAACTATTTCAGGCATTCAATGGTTGCTAGGCTTATGTAGGCTTGCTATGCAACTGAAAATATTCTGAAATTGATCTGACATGACTTATTTTATGTATATTTTCTGGTACTTTTCATGCCCACAAATTTATTTGATAATCACAATTTTGGTGATTCACTCTTGACTTGAATTTGATTTGTGAGTTCATTTGTTGTAAATAATTTAAGTTCAAATACATCTGAGGACCTTGGTCATTCGAAGAGTAGACCCATACTCAAATATTGTTCCTTGGTTACTGTTGCGATGGCATTTTTCTGCATTGAATGTTGCTTTTAAAATATTGAAGACACCTAGCATATGCAATTCCTAGGCAATCATATATCCTTTATTTGTCTACAAAGGGGGCAGGGTCAGCGGGTCTAACTCCCTGAATAGTGATGATTTAAAGTCTAGTGGATATGGTAATGTAAATATGGGTACAATCCACCATGTGGAACCACTTGGGGAGAATTGATATGGAATTCCAATTGATTTGATTGGTAATGGAGAGGGAATAATAGGTTGTAAAGATTGTGCATATTGTGACCATTTATTTGCAATTCAACATGGTGTTATGATTGAGCATAAGTGTATAAGGAGATAGTGAGGAATCAATGAGCATGCCAGGATGACATCTGTTAGATCTCTCCTATATGGTATAAATTCTTTGGGTCTGACACTTCATCCCCAATCCCATTCACAGGGGTCTGCAATCTTGGGTTTGGCAGAAAATTGTTTTCAGCTGGATTTAGCATGTTGATTAGCAAGTATTCTGGGTTGGAGGATGTAGGTTTCACACCAGATCTGACTGTAGATGAACACAGTGCAGTGCTGGAGATAAAGTGTGCCAGATGGACTGCACCCAAGTGGAATCAAATTCTGGGAACAGAATTCTTTAAAATGACTGGCAGCACATATGGTATACAGGTCAGAAGAACATACATTTCCGACTCATTTACATCTCCAAAAGTACCCCCCACAAGGCCAAGATATTACCACCATTGGAAAGAACATTAAAACTGTTTCAGAAAATGTCCTCATATGAACCTCTACTCTGACTAGAAAAAAGTTCTTGGTACATGAAATTCCCATACTTCCTGTGGGTATACAGATATATGACATGACATCACTGCACCTACAAGAGCCGTGAATCAAATGTACATGGTGTGTGCTGGTGTATGTCTTTGGAGGTGGGCAGGGTTGGACTATTGTTGGCTACTACCACTAGGCCTAAAATAGAATTAACTTTATGTTCAGTCCCTGACTGACCTGAAAACATTGCAACTGACTGAAGCATGTTTAGGGCATTAATTAGCACCAATTGAATGGAATTAATTATCAATTTAAATGAATCTCGTAAAATTTGATCAAATTGATTCTGGCACATGTGGCAATGACTCTTTTAACACCATGGCAAGGTTTGATACACATATGATAAGTCTCCATCACAGTTACCAAAACTAAAATAAAAAAAAATAAAAATGGATTCCTGACCAACCAACCCAAATTTCTACCATGAGGTGACTGGAAACAAAAATAATTTATTTTAGGCCCTAAATATGCAGCAAAACAACCCACTGACCATGACTTACCCCCTGGGAAACTCTTGGGTTATGGCATAACACCTCTTAACATTGTAAATAGTGTGTTGCACTCTGAGAATGCATAGAGGAAGGAAGGCTCAAGGCAATGTTGAGGTCCCAACATACATGTGTGCAAAATGGTGGATTTTAATTTATTTGTATGGTTTTCCTGATTCAAAACAAACCTTCAGGTCTGACTGATCATTATCCACAGTCCTGAGACTGTGAAATACTGACTGTCAGGCAGGAGTTAGCTTTTTCTGACTGGCATGAGGTCAAGCCTGCAAGGGTAGTTGGTTTATTGCTGAGTAGTTCAAGGTTATCTTTTGTTGTGATGAGGTGGTAATTCAAATCAGTTGTGTTCCACTGAAGTACCTGAGTGACAAAACTAAATATATTTCCTTTATTTTGACAAATGAAAATCTTCTCCCGCTTGAATTGTGGCTGAGACTCTAAGTCTCACCACCCTTGGTGAGCAGTTTTTCCTTTTCAAGCAGCCTTTGGGGAAATAATCCTATCAATATTGGTAGAATATTTATAATCTGTATGTCATCAAATACATAAATTTTAGGTATACATTCTAAAGATCAATCATTGTTAGTAACATCAAATACCACCTTTTTATTTTGCCACTTATAGAGGCCAGCAACTAATTACTTATTTCATTGTAACTGATCTGCTATGCCCTGTTGGACATGGAGAACCCACCATGTGCAGCTAGATCCCAGGAGTAACATACTCCCCACCAACCTTACTCTATATTGACTAACATGGAATTTTAGCTTCAATATTTACTCTTCCTTCTAGTTGTTACAGTATGGGCTTATCCTAAAGAACAATGTTATATGGTTGATGTTTACAAAAGCAAATAAATCAAATGTGCTTGCTCTGTGAGATGCTTTCATTTTGGTCCTTTTTAAGATTCAAGGGAGTATCTGCACGAGAATTTGTGTATGGTAACTGCTTGGCTGGTTAGTTTAGTAAGATTATTGTCACCTCTCTCTATAGTCGATTTGACCATCTAGCCTCCACCCACCCCCCTCCCCCACAAAGCTGTTGATTCTTCCTTTGACAAACGTTGGTCATGTCCGCAGTTGGTCATGGTAGCAGTAGTGGGTGAGTGAGTGTGGAGGGTGATCAGACGTGTCATCGGTACTATTCGTGAGCCCCCATGACACGGTATGTAATGCAGTAACCACAATTTTTGTTTGTTTTTAAAATAGGGACGTATGAAGCAATTCCTTCTGTCCAAGTTGTAGATTACTATCACTGATGTCGATAGAGAGTAACAATAGCGCAGCCTTACGGGAAAGAAACATAGATCCCCTCAGCGGGCGTAAGTATGAAGCAAAGGACCTGATTTATTGGGCATCTTTCGAAATGTTCAATTTTCAAGCTACGCTATGTAAACATAGGCGGATAGATGCTGGCCGTCTAGAGCTAAGGAGCTAAAATAGGACATTTTGCTTCCTGGTGGCAGCCATATTGGATTTTGAGCATACCTGTACAAGGAGGTGACCTCAACACCATGCCGACTTGCAGATAAAAATGTCTCAGTATGCACATCTTTTTAAATTATGACATATAAGACACTCCATGAATGGGGAATGCCTAGACTTGCACTAGGGCTCTATAAACAACCACAGTCTTAGCAGACGAGGGCAAGTCTACTTCCCCCCCTCCTTCCCCATCTTCCCCTTTCTGCCCTCCCTCCCCTTCCCCCTTCCCAATAAAGGGAAAAGAAAACCCATACACTTAAGGAGGCCTTGAGGACTGCCCTGCCTTCCCTCCACACATTCTCATACACCAACAAAACAACAAAACAGATATTGAATCATCCCAGCAAGGTAACTGCTGCAAAATTGGTTGTTGAAAATCTTCAAAATCACCCCCCTTGAAAAAAGTGATTTTGGGGAAACCAATAGCCAGGTAACTTTTCTCGATACCAATGGAAACCACTGTAAAGTTAGAGCCCTGTACATGCAGCAAGTAAAAAGTCTTTCAAGGATTTGTGTACAAGGTCCATTGTCATAAATCCACAATTAATATAGTATGGATACGCCACATCACATATTTGGTAATCAGGGAGTGTGGAGTTAACCTCTCTGTGTGCATGTGCAACTCAGTAGAGAACACTGCTCCTACACTCCAGTGGAAGGCAGCTGGTTATTCCCCCAGTTCCCAGTTCCAGTTTGATATATGGTTACCTAGCAATAGTCTATGCTAGACCTTCAATAGCCTCAAAACTGCAACCAAAATATATCCTCTTATAGCTATATCAAGAGAAAAAACTTCATATAATATAATTATGCCATAATTTATTTTAATATAATTTATGTACCAAAATTCAGGTTCTCAGATCTATTTTAAAGTGGCTAAGATAGTTAATAACACACATTGGGGAGTATTCAAGGACTGCTTTGAAAATGCCCCCAACAACTAAAACAAAGCGCCATAGTCCAATCATGATCTTTTTTACTTTTAGCTCTCCAATATGCTTTGAAAATAGGAGCTTTTGTAATTGATGTTACTTATGAATCTAGTCCAGAACAGGAAAGAGATTCAATGGTCAGAATATGTTGAATTGGATGTAACATCCCTATGGGCATTTGAGTGCAATCATTGCACTCACTATTGCGTTCACATAGCGCAATGATTGTGCAATGTGACCGCAATGGGTGTAACCACTTATTGCGCTATGTGAACGCAATAGCCATAGCGCAATGGTAGCGCAATGTGACTGCAATAGAACGGGCTTTTTTTGCACTCAGAAATCTATTTTTAGCGCAGCGGGAGCGTCGTGGGCCAGGATTCGGGGGGGGGGGGGGGGGACGGGGATGGTGAATTTCGCTTGGGGGGCGGCAGGGTGAAAACGGAAAATATTAGCTTTAATTATGGTTCATTTATATCCAATATTATAGTGCAATTACTGTACTGCACTATTCTATGCTGTATAACAAGAGATTATTGTAGGCGAAACTGAAGTAAGAGAAGACAAGACAATGGTTACAATATATACAGTTTACCTATTTATTTTTCATTTCAAAGTTCATTCACATGTATGATATAACATTTCCATTTGCGTTTTATTTGGATGATACACAGACAGGTGCAAATATACTGAATAATACTCCTCAAGGTTAAAACCTGGGTCATTAGGTTCATGTTCCCAAATCCATGATATCATTTCATACCCTGAAGAATTTACAACCTACATATTTTCATTTAACCTAGTAATCATTTGATCCGTAAATGTAAATGAAACTAACATATAAGAGGATAATTATTCCTGTTGACTGGTTGTACCAATATACAACTATAAAATACAAAATACAACCATTTCTCATAGAATACAATAATATCATATAGGTGTAGGTGTCTGGGCAGCGTGGACATTAACATTGGCACCAGCTTTGGACGACACATATGTGTTCAACTTATATTCAACATTCTATTCACTCACCCAATATAATACAATGTATATTTAGCCATTCTGCAGAACAGTCAAATTTCTTATCCCAATAGTTTATATGGGTAAATCGATCACTACAATGGAAGTCCCGTCGCTGGTCGCCCAAATCCCGTCGCAATAATATTCAGCCTACCAGGCCGCCACGCCGCCGGTGACTTTGACGGGACCAACTGCACCAGTGCGCGTCATTGTCACACCTCCATCTACTGTCAGCGCTCTCCTAGATGCAGTTCAGTTCCCCACGGATAATGTATATCATCCTACACCCCTCCAGCAAACCTCTACATCGCAGACTTTTCCTGCCATACATACACACTTGTTAACCACTCATTATCATTGTAATTAATCGAAACTTTTAAAATGAAATGATATGAACTATTGTTTCATTTCAAAATAAAAACATCATGGAGCACACTCCATTCAATATCACAAATCCACTTGGAACCATTAAAAGGTTACCTCAGTACACACATGGTAAAATGCAATAAGATATAGAATATTCTCAATTATTCTCTATATAAATATGTATGACAAAGTCTACGCTATTACAGAACCATTATTTCACTTATTATAACATGACAAAAGTTCCTAACATTGTGGCCACCAAGGGCTATATTTACATCACAAACTAATAATAAAATACTTCCCATGAGCGCGCCGTTTCGTCCCTAGATTGTTCCGTTTTACCGCGCCGTTTTTAGCACAGGTATGTGCCGGTTTACAGCAGTATGCACCTTCTTATGTTGGGATATTCATTGTATATCATTATGGGGATATTAATTGCGATTGTAAGCTTTCTGATGAGGTATAGTCAATTGTTGTAGCATACCAGGAAGTATTTTTAATCACACGGCGAATTTATGAAGTTAGGGCTTCATGGGTAGAGCCAAAACTGAGATATCCAAGGTCAAAGTTAGGGGACTTATGTTCGGCGCGCCGTCCTTAAATACAAGCTATAATTATTTGATCTTAGTGGTATTTGGCACACATATTATAACTAACTAGGGCTATAACATATCAAAAGATCAGTTGATTTCTGTCATAAACTTTCATTTTATCACCCTGAGAACATCATAAAAAATATTAGTACAAACATGGTGCTGGGCAGTAGTAACATGCATGCGGGGCTAACATACTATCCCTCCTTATTCAGAAATGACTCTCCGGATATATGTATTAACAATTAATCATACATCAGAATATATTCCAAGTTAGGCTACTTAAAAAGTATTACGCATGAGTCCTTTATGGGACGGTACATTGGATATACTCAGTGTTACATGACTTAAAAAGGATGATAAAAATGTTCCAAATATTTGTCATGTAAGTCAGTAGACATTTGATACCATAATGATATAAATGTTGTGAAACGTAAAGGAAATTACATTTATAACCTATGCGATGTTATATCATTATACACAATTTCAAGTAATCACATGTAAGTATATAGTTACTGTACATTATGTTACATGTTACATACAAGTCCATGGTGGCTGTTGATTTAAGGTGTAGTATTCAGTCTTTAGATAAGAATGCAGAGCCATCAGCATGGTAGGTGCGTTGTGGAATGATGTCACATTTTGTCCTATCATGACAACTTCCTCTGACATCATAAATCGTATTGGTGTTTAGTACTGAAGTCCCTGAAATAATAACGAATGAACCATAATTATTATACTGTTTTCTTTCACATGACATGCATATATAATTTATTAAAGCTGGAATGACCAGTTGATGAACATACTTTAGTGAATCTACTAATGGTTCAAACTCACGAGACGAATAAAGGTAACAAGGGATTGTCAAACAACCGAACTACTTTATTTCTCGCTGCACATGTGTCCGTAAGCGGCCCAGAAGCTTTGGTTCCCTCCTTCAGTAACCAAAGCCATATACATTCAATAAGGGTGGCAATACAAAAGAGGCGGACAACACATGTCCGTAAATACCATAGGAGAATGTAAGTAAGGGGCAAATGGGAACACAAATTTTATGCTCATAAGGCAGTACATAAACGGCATAAGGCCTAACATGATTATAGATTGTGGTAAAACGGTGGCATACACCAGCTGCTGATATAATGCATAATGAAAGTAGAGCAGCACACCTAGTGGTAAGAAAAGGGTTAAATACACTGGACTAGAGTTATTCTAAAGTCACACACCAGGGCGTAGCACTTCCACTACAATACTATAATTAGTGTCCCCATTTATCAAAAATAACACACAGATGTATTGATGTAATATTAATCATAAGATACATTCAAGAAGTTATTGACAGCACATATAATCACCATAATCACCGCACTGGCATGGCCTTAGAAGAGCTGAATATGAGCCAACTCATCTTAATGAACATGACATGTGCTGTCTTAATTACCATATTATGATACAATTGTTTTGAATACAATCTAAATTATTTCCAATACTTCAATACACTTACCAAATATATGTATGGCCGGCGTATTAACCTTAATTGACAAGTGTCCCATTCCTGTAGATATGACTTGTGTATCCTACACATTGTTCTGCAACCCATTCAATTCCTACCATTTAGACTTTTATAGCTGCCCATGTGTAATCTCCTGCGCACTGAAATAAACATAATTATTTCATTAAAAATTAACTCATTAATAAACTGTATGATGCTGAAATGCTCAATGTTTTTAATTAACATAGTACTGTAAACCAGTTGACTGGGGAATTGGATGGTAGGGGGTTAGACTTATCAGCCAAGGCCCAAAGTTGAGAGAGTCCCTTAAAATGAAGGGAAAGCCTCTCGCCTCAAACCGCAAAGTGCCATTATAATTCCATTAAGACCGCAAAATGTCATTATATTCCCATTAAAAAGGCCAGGAAACCGATTAGCGAAGTAGGCTGACATACCACCCTTATCTGATCTGAGGGTTTGGACCTAGAGTGTTATCTATTTCCCCAAAGTTAAGGCCCAACCTCCCATAAAAAAAACTTAATGTGCATTTGCCGGCCATTCTTAAGAAACCTTTTTGTATAAAAGAACTAGTGAAACATCTGATTGTATTGGTATTATAAAATATTATATACTATAACTAAATACCTAACACACACCCGTACCGCACCCTCCCATGCATCAATGTATTAATGAAAAAAACTGGTGAGCCACACTCATTCAGTCCAAATTTTAGAAATAGGCTGGAATTGGACATTATTTCATATGATCATATGGAAAACATTTGTTATCATTAGTTAATGAATCTACTGAATCAGACCTACTTCTGCCACTGTCGGCTATAAGCTTTGTCCATGTACCTGGACCATTTGGTTGTGCTGAAGCTAACACAACAAAGTATGCTGCATACGTATAGTGGCCGTTTCCCAAAGTGGCTGAGGTGCAAAAGCGGCCGTGTTTCTACCAAATTGGTTAGTTGTTGCCATTGGTCATACAATAGCTACCAACCTGCACTAGTTGAGGCGGCCACTGAGAAAGCTATGAAAAAGCAGTTTTTGTAAGTTGCATCTGTACAATGATTTTAGCTATCATTTAAGTGGATTGAAATGGACATAAAATGCCACAACTAAAGTCGGCGGCAATTCCATGAAAGTTCATTTACTCAAGCCCTTGGAAGGCATATCAGATATTATATACATGTACATTTATGGTTTAAGCTTTTAGAGCAGTGGCTGTTTATAGAAACCTTTCACGCAGAAAAGTCTGGAAGAATTATACATATTTTTTTTTAAAACATTTGTAACTTTATTTTGTTTTCCTGCCATCTGGAAGAATTATATTAATAAAGATATTAAAATACAGTACAGGCACTAACACATATCTTTGTTCAACTCAAATACACCATTTTAAAGACTATGAATTTTTAACAAAATGGCCGCTACCAATGGTTTGACCGTCCCCCCTCTTGGCATTTTTGGCGGACGGACATTTAACATTAAAGCGTATATAGAGATAAAACCAAATCAAAATGAATAATATATCACAAACTATATATTTCTTACCTGAACATTTGATCATGATGTGAGCATGTAAGTAATGGATACGAATGGAATTTCCCATAGACGTTGCCTCCGCGTTGCCTTGTGTCTCATGTATTGTGTATATCCCACCGACCAAGGTATACACCTGTCTCGTCCAATATTCGCAAATTTCTGGTGGTATCTTGAGTCAGGCACATTGTCCGTGTCGCTTAGATAATCACACATGTTTACCTTCAAACACATCAGGGCCTTGGATAAAACATAAACTAACAATCCAAAAGTTCCGTAGCAATTCTTCGTTGGCAAAGTTGCTCCTTTGCTCAGCCATCTTTTTGCAAGTATGAGTTTTCTGAAACGTCCGTCAGGTGTATTACGTAATTACCTTGACCTGACCTAGAAAGTGAGCCTGAACGTACTGTGGTAGCTACACCAGTAGCGCACCACCATTATAGGCTTTTGATTTACTGCCTGTGGTTTTAAACAATGCTATAGATAGCAACTACACCTTTCTAAAGCTGGGGAATTTGCCGGTGTAACCTACTAATGGTGTCCCTAAGTGTTATATTCTGAATAATTGATTTGTAGAAACATTAACAATGGTGTTTCTTTGTATGTAAACTCGGCACAACGGTACAATTGTCTCAGGTATTTTAATTGACCGCCACTAGATATGTTTCAGAGGGAGAGGTTGTACAAAAACATAGTAATTGTTCTCTTTCTACTTCCACCTCCGTAACGATCATATATTTATTTATCCTTACATGATGACGTTCTTTGTTTTCAACTATTTTGGTGTCATTCTAATTGAAGTTGTATCCATACAAACATAGAGTCATATATATCCATCGCCTGTAACATTTATCTATTGATTATTAAACGCATACCCTTAGTAGAAATACAAGTGAAACATATAGTTTGTTGTTCACATATAATTGTATAGTTATGAACAGTCACATGGGCGTGATATTTAGGATTTATCAGGAATGTCGGCGAAAGAATTTTAGGTCTGTACAAGCAAAGGGGACGGGGGAGGGGGGGGTCATATATCTTTCAAAATGGCTTCCTTAAGATTTACCACGGTCATTATTAAATAGACTATTGCATGAATTTTATTTTAGTTTAGATTTCTAAGAGATTTAGGCAATTTTAAAATTGCATTTTGATCGAAAAATTTTCTTATTTGTTTAATATCGCCAACCAGTTTAGGGACCGTCATGACGGGTGCGAGCCTGCCGCTGCCCCTCAACCGGAGGCGGCAGGGGGTCACGGTCAGGGCGGCCGAAACCTTGTGCTATCTTAGAGCGGGACACCTAGTTTGGATTTTAGATTTTGGGTTGATAACTAAAGCGGGTGTCATGACCGGCCATATGCCATGATAATTCCCCATGTACTCTGATTGTTGGTATGTGAAAAACCCTACTACTTTTTGCCTAGTAAGGTATATTTTGATAGGCCTGAAATAATCCATTGGTCGCCGAAATAATGTCTGAAATAATCCCCAAATACTTATGTTGATTATTCGAAATGTATTTTAGCCTTGTTCCAAAATTTAAATTGTATTTAATATCCTAACATATTTCCTCGACTGTCCTAAAATCCTATGCTAATAGAACCAATTTTTGTACCTATTTGTATCTATGCAATCGTTGCTAGTAAGGTATTGTAGATGCTTAATAAATTTCAATATGAAATACCTATGATATTGAATTCTTATCGGCGCATAACGTCCGTACAGGTGAATTAATTTAATAGGCTTGAATTCGGCACCAAACAAACAAGTAACATGTATAAAAAATAAAAGTTGTCAATTAACAAATGAGGTGGACCAACCGCACTTCAACCACAGAACAGAAAATTATTTGAATAAGTTGGTTCTACATAATCTGCATTTATTATTAGATATCTATTGACCGGGGTATTATGAAATATAATTATTACTAATCCATTATACAAGAACAAACTTAGAATGTACAGCAATAATAAAGGGTCGCACTTAACAAACATTTCACACTTCACACTCATGTACTGAGGTGACATTTTGCACTTGACACCCCACCCACCCACCCACCTTTCATCCACCCCAACCCACACACATTGAGCAGGCAAGCCAAAAAGTAGAATTAAACGTTCTGTTTACTGCAATGTGTATTGTTAGCTCTGCCTATCCATGCGAGGGTGCTAAAAATATGCATGGGTGTTTATAGCTACTGCCCACTGGCGCTATATGTATAACAACTATTGCCATTATGGCATAAGACTTTATACTGCACTTGTTCCTTATATTGATATTATAATTATCAACATTTTAACTCCAAACATAATATTGGAATATTAGAATATTGAATATATTCCCTTCAACCCTCCCTATTCTTTACTTACATTTCCATGCTATAATGTGCATTGGTATTCACCCATGTAATATTATTAACCATCTGATTTCTCTCCAATCCAATTAGATATATATAGGAGTTGTTTGTTGATTGAATATTTCCTTAATAAATCATAAAATAGATGTCCTAAAATAATTACATTTTATAGTCATACCTATGATAGCTCAAACCTCTGAAAAAGGTATAATAAGCTATAATATCTAATGAAACGTTATATCGACATAATGAACATAGTAACAAAGGACCTGATTTTTGAAGAGGTAAAAAGATCTTTGTTTCGAAATGGCAACTTTGGCTGAACATTATTGATGATGTTATGTATTGGACCACATCTTATGAGTATATCTATATTTTAAGTAATTTTTGAGAAAAAATATATCATGTCTGTTTTACGGGACAATGGGGTCATATATCTTTCAAAAATGCCAATTCCAACGATTTAGACAATAAATGGTCACTTCATTACTGCAATAGATATGCAATGACCATTGCGCAATGGTAGCGCAATAGAAATACACTGGCATTGCAGTCGGAATTCTTGTATTAAAAAAAATCGGCAATAGTTCAATGGGAAAAGATCCTTTAGTTATCTAAATAATAAATGTAACTTGATGATTGTTGTAGAATGTAATATAGCAAAGGAATAAGATACTGCAATGCCAGTGCAATAGAATTACACTCCTATTGCACTCAACTAGAGACTTGACTGCAATAGGAGTGTAATTCTATTGCACTGGCATTGCATTGCACTCCATTGCACTCTATTGCACTCCCATTGCAGTCGCCATTGCACTCCATTGCACTCCATTGCACTCCATTGCACTCAGTGCCCATAGGGATGAACATGCTCATGTCTAGGAAATAGGCAAAAATGGTCTTTCGATCTGCCATTTTGGACTTTAGAACCCTTTGGCAGCCATCTTGGAAATTCTAAATGTTGATGCATATCACCGAAATTGTGATTATCAAAGAAATATGACATTTTAGTACATTAAAAATAGATTTTACCCAGAAAATATGCTTTTATTGTCATTTCAGATCAATTTCAGCATATTTTCAGTTGCTTCAGTTGCAACCATAAATAGCCTAGCAACCATGGAATTGCCTGAAATAGTTAGCTAATTTAGAGAACTATTGCATAACTGCTTTATTTTGGTATATTGGTAATATACCAATTATCTGTTATCTGTTAGAAATCAGTTTTTACAGGAAAATTGATGAAATTTTAGTTAAAAATGTTACCATGGCAACAGAAGCCAAGAAAATAATTCTTTTCAGAATGGGTCAATATAAAACATTAATTATCATATTCAAATGTATCTCTGTATCAAATTTCAGGTTCCCAGATCTATTCTAATGTTCAGAATTGGTTGAAGTACATACTGATATGAACAATGAATGAGCTTGCAAACTAAAGTCAAGTCAACTAGGAAGTGGGCCCAAAGGGTCTTTTGATCAGCCATTTTGGATCTTAGAACCATTTGGCAGCCATCTTGGAAATTCTAAAAGCTGAAGCATATCACTGAAAATGTTATCATTAAATAAATATTATATTTTAGAACATGCCTTATGCCTTACCCCATAAAATATACATAAAATGAGCCATTTTGGAGAAATTCCAGTATATTATCAGTTGCTAAGCAACCATACATAGCCTAGCAACCATATAATTAGCTGAAATAGTTAGACAAATTAGAGAACTATTCCATAGACTACTTTATGTGGGTATACCATATCAAATTATTGGTTAGAATTCAGTATTTCCAGGGAATGGTCAAAATTTCACTGAAAAAATGTTACCATGGCAACAGAACCCAAGAAAACAATATTTCAGAATGGGTCAATATCCAAAATTAATCAGCATACCAGAATCTATCACTGTACCAAATTTCATGCTTTCATACCAATTTGAACAATTCTTGCACCAATCTACCTGACTACTACAGATACATTAACACAAATTTTAGATTGTATTTTAAAAGGAAAAGCATTGGAAAATCTGTTAATTATAGGCGTTTCCCTAGAATTTCCACATTTACTTCATTGCAAAAATATTCCAACTAGAAGAAACTTACTAAAATAAACCCCAAAGCCCGTCAGGGCCGAGGGCTTTATTTTGTGAGTGTACAGACTTTGAATATGGCAATTGAAGACGGGCAACTTAGGCCGAAAGCTAGTGATAGAATAAACAAAATCCAACATAATATAAGGGTTTATTTCCTATCTACTATCATCCCACAACCAACCTACCGGGTTCAACAATATTAAAATCTCGGGAATTAATCACTTCAATAGCCAATTTTTGGATTCAATACTACTGTTTAAACACATATTAACAAATATTAGACCCTTAAAAAAACGTTATAGATGTACTTACAGCATGAAGAACCGCAATAATTTAGCTCCTCCACTCGAATACATGGGTTACTATTTTACATCTGACATGGAAAGGACCGAGTCAAAACGCCGCCTTAATTACATCCAAATCAGCATGTTTTACACAATTCAAACCATCGCATTATAATATTTAGTTTATTTTACCTCTGTCAAACCAATATCATATAAGTACACATAATCATAACTTCAGAATGTCGGTTATGTCAGCCGCACTCTTCATTCAAGAAACAAACAAAGCTTCCACTTTTTGCATGCAACCAATGTTAAGGTATGAATGGCACCAACGCATCAGACTTCCAGTTTACGAATGCCGTGTTCTGTGTGTCTAGGGACTTAAATAAATAAAGAAGATAAAGAAATATATAACAAATCTGAATCGCTAGAAATGATTTTAATATAGTTTTACCCCCCGATAGCAAAGTTTTAGTCCAGTGGCGATTTCAGAAGCCATACGTGCTTACGTTTGAGCGAGCAAGGTAGACCGGAAGAGATGTGGAGACTTTCGGCATAGCCACTCTGTGCACTGTGCACTCGGCATTGCATTGTGTACGGTAGTCTATATAGCACACGGTCGATTTCATTCGAAAGTGCCCACACGTCAACAAACTGAGGCTTGCACGATGTCTACTGTGGCGGAATTGACAATTGGATTATTCCTTTTTCGTTGTTCACCACCATTCAGCAAGCGAAATATCCTTCTACAATGATATTTGGAATATTATCGGTGATTTTGGAGCTATTGGGAGTGATATTTAGGCAGTTGTACAGAGCCTGTCATGTTTTGTCTGATGTCACTGGGAGGCAGCCATTGTGTCACAACCTCGCTTGCATGATGTCTATTGTTGTCACGTTATTGCAAGACCTATGCCCTAAAAACTTAAAAATGGCTAATATTTCCATCGGAAACAGTGCAGAAAAGACTTTTGGGTGACCAGGACTTTATACACGTTCCAAACTGAACGTGGAATCGACGACACACAACTAGTTGATGTTGAGGTAAGTGAATGAACGGCAACGCGGGAACCAATAAATTTCTTACATCCAAATAATAATATTCTACATCCGAAAAATAATATTCTACATTCGAAAAATTTACTACATCAGCTATCCTAAGTGAGTACATCCAATCAAAACAGTAATTTATCACTATCCAAAACCCCAGCAGAATCCGAAGATCAGCTATTAAAGCCATATACACATTTTAGTAAGTTATTTTCATTGTATCAATGGTCAATGCTTCAATTGTAATTGCAATTTAGCTCATTTGATATATATTAATATGAAATATGCATGCCCCTCTTTCTTGTAAACTCGACTTAAATACTTGTTGATGAAGGTAAATGTAATTTCTATTTAAATATCTAGAGACACAAATATTGGAATGAATTAAAAGAAAATATCTTTACTTCCAAGTGTTTATGACAGACTTTATGATTTAAGTTCAGTTGACAAATACAATGAATTAAATCTTTTAAAAATTCACCATCTCCCTAGTTAACATATCAGGATATAAATAAGAAACACACTTTCTTTCTTTGGCCTTAAAAGCATGCATGTAAACAGTGATGTCAATTCAGCACAAGCTTTTGCAAAGCATGACAGGAAGAAAATAGTTAAAGCATGGTTTGTTTGATCTGTCCCAACACTCATATCCTTTGGTCTTTGGTCACACCATACCCATGGGTAAGCTAAAACAATGGTGTCTGTGGTCATTAATGACTAACTCAACTGTTGTTTTTATTCGGTGCTGTCAGATATGGGAGAATTTCAGAGGAATTTCTTGTTACCTTATAATATTATATCCATTGAGCCAACAGGCCACTTTTACAGGTACCAATACACAAGCCCCATTGCCTCTAACATGACTCCACTATCTTACCCCTCTATTATCTTTGGTAACACTATCTATCCATTGTAAATGACATGTAAATAATCTCACATATGGGTGAAGTTGCCAGAAAATGTACAATTCGCCTTCACCGATCCTCTCATATAACCCGCATTTAAGGCAGAAATGAGCCTCAAAATGCTGTTTAACATAACAGAACTGATACTTTAAATCAATGTGATACCAAATATACTCAGATATACCCAGGATTTATCATTTTTTAGCCTCATTTAGCAGAATTTCCTAAATGTGTAGAGCTGCCAATTGTACATTTTCTGACGATCTGACCTATGTGGATTTCACAAAGGATTTAGTTTAGTTTGACACACCAGTAGGTGAAACACCATGGATATTCTACATAAAATCCCTACCTGTAAGTTCATTATCTTAACATGTAAACTTTTTGATTGTCATAGTCAATGTAGCAGTCTACATTTCAATTTTTCGTTTACAGAGATCTCCTCAAAACAAAATTCTAAATAAAAATTCAAGGTAGAATACATGTCTTTAGGAAAATAGTTTCAAGCTGAGATTTAGTAATTATATCTTTTCTCACAAAAACCACATCTAATGGTGCTATTGTTCCTTTAAAACAAATCATCTGGGGCTCATGATACAAATGTAATGATCGGAAAAACAATATCAGTTCAGGAATTCTGCCATTAATCTCTATAGTAAGAACATCAATCTGTACCTCATTAAAAGGAATGGTTCCTAAAATTGCCAACTCTGCTCCTTCAACGTCCAATGAGAAATAATCTATTTTTGTCAAGTTGATTGCTCTAAGAATAGCAATGAGGGGAAAGCCCTGGATTAGTTCTGGCTTTCTCTCAATATTGTGTCCCCCTTGAATGAACCTATCCCCAGTGTAGTTAGATATTCCTGATAAAACAGTTTTGTCAGAGGTGAAGGAGAGCTTTCCTGTTTTCTTCACAGGACTGAGACAAGCGTTCACACTGTAAACATTTCTATGTTTATGTAAGAGTTTGGTGTATGCATTGGTGTTAGCCTCAATCAACAGTCCAGTCCAGTTCCGCTGTAGTTCAAAGAAGAGACTATTGGAAAGTCCTTCTCCGTTCCATGCCCCACACTCAATAAAGATCCCATTCCGTTTTTGTCTAAGAATATTATCTACGTAGAAAGACTGAAAAACCTGGGCATAATTCTTCTTATATTTTTGAAGATTTAACTTTTCCCCTGTTGGTTTATCAACCCACTTTGCAAAGAGGTAGGCAAGAAAGTCCTTATTTGCTAGATCTGAATATCCATTTAAATATGTCTGTTCCTTTTCACTAGTCCAATTTCCAAGGCTTTCTAGCTTATTGGTTCCTGTAAAGTTAGTGTTTATGTTCAAATATGGTCTCTCTAGGGCGAGGTAGTCTCCTTGATAGATGGCTAATAGTTTGAGAAGAAAGAACATGCACAACATAATAAGGCTAACTAATACAAGCTTTGTTTTCATTTGCAAACCTTTGCAAAAGTTAACTAACTCAATGATTGAAAACATGTTTGAAAACATGATTTCAATTTTCTTACACTTTAAAATATAGATATTCACAGTTTGGAATTCTTTCTTTTGACAATTAGAAATCTTGTCTTTTGTAGCAATGCTGTCTTTTGTAGAATTTTTCTCTGCTGTAGAAAATATTGCTTTGGTAGAAATTTTTGATTTTGTAGAATTCTCTTTTGTAGATATTGAATCTGTTGACAATTTTAAATGTCCTCATCTATAATAGGGGAGTTGCATAGCCACCATTTTGAATCTTGATTCGCATGGAATTATGGGACTAATGGTATAGTCTAAAATGTATAGAAAACATACAATGTTCAGCATGCACTATTCATCAATGTTCTAATGTCAATATCCATGTGTTATACATGTTTCCATAATACTTGACTTCATCTTTCCCATCATGCATTTGGTTTTCATAGATAATTTATACAAGCTATGATATTGGTGATAACAGTCTTGCAAATTTTGATAAAAATGTTGCCAAATATTTGTATGTCAGACTTGAACTGAATCCGTTCCAGCATGCTCTGGGACAGACATGTGCAGTGGCACATGCAAATGCCCTATTATAATCTAAGTTTGTTAGTTGTTATTTTTGTGGAATATGTTGCCTCTGATCTGGATATATTATGTTGTTGTTGACACCGCAGGCTCTGCTTTGAATCACCAATGTCATGTTACCCAATTCAAAGGGAAATAGTTCTTGATGCTACTGGTTTTAATGATTGGATCCTTAGCCTAGAATGTCCAGGCATGTGATGTGGAGACCTTTCTGAATGTCGTCTGAAAATTTAAAATATGCAGATATATGTTCAGGTTGACAATAGTATTAGAGCTACATTGTCAGTTATTAAGACAAAAAAAGTCTTGCCAAATTTACACATATTATCATTATAGGACAGAGCATATCAACATTTTCCTATAGTTATATATATTTATGTTAATAATTTTAATTTTAGGCAAAACCAACGGACATTTGTCCAAAATGTTCTCAAATGAGTTTTAGATGAGTTGAAAAAAAAAAAAAATGAGAAACTTTTCAGTTATTGACTGATGTTAACTGAGAGTCCAGCTTTACGGCAGTGGATTTGGGATCCCTTCTCATCCTACCATGAAATCAATACCTCAATATCTTTGTCCGACCTCCAACCTTTAACCCCTTCATCTGTACCCATGGATTTTGGATCTTGAGAGAACAAGATTGGGGGAATCCAAAAATCCAATGAAAACCATATGAGCAATTCCACCAAAAGTGCATCATTTGGGCTGAAAAACAACAGCCCCTCCAGAAGCTAAAATATTTATCTGAGATTATTTTCGTATCCAGGGGGAAAAAGTCGGGGGGATCCAGGGGGAAAAAGTCGCCTAGGGGGAAGTATCCTACAACGTTTTTTATTTCTTTTAATCGTGAGGCCGAGGAAATGCTCGTTTTTTTTTCCATAATCACTCATAAAAACGCAGTTTTTCCTATCAGAATCACTGTTTAAAAAATGCAGCCAGTATTTTTTTGGGGAAAATTTATACATATCCTCGATATAATCGTTTTTATGTGCTTAATAGGCCAGAGGATCAATGATTACTCTGAAATAATATGTTTTTATGGATAAAAAAATCAATATTTTCAAATTTGCAAGTAATTTCTTGAAGATATTATGTGAAGTTAATTACGGGATAGCCCCTGTCGCCGTAACGGGGCTCTAAAATTATTTCTCAACATATAGATCTAGAAGAACTTAAAATTAAACCCCCCTTATCTCCATTACTTTTATCATTGTTTCTGATGAGTACATCCATTATATTCATTGAAAAAACTCCAGCTAATTCTTTCCTACTAAATAATGGGATTAGAATTCTGAAAAAAATGTGGGGGTATATTAATGTCGCCGTAACGGGGGTCTAGGTTTCAGCAAAAAAATAAATTAATATTAGCATGAATTATTTGCTTTAAGCATTATAATGTGTAAGAAACACAAGGGAAAATAAATAAATACAAACAAAATTTCTGTCATACCTGAGATGGTGGCAACCAGCAAAAACAGTATGTCGCCGTAACGGGGGTCTAGAGGGTGCCCATATCGCCGTAACGGGGGTCTAGAGGGGGCGGGGGTCTAGAGGGGAGTGAAAACTATTTTTTCGATTTTTTTCCCTACTAATTTTGCCTCTAAATACTTAGACATAATTTATATTCACCTTCATAAACAACCAAAACAAGTGTTTAAGCCAATTTAACAGGAACACAAGGGGAAAGACTGATATATATATTCTAAATATAATGGGTTATATGAGTATAATGGGCCAGAGGGTGACCTGTGCCGCTGCCATTTCTATTACCATTACTAAATGGTTATTTTGCTGTAACTTTCCTTTTAGTTGGAATATTTACATGTGTATACAGTTGTCTATCTAAATATATACATGTACATATATACATCAGTTATTTATCTAATAATGTATGCATGTACATATGTATATCAGTTGTTTATCTAATAATGTATGCATGTACATATACAGTTGTTTATCTAATAATTTATACATGTATATACAGTTGATATACAGTTGTTTATCTAATAATGTATACATGTATATACAGTTGTTTATCTAATAATGTATACATGTATAAATTCGTCGATTCTGGTTCGTAACAAGAATAAGTCATGAAGGCAGAGCTAATATATATTTCAACTGCAAAAACTGTGGCTGGTCTCCTTTATTGTATTACCAACCAAGCTTGCCAAAAAGGCCTTTATTCCGTTCCAAAAAAAGAAAAAATTTTTTGCATGTCTATCTCCTTCTCCGTCCCGTCGACGACTGCTGAACAGCTAGCTATACACTGCTTAGTTCGTGATTCTGGCGACCAGCCAGTGGCGCCACCTGGCGTCTCGATTTATAATCATATTCCTTCCAAGCAATATTCACCATAAATTCGTCGATTCTGGTTCGTAACAAGAATAAGTCATGAAGGCAGAGCTAATATATATTTCAACTGCAAAAACTGTGGCTGGTCTCCTTTATTGTATTACCAACCAAGCTTGCCAAAAAGGCCCAGACCCAATAATCATTGTTTTTTTCCAAATGACGAAGCAAGGCGAGAGTCTATATCAATTCGATGTTGTAGAGGGGTACTTAGGTAGCGGAGAACACTCAGACTTTGCCAGTCTCCAGCAGCTTGTATATCACACAGGGGCACCCCATGCATATGCATGTAAGTCGCAGATCCCCGTCGTAGGCTGTGAAGTCCGATATCTTTGTCAATACCAGCACTTTTAGCCCATCGCTTCAAGAAAGACAGAGCTCTCTCATAGATAACAGGCCTCCCAGCAGATACAGATACCAATGGAGCAGAAGATGAAGCAGGAAACCTCGTGAAGAGAAGTCGTAACCATTTTTCCAAGCACAAACATGAACCATCACTACGGACGACAGGGCTTGAAAATTCCCTCTCCTGGAATTGATTCGTCTTGGAGCTTCTCACCGTCACCAATACGCCCCACTTGGTGAACTGTACATCTTTCCTGGATAACAAATGGTCATCGCTACCTGAGGAAAAGAAATGACTTTTTCTCAACAAGGTGCGAAAGCAAGCGACAATACCAACCCAACAGGCAAACTCCTCCTCATTTTCCTGATTAACCTCCAGAAATATCTGTTGTAAATCCGATGGCAGAAGAGGGTCTTTGAAGGAAGGTACACATCCCAGATGTCTTTTTATACCCTTCATAATCAGTTTTAATACAAAGTCTTCTCGCAGATCTCCGCCATCATGAAGTTGTGACAGATGGTTAATGGCAGAAAACATATTATTGATAGACGTGTATTTCATCCTGTCCACCAAGCTTACCAAAAACCTGGAAAAATTCTGCCTGTTCACAGGAATTGCCTCAATACCATGACCCAGACAGAAGTTGAAGTAAGAGTTCCATTGGCTCATCCTCATTTTCACTGTATTCGCAGCAAAGGCCTGCAACTTGAAGCGCTCCACCAACACATCAAGGTTCTGCAGATCTGTTCAGAAGAAACCAAATGAAAATCGAGGCAAGATTATAATGTCAAATCGCTGTTTCCACCAAAACATGTCCATCATTAAAGATGAGCAGTTCCGGCAGTTAGAAGACTGGGCATTTATGTGTTTCACCGAAGAGAGTGTACGGCAGAAATATTCCACAGTCACATTTCTGATAGAAAAACTCTTCAGGGCCATCCATAAAAACACAACTGACATACAAGTAGGTTTGCTTCTCATATAGTTAGGAACAGACAGCCTAACAAACTTGCGCGAGTTACATATAAACTCTTCATAATACAGGTCATCATCCGAAGGAGAAATAACACCACATAATTCCTGATCCTCCTCACGATCACTAGAATAATGCACGCAGAATCCTCCTGGCACTTCTGTGGATAAGAGAATAGCAGAGTCAACATGATCATCAATTATCTTAACACCGTTGAATTCCACAGCCTTCTCTCTCCACCAATTTATTTCATCTAGCATAGGATGATTCATATTCACAATGTTGCTGATACCCATTGATTTTAAGGCCTGTAATAGAGAAGCACAGTGCGGCCTCCCTCCCTTGACTACCTTTGAAGCATGTATACAGATACCGATCAGTCGTTGCAGCTGCTTCCTGGATAGTTGTTTCAATGGTCTCATCAGATCCAACTCCTTCCTTAGCTTATTGATCTTTTTGTCTGGAAGACGAAGCTGCATCTTAAGAGAATTAATTTCTATACCAAGGTAGACACATATTTGCGATGGCGATGTTACCTTCTCCCATGCTATGTTAAACCCCAGCTGGCGTAAACATTTCAGGAGAATACGTTGAGACACTACCCCTTCTTCATAACTAGATGACAATAAAATAAAATCATCCAAATATGAAAAACATCGTATATTTTGATATCTCATCATCCGCGAGACAGTGTCAGTAATACGAGAAAAAATAAAAGGGGCAGATCTGGCTCCAAAACAAATAAAGTTATCATGTATATATCTCTCCTCGCCATTAACTCTCCATTTGAGCCCAAAGAATTGTCTATTTGAAGGGTGAATGATCACAGATCTATAAGCCGCCTGAATGTCGACGGAGCTCATAAAATCACCATTCGAGAGTTCTGTAGTCACATTATTAATAGTTACAAAGGAAAAGCTTGAACAAACCTCCTCAGTAAAATTATTCACTGATAGACCCAAGGGTCGCTTACAATCCGTGATGGGTCTAACAGCACCTGTTGGCTTCAGAATAGCTCCTAAGGCGTGCACACAGCGTGGTGGACAATCCGTATAGGCGAGTTTCCCTGCAATCACCTCCTTTTGAAGAACAGAAGACATTTTTTTTTCATTATCAAGGTGAAAACAAGAGGCATAATTACTACAACTGTATTTAGGTATAGCAGCATTTTTGTCAACCATGCGAAAACCATTCGTGACTCCATCCAATACGAAATGGCTATCACGGTCCCAACGAACACCTTGTTTTAACCATTCCGACCAGGCTTTTGGCTTTAGCTGATATCTGACACCTTCCAAGGTTGACGAATCATTCAAGCTGCTAGCATGGTCCAATAATCTGGAAAATTTGGGCTCAGATATTACACAATCAGACGAAAAAGGCATATCAATACAGTCAAAACTCGCTTCTTCCTCACTATGGCCGCCATGACACCCCTACACTTCCGGTCCGCCGGTGGGTTCTGAGGATGTCGTTGACCCAGAATTTACATTTGTTTTACATTCCACGGCACGATGGCTACCTTGACAAAAACCACAAACATGTTTTCGCCAGCAGCCATTACACACCTTTCCATCTTTATTTTCAGGGTTATTCCAAATCCAGCAGACATTACGTGGCCAGCTTGGCAAATCATAGAGCCTATCTCCGATAGTTGAATTAGAACTACTACTTCCGCTTCCGGTGAATGATTTCTTGATCAACTTACGATAGGCTACAGTAAATTCAGTACCTAAATACATGCCATCACTATCTCTATCGAAAGATTGCCGGTCGGAAAGTTCATTTTCTAAGACTCTTGTAGTTACACTACGTTCGTACAGAATAAGTCCTTCAGTTAAATATTGTCCGAGGGACGCCTTGAATGAAATGTACGCAAGATGACTCAGATATCCCATATTATCGACACCACAGGTCGCGAGAAAATGACAAACTTTAATCATGCCATATAACAGTTCATACGTGGTAAGCTTGGAATACACCTTCTTGTTTGTCGAATAGAATTCTGGTCGTAAACGAGCCATATCAATTGAGAAACCATCAAGAACATTAGGATTACCTTGCTGGAAGGGACCTGGCAATGGCCGACCAGACCCGCGGAATGACTCTCTTCTCTCTGTATCGACGACCGGCGTCTTTGGAGCTTCTAGATGCAAATTACCAAGCCTGGCCACCAATGCCTTTGCCTCTACTTCCAGCGAAATGATACGGTGTTTCTCATGAATCCCGTCAATAGCATCCTGTTGCTGTTTAATGAATTCTTCGAGCTTCTTAGCATATGCAGCCGAACCACGCTCGGGCACGTCTCCCGGTACAATACCCAACAAGCCAGCCGCTTCGTCAGCAGTTAGCTCGGTTGCCGGCACCCCACCAGAAGCACCTTGAGAGTCGTCTTTCTCGATTTTCGGAACGGTAGCAGCCATAGAACATGGTGGTCGAGCATGGCGCTTCCCACAGGTAGAACAAGTTATCATAGACATACTGTTTGCAATTTTTTTGTATCTCAACTAGTGAGAGAAATTTTTTTGCATGTCTATCTCCTTCTCCGTCCCGTCGACGACTGCTGAACAGCTAGCTATACACTGCTTAGTTCGTGATTCTGGCGACCAGCCAGTGGCGCCACCTGGCGTCTCGATTTATAATCATATTCCTTCCAAGCAATATTCACCATATACAGTTGTTTATCTAATAATGTATACATGTATATACAGTTGTTTATCTAATAATGTATACATGTATATACAGTTGTTTATCTAATAATATATACATGTATATATAGTTGTTTATCTAATAATGTATACATGTATATACAGTTGTTTATCTAATAATGTATACATGTATATACAGCTGTTTATCAATAATTTATACATGTATATACAGTTGTTTATCTAATAATTTATACATGTATATACAGTTGTTTATCTAATAATGTATACATGTATATACAGTTGTTTATCTAATAATGTATACATGTATATACAGTTGGTTATCTAATAATATATACATGTATATACAGTTGTTTATCTAATAATTTATACATGTACATATTGTAACCTTCAGTTTCTATAGTTACATAGTGCTAGTTGATCTTAAGTTGACCGGTGTGATTCAGAAACAATTATTATATAAATGTTACACTGAATAAAATAAGACAACTTGCGTCAGTGAGTGCCAGAAGAAGAAGCCCAGATTTTATTAAAATCATCATCGAATTCACATACATGATATCACATGGTATGGTTGATTATATATTAGAGAAGCAATCAAAAAATACTAATCATTTTTAAAGTCTTCTACATTAGGAAATCCTAAGTGTAGCCTTGAAAGGTCAACTCGATTTAGCATCAAATACTTAATACTATGCGTTTCCAACAAGCAATTTATATTTAAAGAGAATAATATATTGATTGATTAAATAGAAGTTAACATGACATGTTCCCTTAGTTTTATTCTACTTTTGAACCAACTCTAGGAGCAAACTAAAACAAAAGACATCACATTATTTATGACCATTTGCTAATTTGGAAGAATTAAACACTATTGAAACTTCGCTTCATTTTATTACTATTGGGAATATATCATGTTCACTAATAAAATGATAAACCAAATTAATACTATCATTTTCAGCATAATATGCCATTTCCTAAAATGACAATGCCCTGGGTTCTATATTTCATTAATAACTGGTCCTCTCATGCTGAGCCCAGAGTCGCGCGCGCTGTCCCAGTTACGTCACTGATAAGGTGTCAACTCAAAATAATAGATGTAAACATCAAACAGGAATGTCCATTAAATCAACATGTCCCTGAATGAACTCAAAATAGTGTATAGTTAAATAGAATTTAAACTAAACATTTGCCAGATAAGTGCAGAACAACATGTTATCTAAGATTCTTTCAGACTTACAAATATAACCTTGGAGTGCATGTCACCTTACCAGTTTCAAGCTATAAGCTAATATATGAATTTATAACTATTAGATTTAATATATATGCCAATATATATTTCCCAATCTAACATTCCTTCCCCTCTTTTTTTTAGTTTTAGAGTTACCCAACTCTAATTAAAACTATTCCAAGTTTGGCAATATCGAAGAAAGATGGTGAGACTCGATCTTGGTCTCAGTATCATCGTCCACGACACTCTTCGCCCACCTACAGCGACTCTTAGTAAGCTTCAAAGAAAAATACACAAATAAGGAAACAATCATGAGAAGTAGCAAAATAGTAAAACCAAAGTGACCCATTACAAAGTCATCACGATCATGCTGCAATTCGTCAGGTAAAACATGCAATACGTCGTTACTAACAGCATCAATCTCGAGAAGCGAGTGAAACTTTAAAAGTTCAGGTAAACGTCTCTGTACTTCAGCGGCAATAGAAAAAGTAAAGTTCACGATCGTAGGCGATTCATAATGAACTGCCATGCCAAGTTTATAAGAATCTACACTTCTCGTGGTAAAGTTAGGAGTCTTTATACTGCAATCAGGATCAACCTTCCAGAGTTCAGTGTTCGTTAGCAAAATAGTCTGGTGATTTTCATGATCACACTGCATTGTTAGTTCAGTCGGCATAAAAGGAATCACAATCCATTGATTCGCTTTGTAGGGAATCATCATCAAAGTATTATCAATAGGGTGTACCGCTAACTTACATAAATTGGAAGTTCCACTAATTAAACCAAGTTCACATCCATTGTGTTCAATTACACCGGCAATGCAAAGTTTTGTCTTCCCTCCTTGGCATTGCAGAGGAGTGAAAAGATTCCTGCGCTTAACATCTACGACCACTCGGGGTCTAACAATAGCTTGATACTGAATATTTTCCTGTGGAAAGGGATAGGCTTGCAATGCCCACTCCTCCCACAATTCGGAGTCCTGTCCCCACAGATCCAAAACAAAAATAATTTGAGAGTTTGTCACTTCTACCACATGGGTATGGGCATTCCCATAGTACCATTCCAATGGTAGGGTTACACTCTCCATCTGTCGTAAAACCTCTCTTAGGTCATCCTTGGACACCAAGTCCTCTGTCAAATGCACTGGTCCTAAATCGATACGCCGATACTCATTCAGATCCTGCTCGACTTGGTGGAGAATATTGTCTACCTGGCCCACCAGGCTATCTAGTTGAAAAAGAAGGAAAAGTTGTTGTATGTCATGATTTGCTATTGACTGATCATGTTGGAGTAACGAAACATATTGACGGAGATGGACCGTGTAGTTGAACAAAACGCCTATGTCATGTCTGTTTTCTGCAACGTAGCTCCGCGTCCGGTTTACTACGCTGAGAAGCCTCTCCTGATTGTGGAAAATCTCTGCTCTCTGTTTTCCAGCCTCCTCTAATCCTTTCGATACTGCCAGTAATTCCTCCTGAGTAGCGACCCCAAAAAGAAATCCGGCAGCATCGCCTACAAAGTTCATCAAACCACGCTTGATTCGCTGATCAGAGGTCATATGTAAAATACTAATGTTAAGGAATTTTGGTGATGTAACTGTCCACATTAAAACTCTGCGTTTCAAATTATTAATGAAAGCAGGGGGCAAAATATTCTTGACTTGATCATTTTCCAAAATGTTAGTGAAATCAGACTTCCATTTGTCCAGTGGCGGAAGTTCAGGAGCATTGACCACCACAACTACCTTCCATGTCTCCCTGACGGTATAGACATCAGCGGTCTTCCTCAGGAGAACTCCTCCTGGAATAATTTGCCTGTCAATATGTTCTGCAGCTGTGCATATTGAAGAAATTGAAGATATTACAAGTAGGAACTGAATTCGGCACATCTTGGACGTTTGTCCTCAGATGTTGGACCAGTGGCTTTCCTTTTCCGAAGATTGTAGTGTACCTCCACCTGCATAGGCTCCACAGGGTCTACTGGTGGCGCAGGCTGAGGTTGAGGTATATCCGTAGGTGGCTGAACATCATTCACCGGCGGTGGTAGTGGTTGCGCTTGCGCAGCATCTATGACATCATCCTGATTATCTGGAATCCGAGGCACTGGTTGGTCAGGACGAGCAAATTCCCTAGCTCGTTGTCTCCGGGGCACCCTTGGTCTCACATCTCGCCAATCCCCTACAGGATCAATTTTGCGCACATTAACTCTGTTATATGCAACAACATTACCTGCACCAGTTACGGGTCTACACCAGACAACAGGACCTCGAACTCGGGTGACCTCACGAGGAAGATCCCATTTGGAATCAAGGGGCAATCTTTCATGCGCAAGGGGCACTACTCGATCACCTACCTGAAGTTCTGGTGCATTAGCCTTTTTGCGTTGTCGCTCCATATATGCCTCTTTGGAGATGTCAGTATTTCTTGCAGCTTCCTTCAAGGCTTCACTTACATCTTCAAGCCGATTTCCAAGGACCTGTGGGTCGCTACAGTCGGGACCAGCTGAGATCCTAGGAAACCCGATTCTTCGCCCATAATGCAGGAAAGCTGGACTGTAACCAGTAGTGTCGGAGACCGTCTGCCGATAACCTAATAAAGCGGTGCCAAGATGTCTTTCCCATTGATTATTGCGATTATTTACAAGTTTTCTAATCATATTCTTCAGGGTGCGATGAAAGCGTTCAACCTTAGCATTTGTTTGCGGGTGATAATTAGTTGCTCTTCTCCTTTCAATTTGCCATGCATCACAAAAATTTTGAACTGCTCTGTTCATAAATTCAACCCCATTATCATGGATTAAAATTGAAGGGGGACCATGCCTTGGAATAAAATCTCTCTCTAAAACTTTGATAACAGATGCAGCACTCCTGTCTTTTACTGGATAAGCTTCTGCCCAGCCCGTAATGTGATCTATGGTTGTTACCATATATCGATTACCATCCTCACCCAATGTCATAGGTCCCACTGTGTCAATACCCACAATCTCATTTGGATAATTAGCAGTAGGCATACCTGTCGGTCCAGGCACCTCATGTCTATCTGTGTTGATCTCACAGGTAGCACACCGTCTAATGTAAAGCTTAATAGTTTGTCGTTGTCGTGGCCAGACATAGAGCTCTCGTGCGCGTTGCAGCGTTTTCTCTACACCCTGATGGCCCACCTCTCGATGACAACGTTCAATGATTCTGTCTCTAAATTGTTCTGGCAACACCAATCTTGGATATGGTTGTTGATGAGTCAAATTCTTGGTAGACCACAATAAATTCCCACTAATTTCATACTCTGAGTCATCCTCCCCTGCCCTATCCCACTCGGGCATTTGTTGCTGGGCTGTAGCAACTTCTATTTTGTTCAAACCATCCCTCAACCATGGTAGTACCTCCCCGGGACGTGCTTCTATATTAACCCAGTCTACCGTTTCCCCTATCTCTAAAGGATCAGCTAGCCGAGACAACATGTCAGCTCGGATGTTGTTCTTTCCCTTCCTATGTAAAATTGGAGCATTATACTCAGCAATGAGAGATGACCACCTCTGTATTTTAGTGTTCTTAACCTCTGAAAGAAACAAGGCTTTTAATGGCTTGTGGTCTGTGAAAATTTCGAATTTTGCACCATATAAATAAGGTCTTAATTTTTTTAGAGCATGGACAATTGCAAAGGCTTCCTTCTCAATTGTGCTCCATCTTTTCTCATTCCCTCTGAAAGTCCTACTTATATATTGAATTGGTCTTTCCACCCCCATCTCATCAATCTGAACCAAGATGGCACCTGCCGCTATATTTGAGGCATCACTATAGAGTTTGTATGGTTTCTGTGGATCAGGATGTGCCATAATTCTATCCGAAACTAGTTCTTGCTTCAATTTTAGAAAAGCTTCACATTGCTCTGGTCCAAATTCAAATTTAACATTTTTCTGCGTTAATCTGGTTAATGGTTCTGCAATGTGAGCACAATTTGGAATTAGTTGGCGATAGTAATTTACCATGCCAAGAAAACGTTGCACCCCTCGAACATCAGTTGGTTCCATCATATTGCTGATAGCATTTGTCTTTTCTGGATTTGCTTTAATTCCCTTGCCAGAAACAATATACCCCAATAGAGGCAATTCTTCCCTGTGGAAAGTACATTTTGACTCCTTTATCACCAGACCATAGTTCTTCAGGCGATTTAAAATATCAAGGACATGTTTTTCATGCTCGTCCTCAGTCTTTGAATATATTACCACATCATCAATGTAGACCATAGCATGTTTTCCCAATGCATCACCAAGTACTGATTGCATTGCCCTTTGAAAAATTGCTGGAGCATTCTTTAAACCAAAAGGTAGTCTAACCCATTCATATAACCCTTGGTGGGTTATAAAAGCTGTTTTTGGAATATCACTTTCAGCTACTGGAACTTGCCAGTAACCACTGCGTAGGTCCAATGTGGTAAAGAATTTTGAGCCTCCCAAAGAATCAAAAATATCCTGAATGTATGGCAAAGGATGGCTATCCTCTACTGTAATAGAATTTAGCCGACGATAATCATTACAAAAGCGAATTGTTTCATCTTTTTTAGGAACTAGAGTAATGGGAGAAGCCCAAGGCGAATTTGAAGGCCGAATGACACCTTTTTTCAGCATGTCCTCAATTTCTTTTTCTACTACTTTTCTTTTTGATAATGGCAGTCGGTATGGCCTTTCTCTTATGGGTCTGTGATTACCTGTATCAATTGTAACTTCAACACCTATTTTCTGACCATCTCCCAGTTGTTCACGGAAAACTTCTGGCATGAGTTTCTTATAATCATCCACTTCTAATGCAGAAATGATTTCAGATTTTGGAATAGAGGTAACCTCAAAAGTATGCCTTTTTCCTCCCAATCTCACTGTCCCACTTGGATAATCAATATTTGCTCCAAGTACAGATAAGGCATCATTCCCCAAAAGAATTTCATGTTTTAGATCTTTGTAGACAAACACCTCAATAATGTGACCATAAATAATGAGCAAAGTTTTGCCATCAACATCAAAAATGGATCCCCCAACCGTTTTAAACTTTTCAGTGCAACTCTTCATAAATGGATGTCTACCAGCCCTTTGGCAGATCTCCAGCCATTTTTGACGATTAATCAATGTTCTTGAGGCACCAGTATCCACCAATGCTTGAATTTTTGATTGATTGATTGGAATTGTTACCTTTATCCTGTCCACAGTATCCATACTTAGTTTTTTGAATGATCTTCATTTGAAGGACACTCAAAACCCTTATGACCCTTCTTCCCACATCGGAAACAATTGGGTGTTCCATCCTTATTCCATGCTGGTTTCCCAAACTTAGTAGCCCTAAGCTTTTGACCCTTTGGAGTACCTGCCTGATTTGCTTGTTCTCTGGTTTTGTTTATCTTATATTCCAAAGAGCTCAACTTTTTGAGAATCTTTTCCATTATATCCTCATCTGTTTTGATATTCTCTGGCTGCTTTTGCTCTACTGTCTCTAAGACTTTCATTACCCCAATTTCCATAGGTTCCTCTTGCCTAATCCCTGCCAATTGCTCTGCCCTATCTGCATTCTTAGCAGCCTCATATGCAGCATTAAGGTTTCCTGGCCTTGCCTGATGTACCCTTACTCTTACTTCTCTACTAGAGATTCCATCAATGAAAGTATGCACTAACCTTTCTATTACTAAAGGCACTGCCCTTTCTGCAGCAGTATAGGCTTTGGTTACTTTTTGCTGGAAGACAACTGTATAATCTCGTACATCTTGAGTGGGGCCTTGCTTTATTATATCTACCTTCTTCCTCAAATACTCCCCTTCATCCTGATCTAGGAAGTTATTTGAAATGTATTGTTTTAGAGCTAGCCAAGTAATTTGTCCTTGTGCCCTAACATGCTCTCTAATAGCTGTATCTAGGTCTCCCTTAACCAAATATCCCACCATTCTTAATGTCTGTGCATCATTGGCATTAGTCCACTCTTTAGCAGAACTAATGTCTTCTAACCACTCTCTAAGTGCGGATCTGGAGGTCCCATCCTGTGTCCCAATCCTTTTGGCATGTTGAGCCAATTGTTGCTCCATAACCCTCTGGGCATTCTGTGCTAACATCTGGGCCTCTGCCATTTTGAAATTTGGTAAACCTAACTAACACATTTGAAAAGAGCAAAACATTTGAAAAGAGCAACCCCTATCACAATGCAAAACAAATGAGGGAAAAGGTTGAACTTACAGTTGACAGTGGCAGCAGAAACTAGAGTCCTCCATCCTCATCATTGACCGTGGTAGCAGAAAACCAGAGTCCTCCATCCCCATCATTCACAGAATATAAGTCCAAATAGGGAGCACCATAATGGCACTGCAGCACCCTATTATTCTTTGCTCCTTCAATCTTCTATTGCCTCGTCCCTTTGTGGTCGCCAAATGTAACCTTCAGTTTCTATAGTTACATAGTGCTAGTTGATCTTAAGTTGACCGGTGTGATTCAGAAACAATTATTATATAAATGTTACACTGAATAAAATAAGACAACTTGCGTCAGTGAGTGCCAGAAGAAGAAGCCCAGATTTTATTAAAATCATCATCGAATTCACATACATGATATCACATGGTATGGTTGATTATATATAAGAGAAGCAATCAAAAAATACTAATCATTTTTAAAGTCTTCTACATTAGGAAATCCTAAGTGTAGCCTTGAAAGGTCAACTCGATTTAGCATCAAATACTTAATACTATGCGTTTCCAACAAGCAATTTATATTTAAAGAGAATAATATATTGATTGATTAAATAGAAGTTAACATGACATGTTCCCTTAGTTTTATTCTACTTTTGAACCAACTCTAGGAGCAAACTAAAACAAAAGACATCACATTATTTATGACCATTTGCTAATTTGGAAGAATTAAACACTATTGAAACTTCGCTTCATTTTATTACTATTGGGAATATATCATGTTCACTAATAAAATGATAAACCAAATTAATACTATCATTTTCAGCATAATATGCCATTTCCTAAAATGACAATGCCCTGGGTTCTATATTTCATTAATAACTGGTCCTCTCATGCTGAGCCCAGAGTCGCACGCGCTGTCCCAGTTACGTCACTGATAAGGTGTCAACTCAAAATAATAGATGTAAACATCAAACAGGAATGTCCATTAAATCAACATGTCCCTGAATGAACTCAAAATAGTGTATAGTTAAATAGAATTTAAACTAAACATTTGCCAGATAAGTGCAGAACAACATGTTATCTAAAATTCTTTCAGACTTACAAATATAACCTTGGAGTGCATGTCACCTTACCAGTTTCAAGCTATAAGCTAATATATGAATTTATAACTATTAGATTTAATATATATGCCAATATATATTTCCCAATCTAACAATATGTATATACAGCTGTTTATCAATAATTTGTACATGTATACACAGTTGTTTATCTAATAATTTATACATGTATATACAGTTGTTTATCTAATAATTTATACATGTATATACAGTTGGTTATCTAATAATATATACATGTATATACAGTTGTTTATCTAATAATTTATACATGTACATATGTATATACAGCTGTTTATCAATAATTTATACATGTATATACAGTTGTTTATCTAATAATTTATACATGTATATACAGTTGTTTATCTAATAATGTATACATGTATATACAGTTGTTTATCTAATAATGTATACATGTATATACAGCTGTTTATCTAATAATGTATACATGTATATACAGTTGTTTATCTAATAATTTATACATGTACATATGTATATACAGCTGTTAATCAATAATTTATACATGTATATACAGCTGTTTATCTAATAATTTATACATGTATATACAGTTGTTTATCTAATAATTTATACATGTAAATACAATTGTTTATCTAATAATTTATACATGTATATACAGTTGTTTATCTAATAATTTATACATGTATATACAAGTGTTTATCTAATAATATATACATGTATATACAGTTGTTTATCTAATAATATATACATGTATATATATACAGTCGTTTATCTAATAATGTATACATGTATATACAGTTGTTTATCTAATAATATATACATGTATATACAGTTGTTTATCTAATAATTTATACATGTATATACAGTTGTTTATCTAATAATTTATACATGTATATACAGTTGTTTATCTAATAATTTATACATGTATATACAGTTGTTTATCTAATAATTTATACATATATATACAGTTGTTTATCTAATAATTTATACATGTATATACAGTTGTTTATTTAATAATTTATACATGTATATATATACAGTTGTTTATCTAATAATTTATACATATATATACAGTTGATATACAGTTGTTTATCTAATTATATACATGTATATGGTCCATTCCTACGAAATGGGCCCAGTGCCTTTTTCCCTACCTTTGGTCCCTCTACGCCTCATATCTCAGTATAATATTCATTGATAATAAAACAAATGATACTGACAGATTCCTCTTGGCATCAGAATTCCTCTGATATATACATTATTATAGGGCTGATGGATATTTAATGTGTTAAAACCCTTTGAAATCGATATTTTCATAGAAAAATGTCAATGATTAAACATTTGGGACTTGGTGATTCAGAAATTTACATCAATTTGTGTTTTTTATATCTAATTAATTTGGCTCAGTCACCAGGTTCAAATCTTTATGCATTTAAGTAACCCAAATTACTTTTTAACAAATTAATAGCACAAACCAAATTAAAAAGTTTTATTTGTTGTTATTACATCGCACATGTTGCTCACTTTCATGCAATGAACTTGTGGTATGACACAAGAATAAAAATGATTTGGTATATAAGCAAACCAATCTCTAACTTTTGATACCTAATGTGTCTCAATAGGACTGTTAGTATGGATGTTATGCTTGTTTAAAAAAGTTCAATGGGAAAATGGCTAATTATGTGTGTTATTACATCGCCACATGTATTGATTGTGCTTTTCCATCCTATTATTAAAACACATTTATAACTAACATGAATACATTGGGCAATTGATTCTCTTGTTGTCAGTGCAACATGAATGGTCTGAACAGATATGCCTTGTGCATAGAGAGTGAAAAGACCTGTTTTTACGTCGCACACTGCACGTTATTACGTCGCACGTTTTTACGTCGCACGTGGCATTTGCTTAATAAAAGCAAAACTGTTTAAGATAGAAAGTTTTAACATACACCAGGCAAACCGCAATAATATCAGCTTTCTGCTGATATAAAATCATCCATATCCCTTGAATGGTCTGGACAGAAATGTCTTGTGCATAGAGTGGAAAAACACTGATTTTAGGTTGCATGTTTTTACGTCGCACGTTTTTAGGTCGCAACATTTGCTTGATTGAGCCAAGACTATTTAAGATAGAATATATTACATATACCAAACAAATCGCAAGAATATCAGCTTTCTGCTGATGTAAAATGATCCTGATCCCTTGAATGCTTTCAACATATATGCCTTGTGCATAGAGAGGGAAAAAACCTTTTTTTAGGTCGCACATTTTACGTCACACGTTTTTATGTTGCAATATTTACTTGATAGAGGTAAAACTATTTAAGACAGAAATTTATAACAGATACCAAACAAATTGCAATAATCTTAGCTGTCTGCTGATATATAATCATCCAGGTCCCTTTAATAGAAGCAATGCTACTGCCAAATGAAAATATATACATTTCTACTTTTTAAATGACCATTCAAATTTCATTGATTTAAATATTTAAAATGAACGTTTTCGGCCATAGATTCCTAGATAAATCACTCTGGAAATCATTTATTTCAGAATTATATAGAGAAGAATATGAGTTTTCAAGAAATATTATCCAGAAACCTCTTATATTTAATCTAAATTTCATTTTTTCTCATTTCTATCACAGAAATTGATGATTTTTCATCAATAGCCCTATGGCGTTTTTACGTCGCCCATATTTTCAACCTGGTTTAGAAAATAGAAATATAATCCCTGGCAGAAATAACACTTGAATCTTCAAGGTAAGGTGATAACAAAGGTATCTGAGTTGTTTTTTCTTAGTTTTCTTGGTTATGAAGAGAACAGTGGTAGATGAAAAAAGGTAATGTCTGAAAAAACCTATATCTGAAAAACAAAGCTGTTTTTAACTTTGAAATTCCTATATCAAAATAGGAGAGTCCTTGTACCATAAATTGTCAAACAAATGTTGAATTGCCCCTATTTTCTAAAAAAAATTGCTTAATCAAACCAAAACTAATTTCTCATTGCCAAAATGCCTTTATGCCTAGTCCATGTGATGTGCAACGTAAAAACATAGGAAATCCTAACCCAGTCATTGATTTTATGTATAAAAAAAAATATTTGATCAATTTAGTAGCAAATTTAGATTTTAAAAGTCCCATTACTCTACTTTAAGTTCCCTAACTATGGAAAAGATTTAAGGGATTTTTTTTTGTACAATAGTTTCAGGCTACTGGGCCCATTTCGTAGGAATGGACCATATATGTATACCGCGTGGACAAACAAGTCAATGCAAAAGTAATGTTAATATATATATATCAGTTGTTTATCTAATAATATTCATACATATGGGTAAGATAAAGCATTGAAATTGTACTCTACCACACTGATGTTCTATGATGACTGTTATTACTCCTGTTCACTTGTTGACTGTTATTACATATTATTCTCTTTCTAAGAGCTGTTGAATGTGGGGAGGAGTACAATCCAATCGCTTCATAATGGCGTCGAGGGTACCAACAATCTTAACGTCTGACTTGGAATCGGAATCCTTAGCACCATGACTGTCCACTAAGTCCTGGAGTTGTTGACGTTTAGTCTCAGAAGTAGCCATATCACGAACGATAGTCGTGTAAGCGTCCTCAACCAAGGCAGTGTACCTGGGATCAGATTTGTCTATACCAGCAAGGACGGACGCCATTGTTCCTAAGCATGAACGTCCGAACGGATATAAGTGCAATCTAGAGCAATTAGAGCAGCGTTTTAGCATCAGAAATAAGGTAAGCCAAACTTATAATAAGCCACATTGACCAAACCTTAGATCGGCAGACCCTGGACAAGGGAAATGGTATCAAACTCAAAGCTGAGGCTCAGAGCTTTTTTCCCAAGAAATCCGCGGCCATTCGTAGCATAGCCTGCGACCAGAGTGAGGAAAGCTTGGTGGTGGCTGCTAGGCAACCCCCGCACCCGGGAATAAGGAGTCACTACACACAATATATAGACACATTACGAAATAATATAGACTGTATACAGTTGTTTATCTAATAATATATACATGTGTAGTAAATCGGAGGTTATATATAGCCCTCCGCGTCAAGAGTGTGTATAAATCAAATGTCCTTGACCTTCCCCGTGTCTCCGTAACGCTTCACTGAGCACGGAATGGGCTTTCGGATTTGTGTTAACTACAAGAGAGATATGTTTTACCATTATCACCCATTTACAGGAATCTTATAGTCTATTCAACTACAGCAGAATGTGTATCGTGTATAACCATTTACTGTATTCCTGTACGACCTATTCTTATGTATTGTATTCACTGATATTGTTTGCCTGGTGCAACACCTCTTTTATGATGTGAGGACAAGTGTGACCTTGCTCCTGCCTGTAAGGTGTAAGGTATTCACTCTAAGGCTTTGAGTGGATCAGTTCGGTTCCATGCTGGGACTGAGCCGGGTCTGTTTGACTTGCAGTCTGGTCGTGGGTGGCAATAAACCTAACGAAAGAGACATTTCCGTGTTGGTGTTCTTCCTTGCCTTCGTCGAGAGCCGTGTCCGCTGTAGTCGAACCTGGGTTGGAATTAGCCTCTAGTAATAAAGCACTTTACTATAAAGGCGATTCACTACAATTGGTGCCGTGACCAGTTCTTGACCTCACGAAGCTGACTTTGCAAGTTTTCCGTTGACTGTCCCATATTCCTGGAGGAATAGTAACTGCTACTAGCAGTGAGCCTGGCAGGCTTGATTGTCCCATATTTCTCTCGGAGAAATAGAGTGCCGTAGCAGAGAAATCCGTAGCAAGAAAATATTCCGCAATAACAATGGCGGAGGCGGATTTGATGATGCCTAATGGGGTAGACCATACTCGAGAACCACTAAATGGTGTCGCGGGAGCTGGAGAGCTTTCCTCGATAGCCGTTGACGGTGAAAGAGATATGGGTTTACAACCTGGCGGACTGTTCGGACCACCACCTCCGATGGACATGTACGGAAGGGGGCCACCCCTAACCGGAATGTTCGAAAGAGGTACACCGTATCCAGACAGGGGAGGACGCTTGTCACGTTCTCATGACGCTAGGCCAATGTTTGGTGGTGCCTACCCTCCCCCAACTGATAGATTTGGAGGGAGAGCCTTTGCTAGGTGGAGGAATAACCCGGAGGAGATGTCTGAGGACGACCTCCGGCACTCCCTAGCAGGGGCAAGGAAGGACTGCGAACATGAACGGGCACGGAGAGAGGACCTGAGTAATCAGATCCAACAACTTTCCGCCTTGAATAATGACCTGAGGGAGCGTATGAGAGTTATGGAAGTCGATACGCTGGCGGACCGTCAAGCTTATGAATTACAAATCCGTGAGCTTCGGGAAAGCAGCGATCGAGCCAGACTCCATACAACAGACTTGGAGCATGATGTGTTAGGTATGCTACATGATCTAGCAGCCAAACAGACTCCACTTAAGAATCCTGTGACATCCACCTTCGCGGATTCGAGAGTGAAGTATGCTCCAATGATAGACGATCCGTCCCGGGTCAAGATAGCAGAAGAAACGGATAAAAAGGTGACTTTTTCTAAAGGAACGATGGGGGCAACATCGTCTCCTAAGGAGAGCCACAGAGTGATTATAGAATCGGTGTCCGATGATACGGATGACGAACGGCCCGGAAGTGTAGTTGGTGCTTGTGGTAGCGAGGGACCTCCTTCTACTGGGGCGGAAGCCAACAAGGGAAGCAAGTCGAAAGGCAAGCATGTTCCCCCTTCCACGCTGTTCACGTCCAAAGTCAAAGGACATGATTCTGACAGTTCTGTAGAGGATCGAGCAGGGGAAACCCTTTCGAAACGCTCTCACAGGAAAGATCGATCACTGGTTGCTGGCCTCACGTATGACGGAGCCAGTGACTCAGAATCGGACTTTGAGTATGATTACTCTGAGGGTGAAGATAGTCACCATGATAAGATGCCTCAGCTGAAACCATGGGATGGTAAAAGCTCCTGGCGGATGTATTTGGCGGAGACCAAAGTTGTTGCCGAGGCATACAATTGGACTCCGAAACAGTTCCTTCGCCAGTTGAAGTGCGGAACTAGGAAGCAGTTGACAGAGTTGGGACCTTTGCCAAAGAAGACCTCTCTCAAGGAGTATGTGGCTCACATGGAAGCCAACTTCGGAGAGAAGTCTAAAGCTAAGATCCAGGCAGAGTTCTACAACTGTCGCCAGACCCCAGGACAGGCCGTGAGGCTGTTCGGGAATGAGGTAGCCAGGAGGGGCCGGAGAGCATTCGGATCCCTGGACAAGACACTGAGTGCTGTCTCCCTTCGCATTTATTTGCAGGGATTGACTAATCAGGAAATGGCAGTGTGGGTGCGTTTAAAACAACCCCATGATCTCCTACGTGCAATACATTGGTCGGAAGTGTGGGAAAGCTGTTATATGGATGCAGCAACCATAGCTACAGTCAATACAGCTACCGTTGCACCAGTAGCAACGACCCCACTCCGGAAAATAAAAGGGCGCGGAGGTCACACTGACGGAGCAGTAGTCCAGGTCACAGAAACCACGGAGGAAGTAGCGGGTCATTCCGAGACTGATCCCTCCGAGGTGATAGTGCAAGCTTTCCGAACCTTCTTGGAAAGCCAGAGAAAGGGTGGCAATTGGGCGTCGTGGAGAGATGGTGGTTCTCCTCAGGGGAGAAAGATGCACCATAAACCCAGACACTCAAATTGCTACTATTGCGGGCAAGAGGGTCACTTCATTGCTGACTGCCCAAAAAGAGCTGAGAAGGGAGTTGGGAACCAAGGGACAAGTACTGGCGGAAAGTCCAAGGTTCCGGAAAACTCCAGCGGGTCCGCATAAGAAGCGAGGCGGGACCCGAGGAATCTAAAGCGCTTCGTAGTACCACAATTCAATTGGAAGCTGCGAATTGTGTGGATATTGGGAGTGAGGCTCTGGCTCCCGTAAGTACGGCAAGGGAAGGCATGATAAGTCCTTCTGGCTGGAACGCGGATACTGACGTCTGGTTGCCTGGGGAGCGCACTCGCCCGGTGGGTCTGTGTGACCTTGTTGAGGGTAGTTCGGGAGACACCGATGTGCGGTGGGGTAAACCCGGACTCCAAGCAGTGATAGGGCAGGTGGTGATAGCGGAGGAAGGTCCCAACACCATCGCTCGTATCAGTCGGATATCCAGCAATGAGCAGCGAACCCTGAGAAATCACGATCCTGTGATCGGTGAGAGATGGTACGTGTCGGTATCTGTGAATGGGGATGTCGGTGAATTTCTGTGGGACCCAGGTGCAACCACAAGCCTGATTACTAAGAAATTCTATGATTCCCTCCAACGCCCACCGTCGATGGCTCCGTCCCGTCTGACGTGCGCGATGGGTAATGATTCTCGGATTACTGTACACGGATGTGCTGTGATTCCTGTGGCGATGGGTAGGCGGACGTATATGATCACTTGTCTGGTAGTATCGGGTTTGTCTGGACCCGAGGCCGGAATACTTGCTCGTGACTTCGATCACGTGCATCGATGTGATGTATACTGCTCAGGGAAACTAGCTTTGAATAACGGAGAGGACGCAGTACAAATGCACTACTGGCGTGGACCCCGTTCAAAGCAGCCGAGTCCCTCTGTGAAGTCGATTAAGGTGGAGGAGACAGAGGATGGATACCAGGTAACACTGAGGGAAGCGGTGATTATCCAACCTCATACGGTCACACTGGCCAAGATTGACATTCGCAGGGGCTCTGACGCATCAATAGGTTTGATGTTCGAGCCCGACCAGAGATTGCTGACTGAATTTGCCCTGGGAAGCCTTGATACGTATGTATCGGCTGTCAGTCCGACTGCTGTGGTAGCCTTCAGCAATCCGTCCGACCAAACCCTTCGTCTTGATAGAGATGTGGTGGTTGGAAAAGTAAGTGAGGTGACGCTGCAATCGTCCCCTCTTACTTGTCCGGAGGGGGTGGATCAAGAGATCAAGAAAGCAATCGTCAACTCAATACAGGTGGTAGAAATACCGTCTGTAGTAGATGATGAGCTGATTATGCCGGACACTCCCGTACCACCTAGTACGGAATGTCCGCTGAAGAAACTTGTTCGAGATACGGACTTGACGGATCCTAGTGAGAAGTCAAGGCTGTTTGGTCTCCTCGACGAGTTTAGGGGGTGCTTTTCTCTACCTGGAGACGGGTGGAAAGAAAAGCCCGGATGTACCCATGTGGTCCGTCACGTCATTGACACAGCGAATGCCCGCCCTATCAAACTTCCATATAGGCGGATTCCAGTGGCAAAGCGTGACGCAGCGGAAGCAGAGATCTGGAAGATGTACGAACAGGGACGCATTGAGCACTCTACTAGTCCGTGGGGAGCACCCATCGTGATGGTAGGAAAGAAAGATGGTACTCAGCGTTTCTGTGTCGATTATCGCCAGTTGAATTCCGTAACGGTGAAGGATAGCTTCCCACTCCCCAGAATTGATGAATGTGTTGAGGCGCTAGGCGGAAACAAGTGGTTCTGCGCCCTCGACTTGGAAAGCGGATACTGGCAGATAGCCATGGATGAGGAAAGCAAAGCCAAAACAGCTTTTCTGTCCAGTGTGGGATTGTTTCAGTTTAAAGTAATGGCCTTTGGACTGTGCAATGCTCCGGCTACCTTCCAGCGAATGATGGATCGGATGCTAGACGACCTTAAATGGAAGTCTTGCCTAGTCTATCTGGATGATGTGGTGGTGTTCGGGAGAACGTTTGAACAATGTCTCCAGAACCTCCGACTCGTCCTGGAGAGAATCCGGGACTATGGATTGAAATTGAAACCCAAGAAATGTGAACTCTTCCGCCAAGAGGTGGAATACTTGGGCAGATTGGTCTCAGACAAGGGCATCCGCGCCGACCCTAGGAAGGTGCAGAAGGTCCAAGATTGGCCGAGACCAGTGAACGCAAAGGAGATCCGGCAGTTTATAGGATTCGCGTCCTATTATCGAGAATTTCAGCCGAAATTTGCCTCGACTGTCGCTCCCTTGCAAGCAATAGTAACCGCAGCTGGAAAGTATAAGCGGTATGCTAGATCCATAGAATGGACTCCGGAATGTGAAGTTGCCTTCCGCGGAGTCAAGGAATTGCTAACTACAGCTCCAGTGTTGGGATATCCCCAGAAAGAAGGGAAGTTTATCCTTGATACGGATGCTAGTGGGTTTGGCATGGCGGGCGTCCTGTCCCAGATACAAGACGGAAAGGAGGTAGTACTTGGGTATGCAAGCAACAGCTTGGATAAATCCCAACGAAATTACTGTGCTACGAAGCGAGAGCTTCTAGCAGTACTCACCTATCTGAAGAAGTTCCGGCATTACCTGCTAGGGAACCGGAATTTCTGTGTGCGGACGGACCACGCATCCTTGCGGTGGTTGCTCAACTTCAAAGATCCAATGGACATGCTTGCACGTTGGCTAGCTCAACTGCAAGAGTATGGCCTGGATCAGGGCATGATTCTCCATAGGGCGGGGAAGAAACATCTAAACGCTGACGCGCTTTCTCGACTTCCAACGCGGAAGTGCGGACGCTTAGATTGTGAAGATTGTGGGGCTCATGAAGCAGTTGTCGCTGAGGCAACTGTGACAATGGCCTCACCGAACGAGATAATCCAGAAGGCTCAGCAGGATGATCCGCTGATCCGGCGAGTTATCGATGTGTTGGAAGGTAGGAAACCGCCCCCGGACAAGCAGTCACTGTCAGGGGAGTCGGATGAATACTGTACCTACATCCATAACTTGGGGAGTTTGAGGATGAGAGAAGGTGTGTTGTGCTTGACTTGGGTTCGGCGACGCACTGGAAGGACGTACGTCAGTAAGGTTATTCCTACTGCTCTCCGTTCAGAAATATTCCGTGGAGTGCATGGACCTAAGACCATGGGTCATTTTGGGTTCTTCAAGACCTCTTGGGCTGTGAAGTTGAAATATTTCTGGCCTGGCATGAGGGGAGACCTGAAGCGCTGGATTAGGGCCTGCCCGGAATGTAGTATGCGGAAGACGAGAGGTGGTGGCGGAATCACCCCTCTGAAGAAGGAATTGCATGGAGAACGATGGAGCCGAGTGGCTTTGGATATTATCGGTCCCTTTCACCCTACCCCTCGGGGAAACAACTATGTGATGGTTGTGGTGGACCACTTTTCGAAGTGGGCGGAGGCCTATCCAATGCCAGATCACACAGCAGAGCGATGTGCGGAAGTGCTCTTCCGGGAATGGATTTTGCGCTTCGGGTGCCCTGTGTCGTTACAAACGGACGGAGCCCCGGAATTCAGATCTACCCTGTTGAGGAGTCTGTTTGAGATGCTGGGAATCGAGAAATTGATCACCATGCCATATAGACCGCAGTCTAATGGGCAGGCGGAAAGATTTAATCGGATCCTAGTGGAGCAGCTATCTTGTCTGACGGATTACAGTTCCACGGACTGGGACATGCTGGCTCCGTGTATTGCTCATGCCTATCGGGCTAGCGTACACGCGAACACGCTGTGCACGCCGAATTCTATCGTATTCGGGACGGACTTGGTCACTCCGATGGACTTGATCTACGGAGTAGAGCCGGGTACCCTGGATTTCCCATGTCGTGTGGCGTTCGTTGAGAACCTAAGACATTGGATGAGGCTAGGGCATCAGTTTGTTCGGGATAATCTCGGAGTATCGGCAGTGCACCAGAAACGAGATTATGACCGGAAAGCAAACCCTAGACGCTTTGAAGTGGGTGCTGTTGTATACCGCTACAACCACCCTCAGGCTAGTAAGAAGATCGGTCCCAAGTGGGATGGGCCCTTCAAGGTGAAAAGATTCATAGGAGGCACAACCTATGAACTTGAGACAGTAAAGGGTATCGTGAGATGTCATGTAGATTATCTCAAACCTGCCTTTGACGAGAATGGACCTATTCAGGTGGTAAATCTAGATAGAACACCAGAATTCCGTGCTCTGAAAGAGGCTGGACGCGATGTCCTGAGGCTGGAAAGTGGCAAAGTCCTTCCGGGGAAGGAGTGTCCTGAATTGAAAAAGAAAGATAAAGTCTCTGTATGTGTGAAACAAAGGGGAAGACGGAAGAAGCCGGAGGGGGTGAAAGATAACACTCCTCCAGTGCTAGCCGCCCCCAGAGTTAGCACAGAAGAGACAAAGAAGAAGAAAGTTGGGAGACCTCGTAAAACGATGGGTAAAACCAGAGTAATACCAGTGCTTCCCAATAGAAAGAGAGGCCGACCTCGGAAGATTCCAGTTGACACTGTGGCTCCGCCAAAACCTGACTCTCCCAAAGTGAAGAGAGGTAGGCCGAGGGGAGCTAACGGGAAGACTGGAGACGGAAGAGGGAAGAAGGGAGATCAGGACGTATCCCCTGGGAAAACTGTAACGAGAAAACGAGTGCGCCGTCCTCCAGATCGGTTACAGTTGGGAGTTTAGACCATGTTGTGTGTGCCAACAAGGGGAATTATGATCTGATTCCCCGAGTAAACACAACGAGAAGTCGACTGGAAGTGTAAGACGGAAAAATACACTGAAGTCCCCGAACGACACATGCGAACTGGATGTTCCATGTGGCTGGGAGTAACCTTGATTCCAGGAATTAGTAGTTGCTAGAGCAACTGGAGCTGTACAGCCTGGCTTGGGTTAGGGCTGCGAAGCATAGAGAATCTAACTTCGTGGTACTGTTTGCCCTGGATCTTGTCTGAAATGACTTGAAATTGCTATTTGACAGCGTTGCTACCTATGAAAATGAATGGAATTCAATTCCACTCTTGTCTCAGTGGAAAGAATAGCGGGTTGCGGTGGTAAAGACTCCGGTCTGAACCCCGTACGCCTATGCTAGACATGCAAAACCGGGTAACGTTATCCGGCAGGTAGTGGCGGGACACGGTGGCGCTGCGAGCGTACGGCGAGAGGGCGAACTAGCGTTGAAACAGGTGGTGCTAACGGAAGTGGCATCCGGTTGACACTGGTTCTCTCCGCCTCGTGGCTCACTTTGCTTCCGACCGCCAACCTGTAAGTACGCTTCTCTATCATGCACCTTATTCCACTGTTCCTTGCTTGAATGTTCTATGAGGTAGTATTTGATAGTTGAACTACTTGAGAAAGAATGCTTTTAAGACACTGTAGATGGTTGACGCGGAGTCGTACGTCTAGTATAAGACGAAAGTTTCGGTGTTTCTGTGTGTGGAGATAGATCACCGGCGCTACGACCCACGCCGCCATGTTGAAAGCTGTAAGCGGTGTGACCACGCTAGTATTTCTATCGAGTATTACGCTGATTTGGTCCACCCTAGGGTTCCGGGAATACTGTTTTTAGTTACAAAACATTCTTGGGGATAGTACTACTCAGTTCACTGTCTCCCGGAGTGGTTTTTAACGAAATATTGTGTATATAATGTTCTGGTTGCAATCGTCCCTGTGACTAAGCATGTAATGTTATGTTATAGGAACGAGAACTCAACGTGACCGCTGCCGTCTGAAGTGTATCCTGTGAATCCTGAGCTTTGAGAAAACTGACTGAAAATGAGTGAATCGGATACTCATGAGAAAGCTGCTAGTGTAGACTTGGGCGAGTCTGGTGGTTCCGACCACGAGCTCGACGTGGAGGCGGAATCCCAGTTGCTGGAAGAGACCGGTGACGGTCCCGGCCATGTAGCTGAGATGAAACCTCTGACGGAGAAAGATGTCCGTGATACCGGGAAAGGCTCCGTGGAGACACGGCAGTCCTCTCGCGGGAGACGGAAACAGGAGTCTCCAGCTAAGTCTACTAGCAAGACCCGGAAAGCGTCCAAGTCCCCAGCTACGGGTCGACAAGGCGCTGAACGTGGACGGGACACACTTCGGAAACTCGCTGAAGTCCGAGTAGTGGTCCAGCCCATGGAAGTGGAAGAGACTACCTCTACCACTAAGAAGTCTGATTCGAAGGAGAGTGATACCCAGAGCAAGGAGAGTGTTACCCCTTCGAGCCAGAAAGGAAAGAGGAAAGTGGTGAAATCCCATAGACGTCGTTCCGTGTGGAGGGACAGCCAGTTCCGGAGTCTTCCGCGTGGTACTGACATCCGTTCCACGTTTGACACCGGAGTAGGGGTGGTGAACGTGAACCCTGATATGGATATCCCCGGCGCCGTGGCTACCATGGCCGAGGAGAGTGAAGATGAGTCAGATGTGGAGGGGTTGGAACACGGTATGATGGACCGTTACGAAAGCCAACTCTTCCCAAGTCTGCTCAGGATGGGTTCCGTGGACACAGGCAGTTATGAGAAGATTGTGGGCGCTGTGGACTTGTGGGAGCCCGGCTTCCGTTGTCCCTTTGCCGTCTGCCGGTATCTTCCCTTCAACGGAAAAGGAGTCCGTGTCTATGCCACAAGGCAGAGGCTATTCCGCCACCTGTGTGAGGAGCACACTCCCAGGTTGGAGGTCTGGACCTGCCCTTCTGCCCGTTGCCAGCAGAGGCTAGACCGGAGATGTGAGCTTGTGCGCCACTTGCAGTACGGAGAGGAAGTGTGCCACAACAAGGGATTGTCAGAGGCCGTCCGGAAAGCCATGGCGGTGACGCCCACTCGTGAGCTGTCCCCCAGGTTTAACTTGATGAGTTATCTGACTGCAGAAGACCTACAGCAGGTGAGGCGAGCTACCTCGGTTGGAAAGTCCTCCACCAGCTCGAGGCAGTTTGCTAAGCCTAGAGACCGGAAAACGCCTTCTGCAGCGGAAGGATGTGCTCCCGACCCGGAGCCATCCCCCAGCAAAGGCAAGACAAAGAAGCAGAAGAAGAGAAGGAGAGAACGTTCCAGTTCCTCTCGCTCTGAGTCCATGTGCAGTGACCGGAGCTCTTCTCCTGCCCCTAAGACTGCGAAAGTACTGAATCCGGTAGCACAGCAGGCCTGTGCTAAGTTGGAAGCGGAGCTCCCGGAGCAAGCTTCCACGGAAAAGCTACTGGAGAGAAGTGAGACCGAAGTCCGTGATGTGTTGGATTTGGCCAACGATGCATTAACGGAGGTTGGAGAGAAAGTGACAGCAGCGTTCCAGACCTTGGCGGAACCACTGTCACAGCTGAGAACAGTACGAGAACAGATCCGCGAGCTAACGACTCTTCGTGAGGAGAATCGTGCGCAAGCCGGTCTGATCCGAGACCAGAGATCGTGGCTCAAGGAGAGAGATGCGAAAATCCAGTCCCAACTGGAAGAGATTAGCGCTCTCCGGGCGGAGTTGGAGGCTTTCCGTAATCCTTCATCCTCTAGCGGGTCACAGCAGACAGAGAACATCTTGTCAGGGATCCGCCCTCTGGGTGGCACTACCCCGACACGGATGTGGAGTGCTGGCATGGGAATGGAGGCAATACCTCCCATGCAGCCACAGCAAGCCTTGGTGGGAACCGGTTTCGGAGGTCAAGTAGACTTCAACGAAATGCGGAACCTAATGATGATGGGAAGGTTGTTCCGGGAGACCATGGCACAACCTCTCCCCTTACTAAGGCAAGAACTTCCAGGGGAGACTCCGTTAACCCCCGGAAGGAATTGGACAGTGAACACCCCTGCAGCCGCAGGTAGTGCCCCAACTGGTTCTGAGGAGGTAAAGAAACCAGATGGTGGGACGTAAAAGTGTTTTTGCTAAAGTAGCCACGCTGGTTACTTACTGTTCAAGATTACCTTGAGATGCGGAACGACCATGGACTTGCCCCTGACCCCGGAACCTGTACGTGTGGATGGATGGACCCTTTGATAACCCGGAATTGCCCCTCGGAAACCTGAAAGCTCGGAAATGTAAGAAACCGCTGATAAACCTTGGACTCTGACTACCTCTTGACGTTTCAAACGGATTGACAGCTGCTGACTCGGAACAACCTCGGAAGCCGGAAAATTTTTTCCGCCGATTCGTAAGAAGTTTAGTACATTTTACTTACAGCCTGGTGCTTTTCATAAATGAAATGTTTTGTTGTAGCAGGTCTACCAAAGCTCCTTATGTAAAGGCTGTTTAAAACTTTTGAGTATGTTGATTCAGAAGGAATCACTTACAAGATAAAATGTAATTCTAGAGATGTCGCGATTTATTGTTCGTGCGGAGGTCACAAGTATGCTCCTGCCTGTACTGATTCGCAATGTTAATTCTCTATGTCATTTCTTACTTTACTTTGATGTTCCGTGTTGATGTTGATGTATAATTTATTACTCCCGTATAGATTGTTTACAAAGTTGGTAAAAATCTTAAATTATGGAGGGGGTATTGTAGTAAATCGGAGGTTATATATAGCCCTCCGCGTCAAGAGTGTGTATAAATCAAATGTCCTTGACCTTCCCCGTGTCTCCGTAACGCTTCACTGAGCACGGAATGGGCTTTCGGATTTGTGTTAACTACAAGAGAGATATGTTTTACCATTATCACCCATTTACAGGAATCTTATAGTCTATTCAACTACAGCAGAATGTGTATCGTGTATAACCATTTACTGTATTCCTGTACGACCTATTCTTATGTATTGTATTCACTGATATTGTTTGCCTGGTGCAACACCTCTTTTATGATGTGAGGACAAGTGTGACCTTGCTCCTGCCTGTAAGGTGTAAGGTATTCACTCTAAGGCTTTGAGTGGATCAGTTCGGTTCCATGCTGGGACTGAGCCGGGTCTGTTTGACTTGCAGTCTGGTCGTGGGTGGCAATAAACCTAACGAAAGAGACATTTCCGTGTTGGTGTTCTTCCTTGCCTTCGTCGAGAGCCGTGTCCGCTGTAGTCGAACCTGGGTTGGAATTAGCCTCTAGTAATGAAGCACTTTACTATAAAGGCGATTCACTACACATGTATATACAGTTGTTTATCTAATAATATATACATGTATATATATACAGTTGTTTATCTAATAATTTATACATGTATATACAGATGTTTATCTAATAATTTATACATATATATACAGTTGTTTATCTAATAATATATACATGTACATATGTATATACAGCTGTTTATCAATAATATATACATGTATATACAGTTGTTTATCTAATAATTTATACATGTATATACAGTTGTTTATCTAATAATATATACATGTATATACAGTTGTTTATCTAATAATGTATACATGTACATATGTATATACAGCTGTTTATCAATAATATATACATGTATATACAGTTGTTTATCTAATAATGTATACATGTATATACAGTTGGTTATCTAATAATGTATACATGTATATACAGTTGTTTATCTAATAATTTATACATGTATATCAGTTGGTTATCTAATAATATATACATGTATATACAGTTGTTTATCTAATAATGTATACATGTATATACAGTTGTTTATCTAATAATTTATACATGTATATACAGTTGTTTATCTAATAATTTATACATGTTTATACAGTTGTTCATCTAATAATTTATACATGTATATACAGTTGTTTATCTAATAATGTATACATGTATAGACAGTTGTTTATCTAATAATGTATACATGTATATACAGTTGTTTATCTAATAATGTATACATGTATATACAGTTGTTTATCTAATAATGTATACATGTATATACAGTTGTTTATCTAATAATGTATACATGTATAGACAGTTGTTTATCTAATAATTTATTTATGTACATATGTATATACAGTTGTTTATCAATGATATATACATGTATATACAGTTGTTTATCAATGATATATACATGTATATACAGTTGTTTATCTAATAATTTACACATGTATACACAGTTGTTTATCTAATAATTTATACATGTATATACAGTTGTTTATCAATGATATATACATGTATATACAGTTGTTTATCTAATAATTTATACATGTATATACAGTTGTTTATCTAATAATTTATACATGTATATACAGTTGTTTATCTAATAATTTATACATGTATACACAGTTGTTTATCTTATAATTTATACATATATATACAGTTGTTTATCTAATAATTTATACATATATATACAGTTGTTTATCAATGATATATACATGTATATACAGTTGTTTATCTAATAATGTATACATGTATATACAGTTGTTTATCTAATAATTTATACATATATATACAGTTGTTTATCTAATAATTTATACATATATATACAGTTGTTTATCTAATAATATATACATGTATATATATACAGTTGTTTATCTAATAATTTATACATGTATATACAGATGTTTATCTAATAATTTATACATATATATACAGTTGTTTATCTAATAATATATACATGTACATATGTATATACAGCTGTTTATCAATAATATATACATGTATATACAGTTGTTTATCTAATAATGTATACATGTATATACAGTTGTTTATCTAATAATATATACATGTATAGACATTTGTTTATCTAATAATGTATACATGTATATACAGCTGTTTATCAATGATATATACATATATATACAGTTGTTTATCAATGATATATACATGTATATACAGTTGTTTATCTAATAATGTATACATGTACATATGTATATACAGCTGTTTATCAATAATATATACATGTATATACAGTTGTTTATCTAATAATGAATACATGTATATACAGTTGTTTATCAATGATATATACATGTATATACAGTTGTTTATCAATGATATATACATGTATATACAGTTGTTTATCTAATAATTTATACATGTATACACAGTTGTTTATCTAATAATGTATACATGTATATACAGTTGTTTATCAATGATATATACATGTATATACAGTTGTTTATCAATGATATATACATGTATATACAGTTGTTTATCTAATAATTTATACATGTATACACAGTTGTTTATCTAATAATTTATACATGTATATACAGTTGTTTATCTAATAATTTATACATGTATACACAGTTGTTTATCTAATAATTTATACATGTATATACAGTTGTTTATCTAATAATTTATACATATATATACAGTTGTTTATCAATGATATATACAGTTGATATACAGTTGTTTATCTAATAATGTATACATGTATATACAGTTGTTTATCTAATAATTTATACATGTATATACAGTTGTTTATCTAATAATATATACATGTATATACAGTTGTTTATCTAATAATTTATTTATGGACATATGTATATACAGTTGTTTATCAATAATATGTACATGTATATGAGTAATTCTCCCAATCGGGCAGCATTTGATTTTGGAAGGCCATTTTTTTAGAAAAAATAAAAATCGTTGAATCTCTACAATCTTTGGTGTACATATAGCGGAGAATATCAGCATAATGCAGGTGAAGTTTGGGAAGGGTGGGGCCAATATTTCGATTTCTACACCTATGATTCAGATAACTATATTTTCCCTATTATTTTGCCTTATTTCGGCCTCATTATGCCCAATTTATCAAATGATTTAGTGTAAAAATGGGATATATTACTCACTAGTTTGTCTAGCAATAGCAAATGACAAAATAACAGTTAGGAAATCGATTATGGTCCCCAACATAGGATCTGGTTTTAACCAAAGCTTAAATACCTTTTTTTTCAAAATGTGCCTTTTATTTCTATACAATAACTGTGCTAATATATAAGGATATCTATATTTCTATTAATTATGACGTAACGGCGACTCTATAGTCGTAACGGGGACATGCCAATATATGTTCACTGCAATTCAACAGCATCTGTATTTATTCATATGTATATTTTCGACCATTTTCCAGCAGGCATGAACACTTATTAGGAAAGACGAAATTTCATGAAAATGTTTTTTAAAAAAATTATTGTAGATATATCACATGTCGTAACGCGACATGAAATATTCCCATAACAGTTCAAGGAATCTTTTGTGAGGTATTATGAAGTTTCAGGGATGTTGTGGGCTAATAACTTTTGGTTTTATCTGAATATACATACGTATACATCTTCCCCACACAACAAACTAAATGCAGTTTGATATATTTAGTTACTCTTAGGGTATTTTATTGTTTTGAAGTCAATATATGTCGTAACGGCGACACAAATATTCCAAATCAATATTTTCCATGTTTAGATCAGTCTATATTAGTGATTACATAAATATTTTGTTTTTTCATAACAACGAACATGTGTGCATGTGTAGAAACCATTTTTTCTAGCAGAAGAAATATATTTTTCAAATGCATCAGTGTATTACATTCAAATTCCATAACTATTACCTATTTGCTAGCCTGAAATAGCCCTTCTATCACAATAGTGGCGAGGATTTTGGTATAGGAACCTTGAAAGGGGGGTTCCCACAGCCTTATTTTTGCCAAGGAATTCAAATAAAGTGGTTATGAAGACGTGCGATCAACCTAAATACAAGTTGTAGATACACTAGGCTGGAAAACCAAATGACGCCCTATTGGGATAATTACTCATATACAGTTGTTTATCTAATAATTTATACATACAGTTGTTTATCTAATAATTTATACATGTACATATGTATATACAGTTGTTTATCAATGATATATACATGTATATACAGTTGTTTATCAATGATATATACATGTATATACAGTTGTTTATCCAATAATTTATACATGTATATACAGTTGTTTATCTAATAATTTATACATGTATATACAGTTGTTTATCTAATAATATATACATGTATATACAGTTGTTTATCCAATAATTAATACATGTATATACAGTTGTTTATCTAATAATGTATACATGTATATGAGCATTTCTCACGAAATGGGTGCAATTGGGGTTTTGGTGGATCATTTTTTAAATTTTGAATAATCATATCGAATGATACCATATACTGTAGAAGGTAGTTTGGTGCATCTCTGCCAGAAATCGCTACATTGTTTGAGCTTTTCCTTTCATACAGCAGTATATCAAAGTTTGTGTTCATGTTTCGGTGTTATTTACACGGCCATGAGCAGTATGTTGTCTCTGCATAAGTTATTTTGTTGGTAAATTAGTCCTGATCATTGGAATATGTTACACAGAGGTATTCTACCAGAAAACATAAAAAAGAAATTGCGGCAAAACAAATTTTTAGGAAGAAATGGCATTAAAATTGGTCCCATAGGTTTGAAAATCTCATTTATTTTGAGCAGGGGTTCTTTCAAATAGCTTATTACCCAGCAAAATGCATGCAATTGTCTGAAATGGACATTTACATAGAGTAAAGGAATACCAGAATGCACTGATATAGTTCTTTTTTGCCTGTACCTACAAATCATTTGGTGGGTGGACTTGAAAAATGGACAATGTAAATAACCAATGTGTCAATGTAAATAACATGAGAAGATGTAAATAACTTATAACATATAATGGCTAGAAATCTAAGAACCTATGGACTTTATAAACCCTGATTGTTTGAAGCAAACAACAATAATCTAAATCAATATTGATTTAGCATCATGCCAATCATGTTGAGTCTTAATAATTGAGAATATATTAGAAAATTACAACATGTATTGTACCCTCTTTGATAAAATCTACATTCAACAGGAGAAAAGGATTCCGTAAGTTGGTTTTGTTCCTTTATGTAATAAAGATACAAACTTCCTTGAAGTAAGTTGACAAATTGACAAATTTTCTGAATTTGTCTAAGCTTTACTGAGAGGTTTTAAAATGGAAGATGTAAATAACAGTGGGAGATGTAAATAACAACATGTAGCTTGTAGCTTCTACTAGCCATCAAGCTGGAAATCAAAGAGTTCATAGACATCATAAGGTGGTTTTGGTGGCCTTCCTTCATATAAGTTGCCCTTGATGGCAAACCATTGTTGTACATGAGGACTATAAACTGTTCATTTTTGGTACATAAATCACTGTCAATGCCACCTCACTTGTCTTAGCCTCTTCCCTGACTATCTCAGTAACCTTGGTCATCATGGTCTCTTTCACTTCTGACTTAAGTTGTCAATATCCTGTGCCCTTTGTCTCTTGCTCATTTCAGTTGCATACCCTTCCCCTTCTCCCTCTGTTACCTTGTTGCAATCTCTTCCTATCAGCCTATGTCATCTTGGTCATTATAGTCTCTTCCCTGTCTGCCTCTGTCCCCTCAGTCACCATGGTCTGTTCCCCTTCAGTCATTGGAGGTTTCTCCTTTATGTTTCTGGAGTTTCTGTCACCTCAGTTATCACTGTCTCTTCCTTGCCTATCTCTTTCACTTCAGTTGTCACTGTCTCATCCCCAGCTTTCTTTTTTTACCTCAGTTGTTGCTGTTGCATCCCAATTCATCACCTCAGTCACCACATCCTTTTCTACTTCAGTCTTGGTGACATCAATTATTGCAGTCTTTTCCCTATCTGTTTTTACCTCATTGGTCATTATGGTCTCTTTCCCATTTTGCTCTATCACATTGGGTGTCACACCCTCTTCTCTTACCATGTGTCAGTCTTTTCAGGACAAGTGAAGGTCTCTCCTCCATTATCAGGATTTTTTTTCAGGGACAATAAGGGTGTCATCTCGTCCTTGTTAACTTCTTTCTAATAATCATTCTTTTCTAGTCTTTCATTTAAATCAGTTCTAATCCATCTATTGCAGTTTGGGTGGGAACTGCAGTTTGGTTGGAAATTGCCGTCTGATTTGCAGCAGATCTCCGAAAATAGAAATCACTGTTGAAGAGTCTGATTTCTTGGCACCATCCCATGCCTTTAACAAGGGCTAAGAATTTGTAGTGCCTCCCTTCTTGTCATCAAATATAAAATCAGGTGAGCACCTATTGCTCTGAGCCCGCTCGAATAATTCTTCCGCGTCAATCATCAGTTCATTCTTTTTTACTGCCATATCTAGTGCCACATGGACCTTTTCTATGGCCTGCCCCAAGAAAGTCCCTTACACCCAATTGTTATGAACTGTTGGCCACAACTTTCACCATATGCTGGTATATATTGGGAGGCTTGGGAGGTGGATACCAATGCACTTATGACATGATGAATCTTTGAAATGGCTAGGATGCTTTGCTTGAGGAATGCCAGAGTAGCACAGAATAGCTCCATCCAGTGGTTGATACCTTCACAAGTTGTCAGTGCAATTGCAGTTTTTCAATTCTCATTTTTAATGGGCCACAATAAGGTGCAAACTATCTACTAGGCCTTCTCTTCTGCTGCTTGGACAAAAGTTACATTAATGAAACATTAAAATATAAAATTGGTTTACATCTTAATAACTTTGTATATTTCCTACCACAAAACACCTTAGACATGATTTCTAAATCATTTATCACACAAAGGAGGGCTTCCAAAACAAGCCTGCACATGCCAATGTTATTTACATGTCCACGTTATTTACATCATCCAAATTTGATTTCTATTCATTTTACCTCTAAAGTCCTCTCCCATCCCATTTAAACCCATTCTATAAAGTTCATCCATCAGCTTATTCAATAGGGGACTAAACATCCATTATATCTAGTAAAATGATTTTCAATATCAGATGTCTGAAAGTGAACAACTGGGGTATTAAAAAAAGGGCTCTGTCATCACACTAACTCATTGATAAAACTGTTTTGAGTACTCACAAGGACTTAACTCCATGCCACATTTAATGGGTCCTTGGTTATATGATACTTTTCCATGTTTGCTGCTAGATGGGAGCATGCATTTAATTGTGGCATCACTTGGGAGATGTAAATTAATATAACGCATAGGTTATTTACACTGTCACTACATTTTCAGTCATATCTTCTGTAAGAATTGGAGTAAAATAAAAATGTCTAGTTGTGTGTATAGCTGACAATGAATGTCAATTAACCTAAATAGGATGTTAATGTCATCACCATTGTTTTTAAATGCCAAAGAATTTCATCTGGCAATGTAAATAACAACCCATTTTAGCCAAGGGTGTTTTTTGGAGAGAAAACCTTCCTGTAGAAATATTTTTGGATACTTACCCAATTTTTTGTAATCTTTCTAAACATTATTGTTTGCTTCACAGACACAGGTGAAAATTCTTTGAAAAGATTAATAATTCATTTTGTAACTGAAGAAAATGTAATTGGAAGTGTAAATAACACTTGATTTTAGCCAAAAGATGTTCATGTCTAATTTTTTTCCATATCAGTATTTCCCCATTTTGCTAAGTTCTTTTTTTGATTCCAGTTCTGTCCTTCATATTAGAAGTAAAAAGAAATGAGGAGGACATTTTTTATATTTATGAGCTCACAATCTGTATAAAATATGGAACAATTAAGGGGAAAAAATGAAGAAAAATGCATATTTTTTGCAAAAATGTCATAGAAACATTCCCCGTAGATATTGGACACCATATATGGCAGGAAAGAACACCGCCTCCTCCATGCAATAAGCCCATTTGTAAATACATTTACACCAATTCCTTAAGGTTACTGCCTTTTTAAAAAGCAAAACCCAATTGCACCGGTTTCATGAGAAATGCTCATATACAGTTGTTTATCAATAATATATACATGTATATACAGTTGTTTATCCAATAATTTATACATGTATATACAGTTGATTGTCTAATAATTTATACATGTATATACAGTTGTTTATCTAATAATATATACATGTATATACAGTGGTTTATCTAATAATTTATACATGTATATACAGTTGTTTATCTAATAATTTATACATGTATATACAGTTGTTTTTCCAATAATTTATACATGTATATACAGTTGTTTATCCAATAATTTAAACATGTATATACAGTTGTTTATCTAATAATTTGTACATGTATATACAGTTGTTTATCTAATAATTTATACATGTATATACAGTTGTTTATCTAATAATTTGTACATGTATATACAGTTGTTTATCTAATAATTTATACATGTATATACAGTTGTTTATCCAATAATTTATACATGTATATACAGTTGTTTATCTAATAATTTGTACATGTATATACAGTTGTTTATCTAATAATTTATACATGTATATACAGTTGTTTATCTAATAATTTTTACATGTATATACAGTTGTTTATCTAATAATTTATACATGTATATACAGTTGTTTATCTAATAATTTATACATGTACATATGTATATACAGCTGTTTATCAATAATGTATACATGTATATATAGTTGTTTATCTAATAATTTGTACATGTATATACAGTTGTTTATCTAATAATTTATACATGTATATACAGTTGTTTATCTAATAATTTATACATATATACAGTTGATATACAGTTGTTTATCTAATTATATACATGTATATATGTATACCGCTTGGACAAACCAGTCAATGCAAAAGTAATGTTAATATATATATCAGTTGTTTATCTAATAATATTCGTACATAAGTAAAGGTAAGATAAAGCATTGAAATTGTACTGTACCGCATTGATGTTCTATGATGACTGTCATTACTCCTGTTCACTTGTTGACTGTTGACTGTTATTACATATTATTCTCTCTCTAAGAGCTGTTGAATGTGGGGAGGAGTACACATCAGCCAGTGCAGTGATCTGTGAGTAAAGCCCTTGCTTTTAGCCAAATATGTACTCATGTGTAATGGAACATAAAATATGAAGCGCCAAGTTCTCTTAAAGAGGCTTGGCATCCTCTACTACTCCTATATAGATATATATAGTTACTATTCCTACTGCCTTTGATGATATATAGTTCATGTATGTTATTTTGGCTGTTTGCACATAGCATCAGATTTATTTGCCACTAAAAATACCAAAGGTCCAAACACACAGATAATAGCGCATGTTCTTTTTCTCCATAGCTTCTACAGTGACGTTTAAGACAAAAATTCCGCAGGGACATAGCGGAAGGCCATAATTATTGTAACATGGCAGAGGTATTGGACAAAGTCTGGATACCAAAGTCTGATATGGATTTCCCGCCATGTCCTGCATATATTTTTGCAGTTATTTTGCTGTTACCTATTAAAATGCATGCGAATATGAGAGATTTATTGTTATTATTAAACTTGTGTTCTTCTTGGTTGACATTAAAGTCTTTGTTTAGATCGCAATGGCCGTCATGACCCATTTGTATATTTCTACACGCCATTCTTTCTGACCCACGAGTTTCAGGACTATATTTAAGAATGCAAAATTATTGAATTCTGTACTATCATGTACAGTTATTTTGCTTTACTGTCTTGTAGTAAATTTCTCTAATAAAATTTTTTTTTTGATTTTGCGACTCATTTTTATGCACTAATAGTATCATCAATGGAGAACTATATTCATTCCATATCAGCCTGAGGCCTTAAATGGCCTTTGTATTGGCTGCAGGACTAAGTTGCACTTTCAGGGCTAAGTCAATAGGCCATGTCTATTGAACACATTCAAAGGTGAAATGATAAACATATTTTAGGACTGTCTGAAACAAATACTAACCAGGTCACTTATTGTTTGTTTTGCCTTTTGGATTCACTAAACCCTGTTCTGTCATGAGGCAAAGTTTGAACAAAATGTTATAGTCTGTTTTTTTCCTGTTGAAAAGTGGTTCAAACCTTTAAGTTGGCAGGAGTTCTACTCTCACCTGCCAGGGTATACACCATACTCGCCCTTCCTGGCAAGAAGCCAGTTTCACCACTGTTTTGAGCAAGAGCCAACTTTAAGACCTCTCTCTCCAAAATTATGGGTCATGTTTTCAGTCAAAATGTACAATTAGCGGCATTACACATCTTCGTAAATCTTAAAGATAAATACCAGCATTGTCAGCACTGCAGCAGGCGGGAATTCAAGGAACTAATGCATGAAACAATAGAAGTCAATATATTTTGTTCAAACTTTGTATTGAGAAAGAACATGGTTGGGGGAATACAAAATGCCAAAAAAACTGAATGTTATCATATTATTTTGTGTTTTAGGGATGAGTGAAGTTTACTTCCCTTCACTATTGATTTCAATGGGGGAAGCTCATTGTGATACAAGTATAGCTTAATAACTTTTTTAGTTCAATGACCCCTTATTTTTTTTAATTGGGAAGGTAGAATAACATGTCAGCAATATATATGCAGATTTTAAAGAAAATCGTATGATTTAATCACATGCTATTGGGGAAAATGCAGAAAATACCCGTTTTCCCATAGACTTCTATAGTGAACAGTAATACATTTCAGTGGTCCCTGAAATAAAAACTTGTCCAATGACATATGGTTTTGGGGGGCTTTTTGGGTTCCCCCAACCATGTTCTTTCTAAATCCAAAGTTTAAAGAAAATTCCATGATTCATTCATTTTTAAGTAAACACTGGTATTTACCTTTAAAAAGCAATAAACACTTGGAACATCAGGGTATATAAGATCCCACTCTGTTTCAACATATCTGTTTGGACTGTAAGTGGATCTTTTAATCATTTATAATTTGAGTTATTTTAGTCGATTGATGGAGGCCAATTGTACATTTCTTGATAATGCATGTTCATGAATGATGCAACAAGTAAACATAGCTTGTGTTCCATATCAATGGTGCAGTCTATTACAAGATTGCAGGGAGACAACATAAAAGCTTCGAACAGCTCAGATATGGCCTAGAGAGCGCTGAAAACATTATCTGCCCGATTTATTGGAAAAACATCTTAAGGATACAAAAAAACGACACAAAATAAGTATAAACGATCAAGGAACCCTGTGTTTCTTGTTTGACAACGAAGAAGAGAAAACTAGAGGAGATATCAATGATGGAAGACTCAACGCAGGCCGAGTCATGCAAAACGGGTGGGAACGTCCATCTTGGAACGTCGAAAGACTCCCACATCAACGTTGACGACTTTGGCCAGATTCAAAATAATATAAATAAAATCAACTTAATTCTGGATAGATCACTGGAATGTGCAGAAGATAGTGAATTGGCTTTGGACGATTTATTCTGCTCAATCGATAAATTGTATTCGGCCAGGATATACCCAGACCCGAATCCCAGGGCCCTCGGAAGAATGATGTCAGATGTAATGGTATCTTCCATGGCCACGCAAACCACATTGTCGAAGGTGGGTGATCAAAACTTTGACGAAAAAATGGCTAAATTTGACACGGGTATGGTTCAACTTGAACGTGGATTTGATTCAATATTCTCTCGAGTAGAATCAGAACTAAATAAGGTTGAAGCCAATGTTGGAACATTAGTAGGGGATAAGTCCACAGTCATGGAGGAATTTAACCGTAGAATCAAACAGCTGGAGGTGGAACTTAATAAATACAGGCAGGAGGGCTCTGTAATAAACTCCCAAGCTCAAAATTTAAATCGAAAACAAAGCCAGAATCAAAAAGTAAATAAAACACAAGGGCCTAACAAATCCTCAAAATCCTCAAAAGAAAATATGCCCAGAGAGAAGAAGGAGATATAGGAGAAATTTCTAATACTAGAAGGGGTTGAGGAGGAGTGGGAGAAAAACGGTAGCATTGACACTCAAGCAAAGGTCTCAAATCTTGCTCGATTGAATGATAAAAATGAAGACCTAAACAGAAAAGTGTTAGGGATCTTCAGAATTGCGGATCAAAGTATCAAAGAAAATGATATAGAAGAAACATACAGAATAGGGAAACCTAAGCTTGGGAGGAGAAGAGGTATTTACGTTGAAATCAGCACTATTGAAGTAAAAATCATGATCGTGAAAGCTAGCTCTCGAATAAGAGCTGACGATAGATTCAGGAAATGTTGGCTCAACAAATTCAGTAAGAAAACAAATGGGTACCAATACCTACTACTAGAAAACTCCCAGAAACTACTGGAATTAAATCAGATAGAGTCAACGATGGTCGCTAATCACATAATAACGATCGAAGGAACATTCTCAGTTCATGATCTTGACTCGCTGCCCCAAGGATGTAGACCCGTAAACATATTCCAAGTGGATGTGGGGGATAAAGGAGTGGGTTTTAAGGGAGTTCATAGTCCCCTCTCAAACTTTTACCCAGCCCAGTTTGAGTTCGATCATAGGCTTTTTAATTCGGCGGAACACTGCTTCCAATCCATGAAGGCAAATCATAGCGGGAAAACTAAAATGGCGGAAGATATAGCGCGGGTTGCTAACCCAGCTGTTGCTAAGGACTGGGGAGGCAAGGTCCGCACTAACGACCAGTGGAAGCAAGGAGAAGAAAAACTCCTAGAGGAGATAGTTTATGAGAAATTTAATCAGAATAATCACTTGAAACGAAACCTACTAGATTGGGGTGATAAATCATTTTATGAAATCACAACCTCCCGGAAGTGGGGAGCCGGTATACAACATCCGCTAGTTCAGATTACAAATGGCCGCCGAGTCATAATCAACAGGGAAGACGTAGTTGGAAAGAATACATTTGGTATAATACTTGGGAAAGTGAGAGACAGGCTATCACAACCATAAAACCGTTCTGACGAAAGATTAACATGGATCTGTTAGTATTAATGGACTCCAGAGGAAATGGACTAAGTAGACCGTTACAAAACATGCTACCAGGAGTTAACATCAGAGTGCTAGTAATCGGAGGGGCGACGGTAGGTCGACTGGCTATTGAGGCAACTAATATTATTATTCTGCAAAGGCCCAGAGTAGTTTTTGTTATAGCAGGGATCTGTAACATTACTAAAAGGTACAAAGAGGATCCAGGCGAACAAATCAAGCTTAGGCACTCCAGCAATGCTATCTTTGAAGATGAAATTAGATCCAAGCTCAACAATGCCGTTTTTACTATGAAAAATGCCGTAAACATACCAGGTTATAATCCCATGATAGCCTTTGGGACAATGACCAGGATCGACATAAGGCGCTACAATGGCAACTTAGCAAGAAACAAGGGAATCTTACACCCTAGGCAGAACCATTATGCAGAAATTCAAAGGATGGTAAATGAACGGGTGGTAATTTTCAGCAACATTGCCAGGTAGATGAATGCTACTGAGGGACTCCCAACCCCGTTTGTATCACAGAAGATACACCGATGTAAGGCAGGAAATAAAAGAAGAAAAGAAGGGGGCACTAAATATACTGCTTTCTACTCACACCTGGAAGACGGATGTCACCTAACAAACGAGATGAAACAAGAATATGCCACTCAAATCTCAAAAGCATATCATAAGATTAATTAGCACCTGGATAGTTTTATATAATTATTCCCACTGCCCAAAGTTAGGGCTCTTGAGGGGTAAATTCGACAAATCGACAAGGCCTATTCTTAGGATCGACAATCGACATGGGCATCAAGTGACAAACGACAAAAACACTTTGTTAGCCTGACAAATCGACAAAGACCTTATTAGTCCTTACCGACAAAAAACGGGCCATTTTTACGGAAATTAAGTGACAAACGACAAAAGAATTGTCTTAGTGACAAGTGACAATTGTTGTTTCTTGGTAGCGACAAGAAATATTAGACACCCCCCTCAGGAGCCCTAAAGTTTTAAACAAACAGTGCATGACTCACCTCCTCCACCTCACTGGGTTTCTGGAGCAACAACATTTCTATAGAATGTTGGTGTGAAGGAATCTCGGTGGGGAGGGAGGGGGAGAGGTTCTTTAAACATCAATTACGTACCATGAATAACTTGCGGCATAAAACACTCGATCACTCAAGTCTACCAAATACTCAAGGACTAACCAAGTAAGACTATTTCATTATAGACCGCAGAATAACAATCAAGGATCCTAATTGGACTGAACTATATGAAAGTATTTAACTGCAAATACAAGGTCACGTTAAATTGTCTTAGTTGTATAAACTTATGGAAAGAGAAATGGTCCTGAGGTAAACATGAAGCAATATAATAATTGTTGTTGGAGTGGTAAGATTGTTCAACGAATAATGTATAATATAGGAATCCATGAGAATGATTATTATTATTACTGTCTTTTATTATTATCTTTTATTATTGTCCTATATGATATTGCCATACTGAAAATCTATTTGGTAATCACTGAAAATGTGCGACACTGTCCATAAAAGTTCTAAACAAATAGGAAGATGATCCATGTTGAACTGAATGCAAGAAAAAAATCATATTATTACCTTAATGAGAGTAAGTCCATGTTACTAATTAAACAGGTATACCTAAACGAAAGCCTGAGAGGGGATCAAGAGGGCTGAGCATTTCTTGGAACGCTCAGTAACCTATGAGAACCGTCAAAACGGAATAAGAAAATTAGGGAGGTTAACACATAATGGACTTAGTTAAACTAAGGTACACATAGATAATGAGATGTAATGAGGATGACAAGAGATATTAGCTTATTTTAAGGGTTAATAGAAAACTGCATTACAAATCAATAATGAGAACTTCAGTTGGAAGGAGAATGAAAATCACACTGAATTACTCAGCTAGTATAATATTAGTAAAAAATATATATATATATTTTTATGTTAAGGTACAATCATTTCGAAGGTTACTCAATATACGGGTATTGATAGGAATGAAGTGTAAAGGAACAAACTCCTAATATCTTATATTGCAATCAGAATTAGAATGTGTCAAAAGTTATTAATAATACAAATGTATCCATAGTCAAATGAGTTGATGCTTCTGTTGATAATAAGACTTTCATCAACCTCATCTGATCCCCAATAGGGTAGTTTAATTCATATAGTTATTATACTGCTATATAATAACAACAAATTTTTCATGCTGTATAGAATATATCCAAAATGAAAAATCCGATCAAATTAGAAGATGTAGGGAATTTTCGGGGGGTGTCCATGATCTCCTGGAATGTCAGGAGTCTGAGACCTAAAATTATGGGTGTCTCGTCCTTCTCTTGTAGTCTTAAACCTAGTATTCTCTCACTCCAAGAAACCTGGCTAAATGATAGCACCACTGATGCACAAATCCAGATACAGGGTTATCAGATCTATAGACAAGACAGACAAGAGAGAAAAAAGGGGGGAGGCTTGATTATGTATGTACAAAATGACATTAAAGTAGATGAAAATGTCTTTCAGGACTTAAATATCTCAAATAGAGATATTGAGATACAAGTGCTTGCTATTTCCAAAGGAGGGTCCAAAAGAATAATAGCAGTAAATGCCTATAGGCCCCCAAATGGAAGCCTTGAACAATGCACAGCTCAACTGAAAAAAGTCCTCGATTATGTTGATAAAAGAAAGGAGATCTTGATTATGGGTGATCTGAATTGTGATTATGGTGAACTAATAAAAGCCAGCAGGGCCACTCAACTGGGTGACTTTTATCATATGATGTCTCAACACAATCTCACTCAAGTTATTAAATGTAACACAAGAATCACAAATAGGTCATCCACTCTCATTGATCTCATATTCAGCAACAGCACAAAAATTGACAGTGCTGGAGTGATAGAATATAATCTTAGTGATCATATGCCAGTTTTTATTGATTTAAAGAGGGCTAGGACGAGACAACAAAGAGCCACTTTTAGTGCTAGAGACACAAGGTTTTATGATGAAGGAATATTGAAAGAGATTCTTGAAAATGAGGATTGGACCAAGTTTTACCAAGCCAGAGAGGTAGATGAGTGCTGGGAGATGATGCACGAAAGAGTAACACACTTCCTAGATAGGATGTGCCCCATCAAAAACTTTGAAAATGTGAAATCAAAGCCCCTATGGTATGATAAAGAGTTATTATCAATGTCAAAGGAGAGGGACAAATTATTCACTAAAGCAAAAAATTCTAAAAAAAAGGAAGATTGGGATAAAGCAAAAATAAAAAGGAATAAAATTAACTCATGTATTATCAAAATGAAGAATGAGTACCTCAAGACCCAAATTAGTACAAATCGAAATGACCCCAAAAAGTTCTGGGAAACAATTAACCCGATAATTACCCCAGACAAGGTAAAAAAACATTCCAAAATTCAAACCAAATTAGAAGATGGCACTCTGGCTGCGGAAAATGAGGTTCCTGGTATTTTCAATAGTTTCTTTGCATCCATTGGTAACAATCTAGCGGAAAAAATTGTACCTCTAAAAGAGGAAGAGAAGGTAAACGAAATCAAGGAGCTAGTAAACTTAAACAGAATAGGAGCTGAGAGACAGAGAGGGGATATTGTACAATTTAAGTTGGAACCAGTAAACGAGGGGAAAATTATGGAGTTGGTAAAAAAAACCAATGTCCATAAAGCCTCGGGGATACCACACCTACCAACAAAGATACTAAAACCCCTCCTTTTCTCCCTCGGTGCGCAGTTGACGTATCTTTTCAACCTTTCTATTACAACAAATAAGATACCAAAATTCTTTAAAAAGGCTACACTGAAAGCAAAAACGTCTTCATTCTAAACAGTCGTGAAGACGCTTTTTTTGCCCCCACTTTTGAGACGTTTTTTCCCCCAAAACGTTCTCCAAAACGTTTAGGAGGTAAAACGTCTTCAAGTAAAAAAGTGTTTAGGGGGTAAAACGTCCTCAAGTAAAAAAGGGTTTAGAAGGTAAAACGTCCTCAAGTAAAAAAGTGTTTAGAAGGTAAAACGTCCTCAAGTAAAAAAGTGTTTAGAAGGTAAAACGTCCTCAAGTAAAAAAGTGTTTACAAGTGAAAAAGTGTTTTCAATGATTATATGGTCTTGAATAATGTTGATTATGCGATTATGGGTATTCTATATGATGGACTTTTTAATACTTTTATAAAGAGATGTGGGAGCTGGAACAAAAAAAACACAACAATGGCAACTTCAGTCAATCATCATTTATTTAATTCCGTTCATCGGTGCAGAATAACATTGCATTATACATTTTTAAATTTAGCAATCACAAGCATATTAATTCCAGGAATTCTCATAAAACCACTTCCATTTACATAAATTTAAAGATGCATCATGTACAGTGATTTAGAGATCATAATAAAGGTTATTTCACTGCACTTCTTATATTCCACTCCATTCACATTATACAGTTTATCCTTTTATTATGAATATTGTGGAAAACAAGCTCAAATTGAGTAAAATAAATATTTGAAAACAATGACTAATATAACAGAAAATAATAATCGAAATGAATAAAGAAGAGACATAATGTCACCAAATGCCTAGACCCAACCACATAGGATTTGTATAGGTATTGTTATGATGACACATAAATATAGTTTTGTTTTTTTAAGATATTGGAATTTTTCTAAAATCTTTTTGTCTATATGATGGGAGATGGCCCCGAGACAACATAATCACTGAAAGAATTTTGAAATACATTGAAGTTTAGAGTTCCCCAATGTTGCGGCATAATAACCTGAGTAGCAAATGAAGACAAGAAAATAATTCAGTGAATCTCAACAACATTTCTTCTGTGTTGACATCTATGTACCGTGCTTTAGTATTACTCATAATAAACCTCATAGCCTTACTTTGACTTTTACTACATTTCTGTGAACATTTTTTACAAATACTAGGAGAGCCAATGACTTAGATGTTTTTCCCATGAATATGGAATCACCCCTTTACATTGTAAGCTACAAAGGGCCAATCCGGAGACAAATGTATTTGATTGTATTACTGTAATGTTCTTGAACATATATTATCTATGAAATTAGAAATGTAACAAACTGAATTCCTAAAGCTAAGGGAATGTATTACTCACTCAACAGTTTAGAACTCCTATGATATGATGGGACAATTTAAAACTTACGTATATTAGCGACAGATATTTCCAATTAATGGCATCAAAACGGACTGACAAACACTGAGGGGGGCCATTCCTCTTCCATATTACATTAAACAGAAATGTACATGTCTATTGAATAAAAGTTTTTTAATAATAATAATAATAGTAATAATAATAGGCTCCACGATCAACTGTATATAGGGCTAGACTATATACAAGTAATCCATACAAACAGTATCAACCTTTCTGAGGTCTTAGGGGGCATATATTTAGGTTTAAACATGCATGTCTCGTCATAGCCTTACAGCATATGCAGACATATTAAAACACCAAACCATCTAATTCAACAATATTACAGATTCCCCAGTTCAAGAAGGGTCAAACAAATCTTCCTCCCATCATATGGATTACAATATAGCTTGAACTTTAGAATAGTCCAGTCGTTGCTAGAAGAAAACCACTGCATCTGATGTCAATGATAAATCTCTGTAGAGAAAATAATTTAACAGATAATATTTTGAACTATTATTTTTGCACAAAAACAAATAGTAAATAAAGGGTTTGAGGCACTCGATTTATACCCTCTACCTGAAGCTGATCAATCATAAATTATGTATACATTAATAGTCTGCCTTGCATGAATATAACCACGAATAATTAACGGTCTTAACATATACCTCTGATTGAACATGACTGCAGCTGAAGAGCACAGGAAAGCGGAATTTCCCTTCAGAATCTGTCTTAAGGAAACCAAGCAGCTGGTACTGCAGGACCCACACAGTGTAACACGTCAGAAGTTCCACAAGTATTTCCTAGAGGGTATCACCCTTGCAGGCATAGCGGATACCCTCCCCAACAATGATGCCACTGTCATCCGCAAGGAAAAATCAGGGATATTTCCCACTCGTTCCCATCCGTGCTGCTGAAGTCAATACCCTGAAATGAATATAAATAAAGTTAACAGTAAGCATAATCAAATTTGCCTAACCAAAAATGTATTCATGGAGTTATACTGGGTATAACACTTTGTCAAAACAAAATAGATCCAAAATAAAGCTTCAAGGATTGCTTGATATGCTAACAGCTGAGTGAATGAATTTTGTATTCAAGATCAGGTTGACCACAACCTTTGAGCGGGACTTAACTACATGGAGATGAGTGGGAGAGTGGAGAAGAGGAGTGGGAGAGGGTGGGTTTATTGGAGAGAGGGAGGGGATGGAAAGTGTGTAGGAGGGGGAGAGTTAAGAAAAAAGGGAGGGTGGGGGAATAGGAGAGGGGGATCGAGGGGAGGGAAAAAACAGGGGAAAGAGGGCAGGGAGGGGGGAATCAGAGATGGGGTTGGGAGAGAAAAACAGGTATGAAAGACAGAGAAGAGGGGGAGGGAAACAAGGGAGAGGGGAAGTGTGGGGGAGAGAGGGTGACCATCCATCTTTATAAATACTGTGCATGACGGAACCTGTTAATTTCGTCAATGAAATCAGTTAGAGAAAGCTTAGGATCTGTTTGATATCATATCATTATTCAATAATACCATAATAAATAAGGGCACTTACCAATACAATGGTTTACAGACAGCTACTCCTGGCTAATACTTTTCTATCTGTCCTTCAGATGTTGAAATGTTTTGTCGCTCTTCATGAAGTGGGTTTGCAAGGGTTCCCATCACTCACCTAAAGTAACAGGAACAAATTAATATTCATTAGCTACAAAATTCACCTAAGGGTTATAGTAATTTTCATTTCCGTTGACAACAATATACAAGGAAATAGGGCTAGGACAATCTGTTTAGCAGATCTTTCAGGTGTGCCTAATTTGAATTATGTTAAACAAGGATTACATAGTGCATTTATAGTCCAGAACGGGCAAGAATTACAATAGTGGTATTATAGATTTCACCATGGGTTACTGTTTCCTAATTACAGTTAACTTCCAACTTAGTCAAGGCATCAGGTATATGTCATGTGCTTAAACAATTACAAGAAGTATGTGTTTTTCCCATGGATGGGTAGAGGGAGGGGCAGAAGGACGGTTAGAGGGAGGCCTCAGAGTAAGAGGGGGAGAGAATGTACATGAGTGGAATGAGGGGGAGACAAAAGTGAATGAGAGATGAGGGACTTTGTGGGAGAGAAAGACCCAGATAGGCATGGAAAAAGAAGTGGAGATAGACTATTCATTTTAATAAAAAAAATTACACTTTTCCAGGACAAAGTTGTCTGGCTTCTACGGTGCTCAGATAGTTTTTATGGAGTTTTTAAGGACTCAAGGCAAAAATTACTGACTTTTAAGGCCCTTTAAAGCCCTCAGAATTAAGGACTTTTTAAGGACCGTGAGAACAATGATAATCATATATGATAAAACACATATGGTAATTCAGAAAAAGAAAATGGCAAAAAACTTGGTATATTCTAAAATTAAGCGGATCAATCGACCTGGCGTCAAGCATGATTACTCTAAACAGGCTCTTCTATAATCCTGCCTAAGATGTTGGGCACAGAAATTAAAGTCTCAGAGGGACAGGTCGGGGAATTTGGGACCAATGGTGAAGGTATAGGGTCTATGGAAATGTGCCACACTGCAGCGCCACACAGGAGGGGCGGGAATGACTCCCAGGCAATTTGTGAAGTACCCTATTATACATTATTCTAGATTCCATGAATCATCAAATCCACTTTTCTTGTATAATAATATATATATATCTCATTCCACCTCCCTCATAAAGGATTCAAAGAACAAATACTGGTTGATTAGAAGTAATACTAGCTTAAAAAAAAACAAGGAAAATTAATTTACATAAATATGATTTTTGGACATAAGGATTTGAATAAATGATGAATAAAGACACACACGCTGAAATAATCAATGGAAATAACACAAACTAGCTACTATCCTGATAAAATGCACCTACCATAAACCATGTTCTACAGGTTGTATGTCCTGATTGTTACTTGTTTATGCACTCCATTAGCCTATTCATGGCATTGAATGTCACACAGAGGTCGACCTCCACTGCCAGGGATAACAGATCCTCCTGCAAAAACAGAAATTTGGTTAATACTGGAATTGAAAAGATACACATGCAGCAATCATTAAATATGCTTGATGGCAGCGATTAACTTAAAAGTAACTGTCTGCTTACTGAGGTTTGATGAATAGACAATAGTCTAAGCGTCTCTGGGCTGTATAGTATGGGAGGTTAAACAGATAATGTTTGGAAAATACTTATCTAAGTCTGAGTCTTAAGTCTAAATAGTATCACACTGAATAAAAAACAACTCCATTCAAAATTAAGGTGATGAGGTCGCTGAGGCCGTTGATATACTGTAGGCCTATATATACTATTATACAGTGTTATACATAGTTATTGTTACATGACTTCTTTTCATGTGTCTTTTGCACCATAAATGCCCTTGCTTGATTTTGAAAAGGACGGGGCACATGCCCCCGCGCCACTCTCACCTCCCCCCTTTCTTTCTCTCATATCTCTTTCCCACTCTCTCTATTTTCTCTCTCCTTACTCCCTCTTTCTCTGTGGCCCCTCCTCCTTATGCACCCTTAAATGATTACTTTCGATTAAATATTTGAATATTTTATTTAATGATCTGCTAACATGCATTCTACAATGAATAGAATTATCAATTATGTTTCAAATAATTTTCGAAAGCTTTTCTAACAGATCTCTCCCTATCCTGTCCCTTCCTTTAATACCCTGCCCCTCCCCCTGAGGTTATTCACTACTGGTGATACAATGTAATTGTATTTCAAACATCATACAGTTTCAAGTTATTTACAAAATACCAGTCAAGTTATACATACAATCAAACAAATGTTCTATGTTTGGTCGTTGCTCTTTTTCTTGTCTCCTATATGTTAGGCTACATTTATGGAACTCGGTCCTCTATTATGCATTAAGATAATAGACTATCTTGTTTTTACTTTTACAATTGTATATATATGTGGACGAGTGTTGAGAGGTTGTGGATGAGTACCCCCATCAGTCCACTTGTCCACAATACTAGTACTGACCCAAGTCTTACTACGACCCCTGTATTATTCATAATTGGTTGCTCAGCTTTTGTTCTGCAATGCTTTAAATATTCAGAGATGCCACTCATTTATTTCGAACCAAAAATTGACCATGATGAAAGTACTACATAATCCTAAAATCACCGAAAATTAATTTTCGTTCTGTGTACAAGTCTATATTTTTATTTTTTATGTGAATCAAAGTAAGAAGTTTATATTATCATTTGGACAATATTTAATCCCCAAAATGCTTAAAACGCACCAGAGAGCAAAGAAAACCCTCTGGCCCTAGGCGGGCCCCAGATCCCACACCTTAATCAATGGCTGGGATAGTGGCCCGCAAGCCTGACTCAAAAAGTTGGTTGCATTTCCAAAATTGATAATTGGAATCCCATATCCCAAACATATGCCCTGTAAATTGTCATGATAAGGCCGTAATTACAAACTATACTATGAATAAAAGATACATTCAGTTGATAGTTGACTACACTAAACTAGCATATAGCTAATACATCCAGGAGAATATACACCATTGGCTTTACCCATACACAAATATCAACCTAAAGGCTATAAGATCAAAGACTAAATATCATAAAATGATGGTGCAAATGCCACCCCCTGATACCGTGGGTCTCAAGCAATGTTTGGCGGACACAACTGCCGTCATTCCCGGCAGAGGTGTTAGCGCTTTGACAAGCTTGTTAGGTGACCGAGCTTGCAGCAGTGTGAGCGGCAAGGTGTCAGCGTGAGACTGAGAGAGGTCGGTCCCAAAAGACTCACGCGAACACTAGGGTTTTTTTTTTGCTAAACTAAGAAGTTCTGGAACTATCCCTCCCCACTTTTTACTCCCCCTGTTATGTCTCTCATACCTGTATTCCCTTTCCCAGCTTCTCTTTGGAATTCCCCCCAGCCCATTGTATATTAAAGTTGCGATGGTCATCGCCTCGGCACCTAGCCCTAGGCTACTGGCCTAGGCTATAGCGTGATGTTAAACAAGTAGATAGCCTAATTAGATTTCCAATGATTGAAGTCATTATTGATTCAAAAAGACTACTTACCCATACTATCTGGTGTGGCGTTCCAAACATGGCGAACTTTGTAAACTTCCAGAAATCATTCTGCACATTTTGAAATACAACCTCGGTAACGGTAACGGCCCGAGTTCATGGAGTCTGTTTTGAAACTCAGTTTTGATGCTGTGCCACAAGGTGACGCCAGTGGTCAAACAGGACAGCGACTTTCCCGCGTAGACTTAGCATTGCAGATCCCTGAATATGCTGTATCAGTTATACCAAACTCCAAGTTAAGTTGTCGCATATTTGTTTTATTTAGTTCTGATTTATATTCTCATTTTATTAATAAGTAGAATATGTAGGCCTATCATTCCTCAGTGTCATTGTGGCTCATTTTAATATCATTAAGCATCTGAATTGCTTCTTATGTCTGGGCAGGTGGGTAGTTGGTGTAATCATGGTGATTAACATGTACATAAGGAAGAGCGGGGTAGAGTAAGAGTGGGAGTGAGAGGAGAGAGAGGTGGGAGAGAGAGAAAGACAGAAGAGAGCGAGAGAAGGATGCATAATTGTGTTAAATACCCGGATATATGTCTACTTGACCTTCCTAAAATCTTATTGACTGAAATAAGTCTGACATAATGTCTGACTACCTATGCTCATTACTCAAAAACTGTATTTATTTATTTATTTATTTATTTATTTATTTATTTATTTATTATGTATCAACTTTAGGAAAGGGTTGATGCTTGCACGATAAATCTGTCTGAAGCTCTGCTTCTTTGTATAATGGCAACAAATCCCATTAATGTATAGCGATTTATTTCCAAGCAAAAAGGTGACGAAATTATTCAATAGTTACCTAGTTCTGTTGCTAGTATTGAGATAAATATTAATCAAATTTATATCAGTAAGATTTAATATGACACAATTCAACGATTTATTTAATAATAAACATATGACAATACCTCACTATAGTAATGCAACAATGCATGGGCCTATTGTATAATAAAATGCTTGAAAGTGGTTCGCATCTCATCTCCTCGTTTCCTATCACATCATTTTGGCTTAGGAGGGCAGACATGTGAGAAGAGGTATACTGGTGGAGATATTGTGGATGCGTTAATTGATTATAAAACATAAATCTGTTGTTGCTCATACACTTAAGACAACTATTAATAGAAGCATAATTTAAGATCTTATTCGCATTCGCATTCGCATCTGATCTAGTGTTTCTTCAGGAAGACTACACTTTTCTTTGAAAGTTTTCTCCTTTCTTATTCGTCCTTTTTGTTTTTAACAACTAAAGAGTTACATCTATATAACAATTCAGACATTTTTATTTGCTTTGTGTTGATAATACAAAATACGGGAGGCGAAAAATATTTACCATACAATTACTATGGCGGCGCTATATACACATGCGCAAATTTCGGTTATATGCATCCCGCTTTCCATACTATACAGCCATGTTGCTTCTTGTTAGTATGTGAAACAATTGTATGATTATATATATAATTATATATTGATATTCTTACATGATGACCCCACCTGCCTGCACCCATAGGGCCTACGTCATATATAGGCGGAAACGGCGGTCTATGTGATATTTCATTTCAAGAATTCTATCTTGCAATTGGTGGAATTGCTCTATATGCGATTCTACATATATGTTGTACGTTTCCACTCATTTATGACTCATTTTCCTGAAACACATGACATTATTGAGGGGGGGGGGGGGGGCAAGTGACCCCCTTGCTCTCCCCCCCCCCCCTGGTTCCGCCGTGCCTGCAATTGTTTTGAGTTTTTACATCATCATTACTGATTTGAACGACTTGATGCGGCCAATGGAAATAATGTATGACTCATAAGTTGAGCAGATATCTCCAACAATTTCGGTGGTGTAATGGCGTAGAACCTTGTTTGTGAATCCTATGGGTGCTCTGTGAAACCTAAGGTTGGTAGATCAGTAGAAGTTTTTTTCTCTGTGTTGTTATTAGTGTTGTCATCAGGGCCGTCATGCTCTAATGGTCACGCTAGCTTGTCTGGCACTGGCTGGACGGCCTTCAATAAAATCGTCCTTCAGAACGTTTAGATCAGTTGAGGTCACGGCCCAGTGAGTAGCAGCAGTGTCTCCATAGCATAATGCGTCCTCAGGAATGTGTTGTAAACGGTTTTGTAAACACATGTGTCCTCAAATGGACGGTTTTGAGTACAATTTTGTAAACGGCGCATTAACAGTGTATATTCACGCCGATATACAAAGATGGTTCTAAAATGGACCCCAGTAACTATAGACCCATTTCTGTGATAACTCTTCCTGGAAAGTTGTTAGAGAAATGTATCCAAGAACAACTATATGACTATTTGGAGAATAATGAATTACTATACCAAAACCAGTTTGGATTTAGAAAAGGAGTATCTCTTAATGATGCACACTATACTCTGTTCTCTGATGTCTATCAAAGCCTTAACAATAATCTAAGTACAACATTAACATATATTGACCTAAAAAAGGCGTTTGATACGGTTGATCATGAGAGACTTATAAATAAACTCAAACAAATTGGAGTTGGCGAAGAGTCGCTGGGGTGGTTCCTTAATTACTTAACAGACAGAGAACAGTCAGTGACTGTCAATAATATCTGCTCAGATCGGCAAAAGGTAGTGTGTGGTGTCCCCCAGGGGACTGCTCTGGGGCCACTACTGTTCCAGATATACATTAATGACTTATATAAATGGGTAAAGCACTCAGAAGTTATACTATTTGCGGATGACACAGTTATTTATAACTCAGGTCAAAACACTACCTCAGTTAATATTGAAATGCAGGAAGATTTGAACAGGGTGAATTTGTGGTGTAGAGAAAATAAAATATCACTGAATATAAAGAAAACAAAAGCTATGATAATTAGTAGGAGGGTGAAAAATCTTGAACCGATACCTAAATTATACATAGGGATAAATGAAATAGAATTCGCAGATACATATAAGTACCTGGGTGTGATTATAGACAAAAAGCTTACTTTTAAACAGCATACTGAGGCTAGGGTAAGGTCAGCTAGAGACAAAGTTCGCAAATTAGCACATTTGAGGCAATCAGCAACCAATGATACGTTGCTAACTATATATACAGTAGCCATACGACCCCTTCTAGAGTTCGGTGATGCACTTTATAATGGTGGGAACAAGGCAGAACTTAGGAAGCTGCAAACAGTTCAGAATGGTGCAGTCAGGTTAATTAAAGGATGGGGCAGATTGGTTAACACTGACCAAGCCCACATAGACCTAAAACTGCCAAAACTCGAAACTAGAAGGAATATGCACTTACTAGAATGGGGATTTAAAATGGCAAAGGAAGACATAAATCTAGACAAAAGAGGAGTCAATTTACGATTTCTAGCTGAGGGAAAAAAGCTAAAGACAATCACCCCCAAAACAGAAGTTATTAGGCGATCATTCCTGAGTGCTATACCATTTTTATGGAACATGCTGGCCCCAGAGCGGCAGAATACTATTGAGTTTAAGGCATTCAAGAAGTACTTAAAATATACATATGTTACTGAAAATGTTATGGAAAATGACTAAGAAATTGATTGGTAGCAATTAGCTACGGTATAAATAATATTAGTGCCAAAACAAATGTACTGTGCACAAAATTAAGAAGCGATGTATATATAATTAACATAATCCTAATGACTGGATATATGTAAGACTAAAGAAGTATGAGTAGACTAATACTACATTATAAGTAAATGTATAAGTAAAAGTAAAACTACATTCGCAAGGTGCTACATAGAGTGGGATTCAGAAGTTGTATTAACATTACTTCTCATACCAACCACTTAGATATATCATATTCCTTTTATATAGATGGAAAATTTAATAGTTATCAAAAGATATGATGATGTTAATGCGATATTAAAATATCGCATAAGGCATTCTGCCTAGTACAAGGTAGAAATTACTTTATTATGTAATAATGGAGCCTAAAAGAGTAGGACATTCAGTTTAGTAGAAAACTGGCTTGATTACATCCAGTACAGGATGCTATATAAATACTTCGAGCATTTGTTACTTCTCTAATACTCAATCTAAACACTTATTGGTAAGAATGCTGAAAAGTATTCTACTTAAGTTTTAAACAAAAAAAAAAAAAAAAAACATGTAATATACTCTAACAATGACCTTCGATCATTGAATGTAATAAGAAATTAATGTTAAGGTAACCTCCATAACCCGAGCCACACACTGAGGAGTACAATGTGCATTGAAACCATCACTCAGTGCATCATCTCTGCGTCCCTCTTTCTCAGCGCAACCGCTGCACTTGTGATGCTGTGCCTCTGTGGGGGTAACTGCATTATAACCAGGAAGCCGTGTGATTCCCTGACTGCAGTCCTATACCTACCTAGTAGTTATGTAGAAGTGCAGTCAGGAATCACACGGCTTCCTGGTTATACTGCAGACACTGACACTTTCTTTTTCTAGTCATCATAATTTACATGATTTGTTTGGTAAATCTTGCCATCAGAATAAACCAATTACTCTTTAACATGTGATGATATGTTATATAACACCATCGTCGCTGTCAAGATAATTAAAACTTTATTGTAATTCTAGTTTAATGATTTTTTTGTATTCCCATGAAAAACAAATTTAAAAAACTGAGAAAAAGGCTGCCCGTTTGGGCGAAGTGCTCATATAGGCCATGTAGGCCATATGTATGTAATAAGGAAAATAAAAGTATATAATATGCATCGGATATCTGTAATCTATGATGCATTTATTATATATGTAGATTGTCAATATATGCTAACAGGAAATATTATAATGCCACCGCTACTGTTTCTCTATGTATGCAACCATTTGTCAGTGCAATGCCCACCATGTGGTGGCGCTACCCATCGCTACACCCTTCCCGTAGACGCATGCAGGACACCCACATCAGAACCAGGCCAGACGCAGGGAGAGAAGACAGCTGAGGGGGTAGAAGGATACTTGGGAAGTAGTCTGTGGAGGTTTGTAAAGTCGGTGCCATTGAGATTCATTTGATAAATTGTGAACATCCTATTTCCTTGATACATATATACATTCATACTTAGCTGATGTATTTAGGTTTTATATTATACTTTCTTATTTTAGGTACCACTCTATAGGTGATATCTGCAGAGCTGCCAAGTAGGACGAGGTTGCTTAAAACTAGGAGTGAAATGGTGCGTTCTAGGGTTATTTTAACATCCTATTCCAACAATCTGAAAGAACATATTTATTATATAAATAAGAAAACTTTTATAGAATTTATAATGCCATTTCCATTCACACTTTTATCCTGTTATATTCCATCAAACTCTTTCTTCCAATTCCCATTAAACCTAGCAGCATATTGTGCCCCATTTCTAGGTAATCTGTCTGCCGTTGGAAAGGATAGAAGAAAAGGTGGTTACAGAGAAAAGAATGGCTGGCAGACCCCCGAATTTCCCTCGACTTCCACATGTTTGGCTTGGTATTAATTACCTTTAGCAATGTGTTTGCTGTACATCGTGTGATGACAGTCATAAGAAAAATACAGGATGCTGCCTTTATCCTTAAAGTCTTACTATAAGCTTTATCCTATTGTTAGTACCCATGGGGGGATACATGTGATTTCAGCATTAGGCAGGAGGTTTGGCAAACCTGTGACTGCATCACACGGCTAAACAAAGTAACTTTTCTTCTCATTTTTCAAATTCAATACATGTACTTACTTAACATTGTCCAACTTTTGAACACTTCAATGGAGTGGGATTCATAATTAATGATGATGCAGAGCTATGTTTCCCCTTGAATAAAAGAGTACAAACTTAATATTTGGTCTGCATATCACCCTATATCGTTCCCATTCATGTTTGAAATTTCAACTCTGAATTCTCAATATCAGTGGATACATCCTATGCGTTTTACTGCAAGAAGTACACCAACAAATGATGAACCAAATTGATGAAATGATGACTTTCTGACGATAAATAAAAACATTTACTATAAATAACTAGTCATAGATAAGAATTGATATTCTACCGACCCCTGTGCCCCCTACCCTACCCTACCCTGCACCGCCCCCTCCCCCTTCCTACCCCCCCCCCCCCCCTCCCACCCACCCACCCTCCCACCACATTAATTAAGCGCGGTCCAATAGCAGCATATGTGTGACGTCCGTATAGTGTTTTACTGCAGCCAACGCGTTCACATGTTGCCGCGGCGACCGCGGTGATGGGATCGCGTCACGACGAGTAACGCTTGCCGCTGTTTGCTTCCCGCGATGACTGCAGTGAATTGGCTGCGTTGCAAACTGTGGTTAAAACAGCAGCGGGGTGTGTCGGGAAGTGAGGAAAATGTCACTGTTTTCTGTTATTGTTGTAATGATATTAAGAAATGTAACTTTTTAATCAATCTAAATTTAGTTATATCACATGGCCTTCTGGGAAGAACAACTGTGTTGAGAGTTGGACCATTTTCTCTATTTGTAAAAAATTTGTAATTGTATGGATGAAGAGAAATAAAAATACTTATATATATATATATAAGAGAACACAGGCTCCAGGCTCTATTTGGGTATGGTATGTAGGCGCCACATTGCAGCACGCAGCCGACTTCAAGTTACAACGTGGCAGGTAGCGAACTCTGTACGGGATCTGTTGAGTGTGGAAACATTAGGACTACTCTAAGATTAAGTTAATTAGCAATAGGAGGCGGTGGAGGAGGAGGATAGCTGTTTTGACATTGACATGTTCTAGCTCCCATCATAACACCAATAAAGACATGTATCCCACTTTGTTACAACTCAAAAGATCCTGCACATAATACACACAGACCCTGTGCCCATATACATGTACGCAACCACTAATTTGCAGGGATTCCCCTAACCAGAAAGCGGGCGACACTATTTGGGTGACCTATTCTAGCTGTCAAATGTTACTTGACAGAAGTCAATACTAAAACTAACCCTAAACCTAACCTTGGTGGTCCTAAGTCAGTAAAGCAGGTAGTGGACTGTCCAGAGTAGGTCCCATACTGCATCAAGTGAATGAATGCACTGTTGAAAGGGCGAGTGCAGGGCGAGTGCAATGTGGGAACTGCAACACCATAACTATGAGCGGTAACCGATGAGAAGTATAGTCTACTGCACTAGGGCCTGATGACACTAGGGCCCATATGCTAGGGCCCAGAAACCTCAGATGTCAGGGCCCAAATTCCACGGCTGATTATTAGTCTGATGGGGGGGGCCTTATGGCCTTGATAGACCCACAAATTCACATAATTGAAATAATTCCATATTTAGTAATAAGCCCTGGAGGGGTGTCGCATATTTTGAAATGCTTAAAAAATGATATTAAACCTTTTTCTTGTTGGATAGATTTGTTGGGTGCTGGACCTCCATGTATTTACAGGTAAATATTTCAGACTACAGGGCCCACCCTTCCTCAGATGCTAGGGCCCAGCTGAGACGGGCCCTAGTGTCTGATAGAGTATTTATTTTATAGTTTCATTCAACTTATTGTGTATGGGCCCTATTGTCTGAGGTTGGGTGGGCCCTAACGTCTGACAATGTTACCAAAAATGTGTGAACATGGGCCCTAACATCCTAGGGTCTATTTCTGTGTTTAATACATTTTATTGACAGAATTTTAAGTGTGATATATCCTATTCATCATTGGAAAAATGAAAAGAACTTTTTTTTTTTTTTAATAAATTTTATTGACAAAGTTTCACAAAATGATAGTTCTCATTCGTCCATTCGTCTGACTTTAAGTCAGTCTATTATCATATTCATGACAGTGGGTCATTTCATAATTCGTTACAACTTACACAATCTACATCATTCGTCACCATTTTCTATCTTTTTGTCCCCGATAACAATACATAATATAAACAATCAATCCACATCATCCAAATATAAAAGAAGATCTTACATTTCAATACTGTTATTAGTATTGTTTAACACGCTCTTCCGGGAAGAAAAATACATAGAATAGAATAGAATAGAGCAATCTTTTATCCATCTACTGGTTACAAAATTGATGAACAGGTCGACAGGCTTCTGGGTACCATTCAGGATTTATACCCAGGTCTTCCGGCCGTTCCCATGATACTCAGAGATAGACTTTTACATAATTTGGTTGTGTAATACATTATATAAGACAAAGGGAATGAGATATACAGTGTAAGAGTTTAAAGTACAGTATAAAATACAAAATACCTGGTACGCTCCCTTGACGTTAGGAATAGTCTTTTACATGAAAAAGGCTGCATAATATAGTACATGAAGTATGATTTAGAGAATAAAATAATAAATATGAGAAAATAAAATACAAAATTTATGAGATATATCAATTAGACATAGGATGGTCGAATCCAATACAGGATATTTTCATGGCAAGATATTGACGTAATAACAGAGTCTCCCTGGAGAGAGGATCCATTTTCTAATTTTGTCCTCTAGTTCTGCTTTAAATTATACAAATTTTCGATTTCTTTTCCAAAATGTTTCTTGTTTATATGGCCTGTGATAGTGAGTTCCAGGCCATCTTAACCTCATAAAGAAAGCTGTTTTTTAGTGATGTTGTTGGACGACTAATTTTTAGATTTTTTCTTCTTTTTGCATGGCTTCTGGTCGGAAGATTCCCAATATCTAATTTAGAATTTGATTGAGCTAAATAATAAGCACTTTCTAGTGTATGTACATCTCTCCTTACAGAGTTGGGTAAAATACTCAGGCTTTTTGTTTCTATTTCAACATTTGTTCTTTTTTCAGGTTATACACTGATCTTACTGCTGAGTTTAATAGAGAATCTAAACTATTCAGTAATTGTTCATTTGCTGAGGAATAGAAGATATCTCCTTGGTCAATATTCGGAATTATTACAGATTTCACTATGTCTGTTTTTACCTTTTTTGTGAGTTTATGTAGAGAAAATACTGATTGTACGGTGGTAGAGCCAGCGCATATTGATTATGCTTATAACTAATCAATCCTGAAGGCAGAAGTATATTCAGAGAATATCGAAGAACTAACATTTATTGTCCAAGACAGAGGTTATATAATAACAGTGGTCCAGGTGTGCCTATAGGGTTAGCCAATGACAGTTGAGGTTACATAAGGTCACATGCTTTACCAATGGTGGTTGAGGACCAGGCCACCGTGTGGCCGGTCTGAGTAATAATAGGGGATTTGCATGTCTCACTGCGCATGTATACTGCAGTGCATGCTGGGATGGATTCTGTTGAAATCTGAAAGACAAATATTTGGTAAATTTTTTATCGAAAATTGCAAGAATATTTTTACCAATTTCAGAGATTGTATTAATGATCTATGAAAACAAGATGCATGATGGGAAAGAAGGGGACTTGTGTCATGGAAACATGGATACCACATAGATATTTTCGGGCATTGATAAATATTCAATCATTAACATGACATGTTTTCTATAGATTTTACACTGTACCATTAGTCCCATGATTCCATGCGAATCAGGATTCAAAATGGCGGCCATGCAAATCCGCTATTAATCTATACTGGTTACGTAATAGGTGGCACACCTGGACAGGTGTAGAGTGGTGGCCATGTCTGGCTAGGCATGGCCAGCTGACCTAGATTATGAGTGACATGGTAATATTCATATTCATGTACTGTTATATATATTCATATTCATAAGGTTACATAATCATATTAATAAATGCTGTGCATTATTATGTAATGTTATACACTATTACGTCATTATAACCTGACGTTGTGATGCGGAAATATCGGTATGACAATACTCAGTAATTTTAGTTGTATTCCTTCCAATCCTTGAGGGGAGGTGGAGATCTGTGTTCCCAAGCTACCAATACAGAGATTTTATTGCAAAGGTCATGTACATTTTACCAGCAACATTAAGGTGGTTCAAATATAAATCAGGAACATGTGAATGAATATAAACATGTAATGATTGTAACCTTAAACAAGAACAAGGGTAATATTTAACATAAACATTAGTCCACATACAAATGATGAAATATTAAACCATGACAAGTTATTGAATGAAACAATTATATAAATGTAGTGGATGCGAGGTTTGATGCGAGTCTAGTCTGACTTGTTATTGTTTTAGCTATTTTATAACTGGGTCAGCCTTCGGGGTCAAGGTTGTAACAACACTCACTCAACCTTTCAATGAGGAAACTCATTGCCTTAATATCTTTAATTCCATATATTTATCGTCAACATTCACCCTTTTTTTCACCTGCCCCAGTATGGTAATATTACACTAAATGTTGGTTTCCTATGATTAATGTGGCTATGAAGACCAACTCTTCTCATGTATATATTACTGGTGGATGATACTGATATTGACTAGTGATTTGCACACTTTAAAAGAAATCTGAGCAAAAGTCCACTCCGAGTCCACTCCGAGAACATATTTTCCCATGAAAAAGAAGTTTGTAATCAGATTATATGTGATGCGTTTCAGGAAAATGAGTCATAAGTCGCAAAATTGATATTTTTCAAAGTGTTTTTTCCACAAGATCACCTCGGTATGACAATACTCAGTAATTTTAGTTTTATTTCTTCCAATCCTTGAGGTGAGGTGGAGATCTGTGTTCCCAAGCTACCAATACAGAGATTTTCTTGCAAAGGTCATGTACATTTTACCAGCACCATTAAGGTGGTTCAAATATAAATCAGGAACATGTGAATGAATATAAACATGTAATGATTATAACCTTATAAAAATGATTTTAGGAGTATTTATCACTTATAGCTATATCAATCGATGTATCAAATTTCAGGACAATCTATGTAATATATCCTTTAGTTCTAAAGGTCCTCGTGTGGACTACATTTACTTACTTTACTGTTTATTGACCCCCAGAAATATTGGAAACTTTTTTTTTGAAAAGGAAAATATCAAACTTAAAATCTAAAAATACTTATAAGATTATTAGACTGTTTACTATCATTGGAATCGGCTTGATCTCATCTTTTCAGATATAATGGTATCTCAAAATCTATGTTTTGCTACTTATGACTCATTTTCCTGAAACACATCACATACCTGAAGCATGAGTGTGTTATTTTAATAAGTATTTCTAGATTTTAAGTTTGATATTTCAATTTTTGAAAAAAAACATAAAGTAAAGTAAAGTAACTGAATATACTGCATATGTGGACCTTTAAAACGAAAAGATGTATTATATATAATGTCCTGAAATTTGATACATTGATTAATACAACCATAAGTGATAAACTGCCCAAATATCAGAACATTCCAAAGAAGCAATCTTGTAAAATAAACACTTGGAAAAATATAATTTTTGCGACTTGTGACTCATTTTCCTGAAACGCATCACACATGTCCTATATAAGTGAATGAATATACAGAGGAAGAAGGTGCATAGACACAGATATAAGTCTCATACGGGACATAGACACAATAAAAATTGAACTATCAATAAACGGATGGATATAAGCTCTCGTGATTGATAGCCAATATTGGGTCAGATTTTCAGAAAATGTAGATTTGGCAGCTCTACACATTTAGGCAATTTTGCTAAATTAGGCTGAAAAATGAAGAATACTAGGTATATTTGAGTATATTTGGTATCACATTGATTTAAAATATCAGTTCTGCTATATTAAACTTGATTTTGAAGCTAGTTTCTGTCTTAAATATGTGTTATTGGGGAGGATTTGTATAGGTGAACTGTACGTTTTCTTGAAACCTGACCCTAATACTGCATGGTGCACTGACCAACGTCCTCTAGCTGTTACATTAATCACAGGAAACCCTGGCTGTCTAATATAGCATTAATACCCAAGGTTTCGGATGGTCTAAGTGGTCTGCTGCCTGGTGGACAATTTGAGGGGCGTTAGCCCCCAGAATTTCCACCAGGCAACAGACCACTTAGACCATCCAAAACCGAGGGTATTAGTGCTTTTAGACCCAGTTTGGTCAGATTCAACTGTTATTTACCACTTACTGACTTTTATTTACCAGTTCTTTTGACGTCTATAACCCCCATTCCCTACCGGAAGTTGCCGGAAGTGATTGCCGTGTTCTATTGTGACAAAAATACACCCCAGAATCTTACCAAACTGGGTCTAATATATGGTAGCCACTTGAGCTGGCCCTACTTCAGCAAATACTGATCCAGAGCCACACACCACATTGTGATTGTTTAAATCCAATGTGTTCACAGGCTATTTGTAGTAATTGTTGTCAGGCAGGCTGCGAAAATACGTCCACAGATGGGAGTCAATATTTGTTAGCATGATCTGTGATGGTAACATCTGTATTTATTGCCTAATGTCAGTTGATATTAATTTCAATGTGCTTTTCTACATTTATGAATGAAATGGAAGCAATTAAAAACAAAATTATGAATTCATTTGTTCATGTTGTTCATAAGTTCATGGGTCATCTCAAGTGACTAGCTATTTTGAGCAGTTTTCCTTTAAATATGACTATCGTTTGCTCCTCTTAAAATTATAAATAATTAGGTTCATCAGTTAATTCCACTGATATCTGGGCTTGATACAAGGAATAAAGATGGTTGACTAATCTAAATTGTGTTTCAGGAGATTCTGTGGGTGCCCTTGACCTAAATGTTGTGGTCATATGTTCATGTTTTTGAGTTGAACATACACAAATCCTATAGTTGAAATAAATAAAGAATAACCGAAGTAATTAATAGGGTATTCCAAGATAAGCATTTATTTATAAGATTTTCACCGTCTTTTAAAAATATTATATATATATATATATATATAAATATTTGTATTTCTCTTTATACAGTTACATCTATAATTTTCAGAGAAAATGGTCCTCATTTCAATCAATTTTGTTCTTCCCATGAGGCCGTGGCATATTGGGATATATTTCTATATCAACAAATTAATAACAGTTCATACAAATATCAATTGACATACAATTTATGCTTTGCATATTTTAAAGTAACAATCAAAATGATACTGGTTTTATGATTTCTTCATCAGATATGATATAAACTGTTAGATTTTCAGGAAGAGTGCTTCACATCATGGCAGCAAATAACAGTTTATAACAAACTTCATTATAAGGCAAAGTCACTTTGCCAATGACAAAGTAATAACATCATTGTTGGACAACAATACTGACGCTACTAATAAAGCCAATAGGATATATTTACTCCAAACCGCCTCATTCGCTGGAGCACATGTTTGTGAGGCGAAGGTGAAATTCATTCACCGAAAAACATAAGTAGTCTTAAAACATAAATGTCAAAGTATTAAACTGCAAACTTCCTCATTTGTTGAAGAAAAAAATGCAAAACTCTGTTCAATAAAATTCATTTCAAAATAATAATATCACAGAATGACAATGTACAAAAGTATTTTTATACTCGTTTTGGTACGAAACAGCAAAACAACCCTCTATGTGTCTAGAGTAAAATATGACCTTGTTTTTCCCTCAGAGGATTCGTCCATGATGCATTTTTCATAAATAAAAAAAGACTCTTCCGAAACAATCACTTCATCAGAGGGAGCAATAGTTGGACTTAGATCAAGTTCTGCAAAGAATCTTTATTAATTTTTTACATATGAAAAGTCACCTGAAATAGATTGTCAGACAACATCATATTTGGAAAGGTCAGATCACGCTGATTCCAATCTTGTATACAAAGATATGTTTTAATTGTTTCTCAATGGTCCACCACTAATGAGGTAATTATCTGTTCACATTAGGATAACCTCAGATATGTATAGATATATTCACCTCAGTCTTGTCACCAGTCAACAGAAGATCAAAATAAGTATTTGGGTCAGAGTTTCACAAAATGTATAAGTGGCAGTTATATACATTAAGATAATTCTGCTAAATTAAGCCATCATTTAGTCAGAACTGCATTTTGAACCTCATTTTGGTCTGAAATGTGGTTTATTTGAGAGGATTGGTGAAGGCGAATTATACATTTTCTGAACAGCTGATGCATTCAGGCGTTCTTTGGAAGAACTGACTACTAGATTTATCTCTGTAATCAGACATCGAATTACCTTTGTAAACTCCGCAAGATCCACAAATAAAGAATCTATGAGTTGAATTGAATTGAATTTATGCAACTAACACAACAAATGAAACAATTTGAACAAATGTGGAAAAACATTTTAACAAATATCATTTTTTGCGACTTGTGACTTATATTATTTCCCGGCCACATCGTATACTTTTTTTCTTCAAAGGTTGCATCCATGATGCAATTTAAAAAACGTTCTATGCAACCATGACTTTATTAGAGGGGAAAATATTGTACTCAAATACAATTATTCAATAATGAAGTTTGAAATCAATAATCAATAATGAAGTTTGAAAAAAAGATTCCCTCATTCATTGAATCCTTAATTCATTCAGAAATGTATATTTAGACATCAAAATTGTCATCATAAGTGGCTTAGAAGCTGAGATATCAGTAGATATAGGTTTTTATATGATGGCATGAGGGAAAATCCAAGATGGCCACCAAATGAATCAGGAAAAAGTGGTTTCTATCAAAAATGGAAAGCTAACGCCATGTGTATCCCATAAAGCAAATGTGGCATTTGTATTTTTGAATATTTCTGAATCTCAAATGTGGCCGTAAGTTGTTTCACAAACATAGAAGCTGACATATGACCTTCTCATGCCTCAATGGCAGCCATATTGAATTTTGAACTTGAAAATGACCTTGAAACTAAAAATAGACTTCAGAAATGAATTCTTCATACTCAAAAACATTAAAAACTTGGTATTACACTTGAAGATGCAGTCAGTAGAAGCTAAGATATGGCACATTAAAATCTGGTGGCGGCCATTTTGAATTTTGCACCTACTGGCCACCAGGGGTGTCCATCAACTTGTAGCTGATAGTTTTTGAAAATATCATGGCCTGTTCAAACACCATACCAAATTTCAAAAAGGTATCACCATTTGCATGATTTGTTGAAATTCCTCCCCAGCTATCAGGGTGTTTTTAAATTATGTCAATGGTTGTATTGCAGGCAAATTTACAAAAAAATGGGCAAGATGTGAGGTTGTGTGAAATATACAGAAAAGATTTACACCTAAATGGTAGTCATGAAAACCCAAAGATCACCCATATACTGCCTAAAGCCATGATGACCCCATCTCTATAGTTCCCTCCCTGATACACACAAATCGATCAGATTTTCAGAAAATGTACAAATTCACCTTCACCAATCACCTCAAATAACCCATATTTGAGACAAAAATTAGCTTCAAAATGCAGTTTAAAATAACAGAACTGATACTTTAAATCAATTGTTCAGCCTAATTTAGCAGAATGTCCTAAACATGTAGATCTGACAACTGTACATTTTCTGAAAATCTGACAATTACTGAGCCTATCTGTACTACTGTAAATATGTCAATATATGTGTAAAACACATTCACTCAGACTTCTTGTACTCTGGTTCATAACAAATCCCTGTTTTCTTAATGAATCTTTTCCCCTGTGCCAGCTCCTGCTCACTGCTGTACATTATGGTTACCTTGTATAGCTGTATGTCTAGCTTCATGCCCCCCGGCCCAGTCACATGCATGCATGAATCACCATCTGAATCCTGCCCTGGCTGAGTGTGCCAGCCTGCTGGTATACTGTCAAACACTGCCTCCAGGGCAGGCACACTCATTGTACCACCCCAAAATCTTATCTTTCTAACACCAGTGGTGCACCAGGTGGCCAGGTGTAGGAGTAGACTGTCTAATGTGGGTGCCAGGCTAGCAGCAGGGGAGTTTCTATAGTAGAACCACAGCCAGCCCAGTCCCTTCATGGCTATAGGCAGGCCTGCCAGGTGCTCCACCATTGCCCTCTCCTCCTCTTCACTGTGGGTGTAAGGTGCAGCCCCACGTAGTAAGTTCTGGTCATGGCGGAGGGGGTGTAGGACTAATCCCTCCAGTTGTCTGTCCCTAGTGAGGCAGGAAGCACCAGAGGCTGCCAGGTCTGCAGGGTGGCTGTAGTAGAGGTGCAGACTGAGGCCATGATCCACCACACCCACAGCCCTGGTGCTCCCTGCTACACCCAGGTACAGCTTGGTGGCCCCCCGCCCCTTGTACCTGTAACAGTAATGAGTCGGTGTCAATTATTCTCAACATTGTATCAACACAAGTTTCATAAAATATCTAAAGGAAATAGGTTATATTGAGTGATAATGGGTGAAAACTTTGTTAATTATGCTCAAATCACTTTTCTTTTTGGATGGTATCTATTTCCAACCCTCAGGAATGTAATTAGAAAAAAAGATTAATAATCAAGAAAAAAAAAATTCCATGGTAAATGTGACTTTTAGCATTCCAGTGGAAAAATCTATGAATAGAACAAATGTTGTGAAAAGCTATAACTTGCTTATTCATGGATAGATTAAATTTTTTGTTGGATGGTATCTATTTCAAAATATAGTGAATAGGATAAGAAAAAAAAATTGACAATCAGAGAAAAAGAATTTCTGTTGGAAATTTGACTTTTTACAAATGCACTTTATTTCCAAGTCCAAATTTGGCAAAATATGCTTTTTTTTTAGAGTTTAGGGTGAAAAAATATTTTTTTTTGGTTTCTGTCCCTTTCCACCTTTTATGTGATGGACCCACATGAAAAATTAAGGATAGTGAAGAAAAAATATTTTCATCTTCACAGAGATGCTGGGAATGGGTAATTCCAAACAGGAAACGCTCCGTCCTGGTCACCCTGCGGCCTCAGCCTCAGCCCAGGCCAAACACCTGAACCTCTGTATCTCAGGGAAAAATAAATATTTTCAAACCATTTTTTCACTGGTGGCATTCAGTTGTGGCAGGGGAGAAATGTGGATGGGCTAACTATTGGAAATGAACTATTTTTATTATTGATTTGAGGAGCAATTTTACTTTTGGCCCTCACCTGCTCCTACATGCTGCTGTAAAATATGTTTGACCCTAGAACTCGGGGAAATATTGTTTTTTCCGGATCGTTTTTTCGACCAATGATTCTGATAGAGCACGAGGCAAAATGTCATTCGAACAAGCCTCGTAAAAAAAAATTAATTATTAAAGATGTGAGAAGAGATTTTGGTTTGCACCTGTGAGGCCTTTAACCTAGGATCCTATGGGGGGCAATTGAGCGGCAGCAGCAGGTGCCCCCTCCTGGATCTAGGTCAGGGGGGAGGGGTTTTCAGAAAACGTACAGTTTCTTTTAGTGAATTCTGCTCTTTGGTCATTGCATTGATTCTAGATGATGGAAATCAGTTTAATTTTCTCTGAAATTTTTTTCATTTGAGCAGATTGGCAACATTGAATTACACATTTTCTGAAAATGTCACCCCCGCCCGCACACTCACGTTACAGATCTGTCTATGCATGTAACTCGGTAAGTTTTAGAGATACAAGCAATTTAAAAAGATCTACCCCCACTAAATCGACCCCAAGAAATCCAATGGTGTCATTGAATATGCTGTACATGCATCGGTTGCTTAGCAACGAGCTGTTGATATGTATTGTCTGTGGGTGCCAGATGGAAGCACACAACGGTGTCTACACTGATTGTGGCAGTACAACAGTGATTTTGGTGTTAAAACGCTCAGTAAAACACACTTTTACTCAATTAAACACAGTTTTGCATAGTTAAAGTAAATAATGCAGTTTAACACAGTTTTACTCATTTAACAAAGTGTTTTACTCATTTTACCACCGTTTTACTCATTTTACCACCGTTGTACTCATTTTCACACCGTTTTACTCATTTTAACTATGTTGTACTCATTTTACCACCGTTGTACTCATTTTAACACAATTTTCACACTGTTTTATTCATTTTACCACCGTTGTACTCATTTTAACACCGTTGTACTCATTTTAGCATCGTTTTACTCATTCTAACACAGTGTTCACAAAGATTTACCATTTTAACACAGTTGTACTCATTTGTTGTACTCATTTTTCGAACCACACTGATGCTGGTAGAACCACACTGATAGTGGCACAACCACAGTGATAGTGGTAGAACCACACTGATAGTGGCAGAACCACAGTGATAGTGGTAGAACCACACTGATAGTGGCACAACCACAGTGATAGTGGCAGAACCACACTGATAGTGCCGGAACCACACTGATAGTAGCAGAACCACACTGATAGTGGCAGAAACACACTGATAGTGGCAGAACCACACTGATAGTGGTAGAACCACACTGATAGTGGTCGAACCACACTGATAGAGGTATAACCATACTGATAGAGGTATAACCACACTGATAGTGGCAGAACCACACTGATAGTGGCAGAATCACACTGATAGTGGCAGAACCACACTGATAGTGGCAGAACCACACTGATAGTCGTAGAACCACACTGATAGTCGTTGAACCACACTGATAGAGGTATAACCATACTGATAGTGACTGAACCACACTGATAGTGGCAGAACCACACTGATAGTCGTTGAACCACACTGATAGAGGTATAACCATACTGATAGTGACTGAACCACACTGATAGTGGCAGAATCACACTCATAGTGGGAGAACCACACTGATAGTGGCAGAACCACACTGATAGTGGCAGAACCACACTGATAGAGGTATAACCATACTGATAGTGACTGAACCACACTGATAGTGGCAGAATCACAATGAATATGCCAAAAACACACAGGTAGTGGTAGAACCACACTGATAGTGGTAAAACGACACTGATAGCTGTTGAACTATACTGATTGTCAAATTGTAACAATATTAATATGTTATGACTAGTAAATTAAAAAGAAGAAGGTAAGAAACAGAATAAGGTATCATAGAGATACTAAGGATGATTGTAAATGGTATTCAAAATGGCCTGTAAGTCAGTGTATACTATAGTACTTGTAAACACTGTGGTACATGTATGTACACTATGGTACATGTATGTACACTATGGTACATGTATGTACACTGTAGTACATGTATGTACACTGTAGTACATGTATGTACGCTGTAGTACATGTATGTACACTGTAGTACATGTATGTACACTGTAGTACATGTATGTATATTGTGGTACATGTATGTACACTGTAGTACATGTATGTACACTGTAGTACTTGTATGTACACTGTAGTACTTGTATGTACACTGTGGTACATGTATGTACACTGTTGTACATGTATGTACACTGTAGTACATGTATGTACACTGTAGTACATGTATGTACACTGTAGTACATGTATGTATATTGTGGTACATGTGTGTACACTGTAGTACATCTATATACTCTGTGGTACATGTATGTACACTATGGTACATGTATGTACACTGTAGTACATGTATGTACACTGTAGTACATGTATGTACACTGTAGTACATGTATGTATATTGTGGTACATGTATGTACACTGTAGTACATGTATGTACACTGTAGTACTTGTATGTACACTGTTGTACATGTATGTACACTGTAGTACATGTATGTACACTGTAGTACATGTATGTACACTGCAGTACATGTATGTACACTGCGGTACATGTATGTACACTGTGGTACATGTATGTACACTGTAGTACATGTATGTGCACTGTAGTACATGTATGTACACTGTTGTACATGTATGTACACTGTAGTACATGTATGTACACTGTTTGGTAAAAATAAAAAAAATACTTTGATTTTTTCATACTCATAAGCAAGAACAGACTTGCATCTGTTTCTTCAAAACCCAATTCATTAATAATATAGATATAAAGATTGGGACTTTTAGTACTTTTTCTTGCCTATATATATGTTTAAAGCAAAACCACCTTCAAATAAAATCCTATAAGTGTTTCCAATGAATAAGGGATTCCATACAAATACACCATTCCTGATGAATACATCAGTTCAATGATATATAATACTGTCTTTCATTAAAGATGCCTGTATCTTTATTGTTCTTTTGTCCCTATATTCGTTAAAACCAGTAGCACATATTTAAGCGCACACATTTATAATATAAACAGTTTGACTTTATATCCCGCGTAATAGCCCCCTTTACGAATTCCGTCTCCAGTGCGTACCAGTAACTGCGGGATGAACTTCTGTCATTCTGCCCATGCACAGTCCAGTTGACTCACCTAGCTATGCGGGCCGAACCGCACCTGGGCTACCGCTGGACGTGCAGGGGTGTGTGTGTGCCTAGGAGCACACGGCCGCTGACCCCCTGCAGCCCGTACACCTATGCTTGCTTGTTTTTGTTGATACACTGTTACGAAAGTTGCTATATGCTAAAATCTAGCGGATAAAATGTCCTCTTGTTAAGCATGACCAATCTTAACATGTCATTTGATAATATTGGATAGCTTACAGTATCATACAATAACTCAAATTCTGAGAGAAAAAGCAGAAAGTTAGAAGCCTATGGTTAATACATAAGGCTTCTGTGAATTGCCCACCTAGCTCATAGTTCAGCGGTTTTCCGCCGCTCATGGTATGGCGCTACTGTTAATATGTAAAGTACAGTATTGCACCGCTGGAGCTCGTTCTTGCATAAATTATGATTATTATACTAAAACCACAAGAAGTAAGGGCCACCTTCATGTCGTTGATGTGCTGGTGGATTGTTACTCTTACTAAATATGTTAACCACCGTGTCCGGCAGGGCTTAAAACCCTCCCTAATTGTTGGGAGTTTAGACCCGCCAACATTATCCACAGATAAATAAAAGTACCAACAACAACAACAAGCGAAGCAGCTATCATCAAGAGCAATTTATCTATTCTTACTACTAGTCCTGATAGCGTTTGCAAGTTTGAGGAGGCTTCACCAACAGGGAATGAAGTGTAGCACTAAGCACCAAGTAGTATATGTCACTTTTAATACAACAAGCTTCAGCAGTTTAATAATGTAGTGAGTAGGACACTTTACCTAACTGATACTTGTGAGGACCCATCAGGAGAAGACAGCTTGAGGGTGTATTCTCCTCCTCCCCCAGTTGTACTCCACCCTTCCTCACATAGTGTCCTGTGGAGCGCTGTGACTTCATCATTATGCAGTGGATGTGTTATCCCCAGGGACTGGAGCTGTAGGAAAAGGCTCACAGTCTGACTGTTGGATAGAGTTGTACCAATTACCATTGTAAGCTGACCAGGTTTACTGCAGCTAGCAAGGTAGTTTGTAGCCGTCTTCCACTCCTCAGTCAGAGTGTCACTGGTGGACTCTATGAAGATACCATCAGGTTGCTGGAGCCTTAGTTTTACCATCTGGTCGAGGAGCCTCAGACATGTTCCCACATGTTCCATATTCACATCTGACATCTTTTCTCCTTCCACTACAAACCATTTCTCCTCCTCTCCCAGGTTTACGTTTCTACCAAATCTTTCTGCACTCAAACTTTGGAAAATGAGAAGAAAATTAGTTCCAGAAGTGAATTATCCATGTTATTGGATTACTCAGGTTCATGATGTAATGTATAATGGTGACATAAGAGGTATATATATACTCAAGACAACAAAGAATATATATGTACATATCAATCTCACCATAGGGAATTTTCATTCCTTTGACCCAATGAAATGATTGTTTCAAAGGTAAAGAAGCCTTGAATATTTAATCTTGGTATGAACACACCACCAAGGAGATGTTGGACATTGTGTAAAAAGTTTATTATCGAAGAATCCTAAATTAATTGATTGGTAATCTGTTATTTCTCTAGCTTCTCTATCAGAGCATGGACCAAGCAGTAGCTTCAGTAACATATAAATATAAGTGTATTACTTATTTCAGCCAGCCATTGTCTCTCATATCTAAATAATCTTCACTGAAATGAATCACTAAAATAACTATAATGATTTTGATTTGGAGTAACAACTAACATCCCCTCAATAGAGTGGACATTTGTTTTAAGAAAAATCAAAATATCACCTGCACTTGACTTTGAACTTTCCATCAGGAGACTTCATGATGATGGATCGACCATCAGTGGTGGCCTTCCACTGTTGACCAACAAACACAGACATATCAGCCTCTCCTACATCAACCAACTTCACACCATGGTCATACAGCTTTAGATGGCACTCCAATACTGCAAGGGTAAAGGTATCCTTGCTGGCCTGCAGTGGGGATCTTAAGGTCAGGGTTCCATCATCTAGTGAAGGGGCGTTATTGACTAGCTCCTCCACCAATAGTAACCAGTCTGCTACAGTTGTTTCATCCTCATCAGTATTTGTCTTCTCCCATGTGTCAGTCTCCAGTTGGATGTCAGACATCACTTTACCAGTAAGAGCAGTAAATGCTCTAGTCAATGTAAGGTCAGCAGCTCTGTTGGCTCTCAGCACAATCTCACCAGGAACATGTTCTTCAATCTTGATGGTCCTTTCAGTGCCATGGACATTTAGTTTTAGGCCATCCTTGCCAAACCTATATAGATATTCAGAATATATATTTGAGATACTTCTCTGACCTACAGCTTTTTAATGTAAAAGAGTGAAATAAATACAAATAATGATGTATCACTAAACTTTAATAATCACTTAAAATAGTAATGGCTTATAATACTTTGATTAACTAAGATGATAACAAAAGTGTTTGCTAATGAAATGTGTCAAACTAACTCACTGTGATGGCATAATTCTTGCAATGGTTTGAATGTAAATGTTTTTTCTCTCTTCAGGGCTGCTTGCCAAGCGGAGACAGCTTAAGGCATTACTCACAACAGCTTGCCCTTCAGGAAGGAATGCAAACCCTGTCTTACTCCAACATTTACGACAGGCTTTGATGGTGTTTTCTGATGTAAGTGTCACAGCTTGCTTTTTATCTAGCATGTCTTTGAGGCACAAATCAGAGATTTTTCTTAAAAGCTTGATATTTTTAGATTGTCTGCAGGGCAATAATAAGGAGACAGGCATGTGCCGGGGTTTACTAATTGTTGCTTGTAATGCAAGAATAACATTAGTTATGAAAACCAGCCTTTGTTCCTGGGCCCCAAGCATCTCCATCAAAAATACCAATGTATTGTTCAGTTCTCTTTTACTTGCCACAAAGCACAATATCCAGTCTATATATGACTGTTCACAGGTATGAAGGTATTTGGCCGCGCTATATTCAAGGAAAGACTGATGTGGCCATAAAATTGTATGTCCCTTTTCTTGTTCTGCTGCTGATTTCTTTCCAAGGAGAACAAATGGAATTTTCTCCAAATCTATATCATTCTCTTGCATTTGATTTGCAGAGCATTTCCCTTCTTCAAAGAGTGCTAGAAAACAAATTTTGTAGAATTTTGTTAACATATCCTTAGAAGGAAGCAGGTTATCTCTCTCACAGGCAAGCTTTTCCATTTTCTCATAGATCATCATTCTAGTGAGGCCTGTGAGTTTGTCAGCTGCAACCTTTCCAGCCTTAATCAGCAGGCATAACATTACCAACACAAGTGGAATCGTCAGAAGGCCAAATAGTCGCCTGTCTTCATCTATTGCTGACTTTATTTCTTCAGTTGTTTTCTTTGTGGATTCCTCATCAGCATTTGGGTCATTGCTGAAGTACTTGGTGATGAAATCCATGATCTGGGGTTTCTGGAACCCTTGAACCTCCACCCTTCGTACATAGGAGGCATGTGCAATATCATCCAGGACAGGATGGTGGGTACGAGCACCACATATGATAATGCGCTTCCCTGTCTTCATCTCATGCTTTAAGTCAGCCACCAACTGAGACATCTTGGCAGTCTCATCAAGACTGTCATAGACGATGGCTGTTTCTTCAGGATTTTTGTCAAAGTGGACTTTTGCAGAATGACTCTGGTCTCCACATCTTTCTCGGAAAATAGTTTCAACAGTTTGATCAAGTGATTGCTGGCAGTCTATGGGTCGGATGTATACCATATTCTTGATACCTTTGAGGACTTCAAAAGGAAGTTCTGAGTTTTTGATGATTGAATTACCCCAGCAGTTTGCTATATGCAACATGGAGGAACTTTTTCCTGCTCCAGGCACCGATTGAAACACAATAGTCCTTGTACCGGCTGAGAGGGCATCCTCTAGGCTCATATCCTGGGTTATGCTGCTGAAACCAAGTATTTGATAGTAACAATTCTGATGTACATCCCTTAAGATGGCCAGATGACCAGATCAGAGTACTATTTATTGGAGTTTCCATAACTTTTCCATATTTCAATTACTGATAGGGTTAATTTACTAACTAATTAATGCCTGATTAAATTGCCTAATTTGAACAGACAAACCAAAACCTGTTGAGAATGAACAAACCTAGTGTCAGCAGAATTCTGGCCAGAGACAAGTCTGAGGTTAGTGTATAATTTTGCCAAGTCAACAAAACTATCGCAGTAGTCAGTGCAATTCTTGAAGATGTTCAAATTGTGTGAGAATTCCTTGTTTTCCTTGATCAACAACTCAACCCACTCCATGTCTTAAAAAATAATTGATGACAATGAGAAAATGGAAGCATGAAAATATCAATCATGATTATGTACATCAAATCTGAGATTGGTGTATAGTTAGACAGATGTTGACAATTTATTTCTAAAACAGAAATGTGTCCAATACCTCTACATTAATTAGGCTAAACATGTTTGTTTTATTTATGTATGTTTATACCTTAATACTTCAAGATAAATGACAATAGAGACCAGTACATAGTCATCTTTACCTGCAATGGCCACAGGTTGATGGAGGCCATAGGTAAGAATCTGAGCTGCTCGTCTCTGCCCATCACTCTCTAAGCTAGTAATTAACCCATGGTATCGACCACCAATGTCTTTCTCTATGTGCTCAATCAAGTATGCAACCTTGTCATCATTTGTTGGTTGTGCCTGTGTATAGGGGAAATTTTCAGTGGATAAAAAGTGCCAGTAGGTTTATGACATTGGTGTATTGTTTTTTTTTTTTTGACAAACTTTATTCAATCTATCAACAAAACTGATCTACCCAGGGCAATTAACATCTTTAGATACAAGAGCCCATTCTGTCTGCATCAAGAGCAAGGTCTGGTGGAAAGTTGACTTGTTGTCCGTAGGAAAACCTGAAAACAACGTAATTAAGCGAGCTGATATTATCTACAATGACTCTGTATTCAGAAAAGAAAATTTGCCATTCACAGGGGCCGCATATAGGCTTAAAAAATAAGCCATTGCTAAGATCAAATCGAGAAGAGTATGGTTCTAATGGTTACACAGAGTTGTGGTTTGGTAATGCCAAGAGGGAAGATCGTATTGTTTTCATAAAAACTTCTACGTAGGCAGACGCTTCAGCTGGGAGAAGGTGCCCAGTGTTGGTTACCACCTGTCGATATATGGCTTCCACTCCCTAAATCTTTGATAATTTTTAAGGTTTTTAATACCAGCTTTATGCAATATAGCAAACTTTCTTTTAATTTCATTATGGAGAACAGAAAAAGTCAAAACATTATTATGGAAAAGGCGTCTTCTGTGAATGAAGGCCCTTGTACACAGCAAGATAAAGTTTACAAAGTTTGTCTCCGTATTTGAGCTCCCAATACCCAATAGTGCTAATGACATACCAGGGAAGTTTGTTAACGCTTCAGGAATATCACGACTAAAGACATTTACCTTCAATTTTTCTCCTACTCTCACCCATAGATCGTAGACATTGGGGCAATGAAAGAAGAAGTGGCAGATTGTGTCTACCTCGTTACAGTAATTACAAGTATCATGCACTTTAACCTGTATTTGTTTCAGGTAACTGTTGCACGTTATCGCTCTGTGAAAGATTTTGTATTGGAGCGACTGTAATCTCACTTCGGATGTGCATTCGTATGGAAACAAGACGGCCACACCATTAGAATTTGATGAACCGTGAGAGAAATACATTGGTCCGCGCCATTGCATACGCCTAAAAGCCTCAGTTTCCTGAGTAGAATGAGTCTCCTGAAGGGAGAAGATACATTTAAACAAGAGGTAAGAACCAACACCATGTTATATTGTTCAGAGCGTGCCAAAAAAATGAAAAAGAAATCTAGTGAGCTAAGAGATCGGGTTGAAAAACTTGACAGCCTGCCGGTAATGAGCGAGGCAGAATCAGAGGAATTCCAACACTTAAAAAATGAATTAGAAGACTTAGCCCCAGAAAAAGCAAAGGGGGCCCTACTGCGGTCGAAAGCCAAGTGGCTGGTTCAAGGCGAAAAGCCTACAAAATACTTCCTGAGATTAGAAAAGTTCAGAGCCGAAAAAAGGGGAATTGTACAGCTATACGATGAGGGCACCCTGGTCTCAGACAGCAAAAAAATCCTAGGGGTAGGCAAGAAATTCTACGAGAATCTTTATCTCAACGAAGATGTTTCCCCCATGTCTGACAAATCCCTCCCGTCCACCCTATCTGAAGCTGAACAGCTCATTTTGGAAGCCGAACCTACCGCGAATGATTTGTTTTCAGCCTTGAAAACAATGCCAAGCGGCAAATCACGTGGTACAGACGGCTTTACCACTGATTTCTATAAAAAAATTTGGTACGCTCTGAAGGATATGTTTGTTGATATGTTTAAGGAATGTGTCTCGTCAGGCTGTATGACTTCCGAGCAAAGCAGAGGAATCATATCGGTCATACCCAAAAAGGATTTAGATCACCGCTATATTAAAAATTGGCGCCCTATTACACTCTTGAACGTAGATTACAAGATAATTTCCAAAACAATCGCGGCTAAAATAAATTCTGTTCTTCCCAGTTTAATCAACGATGACCAATTTGGCTTCATTAAGGGAAGGTACATTGGGTCCGCAATAAGGGAGATAGATGACTTGATACATTTCGCCCACCACCGTAGTGTCGGAGGAGCCATTGTTTCCATAGACTTTAGAAAAGCCTACGACACAATTAGTTGGTCTTTTATGAACGAAACCTTAGCTGCTTTTAACTTTGGAAAGAAGATCATTTCGATGGTCAATATGCTTTTAAAGAATTCTCAGGCCACCTTTACCAACAATGGTTTCTCCTCACATTGGTTTCCTGTACAGAGAGGGATGAAACAGGGCGACCCTATTTCGTCCTCTCTCTTCACTCTGGTGGTCGAGACAATGGCAGTAAGAATCCGCCAAAACAATGTTATCCAACCTCTTCCAGTCAATTTCAAGCCAAGAAAATTAGTTCAATTTGCTGATGACACAACTTTACTTTGTAAGGATGACAAGTCCATAAGTGAAGCTTTCAGAGTTGTCGAGGAGTTCGGAAAGGAATCGGGGCTAAAACTGAATAAGGACAAAACAAAAGCTATTAATGTCAACAACATACCAATTCACTCAGCCGAGTTAAGACGAATAAGTTGGTCCGATAATCTTAAATTTCTTGGTGTAACGCTGGTGTGCCCCCCTGACCAAAAAAAACTTAACACACTTAACACCTCCGACCTCATCGACTCTCTAGAATGTATAGCGGCTCATTGGAAGCAACGAAGCCTTTCATTGAAAGGGAAAATTATTATCTGTAATGTTTTGATGCTTCCCAAAATTCAACATGTTTTATCCTGTATAACCCTGGATAGCGGGGTAATTAGAGATATTTCTAAAACAATAAGGAGATTTATATGGAATGGAAATCACAACTTTATCGGTATTGATTATTTAAAACAACCTATTGCGGAGGGTGGCCTTAAGCTCAGAGCTCTTAAAGAGATTATTTTCACAAATAGAGTCATGTGGGTAAAAAGATTTCTTGAAAGTCCTAATGACTGCTGGACCCATACCGTCCAAGCATGGCATAACATGCAGAGGGATAAACTTCTAATGTCTCGGTCGTCACCTAGAAACCCGCTCAGCCCTTTCTATAGGGATCTTTTCAAAGTCTGGGCGAAGATTTATTATAATAAAACGCCTACCACAGGTGAAGAAGTCCTATGCGAACGCATTTGGGACAATAAAAACATCATTGTACACAAGAAAAAAATTCACTTTCCAAATTGGGAATCGGCCGGTATTGTAGTCATAGGTGACTTGCTTACAGAAAGAAACACAATATTGTCCTCCGCTGAAATCAGAGGGCTTTATGGGGTAGACTGTAACTCTCGCACTAGACTTCTTATCAAAAATGCCATCCCAGGGTCGTGGATGAACCTACTAAACAACACCCAACCGCAAGAGTTGGAGAACATGAAAGTTTTTTGTTATATCGGGCAGAAGCGTATCAATATTATCGGAAGTGCTGCTTCTCCGATTTATCATGCTTTTATCGCTGCTCAACCTCTGAAGAAGGAGAAAATGCAAAAATGGGAAAACATATTAGAAAGTGATATTGTACAATACAATGCAACGACATGGGAAGATAGATTTACATTGGTGTATTGTTGATCAGGGTCCATCACATTTTAGCTCACATAGCATCCACCACAGGGATGTACACATGGCTATCCTTACCTCTGCGATAGTCCATACATATCATTGGCAAACTATTTTGGCCAGAATTTTTGTACACATACATTGTATGTTAAATGTTATTATTAGACACGCATTCAATATATTGAGGCGCCAATGGCTATTTATTACTTGGAAAGCAGTAATGGACTAGTACATTACCCAAGCAACTATTGCGTGTTTCACCTATTTCTAGTTATATTCCTTCTGGTACGAAAACAAGATATGGTAAATTATAATATTATTCTTTTAATTAAGCACGTTTTACATGCAAAACTAGATAGACATGTTTTACGGATAAACCATGTGCACATAAGTGGATAGTGTATTTATGAGAAATAATTCCTCGAGACAAGGCCTTTAGGCCGTCGAGGGAATTATAAGCATAAATCCACTATGCACGTTGAGGCACATGGTTCATCTGTTTTAACACACGTAATTAAGCACAGACACATGCCAATTAACACATCACAGGAGGCTCCATGGATGGTATAATTGAATCAACATGCCAATTAAGCACAGCCCCAAAGCCCTCAAATAGTAGTGGACATAATTGTGGATGATTGTGACCACATGTGCATGTGGCTCAGAACTGTCTTGATATTTTTTTGAAAAAGGAATATTAGTGACAGAAGCTCTTAAGTGGAAAATATATATTCTACCAGTTTGTAGGATACTAATAGTTTTTTATTCATATTTCTACCATATATAGATCAAAAGTTAGAAGATAAGTCCTTATATACTGCCCTAAGTGTCCTTACTGCCCTAAGTGTGTGGGGAAATATCCTTGGAAGTTCCTCCAGAATATATTTATGACCTGTTCCTTGACCCATGTAGGTCTAACATGATTTCATATTGTCATTGTTTTATTCACGTAGAAAGTTTTCTTCATTTATTTCAATTTGCAGAAATTCGCCCATAAATATTGCAAAATTTTATGTTCAAAAGTAAGAATATCAAATTTAAAATATAGAAATACTTATTAAATGTCCAACTGTTTATTACCATTAGGATCGACTTGATCTCATCTTTTCAAATATGATGATGTATCAAACCCATTTTTTCTGACTTGTGACTCATTTCCCTGTGATACCTCATAATTGTATATCTGGCTTTCACTAGCTTTTCATTTAATTTTGCGAGACGAACTAGTGAGTAATATATCTCATTTTTACAGTAAATAATTTGATTAATCAGGCTTAATCCCGACGGCAAATGAACGCGATTCTACGCGATTTTTAATGCGCAATCATCTCGTCATGGTTTTGTGATGAGAGTGGACGCTTTTCACGCAATAATTATTGCGCAATGATTGCGTGATGGTCACGCAAAGGGTATAACGCAATATGTGTGCAAAAATAAGCAAATTCTTTGGCATTTTGAGTGGGATATTTTATGCACAATTTTCACCCTATTGTATCACTTAAATTGACAGAATTACATCATTAGGATTTATCATAATTAATGCTTCATGGTATTACATCAATTATTTAATCATTATTTCCATCCTGTTAGACAGCCGCATTGCTGGTAAGGGTTATTCCAGTTCTACTTGAGATCAGGGTGGTCCAGTAGTTCAGCTAATGAAGTATGCAATGATGGGGGGTATTTTAATCAAAACATTTTTCCAAATCAAATAACTAAATTAAACAAATAAACTATAGAGGTATATCACTTATAATATCCCTGTGTACATGATGTGGAATATCTCTAGTGGTATAAATGCCGCACATGTGTATTAGTAGCAATTTTATTGTAAAACAAATTGTAAATACACCCCAGTCACAAGTTGCGCCACCTGTCTGTCAATAATGAGTGTGGCAACTGAGTGAGTGTATTTAGACGTGATCTTAAATGCGCATTATATGCGCGATTGAGATCACACATGACAGTAAAAGAAATAAATTATCTTATGTAACTACCCTATCATTTGGTGAAGGGAATGCATCATTCCGCATCACGTTTTATTGCAGGTATTGGATGAGAATTATAGAGAATTGGAGGAGAGAGAACTAATAGAAAAATGATGTATAAATATGTATTATGTTATAACTGTACTAAATATGCGTAACGATTACGCGCGGCGGTAACGCATGCCTGCTACTAGTGAGATCATAACGATGCATATGGTTGAATTCCTTATTTCCTCAGCTTTCTGTAGATATAAAGTTTGTGCATATTAAAACATGTTTAATAATAAAATTAAATAACTAATAGGGTTCTCATCGCATTGTCATGATATTTGCTGATTGTGACCACCTATGACCACTCTTTACGTACCCACACCCAAAAACATCTTAAATAATATATTTTGAAAAATAAACACTATCATTTAAAGTACCATTAAATAAGGTACCTATCTATTTCTAGGGTGGACATATGAGTAGAGTAACAATGGATGATGAAGAAAATAAAGGTAGATTATTCGACATTCTCAGTTTAGAAATAGCAGTAAAGGTTTGTTTGGAGTTAAGGAAACTTATTCTGTTTTTTATTTCAGGTATTGTTATATCAGTACTATGAGAGACACATACCGACTTAGGTTGATGAACAATTGTATCATTTGTATCATTCTCCTTGCCCTCCTCTCCCCCCCCCCCCCCCTCCTCTCTTATCTCACCCTCTGAACTCAGCACTAATTGTGCCTCTCATTAGGGGACCCTCTGCCGCCCCCAAAGCCCTCCAACAGAAGTGGTCATAATTGTGGATAATTGCGACCACATGTGCATGTGGCTCTGAACTGACTTGATATTTTTTTGAAAAAGGAATAATAGTCACAGAAGTTCTGAAGTGGAAGAAATATATTCTACCAGTTTGTAGGATAATAATCGTTTTTGAATTATATTCCTACTATATATAGATCCAAAGTTAACAAATAAGACCTGTACGATTATATTATTTATATAGTTCGACTTGAGTTGTGTGAGGAAATACTCTTGGAAGCTCCTCCAGAATATACTTATGCTTGCATTATAAATTAATATTAATGTTTATTTTTGCAATCCCTACATTGAAAAATTAAATCTGGCTCTAAATCCCTTTCCCTAATTCCATAGGCCCTTTTAAATCCTGAATCCCGACCTAAAATAGGTCCCAATCCCGGTCAGAAAATGCTGATAAATAAGAATAAAAGGAATTAAATTGATATGGGTTGTATGTATCATTAGTCAGTAATATATCCAATCGTCGCTCCTTAACCTCATGGGAGTATTGGTTTTAATTAAGAGGCAATTAACACAACAGCCACGAGCCTCCAGCAGGATAATGATAATGCATCGGCATGCAGACAAGCTCAATAAATTATCATCAATAATTCATCAGCATTCAAACGCCCAGGTTAATAATTCATCGGCATTCAAGAGAGGACATACTAATGCACTCGCATCCAAGTCCAATTACTATAATCCACACTTCAATTATAATAATCCACACTTCAATTATAATAATCCACACTTCAATTAGTGTAGTCATACTGTAATTTGATAATTCATAATTAGTAGCATTTTTCAGTGAATTTGTTCAGAATAAATCATGGCAAAATTGCATTTAAACCCCGTGTGTTAACATGTTTTCCGCAAAGAGGCATGAATAAAGAACTCGATCTACAATCTCGTTCTTTTTTTATGCACCATGCATCAACTCGACCAATAAGTGCTAATTATTGTACACATACAACAAAATATGTGTATTGCACCCACCTCATTGGATGGTTGAATGTACATATGATAGAAATGTGTCAGCCCTGTCAATGAATCAATATGAATGCCAAATGGCACTCTGTACAGTTAATCATAGAGTTGATGCATTGTAGGCCAACTGAACCCACTCTTTCATGTAGAAGCATAACTATCTTGTTCAGTTTGAGGTATATCAGACTAACATTGAATTTTTTTCAACAAGATCTCTATAGGAATGTTATCATCATGTGGGTTCCTAGATATAGCTAACCACATCTTCAAATCGAGAGGAAATCAAGATGGCTGCCGAAACAACCAGTTGAATGCAGTTGAACAACAGCCCCCTGCTGCTGCCAATCGTCAGTCAATCATATGGTCAGACGCTGTCATGTGATCCTACCAGAACTATGCACTGTGCAATGCCATCATAGCCATAGGAATGTGCATTCCCCCACTGGCTTCAACAGATGGGTCAACAAACCATATGACTGTGGCTCTCATATTCAAGGTAGAAACTCTGGAATAACCCCATTCAACAGCTAATTAAGTATAGAATCTAATGGCAGAAATAGATGATATCTAGCTAGGTTTCGGTCTGTCAAAGGGTTATGGATAGAGGTTGCGGTGGGAGACCTAGGGTCTGCCCTGTGCTCCGCCCCTCAGTCTCCCGCCGCAACCTCTATGCATGCACCTAATGGTTTTAGGGAGGCATTTCTGACTGTTAATATGGATCCTTATACCCTTTATTGGTTCTCCCCCATTCTCCTGTTGATTTCTACCTTTTCCATACCTTGGTGTATAAGCTTAGCAACAAATGTGTCTTACCCTTATGTGCTGGGTGTTACTCCTAGACAACACCTGTTTCTGTACCAAATAAGCCAACAGTGCCTCCGTCACTTCAATGTACTTGAGCAGTTCTGGTCCATTTGACTGCAAGTGCTTCTCTAAAGCTCGTTCATCCTAAAAGGAAATAGGCAAACATAATTATGGAGTTTAAGAGAATCATGAAATGAGTTGCACGAGAATGATGCACAAGGGAATAACACCAGTTATAAATTTCTATGTGAATTAACATTAGTCCAAGCACTGCATAATGAGAGTAGGCTACTATTGGACAAAAAAATCAGAATTGCACCTGTGTGGTGAATCTTGATCAAGTTGACCCTGCACCAGGACTCAAACCAGGGATCTCTGAGCTCAAAGCTCACATTACCCATCTTAGTTTGCCTGCCATGCCATGCTTATTTGTTATCAATAGAATTTATATTTTTCTATAAAAAATGTCCCTAAAAATGTATAAAAAGGAAGACTTACCATTTTGGAACCTTTTAGAAGATGTTATACTTGTTCAGTTTGCCTGATCACCAGGAAGCGATTCCTTTAACGACAAATGTGTGTTGAGTATCAGAATACCTTATTGGCTAAATGCCAGTAATCACCCCACATGAACCATGAGCTTTATGTTTTAATTAGAATCCTCCTATTCCTCATCAGCAGAACATTATTGTTTGTAAAACAAGACATGTTGGGTCAACTTCTGACATCTGAGAGGTGAGCAAATCACTTACAATAGGAGAACAAACTTGAACTTGTGTGCATGTGGGAAATACAAATTTGTTCAGAGTTAATAATCATCAATTGCATTAATAATCAGAATTTTTCATCCAAACATTACCATTTTCTGCCATGGTTTGGTGAATTAGAATAGTTACATACCATTTTGAACATGTTACCAAAGTCACCCAACTGTTACTAAGTAATAGTATAAGCTCTATATGAATGACCTGGATTCATCATTGGTACTGGCCCATAACTTGGACTAACTATATCTAAGCTAACATATCTAATGGATACATTTGGTCTTCAATAAAAGCAATATTAGTTATATTGTCGTTACCACTAAATATCAGAATCTTTCTTTTGTCCTTTTCTGATATGTTTGGCAATCCTAGTAATAGGGAAAATAACGCAGAACCCGCCCCTCACCCTTAAAAAACTGCACTGCAAATGAATACCTCTTTTTGTTGTCCCCTCAAGACAATCATGACTCTAACCCCTACTAATCGGCAGTTCTCTACATATGAACTACTCATGTATTTAGTAATGCTGTTATAATGGTTTCACTCGTTTACAAAGACAAACTGAATCGATTTTAAATCTAAATTAAAAACAGTTTTAATTTTAACCATTCAAACAAAACATCAATGCAAATAAAAAACCTTTCCCCAAAAGCATACCTTGTAGAGTATTAACACAGGAACTAATTCCACCGCTAAACAGAATTTGTGCTCATTGCACAGATTATGATCAAATTTAATCAGTCAGAGCTCTTTCACACACATATTCCATTTACACCATCAACAAGGTAAGAAAGAGCTTTGAAACCTTGAATAATATGTTAATGTGCAATAAAAATTACTATTTTTTTGTGAGCTGAGTTTTTGATAAGATTTACATCCCGAGGGAAATAATAGGCCTTCAAATACAGAGCGGATTGGCAAAAATTTGATTAAAATTTGATTAAAATTTCCCAGAAAAATACATCAAAGAAGGAATAATAGAGTCCAGAGACCTGTTACCTTTTTTAACAACCTGCACTTGAAAGACACACAATCGACTGTGTCCGTCAGATTTAAAAGGAGATCTATATCATTTAAAAAGTATGTTAATGTTAACACTATGATATATTTCAATATTGACACGATTATGAATTTATTTAGGCCATATGAGAACAGACAGAAATGTATGTATTGCATGTTTCTTTATGGTGGATGCAAGGCTAGCAATTAATCAAAGCAGAGTCAGGGGAGTGAACAATGCCTGGACATGGGCCTAGTGTTGTCACCGAAGGTCATCAATATTTTTTTATAAAACAAGATCTCCCTTCTTTACAGGCGAAAGTTTATTACAACAAAGAGCCCACTACGGGCGAGGAAGTTCTTTGCGAACGCATCTGGAATAACAAAAACATTTTGATACATAGAAGAAAGATTCACTTTCCAAATTGGGAGATTGCTGGTATAATAGTCATTGGGGATTTGCTCACTGAGGAAAATACGATCATGTCCTCAGCTGAAATCCAGAGGCTTTTCGCGGTGCACTGCAATGCCCGTACCAGGCTCCTCATCAAAAATGCCATTCCTGAATCGTGGATGAATCTATTACATAATGTCCAACCTCAAGAGTTAGAGCATCTGAAGGTTTATTGTTACATTGGCCAAAAGCGTTTAGACATAATCGGTTGTTGTGCGTCGCCTATTTACCATGCCTTTATTGCTTCCCAAGCCCCAAAAAAGGAGAAATTGCAAAAATGGGGTGAATTATTGAGCAGCGATAGCGAGCAGTACGAGGCAGTGGAATGGGAGGATAGGTTCACCTTTCCGTATGAATGCACATCAGATGCGAGGCTCCAATCACTCCAATATAAGATCTTCCACAGAGCCATATCCTGTAACTGATGTCTCACCCAAATACAGGTTAAGTTGCAGGACTCTTGCGATTATTGCAATGCCGTCAACACTATCTGTCATTTCTTCTATCAATGTCCAAACATGCTGGACTTATGGGCCAGGGTAGGAAATAGGCTTAGGCTAAATGTTTTCAGTCACTCTTCCCCTGATATATTACAAAATTTCCCCTCTATGGCTATAGCCATTATGGGCATAAGCAGCGCAGACACTGCGACAAATTTCATCAACTTTATTCTCCTGTGCACAAGGGCCTTTATCCACAGAAGGCGTCTATTTCACAATAACAATTTAACGTTTGCCATATTGCAAAACGAAATCAAAAGGAGATTCATTATTTTGCAAAAAGCTGGTTTTGGTAATCTTAAGAGCTTCCGTAAATATAGAGAGTGCAAAATATATATTGACAAATGGTAGTAGGGGCACAACACCAGTTGCTGGGAACCTTTGGCAAGACCTAGGTTAACCCCTCTTCCTTGAAATGTTACTAGGAATTGTAAACAGAGGGTCAATCTGACCTACCTTATACTTATACTTTTACTTAGTAGGTAGAAAATTAGAAGCTTGGCGTAATGCCACAGAAATGTTCATACTGTTGCGGATGATTTTTGGCAAAACATAGGTTAACCCCTCTTCCATGCTTGCAGCTCATGTTTGCATGTTTACATGCTCACTTTGGTACTTGATATTGAGGGATACCTATCGAGATGTTAATAGGAATTGTAAACAGATGGTCAATCTGACCTACCTTACACTTATGCTCTTACTTAGTAGGTTGAAAATTAGAAGCTAAGCATAAAACCACAGAAATGTTCATACAGGTCCACTTCGTAACCTAATTATATATTTCTATATTTTATCGTAGGTATTAGTCGAAGTAGAAACTTGATTCTATGTATCCTTTGTGTCACACAAGAAATCTTTATTATCGTAGTTCATCAGATGAGATGTTAATCGCCCCGGATGGTGCTGCTTTGTTGACATATTGAATAAAGTTGTTTAAAAAAAAAAAAAAGAAAGAGCATTTGTCTTCAACAAATAGTAAAATAGTTTTGATTAAACTGGAAATGTCAGGGGGGAGGAGAAAGTTTATAAATGCAAGTGACAATGGATTGCCGCATGCAAGGAGGTCATGTCTTATTATTAATTTAAAGTTATTGCATGTTTTAGTCTATGACATCACCTTTGTGCTATGTTGTGTCCAGGTGGTGGAGGTTATTCTCTCTGACTTCTTCATTACTATAGTTACTAGAGTCAAATACTTAATTAATTATTATTTAATTAATTATTACACTATATCCGAACTTCTTTGAAGCAGCCATTAATTTCTCATTGGAAAATCTTATTTGAGAGGTAGTCAGTTTTCCTGAACTTACATTTACACTTGTAACTGAGAAAATAATCTTCAGGGTTTTGATTAAAATATTATCTTACTAAATCCAATATTAGGCCTATATCAATCTGCATTAATTCTCTCACAAGAAAACCTTGGTTAATATTATGAATAACTGGGATTGCAAATGACAATTATATGATCCTTTATTGTCAAGCCTATTAATACCCTGGGGTGGACATACAGCTACTGTACCTGTACAGTACACTCATTTCTTTGTCATGGATCTTTGTATGGCTCTCGCTTGTAATGATAATAATAATGGGGAGGAGGAGAAGTAGGAATAATACTTAAAACAACTCAGTTCAACTTAATATTGTCATATTTTACATCCATTGGAGGTGTGATTTTGTATTTATGCCACTTTAATGCCAAGGGCAACCATATCTATTGCACTGTCTCTCACTACGATAATGCCCAGATATCAGACAACCACGTATGAGACATGTAAACACTTGAGTCTACAGACAAGTGAAGTTAGCGGAGGTGAGGAACTGATAAGGTAACCATTGTGTAGATGTCAGTATATCTGGGACATGTGCCTATATATTGACACAGCACCTTGTTTATGTTATAGAGCATTTGAAACGTTTCCAGCTCATATAGGAAAACTTACAAACCTACTCCCCATACACTTGTGTTGGTTGAATCAACGAGTTTGGAACAGGAGAGTGAGGACTATGTCCGATGCTATACCCGAGCTTGTTTGACCCTGCTGGGAACCACAGTAAGGGGTCTGGTGGAGAAAATCGGGGAAAGGACCATAAAAGGCCATAAAAGGCCATAGAACCCACATGTTCTGGCAAATTTTAACTCATTAATTTATACAGAGAAATGGACATATCACCACATTTAACATTGTTCCGATCTGATTTGAAGAATTACTATGAGACCTATGGATGGAGACATCATTAGCTACACATTGATGTTTTAGGTGCTTCAAATCAAATCGGAAGATATGATCAAATGGAAAAAACTGATTGAAAATTAGTCAACAAATGAATTACTTCATGATACTGGCTCAGTTTTATTTTATTTTCACAAATCAGGTGTACTGGTCCCGAGCTATAGATGTTCTGAACCTGATTGTCAACTTATAAATCAGATTTATGCAATATTTAAACAATAATGAAAGAAACTTCACTCCCACCTCCAAAACAGAAAATGAGAGGGGAGACTGTAGGCCCTTTAAGAACTTACAAACAACCTCGGATGAAAGGGGTGACCGCCTGGGCCATCAGATTCCAAGATAAGATGGGGAAATTTGTTACATCTTTCTGCCGACGCAGGACTTGATACTCTTTTGAATTCACTCTCGTTGGTTGAATGAAGGACTGTCATAATAGGAGCATATATATAGATAAATACCTACATTTGATATGGAAAATTAGTTGATGGCTTTGGTACAAACTCTACTCAAAATTAAAATACTCCATTACCATTGCATAAATTAGAAGATGTTACATGGTATACTGAATTATTGTGTCCTTGCTCAGATCAAGTAAACAGTATTGGGCCAGACAAAGTGCAAGCTTAAACATTTTCTTGTATATTAATTCCTTAAAATGCAATATTAGGCAACCCAGTTTTCCATAACGATCAGATATTTGTCAGTCAAGTAGTGCAGCTCATTGCTGGAGATCCCTGTTGTTATTACAAACCCCCTGTTGTAACTCCCTACATTCATCCCTTGTTAATGCTCTATTGTAACTCCTGGCATTCACTGCTGCTATTACAGACCCCCTATTGTAACTCCTGATATTCACTGCTGCTATTACAAACCCCCTATTGTACATCCTTACATACACTGCTGCTATTACAAACCCCCTATTGTAACCCCTTACATACACTGCTGCTATATCAAACCCCCTCTTGTACTGACATACACTGCTGCTATTACAAGCCCCCTATTGTACTGACATACACTGCTGCTATTACAAGCCCCCTATTGTACTGACATACACTGCTGCTATTACAAACCCCCTCTTGTACTGACATTCACTGCTGCTATTACAAACCCCCTCTTGTAACCGCTGACATACACTGCTGCTATTACAAACCCCCTATTGTACTGGCATACACTGCTGCTATTACAAACCCCCTATTGTACTGGCATACACTGCTGCTATTACAAACCCCCTATTGTACTGGCATACACTGCTGCTATTACAAACCCCCTATTGTAACCCCTTACATACACTGCTGCTATATCAAACCCCCTCTTGTACTGACATACACTGCTGCTATTACAAGCCCCCTATTGTAACCCCTTACATACACTGCTGCTATTACAAACCCCCTATTGTAACCCCTTACATACACTGCTGCTATTACAAACCCCCTATTGTAACCCCTTACATACACTGCTGCTATTACAAACCCCCTATTGTAACCCCTTACATACACTGCTGCTATTACAAACCCGATATTTTAACTCCTGACATATATTGCTGCTATTACAATCCTCCTATTGTAACTCTTGAAATCGCCATCTACAATGCAGTTTCCAAACTTTCCCCTAACCTCTTGATTGGTTTATGACCAGATACGGTTCTAAAAGCAGCATTTGATATAGTAGCAATGCTAAGACTATGGGATTTGTTGCACTTCTGTTATGGAATTGGTTTGCCTTACCAATGCATGGCAGCCAAGTCACATACACACCCTATGAGTCCTCTATTATAACACCTGACATTAAATGGTGGATTCATCAACACAGGTGTGTGGAAAAGCACCAATGACCCTATAAATCCTCTATTGTATTTAAAAAAACTCCCTATTTTTAATGGTGCCTTCATTAACCACACAAGTGAGGTCCCTCCCCATCCCCAGTCCCCTGGTCCAGCTGTTCCTCCAGCTGTTCCCCCAGTCCCCCAGCAAACTTAGATAGACGCTTTAGGCGGAACCTTACAATTTAGCGCCGGCTAGCCGAAGTGGGCGGGGCTTGGCAGATCCGGTGGGCAGGGCTCACTTGTCTTTACTAGTCATGTAATTAGTTTAATTAGTCTATTTTACTCCGGACAGTCCACTACCCGCTTTAGTGACTTAGGACCACCAATTTAAGGTTAGGTTTAGGGTTAATTTTAGTATCTATTTCTATTAAGTAACATTTGACAGCACATATCCCTGCTGGCTCTAGTTACAACAGCCAATCACGTCACTGAAGCCACATTCTGTCAGCCGGCGCTAAATTGTAAGGTTCCGCTCCTTGCTAGATAGACAGGCCTGCCAATACGTCACTACACCAAAGTACACATATACTAGTGACAACCATGTATGAGACATGTAAACACTTGAGTCTATAAATATAGACAAGTAACAGTGAGGAGGTGAGGGACTGATGAACTAACCATTGTGTAGATGTCAGTAAATCTGGGACTTGTGCCTATATATTGACTCAGTCCCTGCTTCTTGCATAGGGGGTTTGTAATGTAATACCATGTGATCATATTGTGGATGACAGGTTACTTTTGACAAGCAATTTATTTTAGTATGAAGTTGATTATAGACTTTTATATCAAGAGTTATTATTATAAAAGCTTTATAAACATGTAATGTAATAATGTCTTTTGATAACCCTCAACTTAGACTAATGTTGGGCATCATTTCCACTATCATATGTCATTTTAAGGGGTATTGCAAGAAGGGGGTTTGAATAGGCAGGCAACGCTAGAGGTCAAAATATCCCTCCAGATGTACCTAATTACAATTATATAGAGTCATTCAACTCCAATTTGACTAAAGAATGAATATGTTGCTTCACTCAAAAAGCTTGTGGGTTAGGTTACCTAGAACTGTACAATTGCTGTCAGAATGGCAAGGAATAGGGGAGTTGCATGACTCACTGTGCATGTCTACTGCAGCGTATGCTGGGATGGAATCTGTTGAAAGTACAGATATTTGGCAATATTTTATCGAAAATTGCAAGAATGTCTTCACCAGTATCATAGCTTATATTAAGCATATATGAAAACCAAATGCATGTTAGGAAAGATGAAGGGTTGTGTTATGGAAACATGTATGACACATGGATATTGACATGAGAACATTGATAAATACACCATGCTGAACATGGCATGTTTTCTATAGATTTTACACTGTACCATTAATCCCATAATTCCATGCGAATCAAGATTCAAAATGGCGGCTATGCAAACCCCCTATTGGTAGAACATTTAAACCAATGTTTTAGCAACAGCTGATGCAATTAAAGAACCTGGTCCTTACATTGTAAGCTGTTACACTAACTGCTGGTATTACAACCCCCCTGCCCCCCATATTGTAAGTTCTAACAATAACTGATGCTGTTCTAAACACTCTCTTGTGTAAGTTCTAACATTAACTATTACTAATGCAAACACCCTTTATTACCCCCCCCCCCTATATTGTAAGTTCTAACATTAATTGCTGCTATAACAACCGCCCTATATAGTAAGTTCTAACATTAACTGCTGCTATTACAACCCCCCTATACTGCAAGTTCTAACATTAACTGCTGCTATTACAACCCCCCTATACTGTAAGTTCTAACATTTACTGCTGCTATTACAACCCCCCTATATTGTAAGTTCTAACATTAACTGTTGCTATAACAACCCCCCTATATAGTAAGTTCTAAAATTAACTGCTGCTATTACAACCCCCCTATATTGCAAGTTCTAACATTAACTGCTGCTATTACAACCCCCCTATATTGCAAGTTCTAACAATTACTGCTGCTAATGCAACACCCCTATATTGTAAGTTCTAACAATTACTGCTGCTAATGCAACCCCCCTATATTGTAAGTTCTAACATTAACTGCTGCTATTACAACCCCCCTATATTGTAAGTTCTAACATTAACTGTTGCTATAACAAGCCCCCTATATTGTAAGTTCTAACATTAACTGCTGTATTACAACCCCCCTATATTGTAAGTTCTAACAATAACTGCTGCTATTACAACCCCCCTATATTGTAAGTTCTAACATTAACTGCTGTATTACAACCACCCTATATTGTAAGTTCTAACAATAACTGCTGCTATTACAACCCCCCTATATTGTAAGTTCTAACATTAACTGTTGCTATAACAAGCCCCCTATATTGTAAGTTCTAACATTAACTGCTGTATTACAACCCCCCTATATTGTAAGTTCTAACAATAACTGCTGCTATTACAACCCCCCTATACTGTAAGTTCTAACATTTACTGCTGCTATTACAACCCCCCTATATTGTAAGTTCTAACATTAACTGTTGCTATAACAACCCCCATATATTGTAAGTTCTAACATTAACTGCTGTATTACAACCCCCCTATAGTGTCAGTTCTAGCATTAACTGCTGCTATTACAACCCCCCTATATTGTAAGTTCTAACATTAACTGCTGTATTACAACCCCCCTATATTGTAAGTTCTAACAATAACTGCTGCTATTACAACCCCCCTATAGTGTAAGTTCTAATATTAACTGTTGCTATTACAACCGCCCTATATTGTAAGTTCTAACATTAACTGTTGCTATTACAACCCCCCTATAATGTAAGTTCTAACATTAACTGCTGCTATGACAACCCCCCTATGATGTAAGTTCTAACATTAACTGCTGTATTACAACCCCCCTATATTGTAAGTTCTAACATTAACTGCTGCTATTACAACCCCCCTATATTGTAAGTTCTAATATTAACTGTTGCTATAACAACCCCCCTATATTGTAAGTTCTAATATTAACTGCTGTATTACAACCCCCCTATAGTGTAAGTTCTAACATTAACTGCTGTATTACAACCCCCCTATAGTGTAAGTTCTAACATTAACTGCTACTATTACAACCCCCCTCTATTGTAAGTTCTAACATTAACTGCTGCTAATACAACCCCCCTATGATGTAAGTTCTAACATTAACTGCTGCTATGACAACCCCCCTATAATGTAAGTTCTAGCATTAACTGCTGCTATTACAACCCCCCTATAATGTAAGTTCTAACATTAACTGCTGCTATGACAACCCCCCTATGATGTAAGTTCTAACATTAACTGCTGCTATTACAACCCCCCTATATTGTAAGTTCTAACATTAACTGCTGCTATTTCAACCCCCCTATAGTGTAAGTTCTAACATTAACTGCTGCTATTACAACCCCCCTATATTGTAAGTTCTAATATTAGCTGCTGCTATTACAACCCCCCTATATTGTAAGTTCTAACATTAACTGCTGTATTACAACCCCCCTATAGTGTAAGTTCTAACATTAACTGCTACTATTACAACCCCCCTCTATTGTAAGTTCTAACATTAACTGCTGCTAATACAACCCCCCTATATTGTTAGTTCTTACATTAACTGCTACTATTGCAACCCCCCTATATGTAATGTGTTTCAGGAAAATGAGTCACAAGTCGCAAAATTGGTGTTTTTCAAAGTCGCTTACATACAAGATCTCTTTATTGGAATATTTTCATTTTTGGAGTGTCTAGTTCTTGTTTTTGTATGAATACATTTAACAGTTTTAAGGACAGTTTATTAATTATATAAGTGCGTTTCTTAGATCATCCTATTGAGTATATTTAGCTACTTTACTGGTAATTATCCGCCTAGAAATATTGCGATTTTTTTTTCGAAAAAAAGAATATCTAACTAAAAGGATAAAAGTATTTATTAGATGTCCTTAAAGTTTACATTCATTGGAATCGGCTTGATCTCCTCTTTTCAAATATGGTGATATCTCAATATCAATATTTTGCGATTTATGACTCATTTTCCTGAAATGGATCATATATTGTAAGTTCTACTACTGCTAATGCAACCCCCCTATATTGTAAGTTCTAACATTTACTGCTGTTAATAAAACCCCCCTATATTGTTAGTTCTAACATTAACTGCTGCTATAACAACCCCCCTATATTGTAAGTTCTAACATTTACTGCTGCTAATACAACCCCCCTATATTGTTAGTTCTTACATGAACTGCTGCTATTACAACCCCCCTATAATGTAAGTTCTAACATTAACTGCTGCTATTACAATCCCCATATATTTTAAGGTATTACTCTAACTGTTGCTATAATAAAATCCCTATACTATACTGTAAGTTTTTACATAAAGTGATTTTCTGATAATATTGTGAACAGGGTTATAAGATTTAAGGGTTCACTACACTTTTGTCGAGGCCCATTTCACAACACTGGGTATCTGATCATTGTACTATTGTATTTTACCCTAAATACCTAATTATAGCTAAATTACAATGATTAACTGTCGTTTTGCAGCATATACACTTAACAAATACATTAGAAATGAATGATCCTATCATTTATTACATACATTGCCTTGAGTGCATGTGTAATGTGATATGAACAAATCAAATTGCGGATACAAACCCCCTATCGGTAGTTGGAACAGAGATTAATATTATTACAAAAACTCTAAAGAAAGTTCTAGCATTGACTCACACCAACACAAACCAATGTATATAGCAGGTTCTAACAATGACAGCGCTTACAGTGATTATGCTACTATAAACCCTCTATTTAAAGTTCTAACACTGACTAATGCTATTACAACTCTCTATTGTAAGTAATAACAGTGACTAATGCTAATACAAACCCCCTATTGTAAGTTCTAACAATGACTAATGCTAGTACAAACCCCGTATTGTAAGTTCTAACATTGACTAATGCTAGTACAAACCCTCTATTGTATGTTCTACCAATGACTAATTCTAATACAAACCCCCTATTGTAAGTTCTAACAATGACTAATGCTAATACAAACCCCTATTGTATTTTCTAACAGTGACTAATGCTAATACAAACCCCCTATTGTAAGTTCTAACAGTGACTAATGCTAATACAAACCCCCTATTGTAAGTTCTAACAGTGACTAATGCTAGTACAAACCCCCTATTGTAAGTTCTAACAATGACTTATGCTAATACAAACCCCCTATTGTATTTTCTAACAATGACTAATGCTAACACAAACCCCCTATTGTAAATTCTAACAATTACTAATGCTAACACAAACCCTCTATTGTAAGTTCTAACAATGACTAATGCTAACACAAACCCCCTATTGTAAGTTCTAACAATTACTAATGCTAACACAAACCCTCTATTGTAAGTTCTAACAATGACTAATGCTAACACAAACCCTCTATTGTAAGTTCTAACAACGACTTTTGCTAGTATAAACCCCCTATTGTATTTCTAACAATAACTAATGCTAATACAAGCCCCCTATTGTAAGTTCTAACAGTGACTAATGCTAATACAAACCCCCTATTGTTAGTTCTAACAACGACTTTTGCTAGTATAAACCCCCTATTGTAAGTTCTAACAATGACTAATGTTAATATAAACCGTTCTTTTTTAAGTTCCAACAGTGACTAATGCTAATACAAACCCTCTATCATATTTTCTAAAACTGACTAATGCTAGTAGAAACCCCCTATTGTATTTTCTAACAATGACTAATGCTAGCACAAACCCCCTATTGTATTTTCTAACAATGACTAACGCTAATATAAACCCCCTATTGTATTTTCTAACAATGACTAATGCTAGTTTAAAAAAAACCTATCGTATTTTCTAACAATGACTAATGCTGGTACTAACCCCCTATTGTAAGTTATAACAATGACTAATGCTAGTACAAACCCCCTTTTATATTTTCTAACAATATGTAAGCCATAACAATGACCAATGCTAATAGTCCAGTAGACAAACCCCCAAATATGGAGGAATATGGAATACTAAGGACTACGATTTTCATCATTAACTGCTGCTAATACAAATCCTCTATTGTAAGTTCTAATGTTGACGTTGACGCTAATACAAAAAATAAAACCCCCTATTACAGGTAATTACACAGCCTAATATTGGAGATTATGATTATTGGGAGGGAGAAAGCCGGTGCTGGCTCTGTTATTAAATATTATTGCACATGGGGTAGAAATTTGTACATTATCAGGGAACAATTTATACCTATGTTTTCCTCAGGTGGACCATATTAATGCAGCCTGAGGGACAGCCTAATCAACATGATCTCAAATAAATGAACAAACAAACAATATAATAATAATTCCACCTCTGGCTATGCACACCCACATGTATCACTGTGTGTAGGACACATATATCTCCGCTGCCTTCTACCTCAGCAAGTGTTGCACAAGTACATAAAGTAAACAAATGAAATACACTAACATGTGCACAGTGCCCCGCAGGGACATACATACAGCCACTTTGATATCTTAGTGTGATAACCTGGTCAGGCAGTGCTTGGAGGTGGAGTGAAATAGAACACTGGTGTTGGAATTAGAGCTACCACTCTTCATAATAGATTATACGTTAGTTTGTTGGACAAAATCATTTTAGGCAATTCATATAGAAAGGCAGAAACTCACCTAAAATAGGCCTTATGGTTGTTGGAGAGTTGGGGGTCCTAAACCTGGGTGTGCAGCCCGTAGGGTGGTGGAGAGTTGGGTGCCCTAAATCTGGGTGTGCAGCCTGGAAGTTGATGGAGAGTTGGTGCCAAACTTCAGGACCACGGTTTTAGAGGGTTGATGAGTCTGCGGTTGCAAGCCCAGAACCACCACAGTGTCCCTTGCACAGGCGCTATTTATGCACCAGTTTAGAGGGAGGGGGTGGGATCAAACACCTGAACAAACATATCATGGACATCTTCAAGGAGGAGTTGAAGGAGTTTATTCTGATAAAGATGCACAAGGTTCAATATCTGTGTACAAGATCAGCTTATTGGTTGACATATGATCACACCACATGGGGACAAAGTTCTCATGTAATCTTCTGAGTGGAAAAGGGGGGGGATATGTTGGTGGATCTTTTTTGAATTAATAGTTAACTTAGGGTTGCATACTGGATGTATGTCTAAACAGGCCTCTTAGCAGTATTTTCTCATATGAATAATAAACCAGGTAATTGAAATTTTATTGAGGAACATTTATTAATATCAATAAAAGTTTCCTTTGAAAGAACTTGTTATAATACTCTGTTATGTAAAGCCATATATATTGATTTCATGAATTAGTTGTCTGTCAAGTGGATCTTAGATGTTCAACATGAGAATTTATTTGTTATTAAAGCAATTTTCCCTTCTATGGATATGTAAGTGTGATCATTGGAAAGAGGATAAAAAGCTAATTGGAAATAAGGTAGTACATATACCTCTACTGGCATTATAACCCCATTGATAGCAATACAGAATGGATCATAGATCCATAGATCATAAATAGTCTTATGCAAAGCTCCAAAAAGGGTGTACTTGAGAGGGAATCAATCAGGGGCCTTTCAGGTCAAAAGCAGATGTTCTAACGCTAGACCAGAGGTTCTTATCCACTGACTATATCTGCTGTTGTGGTGTGCCTGTTAAAAGAGGCATACCACAAAATAAATTATACCCCAATGCCCACAGACCATTCTCAAATGGTTTCTCTGCCCAGTGATTCTAACTAAATATATATGTCGGTGTCAACACTTGCCACCTAGTGGCTCATAGTTTTCTTGAAATATTTCCTTATTATTGTAAATTGAGATATATTTGTGCATGATTTCCAACATCTACATGGATTTTTTTTTATCACAGCGGTTTTGAGTCATGTTTCTTAAGATTTATTTCCATTGAATATGCTGCTTGATTAGTAAATGTGGGTGATGTGGTCAACTTCAAATGACCATAACTTTTATTTGACCCCAGTGATGTATGGTTCTTTTTCATTTGATGTGTAGCATATGACCACATATTTTGGTAAAAAATAAGTGGACGATTTTTTTTTCTATAGAATAAAAAGCGAAAAAATACCACATTTTCTCATAGAGTTCCATATAAAAGCACTGTTATTTTCAAGTAACTGTGAAATAAAAACTAAGTTGCTGATATACTTTTTATTAGATTTTTTTTTTCTAATATGTAATAAGGTATAACCCTCAAAGTTTTGTAAAAATATCTTGTGGACAATCTTTTTTCAGTGAAGACCCGCATATATTAATAATTCCTATATCTAGCATCGTAAATAAAGAGAGTAAGGCGGGGGGGGTGGAGTCATCGGTGACTTACGCACCCTTTATTAATGATTGAAAAAGAAAAAATTCTTGACGTGCTAGCTGCAGAAGCTTGGTTTTGAATATGGTGCCAATCTAGCAGTTGCGGGAAAGCAAGGCAATATGAAGTCTGGAATGAACACCATTGTGAGAACATGTGCCCCTGTTCCCCCCTCCCCTGTTCACTACATGTGAAATAACTAAACATAGCCTTAACTGCCTGAAGGTCCATCCCACATCTGAGATCTAAAAAAGTGTTGTCAGTGCATCCCATAAATCACTGTCCAATTGTTCAAGATCAAGGGAAATCACCTTTCCTCACTATCTGTGTAGGTAACTTATACAATGGACTCCATGTCACTTAACATTGACAGTTAAACAATGTTATCTCATGTAACCAAAGACATGTTATCACTGCCATATCATTAATCTTTATTGTAATATATATTTGGGGCCTTACCATCTGTAACATCTCTGAGTATGCCACCAATGTTTGTGACACAGGGGGCTTAATTGATATCATTATATATTTGAAATGAAGAAAGCAATATTTTACTTTGGAATTGACACAGTATAACCAATAAGTGAGTGCTTAAATTTAAAACTGTTCAATTTTTGCTGGGCAGAGTAGATATATATAGATAATGAGAGAGCACCGCAATACTTATGTTTACACTTCAGATTTAACAAACACTAGATAAGGTTAACATAAAGCTTTACACAAGGAGCCCGCTATCATCTCTGGACCACACTTACTTTGCTCCTCTCCTTCCAAGGACAGTTCAAGGTGACTCCATTCTAAAGTCTAAGAGTAAAGGCTTCCATAATAAAGTCAAGTGTTTTAAAGCTGCATTCAATGCAGCGATGGTCTGGTAAAGGCATAATTACAGCGTGCTTGTTTATCCTGTTTCATAAAACATGCATTAATCATGCGGTAACTAAGGGGTTTCTGGTTATTGTAACAAAAGATATTTGGTACAAGAGACATATAGTTGTATTGTTTGTGACAAGGCAACATTGGTCACCATAGAAATGCTCCATAGCAACATGCCTCACAGTAAGCACACATCATATTATTATGATTGTACTTATGGGAGTCTCCATAGCTTTTTCAGAGATGGGAAAAAAGGCTTAAATCCTCCCTTAAAATGACCCAATCAGAATAATTCTTGATTATCTGGTATGGGGCAACTCATGGGTAATTAAGGATTATACCATGATGGTTATGGCATGAGAATGGTGTATGATCCCATATACTCACGAGGCCGCAGGCCGAGTGGGTATATGGGATCGTGCAGCATTTGAACTAGTCCGAACTAGTCCGTAATGGGTCAGATCAACAAGAAAAACGCCTTAATTCCGCTATCGGGGGGTAAAACTATATTAAAATCATTTCTACCGATTCAGATTTTTTATTTATTAAGTCGCTACACACACTAACAGAGCCGAATAAATCAAGGTCAAGGTTGCCATAAGCTGGGCGCTTGATGACACCATGGTATATGGCCTCATATTGCATTCAAAATATAACCAAAATCTGACCCAGAATGGACTAATAAGTGATAGACCAATGCATCGTTTGCAATTACTTAAATATACATGATTATTTATTTGATTTTTTATATAAATAAATAAGGGCTAAAAATTGCTGTATTAAAAAAGTTAGCTTTTAATGTTGGCTATATCATCCACTTCATTGTTTTAAGGTATCCATGTGAATCCATGAAAAGAAAAATTAGTATTTTAAGACAATGTAAACATGCTGCGGGTCAACCATAATGACTTGTTCTAATATCATTAAGCATGTTTCATTGTTTCTTGTGTGTGTGGGCCCGATATTATCTCATGATATAAGTAGCATTATATCAGAATCTGCAAGTATTACACACCAATGATCAACCACATTATTATTGATAGTGTAAAGCCCTTTTTTTTATATGTATTATATGTATACCCAATAATTCATACTTTTGATTCATTACATTTCTGTTCATATTTCTACATATACTAGCAAAGCATTGATCTCTAGACTCTCCAGTCTACCTAATTGATATAAATTCAATGAGGTTATTACATGTAGGGATAATTATACTAAAACACAAGCATGTAGAACATTATTATATTGATTTAGTTGCCAATCTTTGAATTCTGCTGGGGTTTTGGATAGTAATAAATTACTGTTTTGTGGATCTAGTAAATTATTTTAGCGGATCAAGCGGATCAAGGAACTTAATTTAGCGGATCAAGTAAATTACAATAGCTGGCAGTGGTTCCAGCATTTCCGCTCATTGACTTACCTCATCACCTTCATGTTTGTTTGCGATTCTGCGTTCATTTTTGAACGTATACAAAGTCATGGTCACCCAAAAGTCTTTCCTCCACTGTTTCCGATGTAAATATTAGCCATTTTTGAGTATTTAAAGCCAAGGCCTCACCATAACGTGACGACAGTAGACATTATGCAAGCCTCAGTTTGTTGACCTGGGGCACTTTCGAATGAAAGGAGGGGTGCGCCAATTAGACTGTACACAATGCAATGCCAAGTGCACAGAGTGGCTATGTGTGCCATGCCGAAAGTCTCCACACCTCTTCTGGTCTACCTTGCTCGCTCAAACATTTCTATCGATTCAAATTTTTTATTTATTTCTTTTTTAAGTCCTTAGACAAGCTAATACGGCCGGAACACGGCATTTTGGTGGCGCCGACTGGCGTAATATAAAGGAATTAAAACCCGGAAGTATGTTGGTTTGGGTGTACAACATTAGAGCCCTGTACACTTGGCCCTATGGACCATAGCATCCAACCAGCAGGAGCTACTAGTACGCTAGGCCCTACCGTCTGGGCTCTACGATTTTGGGGCGCCAGTGTTTGGGCTCATTTAGTTGCATGTAAAAAGTGGAAGGTTTGTTTGTTGACAGAAGGGATAATGCGGTGAAATAACCGACATGGTGAAGTTATAATTAGGTGTACATGTGTGATATTGGTTTCGCAGAGGGATATTTAACTAAATATTAGAATGTGATGGTTTGAATTGTGGAAAACATACTGATTTGGACGTTATAAAGGCGGCGTTTTGACTCGGTCCGTTCTGTGTAAAAAGTAAAATAGTAACCCATGTGGTCAAGTGGAGGAGGTAAATTATAGCAGTTAATATGGGCAAAGATGGGCTACTAAAGGGATTAACTCCCTCGGTTTGGTGTCTTCGGATGGTCAAGTGCCTATCAGGCCTTGGCCATTATGGCACTTTAACCATATTCAGACACCAAACCTTGGGACATTAATCCCATAATAAAGTTCAGTGAGGTTATATCAATTTACATATAGAGATAATTGTACTGAAACACAAGCATGTAGAACATTATTATATTGGTCTAAAGTTCAATGAGGTTATATCATATATAATTGTACTGAAACACAAGCATGTAGAACATTATTATATTGGTCTAAAGTTCAATGAGGTTATATCATATAGAGATAATTATACTGATACACAAGCATGTAGAACAATATTATATTGGTGTAAAGTTCAATGAGGTTATATCATATATAATTGTACTGAAACACAAGCATGTAGAACATTATTATATTGGTCTAAAGTTCAATGAGGTTATATCATATAGAGATAATTATACTGATACACAAGCATGTAGAACAATATTATATTGGTCTAAAGTTCAATGAGGTTATATCATATATAATTGTACTGAAACACAAGCATGTAGAACAATATTATATTGGTCTAAAGTTCAATGAGGTTATATCATATATAATTGTACTGAAACACAAGCATGTAGAACATTATTATATTGGTCTAAAGTTCAATGAGGTTATATCATATATAATTGTACTGATACACAAGCATGTAGAACATTATTATATTGGTCTAAAGTTCAATGAGGTTATATCATATATAATTGTACTGAAACACAAGCATGTAGAACAATATTATATTGGTCTAAAGTTTAATGCGGTTATTACATATAGAGATAATTGTACTGAAACACAAGCATGTAGAACATTATTATATTGGTCTAAAGTTCAATGAGGTTATTACATATAGAGATAATTGTACTGAAACACAAGCATGTAGAACAATATTATATTGGTCTAAAGTTCAATGAGGTTATATCATATATAATTGTACTGAAACACAAGCATGTAGAACAATATTATATTGGTCTAAAGTTCAATGAGGTTATATCATATATAATTGTACTGAAACACAAGCATGTAGAACAATATTATATTGGTCTAAAGTTCAATGAGGTTATATCATATATAATTGTACTGAAACACAAGCATGTAGAACATTATTATATTGGTCTAAAGTTCAATGAGGTTATATCATATATAATTGTACTGATACACAAGCATGTAGAACATTATTATATTGGTCTAAAGTTCAATGAGGTTATATCATATATAATTGTACTGAAACACAAGCATGTAGAACATTATTATATTGGTGTAAAGTTCAATGAGGTTATTACATATAGAGATAATTGTACTGAAACACAAGCATGTAGAACAATATTATATTGGTGTAAAGTTCAATGAGGTTATTACATATAGAGATAATTATACTGAAACACAAGCATGTAGAACAATATTATATTGGTGTAAAGTTCAATGAGGTTATTACATATAGAGATAATTGTACTGAAACACAAGCATGTAGAACATTATTATATTGGTCTAAAGTTCAATGAGGTTATATCATATAGAGATAATTGTACTGATACACAAGCATGTAGAACATTATTATATTGGTCTAAAGTTCAATGAGGTTATTACATATAGAGATAATTATACTGAAACACAAGCATGTAGAACATTATTATATTGGTCTAAAGTTCAATGAGGTTATTACATACAGAGATAATTGTACTGAAACACAAGCATGTAGAACATTATTATATTGGTGTAAAGTTGAATGAGGTTATATCATATAGAGATAATTGTACTGAAACACAAGCATGTAGAACATTATTATATTGGTGTAAAGTTCAATGAGGTTATTACATACAGAGATAATTGTACTGAAACACAAGCATGTAGAACATTATTATATTGGTGTAAAGTTCAATGAGGTTATATCATATATAATTGTACTGAAACACAAGCATGTAGAACAATATTATATTGGTCTAAAGTTCAATGAGGTTATTACATACAGTGAGAAGTAAAACACAAGCATGTAGAACATGGTTCTATTTAGTGAATCATAAACATCCTATGTATGGTAAGTAGTATGTGAAAATGTTCATAATATCCTTGGCACTTCAATTTCTCTGACTTTGATTGACATGACATACCTGACATTCTGGCACTTTCATCTTCATGAAATTGATTGTTCCTGCTTGAAGGGAATTTGGTATGAATGAAATCTGTTCTCATGGTGTCATCTTGACACCAGGAGGAGTTATTGATAATGCCACATGCCACCTACCACCTAATCAATGTTTTAATGAATGTCAAAATTGAGTATACCTCTGATGCCATTGCTATGTCAAACTTTCTTATTTTGCTGTGACAAGTCTTAGGGCTGATTGTGTATATGCACTGTATGCTGTAACATGTTGTACATCATAAATTCATAAATCATAAATTTGTGAAGTGGTAGCTCTGAAGCGTGAGCTAAGAATGAGGTAGAGGAAGGGACAGGTGAGCGGAAGTAGTATGTGTTGTATAGTATAGGGGATAGGTGGGGTATTAGTATGTATTGGTGGATCAATGACTCCCCCTGGTGTCATTTGACCCCATGAGGCAACAATGAATTAATCAATCATGAATATATCAAATAATTGCATTGCAGTTGCCACACAAACACCCAGAATCCCTTCCAGGATATGAGTTTAGAAAAGCATATAGTCAGAACAATTAATAAATCATTGCTGGATTGTTTTGAAGTTGCCAATTTACATTTAATAATTGAAATCAATTATAATAAATCTATCAGTTAACCAACTCATTAAATACAGTCCCTTGGAATATTTGCTGTCTTTGAAACATCTCATTAATTAACCTCTTTTTATATATATTATTTTATTTCTTGTATGATGTGTTACTACTGTAATGTATTACTCTGCATTTGAATTAGAAAATCCAAGAATCACTACGGAAGGTAATTTGATATGATTGCTCAAATCACATTATACCAGTTATCCTAACTTTCCAATAGTCTTAATTTCCTGTGATGGTTGCCATGAGAACACTGTGCAAGAGTCTCAAATACCTGTTGAAGTGTTAAATTCTTGGAGTTGTTTGGCATGGGGTCTCAAGTTAACTTAGCAGGTATAAACATACTGCGATAAAGATGAGGGACTTTAGATGTGTAAAATCTTGATACCGCATAGGACTTTAGATGTGTAAAAGCCCTGAGGGCAGGATATCAGGAATAAAACCTTTTAAAAAAAATGTTGATACCCATTTCAGATAATGACATTTATAAGTGCCTTTTGTTTCATAATGTTTCATAATCAATGTAGTGCAAGCTGGGGCTCCTAATGACATAATGTCAGATTTCTTTTCTTAATAAATGCAGCACAGAAATTGAATTGTTGCGTTAATATTGATCATTTAGTTCTAATATACATCAACTTGCTTTTCTACTTGAAATGTAAAATTTTAATCTTATTAACTTTGCTAGTTTATCTCAGTATGATGACCAAAATTAAGGTAATGTAGTAGTTTCGCTTCATACCTCTAGGACCAATCCATAAAGGATTGGTACCTTTGCTTTCACACAGAGGGATCTGCGTTTGATCCCCTGCATTTACTAGTAGAGTATTTCTAAATGCTTTGTTATCCCTTATCTACACCTCAATTCTTATTATATACTCCTGTAAGAGTATCTCCTCTGTTTACATATTCCATGTCATTCTTATATTATGTGTCACTTGAGTGTATGTGTTTATCATATTACCTGATGTGTTCTGACACCTTTATGTGCTCCGGATTATAATACACTACCCTTGCCGGGTAATCCGGATAGATTGCCGTTTTACGGACTGGAATAAACAGAGATACGGGGAATTGGCTTCGTTAAGTTGTTTATTCATTGTCGAGACTCTGCGAATCGCTACAGTAACATCAACCAATTTAGCACCATTCAGATATAACTTGCTATACATTAACTCTTCATAAAAACAAAATTAACCAGTGCACATTATAAATATTGTTAAAACCTGTGCATTGGGTTAATAAACCAATGCATGTTGCATTAATTATAAAACATAGCCCAGGCAAGCACCATGAGTATGGCAAAGCACCCAATCAATACATCATGCAATGTCCTGCTCATAATATAAAGGCACCACAAACTGTCATCACTGCTTCTAGCTTGCCTAATGCTACTCCACAGTGGCCTGCTTTGTTTAACTGCCAACTTATATCATTACTTTATCTAGTTCACATTTCACTGGACTTAGTGTATTTGCTTCACCACTGCCTGTATTGTCTAAAGATCCAGATATCAAACTTTTGCACAAAAACATCAATGGAGAGTGTAACACAGACTTATGGTAAGTATACTCATTATTATTGTAAGGTTTTGGAGGTTTTGCCATAGGTTTAAAGCGAACACTTGTGAAAATCTCAAACAGACATTATGGGACTAACTAGATTGCCTAAAATTGTTCTTATTTCTGTTTGTCTGCTAATAAAATATCTTTGGATTATAGGATCTTTTAACCAGAACTGTCCTAACTATCACAGCCTTGTGTCTTTTTGGGAGCCTCAAACATAGTAGGGCCTCTCCATATGTCTGCAATTCACACTATGTTCATGATTTAAGAATTTAAATTAAAATCCCAAATATTTATCTCTATCAGACTTCATGAAATTTTCCAAAATTGATTGAAAAACTTCAAATTTGATTGAAAAGCTTTTTAGTACTTTGGGGGATGAATTCCACATAACTTCCACATAACTGGTTTGGACAGGAAAATTCCCTCCATGGGAAACTACTGTAGTCCCAAAACTAGTCTAAGCTATGACTTACTTACATTTTATTATACACGCATTGCTCTGAAAACAACATATCTAGACTGATTTATGCACAGTGCATATTTCACGTGATTTACATGGGGTTGTCATGGCAACCAATCTGTCGTTTTTTTTACTAAAGATTACCAGTAAAGTTCAAGTTCATGACCAAATTTTGTTCTATTTTAATGATTGAAAGCTTGAATATTAAATCTGTTAACTACCTCATTGGTATACTTCCTTTCTCCTTCAACCAATAGTTAATAGTGTAAATTTGTTTCGGCAATCACCAACCAACCAGGAACCCAGTGGAAGACTGTATGTAAGTAGTCGAGGACGCTGAGGCTCTTCCAGTCCCCAAAGGACTTTATGTCAACCAAAGGAACACCTAGCCCATGGAGGTAAGATGCACCCGAACGTCGAAGGGAGTGCATGCCGATATCACTAGGGTCGTAACCAATAGCTGCTGTTTTAGACTTGAGGAAAGCAAGCAAGTCACTATACAAAAGATAAGCACGATCACCATTCTTGAGAAGCTTGAAGAACAATGGGTCATCGGGTGAGGCAGGGAACTTCATGAAGTGGCGACCCAGTTTAGCAACCAAGTCGAACAGAAAATTGTCGCACCTGCTAATAGGAATGACCAATTTGTCACGACGATGTCGAAGAGTTTTTGAAGACCTGACTGTAATGGAGAGTCCCTCATCAGTGAATACCACATCCGAGCGGCGAATGACGTGGCCCAGATCAGAAGAAGAAGATGGTACTATGTTCGACTTCCGAAGTAACGTGCGAAAACTAAGGAGGACAGCCGTGCTGAGAGACTGCTCGTTGAGGTCAGTCACAGAAACTGACTTAAAAATAGCAGTTAAATCGTGCACCGAAAGGCACAATTTCTGCTTTACCTCCTTGCCCAGCTTATTTGCTAGCCCCATGAGGACTAGCTTAATGGAATAATCTTCTCTGAAGGATCCATCATAACCAAGGTACTTGTGCAGCGCGATAATAGCTGATAAATAATTATTACAAGTGCTATAACACGCCGATCTGGCTAAGAAGGAGAGAAAACGGCAGATAGTTCTTGGTAGAGCTGGCACTGATTGAAGATCATTGTCGAGACAAAACTGCAGGTATTTACTCCACTGCGAGTTCCTGGTTTTCAAAGTGTTCTTAGACCAACCAGCTGCTATGGCTGCAGAGACCTCGTCGTCCAGCAGAATCATATCAACTCTCAGTTTGGGGGCTGCAACAGAGAGAAAATACATTCAATCCATACAGATCCGACTCATCACTCATACGAGATAAAAAATCAGCTGTTATGTTAAGATGGCCTGGGACATGACGAGCAGTTAAGTAAATGTTATAAGTAATGCAGAGCCAGAAAATCTCCCGAACCAGGGGCATAATGGGCTTGCTGGAGGACGTGCCCTTATTGATGCTGGCAATGACGGTCGTGTTATCAGAATACAACACCACATGATGATTAGCCCACAAGCAGCCAAGTCGTTGCAAAGCCAATTTCACAGGTACTAGCTCGAGGTAGTTAATATGGAAGCCTTGAGGGTCGATATCAATGTTAACCCAGTGAGAGTGACTAGCGAGCATCTCTGAATTAGGTGGAGGTAGAGAAGAAAACCGGCCAGCTTGCCAGTCATCTAAGTACACCAGTCCATAGCCTGTAGAACATGAATCCGTATAGAAGATTGGACCCTCTCCAAAATTATGCTTGATCATCAAATTGGAGCCATTAAATGAGGGGGCCCAGGCTAGCCACCACTTAATGTCGAGACAGAACCCATCGTTGAGGCGGACCCTAGGCTTGTCAGGGTTAATGTTGGCGAGGAGGTCAATGACTCTACGCGAAAAGGTACGAGCACCTCTCACCACCTTAGCTGCATGAGCCATCAAGCCGCAAAGGCGCTGTAGTTGCTTGCGGGTCGCCCTGGTTTTGTCCGAGAAGAAACGAAGTTCGTTGAGTAGTCTATCTAGCTTCTGAGAAGGGAGAGATACAGACATGTTCACAGAATCAAATTCTATACCCAAGTATACAGTCTTCTGCGAAGGGGAAGTCGATTTCTTCCAGGCAATACCGAACCCAAGTGACCTGAGGATGGAGATCATCAGGTGCTGAGTGGCGAGACAACTGTCATAATCGTCAGAAATGATTAAATAGTCATCAATATAGTTGATACATTTGAAAGCACCACGACGTTGCAAGCATCTGACGGTGAAATTGGAGAGTTGGGTGTAAATATACGGGGCGCACTTTAAACCAAAGCATAACCTGGTATCGACCAGGTAACAAGATTGCCCATTAATAGGCCACTTTATGCCCTGGAAGGTCCATTGATCAGGTCGCACGGGGACGGTGCGGTAAGCTGCTGACACATCCAGCGTAGACATATAAGAGCCAGGTGTTATTAGCTCAATCACATCGTCGACGGATTTGTAACAAAACTTGAGGGCAGTGGAAGACATAAAATTATTTATAGAGGCACCAAGAGGCTGTCTGCAGTCAGTGATGGGGCGCCAACGGCCGTCCGGTTTGGGGACAGCACCCAAGCTATGAACACAGAAAGGCTGATCTTGAACGACTACATACTTGCCCTCCTCCAACTCAGTATTGATCAGCTTATCGATAAAGGCATTGGCAGGACCCAATAAAACTGATTTGTAATTTTCACAAACATAGCTGGAGACACTGTTGTCGACATCAACTATGGTAAAACCATTTACAACACCATCATGAATATAATTACGCAATACAATATCATTTTCATGACCCAGTTCATGTTCCCAAGCTTGAATATTCCAATTAGTGCGGAGTCCGCCTAACACATGATCAAAAGACTTAGAGATACATAAGGGTAGATTTTCAATGACAGCAACAGGGGCGTAATTAGAGTAACGGTGAAAGGCATCAGCGATATCATACAAATATGTGGCAGATTCAACATCAACACAACTAGTATTACAAACATCAGCAGTAGTAACATCATCAGGGATATCGGTATCGGCATACAAGCACACGAAAGAATTAGAGTCGACATGATTTGCATTACAAACATCAAGGTTTTCGGCATAACGAGTATCAGCAACGAGGTAAGATTCATATGAGTCATGGGAAATACAAGAGTTATCAAGTACATCATCAACAGAACAACCAAGGTCAGAAAATACAGCAGAAATACCGGAATGTTCAATGTCCGAAGTCCTAGATTCGACGAGAAGTTTACCAGGCGCGCCATCTTGGATCCGGGCCGGAAGTGACGGTGTCACAAGAATGGCCGCGCTGGCCTGGCTTCATTTTGATTTACTAATGGGCTCCCCGCAACCTTGAGCGCGATGCTTGCCCGAACATTTGCGGCAAACATGGGATTTCCCACACTTAGAATTGTTACACACACGATAGTTATAATAAAAGCATATGTCATCTGGGAAATCGGTGGGGACTTGCGAGTCACTTTTGGGTCGGGACTTTTTCTTGGTGGCCTGACCAGATTTCTCAGCAGCTTCCGTAGAGACGACAACATTAGAAGAATAAAATATCGAGACACCCAAACCATGTTTGTTAGGGTCAAAATCATCGGCCTTGCTATCAATCACTCGATCAATTACATATTTATCATAAGATATAGAGGCGCACTCATGGAACTTCCTAGTTTAGTGCATCTCCGTGACAAAGGCAAGGTGGGCGATATAAGAAGCATGTCTTTTGTCTGCCGAAGAGAAGAGGTGAGACAAAACAGCTGACATGCCATGGACCAGACTCACGTAATCCAGTTTAGATGAATCTGGTTTCCTGCAATCGGGGATTGAGTAAATCTCCGGGCGGAGATATTTACCTTTGTCGTCCTCAGTTCCAGCTAACTTTTCCAAAGCTTTTGTCAACGGGCTAGTCACCATTTCATGGGGACCGGTAGAGCCTGACGAAGAGTCGCTAGAATGTGGCGGCGGTTTGCGGCGAAGGGGATCCTCCAAAGCATCAAGGCGATCGGTGATCTTGGCTAACATGGCCAGGACTGGATCTTTTACTTCAGAACCATCAGAAGACTTGATTGAACTATCGGTAGACTTTGTTGAGCCATCAGGGTTATGTGTAAGATCGTGAACCCTTTTCTCCAGACTGTCAAACTCCCGGATGGAAGCCGTATAGGCGTCCTCAAGTTTCTGCATATAAGTCGGATCAGACTTGTCAATGCCTGCCAAAACCGAAGCCATGTCTTCTCTGCAATAACCTCCAAAAGGCGGACAATGTAGACGCTTGCACTTCGAACAACGTTTGATCATCGAAGATATAGGTAAGAGCAAAATCTCATGATTTCAAACGATCATTTAAAGATTTTTTGGTGCCCAAAACAACGACCGGCTTGGTCTGAGGTCGTTAGCAGAGTGAATTGAAACAACAATGCGGTTGCCACCAGCAACCCAAAACACAGATTCAGGTAGCACTACAATTATTTTATACCTGTATTACTTTCACCAATACACGCTATATATATAAATGCTTTTATTTCCTCCATAAACAGTTACAATACACAGGAAAAAGGATAATAAGCTTTCTGTGCCCTCACAGAAAGTTCATTCATATATTAGATATATAATAGTTTCATTACTGATAACTATGATATTTGTTTTAATCTACCTTTTTTGAAGGTACATCTGTGATGGTGATGAATGAGACATTGATTAGGCATAACCAGACAGCAGGACCAATAGATTCCATCAACACATCTGCTCTGCCACCATCTGCTGCCCTGCCTCCTGCTCCAACAGCTTCCAATGTGTGGGGCTTCTACTTGTTCTTCATGGCTGTCCGTGTAATCTGGGCAGTACTGGCCGTGTTTGGCAACACTCTGACCATCATTGCCGTTTACAGGTTTGATGTGCTCCAGATTAATTCTAACTATCTCATATGTAGTCTAGCCTCAGCTGATATACTTAATGTCTTTGGAATACCTCTTGAATTTCTGCACACTATCTACCCTGATGGCAAGAATTACATTATATATTGTCTCACTGAAAAGTCTATATCTCTTACACACACAAGGATGAACTTCCAGAGTATATTGTTGATTGGCGTAGACAGGTTGTTCTGTATATCAAAACCTTACAAGTATAAAAGAATTATCACAAGTAAAGTTATATTGGTGGTTGTTGCAATAATCTGGCTAAATATAATCTTGGAGACACCATTAACTGTGTTCCTCCTAAATGACCTGAAACCTGGTAGTCCATGTAACATATTCTCATTTCTACAGAAATCAGTTTATGAGAATTGGATGGTACCAAAATTTTATGTTGTATTCTGCACAACAGTTTCTATATACCTTGTGATAGCAGGCATAGCATACTCACATAAGCGCAAAATCATTGCTCAGACTGAGGCATATAATGTTGAGGAAGCTGCCGCAATGAAGAGCCAGAGTAAAATAACAAAAATGATGTTTACAGTCTTGGCCACTTATATGGTAACTTATGTGGTGCAGTTTACTATGGTTAATGTATTACGTTATCATGGGACTTTAGAGATATTTGTAGCTCAGCGGGCTTCATTGCTGGTATTTTACATGAATACCTGGCTCAATCCTTTTATCTATGCCTGGAGGGACAAAAACTTTAGGTCATGTTTCAAGAAACTACTTTTCTGGAATAGATCTTGATATTTATTTATTTTTATTCATTTAGGGCAATATATACCCATGCTATGTGTATCTTATGACCCATTAGGTGGTGCAATAAGTATTGTGTAATGGTATATGAAATTAGTAGTTTTATTTGACAACTTAAAGAAGAATCTGAGCAAAATGTGATTGTTAGTACAGGGCTTATACCACATATATAATGGTATGAAGTGGAGTGTTCTCGCAGAATCTCATTCCATGAATTAATATTCAGTGGCACCTATTCATCATATGGCATCTTGGATTTGATGATCTTCATTTGGATCTGATCTGAGGTTTTCTTACATATTAATACAGGTTAACTAATGAGTTGGTTGAAGTAGCATCAATATCACACAGTTTGTGAGGCAACTAATGTCATATTCTAAGCAAGTGTAACCAAGGTAGTGCAAAGGTATTGATTTGTAGTAAGTGTACCATTAATATTAGGAAGTTCCTTGGAGGAATAAACAGGGTTGTCCCCGATGTCATTAAAATTGATTAGTATATTATAGCTTACAGTACATGTAATGGCACTAAATGGAGTAATAGAACATTTCTGTGTCTTGATTATTCCTCAAGAATCTCATTAATTTATTTATATGGTATCCTGGATTTGATGATCTTCATATTGGATCTGATCTTGGGTTTTTTTTAATATATTTGAACACAAATAAACTAATGAATTGGATGAGGCAGTGTCAATATCACACAGGATGTGTCGCAACAATGGAGATATTTGACGCCAATGTTACCAATGATTAACTGATTCATTATCTGTGTATCAAGATAGGCAGTATATTGCTTCAATCCTGTTGATGATTCTGGTTTATATGTTAGGCAGAAAAAACCCTAAGTTTTAGATTTGGCTTTTATTTACTAACTAACGTATTGATAACATCAGGTGATTGTTATACAATATTTTGGTTGCTTAAGTACACTTTGATTTAGTCTAGGAACAGTGTGTTGTGTAGCAAAGATAATGATACCTGAAGCCGGCCAATGCATAACCAATTTTTTATCACAATTAATTCATCATTATCAAATGTGGATCAACTAGTGGTTTAATAGGAAGTGGTTCAGCAAAAAATATGCTGTAAACACCTTTATTTTTCCTTTGCCTGCAAAAATTAACCTAGAAATAAGATGTAAGATTTATTGGAACCGAATTTACTGTTCTTGCCTATGCCTATGCTAATTTAGGTTGACTCCATTTACTTCATATAATTTTATCAATACAATTCATGGTGTAGTTTCCTTCTAATGGGAATACATGGGACATGTTATTCTCTTACTATACTGTAACTATACGATATATTATTCTCAGGTCTGACATGCTAATCAGAAGATCTAAAAGAGAAATAAAGCTATGGAAACAGAATCATTGTGTCTGGTTTTACTTTCCCTTAGTCAAGAGATTGATAAATTAAAAGATGGATTGAGTGACAGCTTGCTATATCAGCGGTGATGTATTACAGGAGTTTACTGTTGTTCACATTATGGAATTCAGTACAATTCATCCATCATTGGGTCCTTCAAAACAACCAGAAATAATAAATTAACCACAAAATAATTAAAGAGTAACAGAGAGTAATACTAATTTACAGTTATTGACAAGCTGTATTCATTGTTGAATATTATTATTGTTATATTTGTGGTGCCAGCGGGAGTCAGGCGGGTTCTGACTCTGTCTGGCAAGGCGGAGTCGGGGTTCCGGATGCTGTCCTTTCGGGACTAAACCAGTGCTGAGGTGGTTCTAGTTTGTTTGTGTAACAACAGAGGTTGTAGTTGCTGATATACCCTGCATTTCATATTATTTTTCACGTATTGACTCTTGATGTGGGATACTCATATGTAAACACCTTTGATCATAGTGATGTTCTTCATGTCTTCACTGCCACATATTGTAAGGGTTGGCATACACTCTCCGAGCGCCAACTGCGGCAGGTGTTTGAGTGGTAATAAAGAGTTTGGCTAGCGAGGACCATAAGAACCTGGTTGTGTTGTTATTTCTATCTACTTCCATAGCCACTATATATGATGTGATGTGGGAAATAACCAGACACTACATATTATTAATTTTGGGAGGAGTATTAAATGAACTTCTCAGTCCAGAATCCAAGTCTCTTATGGGTGATTTCGTCAGAAAATGTACAATTCGCCTTCACCAAAACTCTCAAATAGCCAACATTTAAGACAAAAATGAGCTTCAAAATACTGTTTAACATAACAGAACTGATACTTTAAATCAATGCGATACCAAACATACTCAGATATACCCAAAATTTATCATTTTTTTAGCAGAATTTAGCAGTAGATACTAAATATGCAGAGCTGCCAATTGTACATTTCATGAAAATCTGACCCTTATAGGTCATTATTGTCCAGCCCACACTTGCTGAGCCTGGGCGATTACATATTACATGCATATTGACAAGCATTCCTAGAATAGTGAGGGGGGGGGGCACTATCCAAACCCATAATAGAATATATGACATTACTGTCATTATGCAACAGGGAATACATATATTGTTTTGGAATATATCTCTAGGAATGACCTGGCAGACAGATTTCTATTCATTAGTATGACCAGATAAGGCATTATAATATTGTAGGAGAATTTTGAAATTGGTTTGTTTTGATCATTGATAAATATCAAATAATATTGTCAGCTTCATGATTTTGTATATCAATTTGAGCAATTGAGCAATTGTTAACAATGTTGCTAGACAAATATTTTAACACATGTTTAAGATGGTAGGCAAAGAAAAGCGCAATGTGTAGAAAATTGTTGGCTTTTGATCTTTTCAACTGAGAATACAGCTCTAAATGTTACAGGTGTTGTTCATGCGTCCCATTCAGTGGCTGGCCAGTCATCGCCTTCCCTTGCTTCATCATCTCTCTCATACATACTTTGCATAGAAGGTACAGTTGGATAAATTGGTGCAATTGGTGCAGTAGGCATGGAAGGTACAGTTGGATAAATTGGTGCAGTAGGCAGGGAAGCAGATGACATAACATCTCTTGTGTTCTCATACACAGGTTCTCTTATGCCTGAAGCTGTCAGTGCAGGAGATGGTGGAGTTGGTGCAGTAGGTGAAGGAGGTGCAGTGTGAGGAGGAGGTGCAGTAGGTGCCGCAACAACAGAACTAATGGCTCTTGCATTGGTATAGTAGGCCCCACTATGGTCTTGACTATGAGGTTGTGATCTATGACTCAAAACCCCTGTTTGTGATTGAGTTGCAGGCAGGGAAGGTGCATGAGTTGTAGGCACATCTATATCTCTACCGTTAGTACCTGACATAGCGGGGATGAATGGTGGCCTAGGGTGTTCAGGTATTCTGTGGAGGCTGGCACCAGGCAAGACAGGTTGTAGGGGTATTGCTGGAGCAGAGTTGTAGATGTTTTCTTCAGTGTTCCTCCCCCTCTGGGTGTCCATGACTGTCTGCTGAGGCTGTCTTTTCAACCAGATCCTGTGATAACCATAATATATTATGGGTTAATTGGAGGACATACATGTAGTACCTCCCTCCTTGTGAAGGCACTTTACAGAAATTATACACCATAAGAGTTCTAGTTGAGACACTGACAACGTTAGCTACCTTGAGGATCTTTTAACCAGTGGGATTTATGACAGAAACTTCACAAGTCAATTTTACTGCCCTGTTGTTCTCTTTGTTTGGAGCAATTAGAAGATTCACAAGAAAAAAGTTACAATTTGTTCAACTAAATGTTCATCATGATCAATTCATAATTGGTTTGGCCTATATTATGCAGAATTTGTTCATCACAAGTTTAAAATTGTGTTGGATGTTTAGAAAGGAGTTCATTACTCTGTGTTAGAAGGGGTTCATTACCCTGTATAAAAAGGGTTTTGTGCATAGTGTATCTATGAGGAAAAGGTGAATCTATGAGGTTCTATCCCTGGGTGACATACCTTCCTCTGAATGCATATATGATGGCAGTGACTATAATTACTGTTGACGTCAGGACAAGCATTGATATGAAAACAGCCTTCAAAGCTCCTGCAATGACAACATACAATAATATTTAGTTGGGTTCAAAGGATCATTTCCTTTGTGTATGAAAAAGCGTTATGAATGATGTGGAAATGCAATGCACATGAAAATCACCATAAATATGGTCATGTGTAATTTACTAACAAGAGTTTAAATGTTTGTGGCCAATAAAAATATTTAAAAAAAATAAGTAACATCAGGAAACTCACAAGACATTCTGATGGTCGCAGATATATAATTTCAATAGCTCCCCAAAACTAAATTAAATACTTAAAGTTTCCATTTTGCAGATTTAAGAAGTAGTTCTCACCTGTACGAACAGGGGAGTGGGGGGCAGTTGTGGTTCTGATGGGGAGAAGAGTGTGCCCCCTGGTGGTATGTCCTGGCAGGGTGGCACATACAACTGTACACCGCTCTAACTGGTATATGTTGTCTTTACTGTTCACAACATCATCTGTCACCAGAAGGTGCTCTACAAGCTCTGTATGCTGATCTACAATGGGTATCAATACAGGCATGAGATGCTCATTCATTATTGGGGATGTTTTACTGTTTTGTCATTCTTTTGTGTCTGTTTCATTTCAGTGATAATATAAAATAGATCTGCTCACACATGCAATGGTAAAGGAATCCTTTGATAGTGAACATGCATGAAATTTGGTTATTTGATAACAAAACTGTGGGCGAAATTGACATAGATATTGAATTCTAAATAATTTGCTTGAGAATAATGGAAAGATAAGTGCAAATTAGGAATCTATCCTTCCTTACCCTTAGTGCATGTCAGGTATTTAGCATAACACCTGTTTGTGCCCTTGGTGCATAGACTTGGACCTGCAAGGTGTGTTGGAATATGACTTCTATATGTACCAGATGCATTGTACAGCCAGGTGCAGAAGTCCTCATCAACGTCACATAGGTGTTGCTTGTCAGCTATAAATGCTTCTGATCCTGCCAGCACGTCCATATTCGGACACAATATTACAGTCTAGTAAACCTGACAAGTTAAAGGAAATGTTGAATGTTAATAAAACAGATTGTTTGCAGGTGTTATGCCCAATAATTCGAGAGACAAGTAATGTGACCAGTGAGCAGGATTAGGCATGAGACTCTCTGTATTAGATTGTCAGGGTTGTGTGGGTGGGTGTGTAGGACGGGGGGGCGGGGCTGTAACACTAGGGCTGTGATGTAACACCTGATATAATTCAAACCTAATACTTTGAAAAAATTACATTAATTAAGATCACTGATGGGACATAATTCAATGATTTTTACACTTTTCTGTAATTAGACAGTGAACAAATGTATCAAACGCCTCCAAATTTCAATATAAGATGTCTACCGTGTACCTAAATTGAATCCAGCATTTAAAAAACGTGTGACGAAAATTAATTTTTGGAACTTCTGTATCCTCTTTTATTATATTAGATCTGATTGAAATATAGGTCTTTATGTGATTAAACGATCATTTATGGTTCAACAGAAACAAAACTTTGGATTCTGTTATATTGGCAGGTTTTCTTTATATTTTAGTGTTATTCCGACACTAAACAGAATATAAATGGATATATGTGAGCATAGCCCTGGCCCCATGGCTCTTTTTAAAAAGCTCTATAGAATGAGAAGGTAGGGGGTTTGAGTACAAGTAGCTGCTTGGAATGTATCTTGATTTGATTTGATTTGTAGAATTCTTTTATTTGCAAAGATGGTATATTACAGAAGGTAGTTGCGCCAATCATGATACAATCATATCATTTCCTCCGGCGAATGCCTTATTATGCAAATTCCAACTAGTTCTAGTTTGAACAGTTATCAAATAGTTACTGACATTAACAAGTTGTCAAGTTAAGGTTACCAATTCGAAAACTTATAAATTAAGTCATGGAAGAGATGAAAGGTTCGTACAAAATATTCAGTACTTGTGGAGAAGTGCTGACAACACGAGGTTAGCAAAGTGAACATCAACAAGGAGCAGTATCAGCAGATACCTAGCAGGACAAGGATTAAGAAGTCAATCTGACAGAGAGTGTGCAATCATAGTCCGATGACAGGACTAAGGTAATATTGAGAGAGTCAGCAGGGTACACAACATTGTATATGACATGCATGACTCATAATTAATTAATTAGTTAGAGAGGAGGCACAGTACTCCTTTGTAACATTGTGTCTAGAGTTTGATATTCAGGCAAGTAGAATATTACTACAATATAACAAATTTCATCTATATCAGATCATTAAGTATGCAAATTACATTAAGACATGAGACATGAAACACAAAAAGTGTATCCATAGCTACATTTTCAAAGCATGTAGGTTACAGATAAAACATGAGATGGTACAAGGGATATGATGTATGAATGAATGATGATAATACAAATAGTTATAAGGTTTAGAGCTCCATACAAGATTTAAAAGTTCCATACTTATGCAATGCTCAAGGAAGCGTAGAAAAGGTCACACATTTCAATAATCAATCGATCAGTTGATCATTAAGATACATTAACCAGTCACAGCTGGCTTAAAGGGAGATAACAGGTTCTCTGTATACTTCTTAAAAGAATACGCATCCTCAATCAAGTGTGCTTCTGGCAAAAGAGAATTCCAACGAGTCTGGCATTTATAAGTTAGAGATTCCATAATTTTAGTAGACTTTGTGCTAATTATTGTAAGATTTCTTCTCCCCTTAGCGTGACTCCTTGTTGGAAGAACACGGTTATCGAGGTGAAGGGGATTTCGAGCCATATAGAAGGCTACATCCAATAAATGTTTATTACGCCTGTTTTTGAGAGGCCATATGTTTAGGAGTTTATGCTCCTCATCTACATTGTCAAATTTGTTTTTATTAAATATTATTCGGAGTGCCAGGTTTTGTTGAGATTGTAGCCTTCGCAACAAAGACTGGGGTGCAGAATCGTAAAGAAAGTCACAGAAATCAAGATTGGGAAGAATGGCCATCTTATAGAGGTCCCGTTTCGCCTTGAAAGTAAGAGACTTCTTAGCTCTGAATAAAAGTCTAATTTTAGAAGAGACCACTCTTAGGGTATTTAAAACGTGAGATTTAAATGTCAGGCATTCGTCAAGAATGAATCCCAAATATTTGTACTCACTAACCTCATCCAGCTTTGATGCGCCAATTGACAACTGACGTCCTGAATTTTGTATTTTAGATTTTGCTTGGTGGCTTATTGAAAAAGAAATAGATTTACATTTAGAGACATTGAGAGAGAGTTTGTTGGTAGCACACCAAGAGAAAACACTGTCCAAATCCTGTTGCAGATTATCGTATAATAAGTCAATATTTGTATAATGGTAAGAAAGTACAGTGTCGTCAGCATAATGCTGTATGTTGGCATGCTGAATAACTGAGTGAAGATCATTTATGTATATAGTAAACAAAATTGGCCCTAAAATAGTACCTTGTGGCACTCCATAAGTGACCACTCCTCCCCTAGATTTCAGACCATTAACAGTAACAAATTGTTGTCTGTCTTTCAAGTAATTTGAGAACCACATAAGCTCCATATCATGTATACCATATAATTCGAGTTTCTTCAAAAGGGTTTGATGGTGAACGGTAACAAATGCCTTGCTAAAATCAAGGAATACTGTCTTGTTTGAAAGTTTGTTGTTCAGATTTGAATAAATTTTGTTTAGAAAGTCTGTTTGAGCTTGCTGTATAGAGTGGCCCGACCGAAATCCATATTGGTTATCATTAAATAAACCGTTCTCCTCAAAATGATGAGAGAGCTGTAACTGTACTGCTTTCTCAAGAACTTTAGCGGGTAGGGTGATACATGAAATTGGCCTATAATTGATAGTAGCCATTTTGTTTCCGGCCTTAAATAATGGCGTAACTCGAGCTTCCTTAAAAGCATGCGGAACCTTACCTAACAGTAATGAAATATTTATGATGTGGGTGAATTGGTGAAAAAGCGCTAATAAACATGATTTCAAGATGCTTGCGGGCATGATATGATATGATATGATAAATCTTTTATTTGTCGTGAATAGGTATAAGTTACATTGAAAATGACAAATTGGTCCACAGACTTCTGGGATAGTCCCAGTTCTTCCAGTCGTTCCCATGTTTTTAGAAGATAAATTCGATCCCGGAATTTTTTGTAACATCAATCTTAAGTATTATTTTTCGTACTTCATCAGAAGTCAACTGAGAGAATTTAAAGTCAGGGGCAACGTCAGGAAAACAATCATTGCCTTCGGTGCCAGAATCAGAGACGCCCAAATCCGGTATCTTATTGGCAAGATTAGGGCCAACATTTAAGAAAAAATTGTTGAATGCATCGGGAATTTCTGATTGTTCTAACATCTTCCCCCCATCTTCTATAGCTATCTTATTGTTCGATTTAACCTTGGCTGGATTGATCAGGGGCCTTAAGAACTCCCAATACTTTTGGGGGTTTTTGTCGTGGGATTCCAGATTCGCCTTTATTAAATTGGACTTAGCCGCCCGACAAGCATTATTGACTTGAACTCGAAGAAGTCTAGCTTGTTGAAGGGCGTCTAGATTTTTGTATTGTTTCGCAATTCTAAAAAGTCGATCCCTTTCGTTCATCAGTGCAACTATATCATCCGTCATCCAGTCTGGTTTAATTCGAACATTTCTGAACTCTTTTAGTGGACACATTTTGTCCAGATAAAAGATAATCTTACCAAGTAATATGTCCCAGCATTCATCGGGGTTAGAATTGTTAAAGTAAGACCCCCAATCTAAATCTTTTAAGATACTATTCAAGATTTTTTGATCTAGACGCCTCGTATTTCTCGCCCAGAAGGTTCCGACATTGTACCCATTTCTCTCTTTTTTACGAACCACAAAAATGGGAAAGTGGTCCGAGACACAAATATCAATTACCCCGGCAGAGCTGACATGCTGAGAGTTAGTGTATAAGTGGTCAATAGTTGTACAAGATTTAAGAGTGGAACGAGTTGTCCTTTTGATGTACTGGACAAGAGAAAAATTATCTAGTAGATTCTTGAGTTCAGAGGAAACATTAGACTTAGAATCTTTCATACTTTGAAAATCCAGATTAAAATCACCCATAAGATATAGCTCATGAGAATTATTAATGTTGTTAAGATATGTTGTAGTCTTTCAATAAGTATTTTGGTGCAGCCGCTAGGCAGCCTGTAGATATTTAAAACTGTTGAGGTCTTATTGAAGCCTTTCTTTATCTGAGCAATCTGTATTTCCAGATTTTTGTCAGATGTATTGAGATGTCTACATTTCTCCATGTCCACAACTAGGTTATCTTTAAGGTACATACAGAGACCACCTCCTCTCTTCTTAACAGCTCTGTCAGATCTATATAAGGAATAACCATGAAGCTTTATGGAATTGTCATGTGTATTCGAGTTAGTGCATGGAAGTTATTATAGCCTGTAGTACTATATTATGCATAGAGGAAATATTTCTAATTTATCTGTCTAAAATAAATCTTTATTTTAAACATTAACTAACATTGAGATGCGGAATGATGCGAATGTCTATGACCACAAACTTTATCAGATATCTTACTGAATAATTAAACTTACTTTGACACATATCTATGTTCAACTACCAGGCTTATTTTGCTTTAATAGCTGATCTTTGGATTCTGCTGGGGTTTTGGATAGTGATAAATTACTGTTTTGACAGGATGTCATCACTTAGCGGATGTAGTAAATTATTTTTCGGATGTAGAATATTATTTTTCGGATGTAGAATATTATTTTTTGGATGTAGTAAATTTAATGGTTTCCGCGTTGCCGTTCATCCACTTACCTCATCAACTAGTTCTTTGTCATTGATTCCGCGTTCAGTTTGGAACGTGTAAAAAAGGCCTGGTCACCCAAAAGTGTTTTCTCCACTGTTTCCGATGGAAATATTAGCCATTTTTAAGTTTTTAGGGCATAGGGCTCGCCATAACGTGACGACGATGGACATCGTGCAAGCCATGATGTGACACAATGGCTGCTTCCCAGTGACATCAGATGAAACATGACAGGCTCTGTACAACTGCTTAAATATCACTCCCAATAGCTCCAAAATCACCGATAATGTTCCAAATATCATTGTAGAAGGATATTCCGCTTGCTGAATGGTGGTGAACAACGAAATAGGGAATAATCCATTTGTCAATTCCCCCACAGTAGACATCATGCAAGCGATGTTGTGATACCGTACAATGGCTGACTCCCAGTGTCACTGTCAGTGACAATCAGACAAAACAGGCCAGGCTCTGTAAAACTCCACACAATATCTACAAAATCACCGATAATGTTCCAAATATCCTTGTACTTAGCATGATCTGCTTGCTGAATGGTGGTAAGCAACGAAATAGGGAATAATCCATTTGTCAATTCCGCCACAGTAGACATCGTGCAAGCGATGTTTTGGTACAATGTAAAATGTTTTACCTGTACCTGTGGGACTAATATCTCATCATACTTTAAAAATACTTCCTCCTAACTCCATTCTCTCAGCAGCTACCTTATCATCAATGAGCTGAGGACCCTTTACTTTTCCTCCCTTCCCCCTTCCCACTTGCCCCCCCTCAGATGGTCAGAAAGTACAACTTGGGGGATTTCTACTCTTAATCCCGCACTCTTGGGAGCGATCGCAACTTTTATTGTAATATTGATGTACCGCCGAAAAGGGCTGGCCCCTCCTGGCACCTCCTGCTCCTCCTGTTGCATTAAATGGCCCTGTAGAGGAAAATATTCTGTTAATGTAGAACCGAAAGCCATATTTCTTAAAGCCCTCTCTAAAGAAGATTTGAGAGCTCCACTTCCTGGTGAAGACCCTCTTCTCCAGAGAGATGATCTATCTAATGCCCCCACAATAACCCCAGAACCCCTAACCCAGGCCCCCAACATTTGCCCTTCCCCCAACCCACTGTATTGTGATGCAAACCTTGGGTTGACTAGAATGGCTCCCTAGTCTTCTAAGATAAAAATTGTCCTTGTTTGTCCTCCCCTCCCTCTCCCTTTATCATTTTTGGTTTGTTGCTCTAGAAAATAAACTGCAGAGTGTAATTTAAAATTTTGCAAACTCTCCTGTAGTAAGTATTGGTCTGGTGTCGTATTGTTCTGTTTTATATGTGGGTGATTATTATTGTCTGGTCATGAAAAAGGGTGTTTCATGTCCAGAAAATAAAAGAACCATGAGCCAAATCCATCCCCATTCTCAGAGGGAACAAGGGTGGTGAACCTGTGGACAAGGGTTCAGCTCATCGGTTAGAGTAAACATAAAAATTTCAAATCGTTTGACAAACAGTGAGAGCAGGAGGTGACAAAGGAGAACTTCAACCAGCACCCAAGTTGGAAGAGCTCCTAATACTCCTCTCCACTGCTTTGAATTGTGTAAGTTTGTGCACTCCTCACCATGGAGCAAAGGAGGCAGTCGAGTGATGACTCCCGCAGCACACACTGTGTATAACCTTCTCCACCCGGGAAGGGAAGGGCGGTCTGCAGACCAGCGATGGAATTCAACAGGAAATCCGGCTGGTCAAGAGGGCAGACAAGTGGTGACAACCGTTTCAACAATTTTGAAGATCTTTTGGGTGTAAGGCTTACATGTAATCTCTGTTCACATGTTGTGGACTATGTTTGGACACCTTATGTATCTTGTAGTTTCCATTTTTCTTTGTTCGCATATAATTAATGTATGTACTATGTACTAACACTTTGTTTGGGTTTAGATTATCAAAAGTGTATTTAAATTTTAATAAGGAACTGGGCCGAGCAGGCCAATTGGGTTTTATTATGTCTTTTCTTATTTATGCCTTATGTTTGGTTTGTTTCTTTTTAAGGCAGAAAAAAAAGAAAAAAAAAAGTATTGTACGAATGTAGAATTTAGAGATAAATTCAGGACTTTTTGTTGAGCTGCCAGGTTGTAAATTCGCCACAACTGCAACATGTGCAGCTTGATTACGCTAATTACTGGGTACTCCTTTTGTCCCCAGGTCGGTCTGAAAAGGGGGAGGGTAGAGGGATGGGGGGACAATGGGCTTTATGGGAGGGTAGGGGAGAGATTGACGTCACCTCTCCTATACAATAGGAGAACATGCCAACACATGTATATGAGTTGGTAGGTATGACGTCAATCTCTAAATAGTTGAATAGAATAATTAAGATAATTCTAATGGACACTAGACCGGCTGGGGGAAGGTGGTGGGTTAAAACCTTTTATGAAAGCCATTTATGGATTTATGTATATTAATGGATGTGCCCAGGAGTTAGTATATAAGTGTAGTGGAAGTGCTACGCCCTGGTGTGACTTTAGTACATCTCTAAGTCCAGTGCATTTGACTCGTTTACTTACCACTAGGTGTGCTGCTCTATTCTTCTAGTCTATTATATTAGCAGCTGGTGTTTGCCACCGTTTTACTACAATATATAACCATTTCAGGCCTTATGCCATTTATGTACTACTTGCGAACACTTGTGTTCCCTTTTACCCTTCAAACTGCATTTGTCAATGGTATTACGGACATGTGTTGTCCGGCTCTTTCATATTGCCACCCTTATTGTATGTACCAGACTTTGGTGTCCCTTGGAGAAAGCCAATGCTTCTGGGCCACTACGGACACTTGTGCTGAGGGGTAATAAAGTAGTATTGGTTGTGAGACAATCCTTTGTTGACTGACTTTATTGACATCCGTGAGATACGAACAATTAGTAGATTCACTACAATTGGTGCCGTGACCTCGAGCACAGACCTCCGTGTTGATCTGATCTGACGGATTGCATAATCTGTGTTTGGCTTTCTGGACACTTTTCTTGGCAAGAAAATGTCCGGTTCTGAACTTGACCCGAGTCAAGTTCAACCACTGGTTCCGAGAACAGTGGCTGTTCTGATGGAGGATGTTGGTGTAGGAGATTCAGCTCCCTCTGAATCCGAGGCCTATGAGACCGGGAAAGATGAGGTCCATAGGGGCTATGGAAACTACAGGGACTGTCCTGAGTCTGAGAGTTCGGACTCTGAGGATGGTAGGAGTCAAGTACGTCTCCTCCGGTTGCAATTGCTTAATTGCAAAGCGGATTTCCATCGTGAGAGAGAGAGGTGCAGTAATTTTGCTAATGAAATGAGGCAGTTGATTACCCAAAATCAAGACCTGCAGGCAACTTTGGAGATGGTTTCATCGCAGTCGCAGGAATCTACCCGCAAGTTGCAAGTTGAGAATGAAAAGCTAAGAAATGAGGTGTCTAGGGTTGATGATTTGTCACGCCTTCACAATATGGGGGATGATGACTCTCCTCAGACGCTTGATCCATTCTTGCCGTTCCAGCAGATAATGGCGAATGCTTTGTCTCAGGCAGAGATGGCTGACTCTGAAAGGATGCCTCCTGTCTGCTCAACCTTCGCAGAGGGTGCTGTTGGATTTGGTCCGAGAGGACCCAAACCTCCCTTGAATTTCATGGCTTCTCCTGTTAATACTATGGGAGAGTCAGCGAAGAAGGTGACGTTTGATGAACGGGCTTTGTCCGGCGGATCTACTTCATCCCCTGCTGGGAGTTCTGTTACCTCTGGTAAATCGATTAAAGTGCTTGTTCACTCACCTACACAGACTGTTGTGATCCCTCCGGGAGGAGCAGGTTGTTCGGATAGTTGGTCACAGACTTTGGATGAGGAGTCCGCTTCTCCAACTGCATTGGTACTTAATCAGACATCTGTGAGAGTTGCCAAAGCTGAGGAGTTGCCGGACAAAGGTCTTGTGAGAACGGAGACTAAGAAGAATGTTTCTGTGAAGAATCCGGGTAAAGTTACTACCGCTACTGCAAGAGGACAGGTGATTGGAGACAAGTATGTCCCTACGCCTGAAACACCTGAAGCACCTGAAGCACCTGAGGCACAGGAAGCTGGGGCAGTTAGTGGTAGCCCTCCTGTTGGAGCAGCTCCTGCTGGGGATCCCTCAGATCCCTCCAGTAGTTCTTCCAATTCTAGCTCTGAAGATAAGAAGAGAAAGAAGAGGAAGGACTAGAAGAAGAAGAAAAAGTCAAAGAAGTCTAGAGAAAGACGTGATATTAAGATGAAGGACCGCTCATTAGTTCAAGGCTTGAACTATGATGGCTCTGATGAATCTGATGCAGATTTTGAATATGAGTGTAGTGCTACACGAAAATCAACTTCTGCCCGCCCGCCAATCATCAAGGTGTGGGATGAAAAGGATCCTTGGCGCGTGTACCTGGCAGAAATGAAGGTACTGGCTCGCGCTTACAACTGGACTGAGGAGGAATTCCTTCAGCAATTGATTATGGGGACACAACGTCCGCTTGCAGAAATGGGCGATTTGCCAGTTGATCTGAATCTCAGAAGTTTTGTGGCACATATGGATGTCAACTTTGGAGAACGATCTAAGAGCATTAAGCAGTCCGAATTCTACAATTGCAGGCAGACACCTAAGCAGACGCCTAGGCAGTTTGCTACGGAAGTGGCCAAACGTGGTTGATATGCTTTTGGAACAAAGATGGACGGAACTCTTCGTTCAATATCCCTCCGGATTTATCTTAGGGGATTGTCGAATGTAGAAATGGCTAATTGGGTGCACTTCAGGCAACCACACGACCTGCAGGAAGCCATCCACTGGGCAGAGACATGGGAGAGTTGTGATTTGGATGCAACTTCTACAGCCATGGTCCAGGAGGCAGCTGTTGTTCCGGAGAGGAGAGAAGTTAGTCAGTTGGACACCACTAAGCGGGGAGAAAAGAAAAAGACAAAGAGAGCAGTGACTCAGGTCGTTGAGGCGTTGCAAGCTGCAGCTAATTCCTCGTCCGAATCTGGGAGTGAGGATGTTGGCTCTGTTATCATCCAAGCTCTCCAGACTTGGCGAGATCGCCGGAAGAACGGACAGTATGGGTCTACTAGCTCTGAGAAGAGAGAAGAAAAGCCTAGGTTTAACCCTAGATCTTCTCGTAAACCCTTCAAGCCTAGGTGTTATTTCTGTGGGGATGAGGGCCATTATATTGCCGATTGCCCCAAGAGAAAGGCTGGTCAGGGACAGGCGGGTTCGACTGAAGCTAAGGCTACAGGGGAGAACTCGGAAAACACCAATCAACCCTCATAAGAAGCGAGGTGGGGGTTGAGCAAAGGACGCCGCTTCATGGTACCACAATTCAGCCGGATTTTGTGAGTAGGATAGGCACTGGTGGTGTGGCTCAGGCACCCGTTAGTATGAAGTCAGACCTGGCAAAAGTTCAGTCGCTTCAGGAAGCGGGAGATGCATGCTCGTTGCCGGAAAGGAACACCAGTCTGGGTGAGAAGAATTCCCCGGACAGCCCGGAAGATGGTCCCTTGGTAAGATGGGGACAACCTAGGTACCAGGCTGCTGAAGGGCAGATTGTTGTTGTGGGTAAAAACCCCAACCAGACTGCCCGGATTCAGAAAGTTTCTGTCTATGAGCCTAATACGCTGAAGATCACGAACAAGATAATTGTTCGTGAGAGATGGTACGCTCCTGTTGGTTTGGGTGGAGGAATAGGTGACTTTTTGGTGGATCCGGGTGCTACAACTAGCCTGGTGACCAAAAGGTTCTATGACTCTCTCCCTCAGCCACCGCCACTGGTTCCGACCCGGATGGTGTGTGCGATGGGGAGTGGTATACCCATATCCACGCATGGTAGCGCGCTCTGTCCTTTGGAAATTGCAGGACGGACATACATGATTACGTGTCTTGTCGTCAGTGGCTTATGTGGCCCTGAAGATGGGTTGTTGGGGGCTGATTTCTATCATGTCCACCAATGTAATCTGTTGGGTTGGTCTGGTGAACTGTGTTTAGATAAGCAGGCTGTTTCAGTGAAGTGTAAACTTTGGAAACATGCCCGGAAGAGTCTGAAACGAACCGTTGTTCAAGCTGTTGAGGTAAAGGAATTTATAGATGGAGGAGAAGTCAAGCTTTTGGAGCCTGTCCTCCTTCTACCCCGATCTGTAACCCTTGCCAAGATAGACTTGGGCAAAGGCTCAGTCACATCAGAAGGTCTGATGTTCGAGCCTGACCAACGATTGCTAAATGAGTTTGCCTTGGGTAGCTTGGACACTTATGTGTCCGGCGACGTTAATTTGTCCGTGGTGGCTTTTATCAATCCGTCTCCGTCAACTGTGAGGTTGAATACGAATATGGTGGTTGGTAGAGTGAGCATGGTGTCCCTGGTCACACAAACTCCTCCACCAAGTGAGGAAGAGGATCCGTTGGTGAAGGCTGCTATTATTAATTCCATTCAGGTGGAGTGTCCGATAGCAGATGATGAACTGGTCGCCCCGGAGATAGTTGTCCCACCTGTGGTGGAAGATCCGTTGGAGAAGCTAGTCAAAGATTCTCACCTGTCTACTAAGGAAGAAAGAGACTTAGCACGGAAACTCTTGTTGGATTTTCAAGACTGTTTTTCGTTGCCTGGTAACAAGCTGGGATGTACTCATTTGGTGAGTCATGCTATTGATACAGGGGATGCTAATCCCATTAAGCAATCGTACCGGCGGATACCAGTGTTCAAACGAGCAAAAGCAGAGGAGGAGATCTGGAAGATGTACCGGGAAGGCAGGATTGAGCACAGTAGTAGTCTGTGGGGGGCTCCCATAGTAATGGTTGCCAAGAAAGACGGAACACAGAGGTTCTGTGTAGACTACCGCTTGCTCAACTCGGTGACAAAGAAGGACAGCTTTCCTCTTCCTAGGATAGATGAATGTGTTGAAGCCTTGGGTGGGAACCAATGGTTTTGCACATTGGATTTGGAGAGTGGGTACTGGCAGGTAGCCATGGATGAAGAGAGCAAGCACAAGACCGCTTTCTTGTCCAGTGTTGGATTGTTTCAGTTCAAAGTTATGGCTTTTGGACTGTGCAATGCCCCTGCTACGTTTCAGCGCATGATGGACCGCATGTTGGACGGATTGCGCTGGAAATCCTGCTTAGTTTACTTGGATGATGTGGTAGTTTTTGGCAAAACTCTCACTGAATGCTTGGACAACCTGAAGTTGGTGTTGGAAAGGATAAGACAGTACGGACTGAAGCTCAAACCTAAGAAGTGCGAGTTATTCCGTAAAGAAGTTATGTATCTTGGACGGATTGTGTCTAGTAAAGGAATCCGGGCTGATCCAAAGAAGATTGAGAAAGTTCAGAATTGGCCAGTGCCGGCAAATGCTAAGGAAGTAAGACAATTTCTAGGATTCGCATCCTATTACCGGGAATTCCAGCCGAATTTCGGGGGAATTGTTGCTCCTTTGCAAAAGATTGTTACGGACGCAGGTACGCACAAACCCTATAGCAAGCCTATAGTCTTGACTCCTAAGTGTGATGAAGCATTTAAAGCTGTCAAAGCTTTATTGACTACAGCACCTGTTCTTGGATATGCTAGGGAAGTCGGTGACTTCATTCTTGATACCGATGCAAGTGGTTTTGGGATGGCCGGCGTGCTTTCTCAGGTGCAGGACGGTAAGGAAGTTGTGTTGGCTTATGCAAGCAACAGTCTCTTGAAGTCACAGAGGAATTACTGTGCTACCAAAAGGGAATTGCTGGCTGTGCTGACCTACCTGCGCAAATTCCGCCATTATCTATTGGGGAATAGGAACTACTATGTACGGACAGATCATGCTTCTTTGCGCTGGCTCTTGAATTTCAAGGACCCAGCTGATATGTTAGCTAGGTGGTTACTCACCTTGCAGGAGTATGGATTAGACCAACGGATGATACTCCACCGAGCTGGATCGAGACACACCAATGCGGACGGATTGTCCAGGATCCCTACCAGAAAATGCGGATGTCCGGATTGTTCTGACTGTGGCATTCATGATGCTGTTGTTGCAGAAATATCGGTCGTTGCAGAGACTACGGTTACTTTGGGATCCCTAGAGAATAGTATCCAAGTTGCTCAGCAGGAAGACCCTCTCCTAAAACGTGTTATGGGCATACTGGATGGTACCAGTCCAGTCCCGGACAAAGAAAAGATGTCCGCGGAATCACAAGAGTTCTGTGTATATGTCCATAATCGTGAGAAAATGGAAATGATAGACGGTGTCTTATGTTTGAGATGGGTACGTAAGAATACCGGACGGACGTATGTTAGAAGGATAGTTCCTGCTTCCATCAGGAAGGAGATCTTCCTCAGTCTTCATGGTTCTCAGTTAGAAGGCCATTACGGAGAGTTCAAGACTACCTGGAAAGCAAAGATGCAATATTTCTGGCCAGGTATGCGCTATGATCTGAAAAGATGGCTGAGGGCTTGCCCTACATGCCATACCCGTAAGACAAGGAGTGGAAGGGGAGTAACACATCTAAAGAAAGAAATCCACGGAGAGCGCTGGAGTAGGTTGGCTTTGGACATCATTGGTCCTTTCAAGACTACCCCAAGAGGCAACAATTACGTAATGGTGGTTATGGACCATTTTTCTAAATGGGCTGAGGCATACCCCATGCCGGACCATACGGCGGAGACATGTGCTTTGGTTCTGTTTCAGGAATGGATCTTGAGATTCGGGTGTCTGGTGTCTCTACAGATATGTTGGGGGTGGAGAAGCTAATTACTCTACCGTACAGACCCCGGTCCAATGGCCAGGCAGAACGGTTCAACAGAGTACTTGTTGAGCAGCTCTCATGCCTGACGGACTACAACGATACAGATTGGGACATGTTAGCACCCTGTATAGCTCACGCTTACAGAGGGACGGTACATGCTAGTACTTTGTGTACACCCAACTCTGTAGTTTTTGGATCTGAACTTGTCACTCCTGCGGACTTGGTCCATGGAGTGGAACCTGGAGGACTTGATTTTCCGTGTCACCTAGCATACGTCGAAAATCTAAGGCAATGGATGAGGGATGGCCATTGTTTTGTCAGAGACAATCTTGGGGTTGCAGCTGTGCACCAGAAGAGAGAATTTGACAGGCGTGCCAGACCCAGGCGCTTTGAGAAGGGGGATGTGGTCTATCGTTATTGCCCCCCTAAGGCCAACAAGAAGATCGGACCGAAGTGGGACGGGCCATTCAAAGTGCGCGGATTCATAGGGGGTACTACCTATGAATTGGAGACCACTGAAGGTATTGTGAGGTACCATGTAGATTACCTCAAATCAGCTTTTAATGATGATGGACCTATTCAGGCTGTGAATTTGGATCGAGCTCCAGAGTTCAAGAAGTTGGAGAAAGCTGGTAGAGACGTTCTTCGGTGGGAGAATTGCAAGGTTCTACCTGGTGTGGAATGTCTAGTGAAGAAGAAAAAAGATAAGATTACCATTGGGGTAAAACCCGCTGGTAGGCCCAAGAAGAAAGCAGGAGAGATACGCCAAGCTAAACCTGATCCGGTTCCAGTTGTTAAGCCTTTAGCTGCTGTAAAGGCTAAGCAAGGTCCGGTTAAAATGGTTTCTAAAGCTAAGAAGCTGTTAGCTCCTGTGAAAAGGGGTGTAGGCAGGCCTAGAAAGAAAAAGGTAGCAGTTTCAGTTGTTGCTGATCAGCAACCTCCGCCTGTTACAAATCTGCCAAATGCCTTGAAAAGAAAGAGGGGGAGGCCAAGGAAAATTCCGGATTCTGTCCAGAATATTCCTTGTAACCCCGGACAGACTGCGGACAGCCCGCCGAAGGTAATTGCAAGGGGAAGACGCACGCGTAATGCCCCAAACCGGTTGCAATATAAAGCCTAGACTTGATAAAGTACACCTGGAGGCTTCTGGGTAGCCTCCTTAAAAAATGACACAACGAGAAGTCGGTGGTTAATTAGTCGGATTTAATTATCCCATTAACCATCCCATTGCGGCATTTGAGTGATTGAATGACCGGGAAAGGACCCTAAAACCGTCTGCAAGTGTTGCTGAAAATTGTTCTGAGAATGGCTTGGCTTAGTTGTAATCCTAACTTGTAGTAAGTTAGCTCTCCTTGGAAAGCCTGAATCACCTTTGGAAGTTAGGTGAAATTGCTATGAAACTTGGAATAGTGGACAGTGGGCTTTGCGGACACAGTATCCACTTAGTCTCAGTGGAAGATCAAGGGGTTTGCAGTAATTACAGCACTGTACAACCTGTTTGTCATGAGAGGAACTGGTCTGGCGAGTCCAGTGGATACGTGGTGGGAAGGTAGCGGTTGGCGCTGTGATCGGGTGGTGACTCGGCGGAACTACAGTTACAACGCTGGTCGTGTGTAACGCCTCCGTGTTTCACTCCTTGTCATACTGCTTCCTGCTCTGCCACGGAGAAGGCAAGTCATTGTGTAAACCAAAGAAAGAAGTAAGTAGAATGGGTTAATGCTTGCTTGACATGTACCAATGAACTGTTGCCTGATGAGAGAATAGTCCTATTCAACGTGTGACAAGTTGTTTGTGGGCTTGGAATGTTTTATTTTAACGTTATAAGGCCGAGACTGCCGGTAGTGGTGTGGCCGGCCGAGCTTGTTTTGGTTAGTAATGGCTACCATTGGGGTGGAGCATGATGTCGTTAGAGACCTTTACACCTCTGTGGGACATGTTTAGTTGGTTAATTCCAACCTGCTGACTCTTGTGAAGAGTTCACCTCCATTGAATGCTATTACCACTGTTTATGTTACCTGTCATTCGTTATTTGAGCTTGTGTGGCTTTGCTTAGGTTGTATGAAATAGAGCTAGGCTTGGTTGCCTGTACGCTCACTGTACTGTTACCTGTACTGTCCTGTTCTGTCTTATGTGTTGTGGAATGAGTGCTTACAGACGTGTGACCTGTGTTTTCAGTTTGTAAGCCAAGCTCGTTCCAACAAGATGTCGGAAGAAACCGTATGGAATTCCGACCCGTTAAACCTCGAGGGACCGCAGGAGGATGAGGGTCCGGAGATGTCAGATGCCGAGGCAGCCCGTGTAATGACGGCAGCAGAGGACCTGCTGCACTTAGGTCATGAAAGGAGTACTCTGTCCGGCCGTCCGGATGATCCGGACACCTTCCCTCTTGGTGGGGAGCTGCAGCCCCTGCGCGAGCAGGTTGACAATGAGAATGAGTCCGACGAGGATCAGAATGTTAGATCCGAAGACGTCCCGATGGATGTGGAGGAGTTGCGTTCTGACAAATCTCCGTCCCCTCTTCAGAGTCCTCTGCGGCGCTCCCAGCGGAAGTCCGCTTCGCCAAGGAAGTCCCTAAGGTCGACAACTGCTAAGGCCCGGATTGATTCCCCGTCACCCCGCCGGTCTTCTTCCTCCAGAACGGCCTCCAGAGGGCGTAGTCCGGGAGTGAAGAGAATCGCTAGTGGAGAGATAAGGGTTGAGTCAACCAGTCCCTGTGCATCTACCTCCAGGCATGTGAGTCGGCCTGAGAGAAGTACTACCAAAGACTCTACTGTGAAGTCCGCGCCTTTCAGCGGCGGTGAGAAAGTGACTGAGGCCAAGTCCACTCTGGCTGGGTATAAAATCCCTTCCCTTGCCTCTTCTTCTAAGGTTGGACGTCCCAAGATCAAAAAGACCCATGTCCACCGGGCAGATTGGAGGTTTGAACAGTTGTCTGTCCAGAGTGTGGAACGACACCGGGCTGAGATGAAGGCAGCCATGGACGTGGTCCCTATTGACCCGAGATTTGACCAGCCGGGTGCATCTGTCCTCAGTTGCCCCGAGAGTGATGTGGAGGAGAAAGAGATTGAGGACGGCCAAATGGGACGGTATGAAACTCGTATTTGGCCAGAGCTGGTGCGAGCAGATGCCATGGACGCTGGTACCTTTCAGAAGATAGAAGGTGCTCACAGGTTGTGGCGGGCAGGCCACCGCTGTCCGTTTGTTGTCTGTCGCCATCTGAAATTCAACCCCTTGGGCATACGCTCTTACAGTTCTCGTGCTCGTCTGTTTAGACACCTGTGTGAAGAACACGCCCCCTATGTACAGGTGTGGATATGTCCCTCTCCTAGGTATCAGCAGGTCCTGGACCGTAGAGTAGAACTCATCGGCCATTTGATGTATGGCGAGTCCGTCCAGCACCACCTGAAACGACCGGACGCCATTGCTCGAGCCAAACTTGTCCGTCCGGTTAAGCGGCTGAATGAAGCTCTTAGCCGGACCACTTTTCTGGACAGACAGCATTTGCGAGTATTGAGAAAGGGGACTGGGAGAGGTAAAGTCTCTGCCAGTGCCGGCTCGGCTAAGAGTCTTTCCCGTTCTTCGTCAAGAACAAGTTCCGTGTCCAGTTCTCCCTCTCACCCAACTGAGGCTGGTGGGGCTGGTGTAGTTAGGCCGGAGAAACCAGTTGAGGACAAGAAAGCTTCAAAAAGAGATAGATCCCTATCTCTTGAACAGGCTAGTAGAGATGAGGCCGGGAACAGAGACGTGAGCTGGAAAAAAGGGACGCTGAGATCCGTGACTTGAAGGAAGCTAATTGTCGCCTCCATAGTTTGCTGGACTCCGATGCCTCCAATGATTCCGCCCTTCCGGACCAGAATCCAGCAGTCACTACCGTTACCGCGTCTAGCAGTGCCGGTGTACCTGTTGCTAGTACTAGTGCCTCCACTCCTGCTTCTAATGTGATGGCTCCAGCCCTGCAGCCGGACCAACTGCCTCAACTCCTGATGCTTAGCGGACTGTTAAGCAGACTGTCTCAGATGCCCCAGCCTGCCTCTACTTCTACCACTCCTTCTCAGGGTTTGATAATCCCTCAGTGGCTGTTTACCTCAGAAACCACGACTAACCCTACCTCTACTGGGCCCCCTGCTCCTACTGGGATTCAGACGAACCCTGCCCAGCCTCCGTCCGGAGACAACCAGCAGCCTCCGTCCGGGGAGAAAAGGGAAGTGAAGCGTAAGGAAGAGAAGATGAAACATGATTGATTAGTGGGACTGATTATATATATTACGATTTTCGCATAACTTTATTGCCCGGACACTCTTTGAGATAAATTTTTTATCTCCCGTGCTTCCAGAGACACTTTTTGTTGAGTTACCTTCGTCCGCAGAAGTCACCGTCCGGATTCTTGAAGTTTACTGCCAGTGATATATATCTTTGTTGTACCTACTATTTCTTCTCCATGTTTTTGTATTACTGCCATTTTATATTCTTGATACTGAATATTGCATTACTTTGTGATTGTGGTTTTGGATACCTTTTTTTATGACATACTGTCTTGGTACTGTTTATATAATAGGGATGTTGCGACCTGTATTATTGTTATCTAGTAGCGAGGACACTGATGCTCCTTTTTGTGAATGCTGCACAGATATATTATTCTTACTCAGGTCCGCGTTGATAATTCTCTATATATTTTTAATACCAACTGCTTATATGTATCCTTCACCTTTTTTACTCCTTATGGTACAATTTTTACATTGGGTTTAAAACTCCTAAATAAAAGAGGGGGCATTGTAGTGGAAGTGCTACGCCCTGGTGTGACTTTAGTGCATCTCTAAGTCCAGTGCATTTGACCCGTTTACTTACCACTAGGTGTGCTGCTCTATTCTTCTAGTCTATTATATTAGCAGCTGGTGTTTGCCACCGTTTTACTACAATATATAACCATTTCAGGCCTTATGCCATTTATGTACTACTTGCGAACACTTGTGTTCCCTTTTACCCTTCAAACTGCATTTGTCAATGGTATTACGGACATGTGTTGTCCGGCTCTTTCATATTGCCACCCTTATTGTATGTACCAGACTTTGGTGTCCCTTGGAGAAAGCCAATGCTTCTGGGCCGCTACGGACACTTGTGCTAACGGGTAATAAAGTAGTATTGGTTGTGAGACAATCCTTTGTTGACTGACTTTATTGACATCCGTGAGATACGAACAATTAGTAGATTCACTACATAAGCCTGAATAAACTGGAGACAGATTATCAATCTTCTTGCCTCAATAACTGGACTTCTGACTTCTCTCTCTACCAACCTATTGGAGCTCTGGTCAAATGACCATCTCTAATCTACATGGGGACTTGCACAAGTCTGTAACAGTGCATGCTGGGATACACATTAGGGGGTTTGCACAAGTCTGTAACAGTACATGCTGGGATACACAATAGGGGACTTGTACATGTCTGTTACAGTGCATGCTGGGATACACATTAGGGGACTTGCACAAGTCTGTAACAGTGCATGCTGGGATACACAATAGGGGACTTGCACATGTCTGTAACATTGCATGCTGGAATACACAATAGGGGACTTGTACATGTCTGTTACAGTGCATGCTGGAATACACAATAGGGGACTTGTACATGTCTGTTACAGTGCATGCTGGAATACACAATAGGGGACTTGTACATGTCTGTTACACTGCATGCTGGAATACACAATAGGGGGTTTGTACATGTAAGTTACAGTGCATGCTGGGATACACAATAGGGGATTTGCACATGTCTGTAACAGTGCATGTTGGGATACACTATAGGGGATTTGCACATGTCTGTAACAGTGCATGCTGGGATACACAATAGGGGATTTGCACATGTCTGTAACAGTGCATTCTGGGATACACATTAGGGGGTTTGCACAAGTCTGTAACAGTGCATGCTGGGATACACAATAGGGGACTTGTACAAGTCTGTAACAGTGCATGCTGGGATACACAATAGGGGACTTCCACAAGTATGTTACACTGCATGCTGGGATACACAATAGGGGACTTGCACAAGTCTGTTACACTGCATGCTGGGATACACAATAGGGGACTTGCACATGTCTGTTACAGTGCATGCTGGGATACACAGTCTGTTACAGTGCATGCTGGGATACACACTAGGGGACTTGCACATGTTTGTTACAGTGCATGCTGGGATACACACTAGGGGACTTGTACAAGTCTGTTACAGTGCATGCTGGGATACACACTAGGGGACTTGTACAAGTCTGTTACAGTGCATGCTGGGATACACAATAGGGGACTTGTACAAGTATGTTACAGTGCATGCTGGAATACACAATAGGGGACTTGTACAGGTCTGTTACAGTGCATGCTGGGATACACAATAGGGGACTTGCACATGTCTGTTACAGTGCATGTTGGAATACACAATAGGGGACTTGTCAAGTCTGTTACAGTGCATGCTGGGATACACAATAGGGGACTTGCACATGTCTGTTACAGTGCATGTTGGGATACACAATAGGGGACTTGCACATGTCTGTTACAGTGCATGCTGGGATACACACTAGGGGACTTGTACATGTCTGTTACAGTGCATGTTGGAATACACAATAGGGAACTTGCACATGTATGTTACAGTGCATGCTGGGATACACAATAGGGGACTTGTACAAGTCTGTTACAGTGCATGCTGGAATACACAATAGGGGGTTTGTACATGTATGTTACAGTGCATGCTGGGATACACAATAGGGGAATAGCATGTGCCACTGTGAATGTCTGTTACAATGCATGCTGGGAAAGCATTACATTTTTATATCACGATCGGGGGTTGTCCATGCTGCAAATGCTGTTTGTTTTTTTCAACCAGGGATATTAATTGATGTCCGATTGTGGCTGACAATTTACACTGGGATAAAAACATTGCTCCACCAAGGAGAGTTTTCTTCAAGCCCCACATCTACAATAGTATATAAAACATTCACGTATATAGCATGAAATAATTATTTCAGTTTTTGCCAGTCTACCCATAAAGAAAATGAATTAATAGATAGGTTGTCATAACATCTTTTTGTTATAATGTGCCATCAATATTTCATCCTGATTAAGAGAGCAAATTGCGCCCTTCAAAATGATATTGTGTTTTGAATAAGATATGTTGGTTGTAACAAATACTGTCGAGTTCATGATACATCTACGGACATGTCACAATAGTCTACTTAGTCTACAATAGTTCTACCAAGCATGAAAGCCATTTAGGGAAAATAGTAAGGTAAAAGAACAATCCCGAGCACAACATGATTCTACAAGATGTCCCTGAAAGCAACAACAAATACACCGATAAGTAATTGATGTCAAATGATAAACCAGCATGTTACCAACGATCCTACACTGTCCCGCGCAACGTATCCGCGCGATACGAAAATGAATACGAATTTCTTGTACCCACTTTTGATACGATTTTTTTCGTCTCAGCGTATTCAGCGAGGTAAATAATAACCTGGGAAAGCTAAATCTCTTAATCCCCGGTGTGCGGTGGTGCGTTAAGAGTTGGCGCATCTGGCGCATCTGGAGTGCGGCAGTGCGTGAAGGAGTGTGCACTCACCCATTACAATGTGACAAAGCAGAGAAAAAAAACTTGCCCATGCTTGGGTTCGATCTAGCAACCTTGTGATTTACAGGCAAGTGCTTTAACCATTATACTATACTGAATCAGCTATCAACATGGCCTCAACTAATCAATCTGAATGCTAATACTGTGTCAGAACAGAAAGATAGAGAACAGAAAGAGAAAGAGGGGGAGAGGCAGACAGGAGGATTGCAATTGAAAGTAAGTAAGAAAGAGATGGGCGGGAAAGGAGAGGAAGAGCAGGGAATATTTTTTTATATTTTTTCCACGTCTGTCCCAACGAATAAATCTTTAGCCTAGCAAAATCTTGCTGGCGAAATGTATTTACCATGTAGAAATGAAAGATTAAATGTTTAAACCTTGATGGTTGTATCTGATAAATATACCCGAGCTAAAATGATTCACTTGCTGGTGAGAAGCCTGAAGAAGGATTCTAAGAGTAAAGTATTTTTATTACTTTAACACTTTAGATAGCTCATAACTCCCTCAAAATGCGTCCGATCTGAATATAAAAATTATCCCCGAACCCCATGAATGTCAGGAAGACAGCCATGTTTTCAGATTTATAATCAGGCTATTACTTTCTTCGTAAATACTTATTTTCGTCAGCCGCATCAAGTCTCCATTGCTAAGGTCCTGAGTGCTCGATGGGAAGAGGGTTTCTTCAGGGTCAAGTGCAACCCTGGTAGGATATACATCCTCACCAGACACCTATTTCATGCAACAATGCTAAAAGGGAATATGGATTCATATTCGCACCTAGTTATATACAGAGAAAGCCTGTGGGAGGTGTTACTTAAGACAATGGTTAGGCAAGCCTTTGGTCTGTTGGTCTTTCAATACGAAAAACGGAGCGCGAATACGGAGCATATCATATTTCGTCTCCGTGATTCAAATGGCCGTTTTTCGTATCAGAAGTTCAGGCAATTTTGTCACCACAGTTCACCAGTAGCGTCCGCGGTGCTCGGTAGACAAAAATCGTCTCACTGAAGACGAAATAACTTGCCGCTCCGTATCGCGTGGGTACGGCGCGCGGGAGAGTGTATAGCTACACAGCTATAGGATCGTTGATGTTACGCTCTCCGTCTCGGAACAGTTATAACCTGCTGAATTTCATTGGGTATGAGTTATATTGTTTCATAATACTTTTTCCTGATAATTCCGAATGTAGTAACTAGGCCCAATTCACTGCGCCTCTCATAAACAGTGACACTGTAAAACATTGTATGAATTCCATTATGGTAAAGGACAACTCAATATGTATCTTATTGGGTAAACATAGGAATAATAGTCCTACACCGGACATAGGAACCAAGCCATCACCTCTACAATATATGCCAATCATTATATTAAGTACTAATTATAGTCCAGGGACTTAAAATTATAGATCCCTTTTCTCTTTACATTTCACATATTATATATGCTAAAATAAAAAAATCTTTAATCGTACTCATCTATCTGTATGTTTCAACGCTATTTCAAGTAATCTAAACCCTATCTAACGTATCAACCAACCAAATCACTCAAACCTCTATCTACACATTTTTACACATGTGCACACATGTGTACACAAACGAATGGCTATAATTATAAGGCAGACCCAAGACATTCTAAGGACACCCCTGACGAAGACCCCCACCGGTTGAAACGCGTTGGGTTCATATTTAAATAAAATGCTTCAAAACAACCATCCGTATCAGTGATTTGTGGAGAAAACTCCTACCTTAACATCTAAACATAGGAATAAAACCTACAAACGACAATTCGTTACGTTTTTCCCTTTATTTATTAGCCCACACGTTTTGACATTGTATCTTATTATACACGAATGGTATTACAGTCTGCAAATGAGTCAAATTTAAAAAGTATGAATATAACTGTAATTATGATAAGGTAAGCATGCAACTTTCCTAAATAATCTTATTTCGTCACTCCTCAAAATCACAAACGGTGTACCCCAAGGAAGTGTAATCCGACCTCTCCGGTATTTGATTTATATTAATGATAACAAAATTGCATAAAGATTACTGTAAATAAAGGAGTAATTAATATTACCATATATGCAGATGATACGTCCATTACAGGAGGGGAAATACAGGACTGTCTGCCAGGTTCACAAATGCTAGCAACATTGACTCAAATGCAAAGCTGGAAGCGCAACTAAAGCCCTCATGACTGGGGAACACAACTCTATTACAAATTACTATTGTTTGTTTTTAAAGTTTTTATTCAGCCAGAGGCATTATGCTGTTACACACTGTTCTCAGTAATAGCTGGTGGAAAAATTAGATTTACATCAAGATATTTGAAAACACAAATAATCATGATTTAAATATTAGATAAAAAAAATAGAAAAATACGACAATATCCAATTTAACTGATAGTATCAGGTCAGATCGTACAGACATTTTTAGGTAAAAAATAAAAGTAGATAATAAATAAATAATACGATACAAGGTATAAAAAAACCATCACCCGGGTATAACATCGATTTACTACAGACAAAAGAGCAACAGCAATAGCCAAAAGGGACTCGATATACCAAGGAAAACAGGCAAACAATTCTGAAAGAATTCAGATCAAAAATACAAGACAAACGACAACTAAGTATGGCTAGATCAAATTATCTGGATCTGGAATTTTCCAGATATGCAAGGTAGTGTTATATGATTTAATACAGATTTTCTTTATCTCCCTCTTAAAATTTAAAATATCATCTAGAGTTTTTACAAAAATCGGTAGAGAGTTCCAATAAGATTCAGATCTTCCAAAAAGGCTCTTCCGGATTTTTTCTTTTCTCCAGGGTATAACGGGGAGTCTAATATCTCTCATATTGTATCTATGTTGGGGTAAATTATAATCAAAATTATTACAAGAGTAAAAAATTGTCAGAAATCTCTGTAAACGTCTAAAACAAAGAGGAAGAATGGTATACCTCTGATGTAATTCTATGTTAGAGACTCTAACAATATTCCTCCTATTCTTCACCCCATAACACAAACGAAGACATTGATTTTGCTGAATCTGTAACCTTGCAATGTCCTTTTCACTAGCTAGATCAATCAAAATGGACCCAAATTCAATAATTGGTAAAATATAGGTTTTATAAATCAAAATAGAAATATCCTCCGTGATGAAATGTCTTATCCTGGCTAATCTCTTATATAGAATCTGGACTCGCGAACATGCATTACCGATATGTGGAAGAATATTTAAGCTGCTGTCTAACAGAAAGCCCAAATATCTAAAGGTTCCTACAATATCAATTTGTAATCCATCGTTATATATTAAATATTCTCTTCTATTTCTCCTCTTATTACCAGAAAAAATTTGTAGTTTTGTTTTTGTATGATTAATCGAAAGTCCATTCTTGTTGGTCCACTCTCTAAACTTATTTACATCACTTTGGATATCTATTATATCATTATCACCCTCAACAGTATGCAATAAGACACAGTCGTCAGCATATAATATTATTTTACCAGTAAAATTAACAGAAGATACATCATTTATATAAATAATAAACAGGAGTGGCCCCAGTATTGATCCTTGAGCGACACCGGCTAATAATCCAAGCCTATCCGAAACACAATCATTTATACATGTAATCTGTTCCCTATTTATAGAGTAAGAACGAAGCAGAGAGCATATGTTCAAACCAAAACCAATCTTTTTTAATTTATACATTAAAATATCAATATTAATAGAATTAAATGCCTTGGATAGGTCGAAATAAGTAGCCGATGTATCAACACCCCTGTCCTTATTCATTAAGATAAATTTTACAAAATCATACAATGCTGTATCAACACTCCTACCTTCCCTGAACCCATGTTGTGCGTCAGAGAGAATATTCAAAGTGGACAGATGACTATTTAATTTTTCAGATAATATTTTCTCAAAGATCTTACTTGTTATTGGTGCTATAGATATAGGTCGGATGTCATTGATATCTCTGGAGTTCTTTTTTTGGGGGATAAGTGTACATAAAGATACTTTCCAGGCTTGCGGATAAATTCCTGCGGTTCTTATTCTATTTAACAAGTTGACAAAATTATCAACGCAAGATAACAATGCATATTTTACAAAAGTTGTAGAAAGATTTTTCATTCCACTTGATTTTAAAACATCAATCGATTGAATCTCCTTCAAGACAACATCTCTAGTAATTTCTTCAACCCACTCAAAAACAGGGTATACAGGATCATCATTAATATCATCAACAAAAGCCCGTACTGATGACTTTGGTTGTATTTCGCAGAAATATTTATTGCTAAAATTAGCTGCTTCAATACCACAAAGTTTATTACCATTAGTATCTATTATATGTTCAACACTTGTCTGACAGGGGCCAGATATTCCAAAAATATTTGATATATGTAGCCAGAATTTTTTCTCATTTCTCCTATACCTATGACAAATGTCATTCAATGCATCACGTTTCAACCTAACAACCATCCTTTGTACATCTATACGTAATGACCTGGCCAATTTAAAGTCTTCTGGATCTTTAGATTTCATGGCCTTACGAAAAGATTTATTCTTCCTGTAAATCAACTGTCTAAGCTCTCTATTTTTTACCACCCTTCCCTTACTGATCACAATGGTTTGGGTTGGGTATAGCCTATTCTGGATATTCAGAAATTCATTGGCCATGTTATCACCTAGTACATTAAGATCATTCTCGTCCCAGAGATTTTCATTTATTTCCTTAACATGAGTGTTAATAGTATCATATGACATACGCGATGTAGGGCGAGCACTATAGGTCTTCTTATCATTTTCATTTATATTTTTATGCTTTTTCTTCAGAATAATAAATACAGGAACATGATCACTGATATTTTCATCAATGGTACCAGATTTATAGACGTACTTACAGTTTGATGCAATAAAATCAATCGATGTGCTGGAGGTAGTGGTTATTCGTGTAGGTCCATCGATATGCTGTATTAAAAGATTTGAATCAAGTAAGCCTTTAAAACGTCTAGTGGTAGCATTATTTTTTAACAGATCAATATTGATATCACCTCCCATTATTTTATTCATATCTTTGTAAGTTCTATTCGAGGAGCCTAGTATAACTTGGTTCAACCCGGTAAAGAAGTTATCAACTGAACTGTTAGGTGGTCTATATATGGCTGACAATAGGATTTTCTTATTATTACCAGCTTTGATGGTACAGCTTAACAATTCAATATTCACAGTGTTAATACACAAATCTGTTATCATGACACCTTCAAAGGCCTCTTTGAAAAACACAATAAGGCCACCACCACGCTTTCCACTTGTTCTATCTTGCCTAATAAACTTATAGCCCCTCACATACAGCATATTATCAGTTACATCAGGAGACAACCAACTCTCTGATACCCCTACTATATCATATGAGCCATTCAGGAATTCTAGCTTCAAGTAATCCAATCTATGGAAAATACTACAGACATTGAAAAAGACTATCCTCAAACCTTTCGTTGTCGATATGTCAATGTTCGAATTACACATTCCAAATATCCAACAGTCGAAGCAGTACCCACACTAAAAAGGAGTTAAAACTAGTATATACACAACTCAGAAAATCACAGACCAGTGCTATAATCATGTCTGTGACGAGGGGTCTATCGGGAAAATGCAATTGCAAGACATTGAATATAGGCAAAGAAAATAACATACAAAAATCATAATCATGTTACCGGAGATCGATACAATCCGTCCATGGGTCGCCATCTTGGATTCAAATTTACATAGCGTACCCATTTACGACAGTCGTCCTGTGATCTAGACAAATTCATCAGTACTAGGTAATTTCACAGGGAAATGTCGGAAAATCGATTACATGCAGCAATATACACAAATCAGAGTTATAGTAAGTCTTCAATAAATGCATAATACATCAGCAAGACGCTTAGAAGATTACGACATATCGAGCTTTACCTTGGTAACAAAGATGGCGGCATTCTACTTCCGGCGGGCCAGATTTTAGCAAATGCAAGCTACAAAATCGTCTCTAGAGGGATAAATATTCGTCAAAAATACCAACTAAACTCATGTAATTACGTTCAACTAGTGTCAGCTTCAGCTATCTCCATGGCAGACTCCTGAAGACGCGATATGTTTTTAGAAATGTCAAATTTCATCGGTTTGAGCTGTCGCCTCGACTTGTTCGTCACACTCGCTGACAGATCGATGCTAGCGGTGGTATACAGCTGTGATCGGTGTCCTCGTCTAACTAATGGGGGTAGAGGTGTCATCGTCGTGTCATGTACATTGGAAATGTCCAAGGAACTATATTTATTTTGTACATCAGTTGTGGAAGCCCTAGGATAAGCTTTACCAGCGGGAGTTGTCGTCTTCGGGGTAGTATATCCAGCCACATCTACCTTCGCTGCAAATTGTATCAGAGGAAGTCTTGTTTTCTTACACTTTAGTTGCTCGAAGGAGTCATCCTGGAAGACCTTGGCTATTTCTCCACGTACCAACATCAAGAGCTTTCCCAATTCATTCTTCCCAGACCAAGAATCATCGTTTAATCGCCTGTCTCCCAAGAAACAGCCCGAACCCCAGTAGGTGTTGTTCGTGGCCTCAATAAGGCGAATGGAGCCTGTATTTGCAAGTTTGGTAGCCAAGTCACGATTCTGAAAAAACTTACATCGAATAATGTCCATCATCACATCCAACTCAACAGCCTTCCATTTTGGTTTCACAGCAATATGGTCGCCCAACGATTTGATTTCTCTCGGGTCATCGTTGGCCAGGATGCTATTTGCTGTTGTGACACTGCCTAGTGATATACATTTTTTATATTGAAAAGCTTGCTCACTTGAGCAGAAGATGATGTCCTGATATGTGAACTCACACGTGTAAAAGTTCGAAAGGTATGCTCTTTCACCTTGAAAGGCCAGCCCTTTATCAACCTTGACGATCTTGACATTTTCCACACTATACTATTATGAGTATCATTAATACTCACCAAGTATACAGCTCATAAACTGTACAGACACCTTCTAGCTAGTGATGCTAAAGTCCCAAAACATATGGATAAATAATTGTTACTTAATTAGCTACTTAGCTACTTAGCTACGTAGCTAGAACCAGAAAGTCCTGGCAATAGTCGGACAGGGTGCTTGCACACCTGCCTGTATATACACGTACACTTTTGTACGCTTTATTTGTACCTTGTTCTTTACCTTGTATTGTGTATTATATACCTGATAATTTGCTATATTCTATACCTGATAACTTACTAGTCTACTAGTCAACTGTTATCACATAGTGCCATTCTTATATATCAGTATGTATTCAAAAAACCCAACGGGGTATTCAGAATAGCTGTGACTGTCACAGACAATATTCCTTTTCCATTCCTTATTCTTTAATTTAATTTGTGCGATTGTATATGTGAAATGGAAATAAAATCTTATGATAATAATAACTGGTTTTTATATCCCATATTGAAATAAGTTTGAGATGTAGACTGATAGAAATGATAAAGAATGGAGTCTATTGTTTGTCCTTGGTTGTATAATAAGCTAGTGTCAATAATGGAGTTGCGTATTGGACATACAAGCTGTCCAGGTTTTCAAGGACCCAAAAAACTATTTCTTAAATTTGTTTTCATGGAAAAGCTTTCTTTTGTACACAACAAATCTTGCACATAGTAGAATATATTTCAGCTTCCTGTGTGTTGGCTAATATGTTGGTATTCCTAACAGAATGTTTACTGGATCGATATTGTCAACAAGTGTATTACCTTTTCACCCAGTTCACAAAACCTGACCAGAACTCGTGGGCTTTCTTACAGTCAATAAAGAAGTAAAATATTATATCATCTTTGTCACAAAAAAGTTACATTTTGAAGATAATTTGATGTGAATGTTTTCTAAATATTCATTACATAGAATTATTGTTCTCTTTAGCACCCTAAAGTGGACGGATTGGTGCCTCACATTCTGCGTACATCTATACGGGATAACACACCACTCTTTCATTTGGAGATAAATTATATTGATTAGCTTGCCTATCATAAATCATGCCCTTTGATGTTATTGAATTATATTGATTGACTTGCTTGATTGACTTGCATCATTAATGATGCAGTTTGATGATACTGAATTATATTAATTGGCTTGTTGTTCCTACTAAAGGAACTTGTTCCATATATGTAAGGCCAAAAAAAATAGGTGTGTTTCCAATTTATTTGGCCTGAAACTAGGTTGGGGACGGTAACTTTCTTTTCTTTTTTTCTCTTTAGGGAAACCACCTTCCAGCGACTCAAAAAAATGTCCATTTTACAACAATGTTTGTTTTAAACAAGAAAATCAAATTACATTAAGCATTAAGCATTAAGCATCCCAAAATTCAGAATATTCCAACAAAGATGTCTTATAAATAAATCACTTTGAAAAATATCCATTTTACGACTCATGACACATTTTTCACAGTTCACATATGTTATCGTTCTAAAGAACCTTTTAAAAGGAATTTTTCTGCACACAAAGGTCTGAATAAAAACTTCAATAACAATGAATTAAATTACTGATACACAGAGGAATGAAAAACAATTAGTTATCCAGATCTATCTATTCTTAATTTATTATATATTGAACTGAAATGTAACACACCTTTATAACTAACCTAATTGCTTGCACCACATCAAGCCAATTTATGGTAGCCTTCAGCATATTTGGGACACACATCATATCCCACTAGTGCAATACTGAAGTTAAAGCCTATGGATGGAATTAAATAAGTCTACACCCATGTGTATGTTTACGTATCTGGGTCAGATTTTCTGAAAATGTACAATTGGCAACTCTTCCTATTTAGTAATTTCTGCTAAATTCTGCTAAAACAATTATCAATTCTGGGTATATCTGAGTATATTTGGTATCGCATTGATTTAAAGTATCAGTTCTGTAATGTTAAACTGCATTTTGAAGCTCATTTCTGTATTAAATGTGGGTTATTTGAGAGGATTGGTAAAGGTGAATTGTACATTTTCTGACAATCTGACCCATATGTTCTTTATCATTCCCATATTCCTGCTTCTGGAAAGGATAACTGGGAAAGGATAAGCTTGTATTGGCCTATAATTGGCCCGGGTTGTTATACTTAATTGCCAATCATGTGTGGTTCGATGGTAGCCTCTGTTAGATAGGCACTTCATTAGTCCACTGGACACCAGCCATAATACACCAGCATTGATTTTGCCTCACCTAAGCTTCTTAAGGGTTCCTGAAACTATCTGCAAATACTCGTTACAATGGTGAGCCAAAGGCACTCTGCTACTAAACATTACCCCTAATATTACCCTCCCACTGGGAGAATTTGTGAGTAAGTGCATTTGGATGGTTGATTTGTTCTGTGGTTTAGGCTGCTTCTGATATGAAACAAGGGAATTTCCTGAACTGGAACTAGGAGTCCACAGGGAATAAGAAGAAACAGGGTTGGTTCAGTATGGTGCATTCTGGTAATAACTACACTATTGAGTGTTACAAATGATATAGCAGAATTATTGGTGGACAACCCTCTACAAGTTGCCTCCAGTATTGCTACAGGGAGGTCAATATGGAAGGTGGCTGTATACAAAATCTAAAGATTAAAAAGTAATAACAAGAACACATCATGAGAAAAATATTTTACATGGACTTAAAGGTGGTAGTGTCGTTCCTCGCTGGTTGCGTCTTGGTAGCGACATTCCTATACGGAGGTCAACACTCTGAAAGTATAGTGGTAGAGAAAGACAAAGCTCCAAAACTAGACTTTCCCAAAGCACTGACAGCACCCAAAAAGACAAACAATTATACTTCCATGGGAGCTGAGGATTTCATGAAGAGTTGGGATACATTGAGAAAGGACTTTGCTCAAGAACTTTCAAAATTTCTGGAAAAACATGTTGAGGAAAATGACCCTCGACTCCTGCAGCTTATAAGGAAAAACCTCTTCCCTCCAGACATTGGTAGAGAGATGAAACTTTCATTTGATATGCCAGCAACCATACAGGAAAGGACTGCGCTTAATTATTTCAACAAAAGGGTAAATCATTTTTCTTTTTGAAAGGCAACGCTACAACATATTCACTTTGTGGACAAGCGTTTTTTGTATGAAACCACTGTAAATGTCTTGGCCTGAAATCGCAATAAAAAAAAAAAATGTTTCCATTATTTTCTTTAATAAACGTATGTAGTGAACTTGGTTTGGGACTCTTAGCTTAGGGAATAAAACGGAACTAGGATTGACTCTCGTACTCTGGTTTTATTCTCCGCACAACTAGACAGACCAACCTTTGTGGACCAGCCACAAAGGACATAAGAATACTGACTTACAGTACAATAAAAGGTGTGAAAGAATGGTAAAACACATCATATTCAGTAAAAGATGAGTTTAAAGCAACCAATACCAGAGATCGATAAAGACAACATAAAAGGACATTTCGAAGGTATAAAATAGCAATATGCAAGAACAAGACACAATATACAGAGATGATAATCACAGATAGAAATAAGATAAAACACAACCACTCTTCCAGGGTCTGTGTTCGGATGAGTCCGAGAGCCCTCAACTGCCCCCTGGTGTCAGTCCGAAAGGACTGGACTCAACCAGTGGACAGCTTCGGACTCCCGAACTACAAGATTACGGAACCAGTAAAACGCTTGACCACTATACGTAAATCTTTACCCATGAGAACGATTTCATGGGATCAACCTTATGTCTGCATATCATTATTCAGTATATGTGTTAACCAAAACATGATGTTCATAGTTTAATGTTATGAATCAACTCGAACAAACTGCTTAAAAAAACATTACTAGGAAAGAGATGCATGAATAATAGTTGTGCGACGAGGTCCATTGTGAGTTGGTAAGACATAATGTGATCTGTTACAGGAAAATGAGTCATAAGTGAGCAAAATATATATTATTCAAAGTGTTTTATTTACAAGATCATTTTTATGAGTTGCTTGACACTGTTTGTAGCAAGAATACATGTACGAAATTTCGGCATCGCATTATCAAAAATATCCATGCATTACTAATTATAGAGTGTGTTTAGCTATTTGTAAATGACCATCAAGAAATATTGCAAACTTTTTTCTAAAAAAAATATCAGACTTAAAATAATAGAAATTCCTATTACATGTCCTACTGTTTCCTATCATTAAATCAGCTTATAATCAAATTTCTTCAACTTGTGACGACTTGTGACTCATTTGTCTGTAACACCTAACATATAATATCAAAATTGAATATTTTCAAAAAAAATAAAAAAAAAAATTGAATATTTTATTTGACTGAGAAATACTTGTATTTATCATAATACAGTTACATGAGTATGTAGAGATGAGTAAATTGGGTATAATATGTATGTCCCGGTTTGTTAACTCCCAGTTCTTCCTACAGTTACCATTCAGAATGAGATAGATTTCTAATCTATTTATAAGGCGTTTCTACTAATAAAAAGTATATAAAATAATATAACATTTCAGACAAGTTTTCATATGACAAAGTGAGTGCACGACCCTTTGTACTCAGGGTAGGCCAAGATATATCCTTATGCATTGTATTTTTTATTCAGCCGAATGGTTTCTTTGTGGAGTGTGGAGGGTTTGATGGGGAGCGTTCCTCTAACACCATAGCGCTGGAGCGGTTAGGATGGCAGGGTCTTCTCATAGAAGCAAACCCCGACTTCTTCTTCCAGTCTCTCGGCAAGAACCGCAAGGCTTGGAAACTCAATGCAGCTCTCGCTCCCACTAACAAATCTAGTCTGGTTAGTCATTGATTTGTAATGTGTTCAAGGAAAATGAGTCACAAGTAGCAATATTTATATTTTTCAAAGACATTTATTCACAAAACCTCGTTGTTAGTTTCATATTTAGAAAGTAAAAGTAAGAGGTGGGGGGGGGGGACAACACCGTCCGTATCTGAGTCAGAACCAGGACTCTCCTCCAAGTCCAAATCCTCCAAATAAAGTTTCCAATCCTCTTCCTTATTGCCAGTAGAAATAGCTTTCTCTATAGCACGCTTCTTGTATCGACAAGTGAGCTTCCCGGGCCATTTATGTTCCTGGCTACACACCTCACAAATACCCATATTGAAAAGTTGAAAAAACAACAAGTGTGGAGGAGAACTGGCTGGTGAGGACGGTGCAGCAGTGGCGCCGCCTATATGTGATGTGTTTCAGGAAAATGAGTCATAAGTTGCAAAAAATAGATTTTGAGATACCATTATATCTGAAAAGATGAGCTCAAGCTGATTCTATTGATAGTAAACAGTCTAATAATCTCATAAGTATTTCTAGATTTTAAATTTGATATTTTCGTTTTTGAAAAAAAAAAGTTTCCAATATTTCTGGGGGTCAATAAACAGTAAAGCAACTAAATGTAGTCCATATGAGGATCTTTAAAACGAAAGGATATCTTACATAGATTGTCCTGAAATTTGATACATCGATTGATAGAGCTATAAGTGATAAACCCTCCAAAAGGTAGAACATTCCAATAATGTGATCTTGTGGAAAAACACTTTGAAAAATATATTTGATTCATATATATCACACATATTTAGGATGATTAGTCCTTGAGGTCCCATTAATACATGAACCAAATTTAAAGAAAAGGTATTAAATATATCAATGTAGTTCAAAAGTCATCCTATAGAGTATATTTAGCTACTTCAAGGGATAAACCACTGTTCAACAGGACAACAAACGGAAAATAACTTGTTTAAACTTTTCCCCGTGGAAGATGGTGAATTGAAAAGGCCAATAAAAACAATATGGTACAAAGTTAGTTTTCATTTTAGGGAGCCCTGGAGTTTATGGTCGTTCACTATTGAAGTCTATTGGAAAAGGATGATTTTTTCTGTTTTTTTCATTATGGAAAAAAAAATGGAAATTAACTTTTTCCTAATTATTTCTATATACATAACTAACATATTGCTTTACCCTTATACAAGCCCCAAAAAACGGGATCATCAACTTTTTACAAAAAAATTTATTCGACTGAATTTGCATTCCAATTAGTTAAAATCAGGAATATTGCAGATTTTCAAAGCTAAATAATATCTCTCTGAGCATCTTGATACCATGTTCTTTCCAGCATGAGGGCAAACCTCTATGATAGCTATGTTTAGAAAGATTTTCAACAGAAAAATGTGATTCATCTGTCTGAAATCTTAAAAAACTGAGAAAATATCTATTTTCCCCACATACTTCAATAGTAAAACTTGGTGGTCCCTAAAATGGTGAAAAATATTGTGTGGTCCATTTCTTTTTGCGTTGTTATCACCCAACCATGTTCTTTCTCAAGACAAGTTTTGATAAAATATTGTAAAACCTATTTTTTTCATGCAATACTTTCTTGAACTCCCTGGTCCTGGGTAGGACCTTAAAGTGCCTTTCTGTCTCTTTTTCTCTCTCTATCCGTCTCTCTCTCTCCCTTCTTCTCTATCTCTTATTTCCTGGATATGATCATAAACTGCCTCCCTCTCAGCCCTCAAGCCCTTGATATAACCATCTTAAATGTGTTGATAAGGGCGTAAAGCAACCAATCTCACTCACTCACTCTCAGCTCTCCCACCCTTGATATAACCATTTTAAATATGTTGATAAGGGCGTAAAGCAACCATCACTCACTCACTCACTCCTTGAACTCTCGCCAAAAGCAGTGCATATGACAGCGGTTTACCTCTTTAACAATTAATTGTCCACCAAAATTTCTTTTTTTTAAATAAAAATATCAAACTAAAAATATAGAAATATTTAGATGACCTATTTGCCGATCGCAGGCCACGCCCCCTCCAATTAAATTTCAGTAAATGATGCCACATTGTCTCCATGTGGTGTCACTAAGGGAGCGCTTACATTTTGCCCAACATGACGCCATTGTTGCACCATGTCATATTGCATTACATTTTTCTTTCAAAACAAAAATGGATACTCCTAATGTCCCAAAACTTTCTACACAAATAGTGCAGGTAACATTCTACAGATATATAGAGAAAAAAATGTATGTCATCGTGTTAAAAAAATAATTGTGGATGCCTGAAATAGACTTTAAAGCAGCAGATTTTTGGGTTGAAAGAAACGTCCTTTCGCGATGATTGCATGGATTTCTTATTAGGTTCTGTAGATATATTACACAATATTTCCACCAAAAGGAATATCGTCAGACTTTAATATGTTCATAAACTGTAGTTTTGCATAGGTTTTGAAGTCAACATCAGTCATTTACGCAGATTATACGGATATTATTGTGTTGGCACCCATTGGTGAATGTCACGCAAAATGTTACAGTGACGTGACACATTTAGCGCTCCCGATGTCAGGCCTTTTGATCCTTGGATACCGTTGTTAGGGGGCGTGGCCTACATAGTGCCGCGGCGATCTGTCAATTGTTTACCACCATTGGTCCAAGTCCAAGTTGCGTGACTTGTGACTCATGTTCTGTAACACATAACATTTGATTGTTGCCTATTATTATCACTGCGTAGATTTTGACAGTTTTTGAAAGATTCCTAAAACATAATATAGTGAAAAGTGATAGAAATATTAATTGATAGATGACATCATAATGTTTTGCACAAGATTATTGACTGAGGACTACAAAAAAAACAAAATCAAAAAAAAAAGAAAATAGTGCAGCCTAACATACACATGATTGGTCCTCACTAAATATATATAACTTTTGTTTCATGCATAGAAAATTTAGGAGAATATATTATGTATGTCCTAATGTTTACTATCATTAGAATCTGCTTGATCTCATCTTTTCAAATAAGATCTCATCTTTTCAAAATTCATTTTTCTGTAACACATCCCATTTCAGGTCACTTTTGCAGCAGATGGGGGAAATGGCAGGTTGAGCCCAAAGGGCCATTTGCAAGTCCCCGCCTTCCCTCTTAACACAATAATGGCAGCCATGGAAAGAAATACCATTGATTTCTTGAGTCTAGATGTGGAGGGTTTAGAAACACAGGTAAATACTCATTGAAAATGTAACAGATTCAAGAATTCTTTATTGCAGATTATTTATTATTATTTATTGCAGATTATTTGAGACGGCCTCTGCAATGACAGTGCACTTGTTAGTCTAGCAACACGCTCATTTTATTCAATTTTGAAATGATAACATATAACATAATTGATTCATGTCATGAAATTAATTGCTCTTGAACATCGGCAACATTTCAGCAACATGTCTTGCTTAGGAATTATGGTAAACTGAGATTTTAGTCATTGTTTGCGTCCTGTCCACTTGCATTGGTTAGAGGTGACAATAAACTTTGACGATGATTGGAACCATGTTTAAAATATGCATCTTTCTTCTTCAATATCTTAAACTTTTACTTACACAATTGTCAATAATGTGACTTAGGTGACTGCAATGTATGAACAATATTTGGTATATCAATATCATAATATTAACTGGCCTCCGTAGCTCAGGTGGTAGAGTGCGCAACTCCAGGTCGGCTGGTTGTGGTTTTGAATCCCATAGTTGGCAGGGATTTATACCATGGCTACCCCCAACCCAGGGAGAGTGCTGGCCATAGGCACAATAGAGGAGGCTGTCCACCAAGTCGAGGGTCACTTACTATACAAGTATGACTTTGGGGGAGGCCCTGACCCTCAAGTCACACCCTCCACAGTTGTCTTGAGTTTCTAGTGGGCAATTAGAGCCTGAGTTTATGTTTTGAACTGGGCTCTAAGCCTGATGGGACCAGTCGAGGCGAAAGCTGAAACTGGTCCCGTCAGGCTTAGAGCCCAGTGAGGACCATAAACAAAGGCTCTAATGGCTTAAGTCCCCGTTGGGTGGCTTACCGGAAGTTCTCTAGGCATAGAGGGCCAGTCCAGTGGCCACTACCGGTCCCGCTGGCCACTCTGTGCGTCTATAAAGGGCCACCTCAGACCAACAAACGGGAACTAAGCCTGATTATCCCTGGATAGCACAGGTCAGGGAATGGTTCAGTCCGCTGGACCCGCTGGGCCTGACCACCTGCTGGTCATGTGACTGGTGATAGCTACTATGGAAAGCTGGCAGCTGTCAAGATATGTCCCGAACTGAAAAATAGACCTAATACATATATATGACCTAAGCTCTACAAATGTTATGTTGTATGATTATTGGCCAAAACCCAGAAATTGGCAGCTCCTGACAAGGAAGTACCTTTTGCCAGAACTTACATGACATCGGACAAATGGCCAAAACTCATGGAATAATCAATTTATAATCATTATTTTTTCATCAAGATATTTTTCAGAACCTACTCATATTGTAATTTATATACACTTTGATGGATATTGATACTTTATTGGGTAAAATTGCCATTGTTCATGACAAGAACCAAAATATTTGCAAAACCAAAACTTTTGAAAAACATGGTGGATCAACTATTAAATAAACAGACATGTATCATGTCATAAATTAAAGGACATTTTGTGTAGAGTTTTCGGTTTAATGTGATCTAAGCTCTGCAGATAAAATTGCTATGACTTATTGGCCCCAAATCCAAAAAGTTGGAACTTCAGCGCCCCCTAGTGGCCATTAAGCTACTCATCTGGAATGTGTATCATAGCACAATTAATAGCCCTTGACCCACTCTACATTTAGGCATAGGTTAGAATTTGTTCCCTTTTATGGTACCGATGACCCCCCCTGGCCCATGGACTACATGACTTCCTATATTCATACTTCACAATACTCTTCTCATGGTAAATACAATAAGTAGCACTTTACTTAAGTACTTTTCCGTGCTGTAAGTAGTACTCTTTTATTTCTATGTGGAATTATTTCATCATTTTCTGTTTCGGGCAACAGTTGACAGTTCATTGGGTAAACATGTGTGGTGGTTCTATACATTTCTATGTCTTTACCTTGTGTTACAACTATTTAGGAGTCCGAGCTGTCAGCTGGTGTAGTTCCTTCGGACTGCGCCAGGGGGCAGTGAGGGCTCCAGTTGAACCCAAACGTTCAACCCTGATGTGTCTTTCCTATTTGTGATGTGTCATAATGAAAATGAGTCATAAGTCGCTAAAAATAGATTTTGAGATACCATTAGATTTGAAAAGATGAGATCAAGCCGATTCTAATGATAGTAAACAGTCTAATAATCTAATAAGTATTTCTAGAATTTTAGTTTGATATTTTCGTTTTTGAAAAAAAAGTTTCCAATATTTCTGGGGGTCAATAAACAGTAAAGTAACTAAATGTAGTCCATATGAGGACCTTTAAAAGTAAAGGATATATCACATAGATTGTCCTGAAATTTGATACACCGATTGATATAAGTCGAAGTGATAAACTCCTCAAAAATCAGATCATTCCATTAATGTAATCTTGTGCAAAAAACACTTTGAAAAATATCAATTTTGCGACTTATGACTCATTTTGCGGAAACACATCACATTTTATATTGTATTTTACCATGTCCATGCTATATTATCCTTTCTATGTCCTTTATGTACCTTATGTTTGATGACAAACCTTGCTTTTATTTTATCATCTGGCTTTTATAAGCAACATTTACTTATGTGAATTGGTGCTATTCCTTATTGTTCACACCTGTTTTATACACAAACACTTTTGTTCTTATGTGATAGTGGCTGGTCCACTAAGGGATGGAAGCCAAAGAGCTATTTTAGTAATAAATTTTGTTGCAGCAGGTTGAATACCTTGTTCCGTATTTATTTAGTTAAGAATCTGAACCCAGTTCACTACACATGTTCATCTTTCAGATTCTCAAGGCCATACCGTATGACAAATTAGACATATGTGCACTCACGATGGAGTACAATCATGATCAGGAGAAACCACCAGAAATTATCAAAATGATGGAGCAGAAAGGTTTTAGTTTTCACAAGAAAATAGATTTTGTAGATAGAAAGATTGTGCATTATTCTCATGACCTGTTCTTTGTCAACAAGAATGGCTGTGAAATGTGATTCATGTACTTGTACATCTAATATGAGACATATAACCAACTAAATTCATGACCGGTTTTGGCACAATGTGTCAAATCAATTTTTAAGTTAGGTATATGATTGGAAAATACTATTCAACTGCATTCTAATATCAGGTATAGACACTTTATTGTAGCACATCAGGAAGTATTTTTAATCATGCAGTGAATCAATTAAAGAATAATTAAGAAGGACACGTTCCTCAGGGTTCCAGTTCATCACCTACAACAATAAGGTTAACCACAACTACCTCCTGCAACCTTCTCCTTGTAGGGCTCACTACCTTAGCCAGGGTGCAGAAAAAATGTATTCTAAACTAATTTGTAAAGATTGAACTATGTATTGCATTTGAAAATAAAGGTTTGCATCATACCTTTTTTACTGTGTCAAGAAGTTGGAATTATAAACAAATTTGAAAATGAAAATTGCTAAAAACGTTAAAGTAAAACACTGGGTTGGAACAATTGCAGGTCATACAGCTCAATTATGGTTAATAAGTGCGAACCCACATTATATTACTGGGTTCTGGGCAGTTATATTGTCAGAATCAATCAAGAAATTTCTTTCCCGCTCTCCAAAGCCCTACCCTGGGCACTTTCATATTGGTAGTTGAATGACACTGCAAAGGGCATGCTTACTACCTCTGTGTGGTTATGGTCTAGTTTGGGTGCAGTTTACAGCAATATTGAGAGCTCAGTTATAACCCAAAGCGTTAGCTTCAATAGACTCATAGGAAAGCTATGATGGTGGTCCTTAGTTAGTGAAGTGAGTTCATATACCACATTAGTTGCCTCGCACATAGTATTAAGCCAGTTCCCTGGCTAACATTTCAGGACTTATCCATAGTGTGGTGTGCATTGGGATCAGATGAAAATATTCCCGTCGAGCAGGCAGTATATAGAGCCGGCAGAAGTACCACTGAACACACCTTTGCATATAGATATTAGTGGAAAAGGCCATGACATCTAAGGACTACACCCTATACATAAGACTAATGGACATGAGCAAACGTTTGACACAGTGCAAAGACATACTTTAATAGAAGACCTAAAGACCGTCCTAGATCCGACTGAATTACATCTCATAAAAATCTTAGTAGAAGACATCAGACCAAGAGTAAGGGTGGGAACAGAAATATCGGACCCATTCACAAGAAAGATGGGGGTTTCCACAGGGAGACTACCTCGGCCTCATCCTATTCACCCTATATTTAGCGAAAGCTCTACAACACCAAAACCAACAAGAGGAGCACAATTACTCAGGTGGACCCGAAAGCAAAGTTGGAGAAGAAGATCTGCCACCCAAGTTAAAGGATCACACCTACAGTATAACACCAGAGTATAGCACTATAATAAGACCAAAATACACAGATGACATAGGGTGGGCAGCATGCAACAACAAATATAAAATCAACACAAAAAAGAAAGATGTTATACCAAAGGCCAAAAAAAAAAATAGGTGTGTTTCTGATTTATCTGGCTGAAAACTAGGTTGGGGGGTGGTAACTTTTTTTTTTTTGTTATTTTTTTTTGTTTGGAAACCTCCTCCCAGGTGAAATGTCTTTTTCATAACAATAGTTGTTTTGAACATGGGAAATGTGTCTTTTGACAGTTCCAGGTTAGGAAAACCCGTTTTCCTGCTTTTATAAGCTTTTTTTGTCAAAAAATCCAAAGAAAGTAAGATATGATGGAGGAAAAATCAGGTATGGTAAACATTTTTTTTAGGTAGGGTAAGGTTTTTCTAGGTAGGGGGGGTAAATCGGAAACACACCTATTTTTTTTTTTGGCCAAAGCTAAAAGGAAGAGGATTAAAAATAAATGAAACAAAGATGGAAGAATAGTGACGAAAGAAGGACCTGAAGACTGGACAAAATGCAAGATCCTCAGAAGCCTTCTAGACACCGGAGAGGATGTAAAGAGAAGAAAACAACTGATGCAAAACACAATGAGAAAGCATGAACACATAATTATTCCAAAACAACAAACTAAATGTAAGAATCAAAATGAGGGTCTGCTTGGAAAGCATTTTCCTCTACAATGCCGAGCTGTGGACATCAAGCAAGAAGACAGAAAACAAGATCGACTCATTCCAACAAAGACTACTCCGAAAGGTCATTAACATCAGGTCAAAATATCTATTGAAGACCTATACAACAAGACTAAACATGTAAAATGGAGTAATGTAATAAATGAGGAGACTAAGGTGGTATGGCCACGTAGTAAGATTACCAGACAAAGCACCAGCTAAGATTGCCATAGAGGAGGCACTTAGGAAAGTAAAGCAGAGAAAAGGTGGGCAGGCAGCCACCTGGCTCTCTGTGCTACAAAAAGACCTTAGCACCAAGAACATGACAATAAAGTCCGCACATCACATTGCACTGGACAGAGTATCATGGAGGCGGGTGGTAAACTAGGGTGCTAGAATATTGTCTGCCTAGATGTACATACATTCTTAACTTCACTTCCCCACACTCCTCTATTTAGACAAAGGAGCACAGTTTTACATCCAAAGCCAACGCACAGACAATGGTCAACACACATGTGTAAAAGCTGTGCAGTGTTAATTAGGCTTAGACACCATGACTAAAGTCCCCCATTGCATTAGGGCAGAGGGGTAGTCTGGTTGTAGTAGATATAGCGAAATATTTCCCCCAAGGTAGAGTTAAGGGTCTTGATATCTTCTGGATTATGCTCCTGCTTGTGATACCTGTAGTACAGGTGCATGGCATAGTTGTTGGACCAGTCATACAGCTGTCCCTCCCCAAATATCAGCTTCTTGAAGTTATCAAGGATGCTGGGCCTGAATATGGTCTCCCACTCCACATGTATGAGGTGAGGCTTGGCCTTTGCCAGCCTCAGGGGCACAAACAATGAGTTCTCACCCCAGTTGTTGGCTTTGTAGTGATGGTAGCCCTTATACCACTCCTGCAGGAAGCTGGCATTCTTTCTGGCACCTATGAAACCATTAGCCAGGTTTGTGGGGGTAGGAGCAGGCAGCACCATGTTGTAGTACCTATACAAATAATAATAATACATTTTTATTTCCATATCACATTTACAACAATTGTCATATAATGTAGAATTAAAAGAGAGAAACCTATGGAAAGAGGTATAATTTATGTGACACTGACAGCTCTTCCGAATATGCCTTAAATTCTTAAATTCTGTTTTGCTTCACTATCCCTATCATTAGTACATATATTTCTAGCTAAACATAGGCAGTGTCTAATATTGACCTGCCTGCTACACAACAGTAAAATGTAATTACAATGTAAAGTAATGATGGTAATTTACTTACAGTAATAATACTCTTCATGAACCTGATAGTTTGTATTTTTTACACTTTTCACCAGGACTAGATTTCCCTCTAGTAAATGGTATATGAAATTGTTTTGTCCTGCCCATTTGGGTTGGTCTATAGAGATAATGGTACATCCTCCTTATCTACCCACCATCGATGTAATTTGATATACCTAATGGCAGGAAGGGTCTGTCTTCCGGTATTTCTAATTCATGTAGATGTATTCTGTGGGAAAACAGGGTTTTCCACACTAGTTATAGTGATCCTTGCCAGAGATTCCTAAACAAATTCTGAATTTTGATATTTTGGAAATGTATTTTGAGGACACTTTGTGGGAACGTTAATTTCCTATGTGTGTATGCAAGTGCCTTTCAAATTTTGGTGGCAAGATGCAGAGTTGTGTTTTCAATAAATAGTGGCCTTCAATCGCGGAGCCAATGGAAAAAGGTCAAACCTATATAGTGGCACCCATGAACAAAGTATAACCTATATAATCTTTCCCATTATTTCCCAAATTGAAGATTAAAGATTGAATGGGTAAACAGATTTTTACTCCACGGTGAAGTATGTATCACATAACATTTGTATGTAGAGGAGTGTGGTACATACCGTGTGGTACATTGTTTTGTACCACACGCAAAATAAGCTCATTTGATTGGCTCCCTTCCACGCGGGAAAATGCGTTGTCAATGACTCTTACTAGCGTTACTAACGTCGCGACGTTACGATGTACACTATTGCGTCGTCGCCGGCATCAGTGAGAGAAGCATGGCTGTCACTTCGTAAGTAAATAAAGGACTTTGTGTTATAATTTATAATTAATTTAATAGCACCGTGGAGTAAAAATAGCACCGCATCTCGTAGGTGGTCTGGCTCAAAGGATCACATTGACCCTCGACGATTCTTTTCGATATAACACACTCGCCTATCGGCTCGTGTGCCATGCGAAAAGAAACGTCTTGGGTCAATGTGATCCTTTGAGCCAGACCACCTACTCGTGCGGTACTATCATACTACCTCAGTGGTTGCCAGGACTTGAAGGCCACAATGTCATTGTCTATATAGAAGCCTCCGTGCTGTATAACAATCCTTAGTCTTGCAATGTCAGCCTTGTGTTCAGGGAAGTGGATGGTCTGGTTAAACACCTCCTGGGGTGTGTCCATATAACATAGCTGTACTTCTGGTGCCTGAGTGAGAAGTTTGTGCCACCAAGTACCACATGGGGGCTGGGTATACCACACATTGAGCTGCTCAGGTCTGACATACTTGTGTACACTGTACCAGCTCATGTACACATGGAAGCTAAGGTTACACTTACTCTCTGGGTAGAACCAGATGACATGCACCACGTTAGGTATCACTGCCTCCTTACTTCTTCTTGCTTTGTCAGGCACTGTCCTCTTCATAGGCTTGAGCTTGATGCGCTTTATGCTATCAGTGGAAGGCAGTTTTCTGAAATTTATATTTACTTTATCATTATTCATAGGGCCTTTTGTTCTGAAATTTATTTCCTGTGTTGTTACTTTGTTTACTATATTCTGACTGGTATTGGCTGTTGTTATCCTTGTCTTCTCTGCTGTTGTTCTGTCCTCCTGGTTTCCATGTTTTGTAGGTTTTGATAGTTTGGTTTTGCTGAGCTGAATTGCCCATGCATCTATGAATTGATGAAAGCTAAAAAGAGTGAAATATGTAAACAGGCCTGTCGTCACAAGCACCAATAAACAACTGCGGGTCCATCGCTCACCAAAGTATCTTTTCATTGAATATGATATGTTGTTACTTGACATGTTTCTGGAGATGACAGTGGTGAACTGGTGTTTTGTGGTAAATTTTCAGCTATGCTCTTCCCTGTCTAGGATATACTTGATATTATGACCTGAAGATAGAAGAAATACATTTGGTTACCTCAATGAAAGCAATGAAGGTGATAACATTTTACAGAAGAGGAAAAATATGTTTGTTTTCTGCTTGAAGGACCTAATGTTTGGCGTTCCACAGAATAAAATTAACGCAACAAATATAATGCGGTGTAGTGAATCATGCCAAGTCTGGCTTGTGATCCTTCACTATTCACAAAACACAAAATCCTACATCTTATCATCAATCGTCAATCTTTATTTACCAATTTTATCAAAGCTTATTGCAAATATTGGTAGAGTTCCAATATAAACCACCAGTTCAACAGGGGAGAAACTCTTAATCTCAGACGACCCAATTATAACAGGGTGTCTGATACAACAGGTTCTCTAACCAGCTACATGACAGTAGATATAAATATAATAGTTTACACTGGAAATGGGAGCAGGCCTCTTCTGTGGGAGCCATAGCTCTTCCAGAGGATCCCATGAACTAGAGTTAGATTATAGTTATCGCGGTAAAGATATACAGAGTGACTAGTTTTCTACACTACTGCAAGCACAATTAAGGCAATGATGAAATAGAAGCATCAATCCCAAACAGTGCCCCTAATAGCCACCTACAATACTAGTATCTGCTCCCAGCTTAGCCCCGGCCGAAGGGTGACTGTGAGTCCCCGGGAGAACACCAAAGCACTCCCGGTTCATATTAAATCATTTATACAGAAAAAACTAAAATATACGTCTGTGAAGTAAAAAAGTCAACTAGCAAAAAAGAGAAAAAAAAGATGGAAGACAGTACATATATGCTGATATCACAGATTATATATATAAACGTTCTTTGAATGTCATATGAATGTCAAATATACTCAGATATACCCTGTGTTCATCATTTTTCAGCCTAATTCAGCAGGATCTCCCAAATGTGTAGAGCTGCCAATTTTTTTCCATGATTTGGCCGTGAGCGTAATATATAATCGATATACTTGCCGCTCACAAGGTGTACAATATAAACTCTTTGTATTTTACAGTGATGTCACAACCGTTCAAGACTTGGGGGACAACACAGTTTGCTGAAATCAATGCAAATTAAGTTGTAATAATATAAGAATCATGGAATAAAAGCAAGAATAGCACAGTATCGCGTCTTTGGGGGCCTATATTCACCTTGTATGGCCGAAAAACAACTTGGCCTACGGCCTTGTTGTTTTCGGCCATACTTGGTAAATATAGCCCCCCTCATATGCGATACTATGCTGTTCTTACTATAGTACATGAAAATCTGACCCGTATCATATATATATATCTACTCAATCTATATCTCTATATGTATGAGACCATTGACAAGTGTAGCCAGTTCCTAACCTTACCTTGCCACCGGTGGAGTACAATATCTCAGACTTATTTGGCTATCGTTCAAGTAATTTGCCTTCGTCCTATATTCATGATGGTAAAGAAATAGACGGGTTGACAGCCTCAAATCAATTGAATCTTTTTTATAGTAAACTTGGAAGCGCTGATGGGAACTTGTCCCACTCACTGGAAAAAAAATGTTTACACTATGAGTATCTGCATTGGAAATCTGGTGTATCCGCACTCCACACAGTGTGAGTATCTTTGTGTATCTCCAATTGAGTTGGTGTATCTCGTGCATCCATAGTGCAGTGGTATCTATGTGTATCTGCACTTGGGAGTATCCTCATGTATCCTCAATGCGTGTATTGACAGTGGTGTACGTATCAATTAATTATTGCATAAACATTGTAGTGACTAAGGATGCGTGGGTGTAACCATACCTGCTACAGCCACATCTGCTATTCTCAATGTCCATGCACATTTTTCTGAGACCCACTTACCCAATGACCCAATTATACCTACCATGTCCAATGACTTTGCCCCTCTGTACTTAGGCCTACATTACTCTCCTCCCGCTCTCTCCACTCTCTCTCCTTTACCCCTTCTCCAAACTTCTGTCCATCGCGCATCTTGGTAATAGGGCTAATGCAGATTCTCATCTTTTTGAATATGATGATATCTCAAAATCCATTTTTTGTGACTTGTGATTCATTTTCCTGTAATACATCACATGTTCTTCATGAAAGCAAACCAAAAGCCCCTGCCAAGAGTCCCATTATAACAACTTAGAAGCACAAGGGCCTATCTCCAATATGCACACCCAGGAGGCCCAGAACCAGAAGCCCCAAGGGAACTCTGCTCAAGACACAACCTAGACAGATCTGAGAATGGGTTGACCGACCTGCCTCAAAGAATCAACTCTAGGTCAGTATAGGTAGTAGTTATACCCATTAGCATTACATAAGGTTACATAATATTACATAAGAATAATGGTATATCATTAATATGAATAGTGGATCCCATAAGCAATAGGCTTATGAATATGCATTAGTTAAGGACCAAGGTCTCACACTAGGTGGACATGAGTAAGTAGGTCACACCCAGGTCACACACCAGGTGGACCATGAGTAATTGGGTCACACCCAATTAGGCCAATAGCCTAATGAGACACATAGTCTGATTGGTTATCACCAACAATATCTCAAGCCTCATTGGCTACACATAGGGATCCCCATGGTTCCTATGGATAATTAAATATCATTGGATTGAAGAAATGCTGGACATTCTTCGTAATAATTCAGGGTCAGTGGTTGGGCGAGAAATTAATCAACGCAACACACAGAGATGTATGCTTCAGATCAGTAGGATCACTTAAAAGAGGTCGAACTAATCACTGCTCTTTATTTTGTACAGATTAGAACGAATACACCGGGCCTGCGCTGATTGGCTTAGGTCTCTCTGGACCAATTAATCAACAGGTTAGATTAGAGATCCAATCAGCCACAGGATAACAATGACAGGAAAATATTAAAACGAGGTTGAGAGTGACCACTGCCACTCTGACCAATCTCTTTGGGTGGTGACCAGGTCACAGGGTTATCTCCCCTCCCCTCTCCCTCCCGCTCTTAATCAGTACCCCCACCTCCTCCCCTGACCTGGCGGTCAGTCCTGGACTTTGGTATGATCCGCGAGTGTTGTGGCGGTAAGAAAGCGTATGGAGCCTTCTCGCCGGTAGGGGCGTGACGAATGTGTGACTGAATGAGACTACTTTAACTTAAAAATTAGACAATTTATGCTTGTCAATTTTACAGGATAATGGTAATGAGACTAATGTAATTATAACATGATTGGCTTAATTATATGCATGCGTAACACATGCGCAGTGCATGTATCTCATATATATAAACCCATGTTTCACCAATAAAAGTTATGTCTAAACAAGACAAATCTCTGCTTGATTATTCATAGAGCTAGGCTATCCTATAGCCTAGAGTCTCGTTCGATTAATATTCATATAATATCTCCAATACTCTACTGCAAGCTACCCTATACCTCGGAGATATTACCATTACACACTGTACGACCCCACTCCCATTAATAACCTAGACCATGGAACTGTTGCTAGACGGGGACCTGTTTATGACTTATGGAGAATCATTAGCCATATAGATCAGGACGTGGGAAGCGTCATACACGGCGTTACAATTGTAAAGGAATATCTAAAACAGAAACTCTGTGAACACAGAGGATGTTAAATGTTATCTACCAACCTTTTCCTTGTGCACATGAGATTATCAATCCACTGAATATGTTGCGCAATAAAGTTTCTTTTAAAAAAAAACAATAAAAAACTGCCAAAGTCACATAGTAACACTGAAATAACGTCGCCATGACATCATCGCCATACCAATGACAGAAATGGTATAAGCCATCACACTCATCTATAAAAGTATGGCTTTCCCACGCAAAGTTTGCGAATATTTTTCTGGGTGCAATATTTTTCAAATTCAGGAATGTTTTCAGAAAATATTTTTTTCTGTGCCGGCTGAGGGTGTCCCTAAGCGTGCATACACGCAGAACCACAACAACTGAAGGATCTAATTGCTTAAGTCTTGAATTGTTGGGGTCCTTAGACACTTACCAACCCTCAAGAAAATTACGAACAGTTGATAATCAATTTGCGAGAGTTATACATTAACAGTTGACATGATTTGTCATTTCACGAGACAACAGCCTCCCCTCTATCACCACCAAAATGGACTGGGCTAAACCGTCACGCCCATGCTCTCCATGCTGACCATCATGTATAGGGAGGGGAGGGCTAATTTTATGTTTGGACGTTCTCTGTATGTCGACACAATACATGTATACTAAATAATGTCACATAATTTGTCACATAATGATGGCAGATGCAAAACCAAAGGCAATGTGACAAAAACTAAGTCAATAAGGGGACCAAGACAATGGCAATATGAAGGGATGGCTTGCAAATATGGCATTTGTAGTAAAGGCGGGGAGTGAAGACAAATATTAGGAAGGAAAAAGCAAGCGAGAGGATTCATTTGGGGGAAAAACACAAGAGAAATGTTAGTCATAGTGGTGAATCCATTAGCTTACTGGAAAAAAATTAGGAAGGTGTCAAACAAATGATATGGAAATGTCTAAAAACAAAAGAGAGGAAAAAGAAAAAGAGAGAGAGCGAGAGACAGAGAGGGAAAGAGACATACAGATCTTAAAATCACCCAAAACGAATTTTTATTCTGTATGGAATATGTGTCTAGACATTATTTGTAAAATTTAAGGGTTATGGTTTTGAGCTTTTCTTAAATACAGCATTAGTTATGCCTCCTCACCATTCAAGGAGCTTTTAAGAGTATCCAAGTATTTTCCTTAATGCTCAATTTCATTATATATTCTAATTTCAATTGTAGATTTTACTTCTAAAGATTAAAGTAACATTCGGGAACTCTCTGAACTCACATATCTCCCCTATGAACACATAATGAATGGTCCTCCCAACACAAGCTCTCCAACCTGCTTGTTTCTGACCCGACCTAGATTGCCATATATGGACTGCTGACCTATATAGACTTATAAACAAAGCCAAGCTCATTCCCGCTCAGTGCAGAACGAACATGTTACTCCACACACACTGTGTTCAGCAGGGCAGAACGAACACGTAGTCTGCACCCACCCAACAAACCACCAGATCCTTACAATTGGAGACTAATTAGAATGTGACAGCATTTCATTTTACAACCCACACTAACTTATAATCAACCCTTACAGTAATATCTTAATAGTCAAATTTTCTTTCCCAGACTCTATATTCCGCCATGAATTGCTGAGATCCTGCATGCGCAGCTCACACATCAATTTATGTTATTTTATATGTTGGAGATGTAAAATTATGTCTTGATTATAGTTATTTATTACTATTAAGTCCTTTTATCAAAGGCAACCAGTGAAGATAACCGTTCCCCCCTTTTTAAATTAAAAAAGGGGGGTTTCCGGGGCTCCAGGCTTCCTAGTGAAGCTACAAAGTCTCACAGAGTCTCGGAACACTAACGTGAATGGATGAGACATAATTTTACAGTTAACTGATACTTATGTGTAAGTTGAAGATTAATGCTGTAATTATGTTGAGGATATTACAGTGTGTTCAGACTATGTGCCCTCCAGCCGGCCCCTCTGTGGTATGTATATACACAGAGCTGGTGCTAAGAGAGTTGGCAGTTAACTTGTAAAATTTTATTCTTAATAAGGTTGTCATTTAAGCCTCCTCCTGTCATGGATAAGGTTGTTTGGTTATTTTCACTAGGAAACCCTCGCTGTTTTATTTTCTTTTAAAACCTGACATGTATTGGAGTTAAGGAACACGAAAAGTGGAGTTAAGGAACATATTGGAAGACCTGGATTTATATTCAGCTGTATGGCTCCTATTTGTGTGACACACTTAGATACAAATAGATAATGATTTGAATTTAAATTTAAATTAAAATCAAATTCATGTTATCCCATTTTGCTAACTGTCAAGTTCTCTAAAGAGGTTGATAAATGGAATATGAAATTAATGTAACAACATTATTCCATGGATGTCCTTGGCAGACCGGAATTGTGTCGACCAAGTTAACCTTTGTCCCAACCTAACTAGTGTGATGTATGCTAAAAAAGAAAGAAATAGAGAGAATGGGACAAGCTGGCAATAATCGAAAATTTATAGGACGAGATTCGTCCACATAAGCACGATGCTGTAGGCAGAGTGCTTATGTGGACAAATCAAGTCCTATAAATTTTCGATTATTGCTGGCGAGTTCCATTCTATATTTATTATATGTGCATAAAATTTGATCATATGTCATCAGATATCACTGAAAAAATACTAAATAAGTCTCAGAGAGCCCCGCTGCCCTGCTGCCAGCCCCACTGACAGTCACGCTGACAGACCCGTTAGTATATTGATGAATTAAAACCCCATATCATGGCCATTCCTTGAGCTACATTCATACAATTTATATCATTCAAAAGAGAATTTAATGCTCTATTTAATGGTGTAGGTTTCATTATGTATTTCTATAATCATAGTACCAGAATCACGGGTGGATTACCGATCGCGGGGATTTGTTTACATGCTCAACGGAGAGCCAAAGCTCCGCGAAGCATAACAACGGAGCTATTTTTAAACAACTACATTTCATATGAATATTTTTATAGCACCCCACTTATAGCACGTCTCATATAGAATGCGCGTATAATAAAGATACTTATATGACTAATATATAAGATCAATAAATAGATAGATAGATAGATAGGTAAAGAGCTACCTACGACTCCTGCGCCTAATGTTGCTCCCTGATGTTTGCCTGACCTGGAAATGATGATGTTATTTCCATTAATCTAACTTTAGCATAGCGTTGTCCATTATGTTCAATCTTTCATTGAAATATATTTTATTCATAACAGTAACTAACCATTATTGTTGTAGCGTGGCATATGTGTCAATGCTCTATTGTCAATATCCATGATTTATGCATGTTTCCATAACACAAGTCCCCATGTTTCCAATAATGCATTTAGGTGTGTTAGATTGTATATAATTATATGAGCGGGTGAAAATATTCTTGCAATTGTGGATACACATATATATGTAGCTACTTTGAATGTCATACCTGAACTGAACCTATCCCAGCATTCACTTTAACTGAATATTTGACATTTTGGGTAAAGATCTGTTTATTGCAACAAGTGACATCGTGGAAATAAAATAGTTGTATCAGATAGATAGATAGATAGATACAATATATATAGCTAGCTAGATAGGTAGAATGATAGCTAGATAGCTAGATAGCTAGATAGATAGAAAGATAGATATTTTTGTTTGGAGCGATTTGATTCATGATTGGCCAGAACCCTCTCACTCAGAAGAGTGATTTTCGTTGGGCTCATGACCGTGCATCCTTACAAATCATTGGGTGCATACAACATTTCATTTCGTTTCCTACATATTTAAGAAATATATGTTTCCTTGGTACTCCACTCAATATACAATACAGAGTCTGTGTACAGCGTTATTTCAATAACTCATAGGTGATATGAGAATAATGGGATGGGATTTGATTTGATTTGATTTGATTTTGAAAATATTTTATTCAGGACATAGACATTTCCACACATCAGTACGAATATTTCCAGAATAGTCTGAATTACTGTTTTAAATTACATTACATCGAAGTTCAGTTAGAGAAAAAACAGGAAGAGTTAATAATAATTATAAGTAGAGTATAATTGTAATTAATTTTTCTCGATATTATCACCAAAAATGATCTGATCTAATAGTATCATGCTAAGTCTCATTAAACACCAAAAAATGTGAATCGCTCAATATAAGCTTGAGGTTACCGAAAGATAATGTATCCAAATATAGAATAGGTCAAAATAAAATGGAGGAAGTGGAATATTACAAATTCCTGGGGGTAGAAATTGACAGGAGAATGAGCTTTAAAGTGTTCTTGGATCCTAAGATCAATATAATCAGAGGTAAGCTTAAATCCCTTTCCAAATTATATGGGCTCTGTGACAAACAAACACTTCTCTTAATCTTTAAAACAATGATACTCCCCCACATTGATTATGGGGACATTTTTTATCAATCACCACCTCAAAACTATCTAGACCGTTTGCAATCATTACAGAACGCTGCAATTAAAATAGCATTAAAACTTCCAAAGTATACTAGTACAATAGAAATCCATAAAGAAGTAAGTATGCCAGCCCTCTTAACCAGAAAACTGGGTCATACCCTAGAACTAGCATTTAGAAGAATCCTTGAAGATGATAACCTTGACAATAGGAAAATTGTCTTAAGAGGGTTAAGCAACGGGAAAAAACTCAAAGTCCCGCAACCCCATAACGAAAGCTTCAAGAGGTCGTATATTTTCCAGCTATCAAATCTCTGGAATGACCTACCTACTAAACATAGAAATATAAAAACTAGAGAGGATTTTAGAAAATTTCTCAGAACTACCTACCCCCAGGAATATGATCCATACTTGAAAACTGACGATAACGAAACAGTTAAACCAGCCAAAGTCATTGTGACAAAAGTTTCTGGGAAAACTGAGGTTGAAATGTGATTACATACTGTCAAAATAAAAACAAAAATAAAGTTTTATGTAAACTGAAACTGTAAACTGCAAAAGGTCATGATAACTGATTAACTCAGGAAATACATATGTGCAGATGAACAAGCTGTGATACTAAGAGTTTTCTGGAACCCGACCTCGCTGTCTTGAATCATTGTTAATAAAACCAATGTTGTAGAGAGCATAATTACAAGAGTAATAATTAAATTCATAAAATGTCTATGTCTACAAAAACAGAGGTAACTAAAAATGTTCTGTCCTTTAGCGGATACTTAAATTGATGTTACAAAAATGGGGAAAGGAGGATGAATATAGGATTGTAAGACCTATGATATTATGGCCGATTTAATGGTAAATGTAGGGACGGGAATGGGATCATGTATTATTGTTATTTGATGTAAACCCTAGACCTAAGGACACATCGGGTTAACTCCCACTTTAATGTTTAATGTTTATTACTTTATTTCATCACCATCCAGTATAGGAGGAAGGACTAATCATTACAATTAATTGATTGGAATGACCAGTGTAGGTTCATTCTTTCTTTTATAATCACGAATTGTATTAGCATACCTATACCGACATTACAGACAGTATAGGTCTCCAAGGAAGTCCGTGAAATGTTTTCACTATTCATAAAATTGTAAAGGAAATGTTTTTCATTTTTTTCACTTTTATAAAATTGTATAGAAGACTAACTTATTAATCACTATTCTCTAAGAATGCATTTATAAAGATCATAAATGACTGGAGTCTTACCCATCACCACTCCATAAAGGACAATTTAATACTTGGACTCTAAATTCCATTTATCTAATCAATACTATTGTATGTAATTGTACAACATTACCTAACTGTTCAATGTATTTAACCTAATTTCAAATTGTTTAAGGGTACCCTGGAAGATCTATTCTTAGAGGGGTCTCGCCCGATTATGTATACGATCGATTGTGTCATAATAAAAGTTGATAATAATAAAAAAAGTCGCGTTACCCATCTGTACAAGAGAATTCATATCAGATATATGTTTGCACTTATTATGTACATTTAAATATCCCGTTCATTCCTTGACATATTTTAAAAACAATACAATTATCAATCGATCGCGCTGTGCTCTTAGATGTAGACCACTTTCAATGTAATAAAAAAGTTTACCATTATTAAATGGAGATGGATGGAGATGGATGAGGGTGATGATAGTTGGTTGAATGTAACATGCTATAGCCGTTGTGAGTGAGATGGTTATGATCTCTTTGTCTTGTACAAATGGTATTTTCCAAGTATATACAATTTACATTTTTTTCGTTACGGTAACAGTTGGTATTGATAATAATAATAATAATAATAAGAAGAAGAAGAAGAAGAAGAAGAAGAAGAAGAAGATAAGATAAGATGAAATGTTTTTTATTTGTCAGAAGATCACAAGTACACTGAGGTAAATGAGAAAATATGGAAAAACTGACAAATAGGTTTACATGCCTGTATGGTACAACGAGGTAGCATCTCTTCCGGCAGTTACCATACATTTGGAAGATAAAGTGCTAAAAGTAAAGTTTGGTAGTAAGTAAACATGTAATATACAGACTAATCATAGCGAATTAAACACTATGTTTCTACTTATATTTGGGCAGGACAGCACAAATATTTAACATAACAATGCGAGATATAGACTAGGCAGAACAGTAATTAAGTAATAACAATAATAACATATGGTCAGTGTACATATGCGTGTGGATAGATAGCTAGATAGATAGCTAGATAGATAGATAGCTAGCTAGATAGATAGATAGATAGATAGTTAGATAGATAGATAGATAGATAGATAGGTAAAGGACTACATACAACTCCTGCTCCTGACGTTCCTTCCTGATGGCCGCCTAACCTGGCAGTGTTGATGCTATGTGCATTTGTTTAAACATTGATGTGTTACAGACAAACGAGTCACAAGTCGCCAAAAATCGATCCTATGATACCATCATATTTGAATGATGAGATCAAGTGTATTCCAATCGTAGTCAAATTAGGAAGTCTATAACTATGGTCAATTACTAATAAAGTAGTTATACTCCTTAGGATGACCTCAAAAACACATTGGTATATGGGTCAGATTTTCAGAAAATGTACAATTGTCAGCTCTACACATTTAGTAAATTCTGCTAAATTAGGCTGCAATTTGGCCAATAATAGGTAAATTCGGGTATATTCGGCATTGCATTAATTCTAGCCATCTGTTTGGTTAGGTTGAACTGTATTTTGAACTTTATTTTCGTCTGAAATTTGGGTTATTTGAGATGATTAGTGAAGTTGAATTGTACATTTTCTAAAAATCGGACCTATATCCAATACTGAGTCTTCAATTAGACAAATATTGTACAAACAAAGGCCATACTCCACTAATCATAATGATAATGTATTTGTGCTACTAACTGCGCTTAATGTACACTAAAAATATGAAAACATTCTGAGCAAACATTCCTGTAAATAAATCACCTGAAAAATATCAGTTTTGCAACTTGTGACTATTTTTTCCTGAAATACATCACAAATTAGCAGAGCAGTTTGGAGCAAATTATATTTAACCCCTCCCTAATTATTGATGATTATTCATAATTAACGCTGTTGTTGAATGCTATTATTTGCTCCTGACAGTCCAGATAGTGTGCGGGGCTAGATACCCAATTGTCAAAATGGTTTTTGCAATTTATTATAATTATTTGTATTTCATTTTTTGTAAAAAATGAAGTATAGATGTCAGGAGTTAGGTAGCAGTGCAAAAAATATAGTAGAATCTTGAGTATTTTTTTTTAGGTGGGGGGGGGGCACTATTTTGTGATGAGTTTGAGTTTCAGCGAATCAAGTAACAAGTCGCAAAATTGATATTTTCCAATGTGATTTATTTACATTATCTTTATGTTGAAATGTTCTCATTTTTGGGATACTTAACGTTTTCTGCAGCATTATCACATATACCAAATTTCAAAACTGTATAATTAATATATCTATCTATTTCTATAGATAGATATAGATCAGAAGTCATTTCATATAGTATATTTAGCTATTTTACTAGTAGAATTTACTCAGCGGAGAGCAGAACTTGAATGCTTCTGGGTTGAGAATCTGTGTGTGAGGAGCCATCAGTCATGTGTGATAATCTTTTTAATTACTGAACGCTCTCATACACAATTACCTGCAATGTTACCATCTATTGTAAAGTTAATGACAGCGATTATGTTCAAAGTGCAGTCAGGGGAGAAACACAGGGCAGTCAGAGGAGAACCACAGGGCAGTTAGAGAAGAAACAGAGGGCAGTCACAGGGGAAACACAGGGCAGTCAGGGGAGAAACAGAGGGCAGTCAGAGGAGAAACACAGGGCAGTCAGAGGAGAAACACAGGGTAGTCAGAGAAGAAACACAGGGCAGTCAGAGGAGAAACAGAGGACAGTCAGGGGAGAAACACAGGGCAGTCAGAGGAGAAACAGAGGACAGTCAGAGGAGAAACAGAGGGTAGTCAGAGAAGAAACACAGGGCAGTCAGCGGAGAAACACAGGACAGTCAGGGGAGAAACACAGGGCAGTCAGGGGAGAAACACAGGGCAGTCAGAGGAGAAACAAGGGCAGTCAGAGGAGAAACAAGGGCAGTCAGAGGAGAAACAGTTGGCAGTCAGGAGGGAAACAGTTGGCAGTCAGGGGAGAAACACAGGGCAGTCAGGGGAGAAACACAGGGCAGTCAGGGGAGAAACACAGGGCAGTCAGAGGAGAAACAAGGGCAGTCAGAGGAGAAACAAGGGCAGTCAGAGGAGAAACAGTTGGCAGTCAGGAGGGAAACAGTTGGCAGTCAGGGGAGAATCAGTTGGCAGTCAGGGGAGAAACACAGGGCAGTCAGGGGAGAGATAGAAGGCAGTCAGAGGGGAAACAGAGGGCAGTCAGAGGAGAAACACAGGGCAGTCAGAGGAGAAACAGAGGGCAGTCAGAGGAGAAACAGAGGACAGTCAGAGGAGAAACACAGGGCAGTCAGAGGAGAAACAGGGGAGAAACATAGGAGAAACAGAGGGCAATCAGAGGGGAAACAGAGGAGAAACAGAGGAGATTCAGAGGAGAAACAGAGGAGAAACAGAGGAGAAACAGAGGAGAAACACAGGGCAGTCAGAGGAGAAACACAGGGCAGTCAGAGGAGAAACACAGGGCAGTCAGAGGAGAAACACAGGGCAATCAGAGGAGAAACAGAGGAGAAACACAGGGCACATTCACAGGTCACATTCACAGGTCACATTGTTACATTTCACATGATTGAAAACCTGGAAAGTTAACATTTCTATGTGAACTGGTGATAAATGCACCTAATGACCTTGTATTGATAGTGTATGACTACTGGTCAGTTTATATATTGACCATATATGGTTCAGATTGTCAGAAAATGTACAATTGGCAGTTCCACACATTTAGTAAATTCTGCTAAATTAGACTGCAATTTGGTCAATACTAGGTAAATTCGAGTATATTCGGCATTGCATTTATTCTAGCAATCAGTTTGGTTAGGTTGAACTGTATTTTGAACTTTATTTTCGTACAGAATGTGGGTTATTTGAGAAGATTAGCAAATTTGAATTATACATTTTCTGAAAATCTGACCCATAAATAACATTTGACTCTATTGAGTCGTGCATGAGGGAAAGTAATGAAGCAAGATAAGGCCATGTGCATACTGTATGAGTAGTGTATAGAATCACCTCTATGATGACATCAATGTGATGAATAGTTTATCTCTGCTCTTGTGCTCTTGTGTAGCAGTTATAACATTGTATACATTGACTTCTTAGAAAGATCCTAGTATTCCTATTATTTTGCCTTTTTGCCTTGAAGAAACCGCGGCGATTTAATATTAATCAACTACATGAAGCTAGTAATACAACGACTATAAGACAACGAATTTTCCTTAATAATGAAAAGTTTTTCCATAAACAACTGTATCTATGTAGAGTAAACTGGATTGATAAACGTGCACCGGAGGGGAACTACAATTTAAGAGAAAACAGAGCAGTTAACTTCGAAGTTAACCACCCGACCTGCAACCTGTACCAAAGATCGATGGCCTACTCGGGAATCCAGATGTGGAATAATCTTAACGCCAACCTCAAGAATATACAGGACACCCTAACTTTTAAAAGAAGTTTAAAAAATACTATCCTTCTAGGGGGAGTTATTATCCCTGAATTCTAGTTCTTCCGACGTTCATATATTTGGGCACGAGCTAGAGTTTTACTCTTTTTTTCTATTTATCTATCTTGTCAAGACATATGTCTATTCTAATATATGTACTCCCAACCTATTATTATCATCCTTATTCCATTAACCATTTCATCTCATTATTTCTTACCCACTCAGAGGGAAAGTTATAATAGTATGTTTTATCACACACTACACTTATAAAATTTGAAATGTGATAGCGAAAATTCAGGCTAAGGAGGAATACCGGACTGATACATTGAATCATTTACAATGTATCAGTTCTGTTATGTTAAACTGCATTTTGAAGCTCATCTTTGTCTTAAATGTGGGTTATTTGAGAGGATTGGTGAAGGCGAATTGTACATTTTCTGAAAATCTGACCCAAATACATAACGGTCAGGGAGGAGTGGGAACAAAGATGAGCTTCAAAATGCATCATTTTTAGCCTAATTTAGCAGAATGTCCTAATTGTGTAGAGCTGCCAATTTTACATTTTCTAAAAATCTGACCCATATAACCTTGCCCACCTCTTCCTGGACCGGTCCCCCAGATCATCACTACTTCAACTGAATATTGTGTTAATTGTGAAGTTAATGCCATATTTGGCAATGATATCTATTCTCTCACTGTGGAACCTGGATTGACTGTTTACACTTATTCACACCTTTTCTCTTTTTTGTTGCATGCTTGTGAGAGTCTGAGTGATTTTCCTCATACCTGTGTATAAGACTTCCACATAATTATGTGCATTAATATTTGACCTGATCGCTTGTTGTTTACTAGTTCAACCTTATAATCTGAATGAAAGTACAAGTATTGATAATATATTATTTCTTTTTGACATAAATATGTAATACCCTACGGATTTCTGAAAGAGCACGTCGCTATACCTATGTTTTTAACAAATGATTTCATGAAAATGTGTAGCACTGCCAATTATACATTTTAATGTATGACATACAATTTTGGAGGGAGAGTACTTGAATTATTATTTATTTTCATTTATGAAATGTGTATAGCACTCTTACCAGCAAGCATTATAAAGTGGGCTCTGGTTCAAAACAGGAGGCTTCTTGCCAGGAAGGGCGAGTATGGTGGATACCCTGGCGGAGCTCCTGCCAAATGAATTCAATATGTGATGTGTTTCAGGAAAATGAGTCATAAGTCGCAAAATTGATATTTTTCAAAGTGTTTTTCTCACAAGATCACATCATTGGAATGTTCTGATCTTTGGGGAGTTTATTACTTATACCTATATGAATCGATGTATCAAATTTCAGGACAATCTATGAAATATGTCTATTGGTTTTAAAGGTGCTCATATGGACTACATTTAGTTGCTTTACTGTTTATTGACCCCCAGAAATATTGGAAACTTTTTTTTTCAAAAACGAAAATATCAAACTTAAAATCTAGAAATACTTATTAGATATCCTACTGTTTACTTTTATTGGAATCAGCTTGATCTCATCTTTTCAAATATAATGATATCTCAAAATCTATTTTTTGCGACTCATGACTCATTTTCCTGAAACACATCACAATTATGGTGTAGGTATATAACATATACATGGGCAATATATGAAAAGCCATTTGGACATTTATTCAATATTTATTGATATCACTAAAACAGTTAGAGAAAATCGTGAGAGATGTTGAGAGATATTAAGTGATATCAATAGCTATTAAGAGATATGAAAAAATAGTCAGAGATATCTCTAAATGATTAATTTTTTTTTGTTTTTGTTTTATTTCATGCCGGGCCAATATACAATATTTAAACAATTTTTAGAAAAAAACGCACTATCCCGCAGGGAAGTTTTCATACGTTGCCCATTTTTGTCTTATTAATTAAAGTGACTTTGTCTTCATACTACTACGATAACAGAATCTACTACTACTCTTGGAAACGGTTACAACAAGAACATTTTTTTTCATTTGAGGCCAACTACAATTACATATAGGAAATATAGAAAGAAAAAACGCAAAATTAATATAGCCTACCCGGGTGTTTTTGTGCGTTGCCTAAGGAACCATAAGGGTCTTACGTATAGAGCTTTTTTGAAAAAAATATGTAATAAACATCGATAATATGTAATAAACATCGATAATATGTAATAAACATCGATAATATGTAATAAACATCGATAATATGTAATAAACATCGATAATATGTAATAAACATCGGTGATATGTAATAAACATCGGTAAATCATATAGATGAATTAGTGAGTTTGTATTGCTCTATTCACCTTATTGTTCTGTTCAATTTATTACCTGGTGGGGTAAGAGCATCACATTCTGTTATTTTAAGAGAAATAAATAAAATAAAATAAAACTAAGGCCAAAAAAAAATAGGTGTGTTTCCGATTTACCCCCCCCCCCCCCTACCTAGAAAAACCTTACCCTACCTAAAATTTTGTTTACCATACCTGAGTTTTTCCCCATCATATCTTACTAAAAATCCAAAAAAAGTTTATAAAAGCAGGAAAACGGGTTTTCCTAACCCGGAACTGTCCAAAGGCACATTTCCCATGTTCAAAACAACCATTGTTATGAAAAAGACATTTTTTTCAGTTCCTGGGAGGTGGTTTCTAAACAACAACAAAAAAAGTTACCACCCGGCGGGGCCTCCCAGGTCGCAAAACGACTTCTGGTCAGTCCCAGACTCCTGCAACCATTCATCCTCAGTATCCTTTTAGTGATATCAATAAACCTTTTAAAGATATAGTTCATTCAATAAAAAAGAAACTTGAAACTTCAGAGATATGAGGAGATATTATGAAAAAATACTAAATGAAATACTCGAAAATGAGGATTGGACAAGTTTTTATCGAACTAGAGACGTTGATGCAGGCTGGGATATATTACATACATTCTGGATAGAATGTGTCCAATCAAAGTGTTGAAACATGGTTTGATAAGGAGTTAACATTGCTATCTAAGGAAAGGAACAAACGTTTAGCGAAAGCAATGTATCTCTTTGTTTATTATAGCCAGTGTACTCTTACCAGTCTCAGAGCCCAAATCAACTTCAACAGGGACAATCCCAACACATTTTTGGAAGTGATTGCAAAAACTTCTGGTTCGCATGAGATTAGACAAGCTGTACAGGGCCTTAGGATCTACGCAGGATCATGCACTAATTTGACAACCTATTGAAACAGAACTCAAAAAAGAGAAGTTTTCCTTTTCTTTTCAGATATTGCAGCCAGAATCAGTTTTGAACTAAGGTAATCGCTGATCGTTGATCTAGGCTACTTCTTAGATGCACACAATCTAATAAGCTATGGACCTCCCTACTAAGATGGATAAATGAGCTAGATTATTTAAATGACAGAAACAATGGAGAAAGATTCTTTTGTGAGAGAAGTAATCAGTTGTTTTTTTCGCTACAGGATATTTTGTTTGGCTTAGAGGTGAGCAATATCCAGTCTAAACAAGTACTAAGTTATGAAATTATCAAGTTAAGTTTGGTTTATCTATTTAACTTTACAATTAGTGTCAACTTAATTTATATACCTTGCGTTTCCAATCATGGAAACGATTCTCAGGCTGAATCACTTGTGTCCGATGTCAATTTATTAACTTGTTGTCCAGGCGGAGAGCATGAGGTCATTTGAATTTAGTTAGACATTATTAATGTGCATTCATAGCAGATTTGAAGGAGGCTTAATTTAAATAGATAAATAAAATGCAATACGGAAATCAATGGTATAGGAGGAGAAGATGCCAATGTAATTTGCATATACACCCAAGGGGAGGACTGGGCAGATAAACAACTGAGATATATGAGGAGAGAGAGGGGGTTGGGCAGAGTAGCACCAGTGAAGGAGGTGGTGATGGTGGTTGCAGCTGGGGTGAGAGTGGGGGTAACATGGGCCAACCCCCTTCTGTGTTGGGGGTGGGCTGTCCAGGCGGATGACAGAGGGTGAGGCGGGAAGGTGGGGGGAGGGAGGGGGTGAAGGGGCTGAGGTGTTGGCATAACATCTAAGTGCGAAATGTATCACTGATCAGTGAGTTAGATATGGCATGCTCCCCTGATGTCATATCTAAGCTCTAACACCTTACATACAGCTACAAATATTATCAGATGAAGAATGATTGGCACATTTAGTAGTGACTCATATGATCTCAGGCCTCTTAAAGGCCTGAGATAAAAAATCACCTGGATTATTCTTCAAGTAAAATCATATACATACACAGGCAGAAATCATTTGGCAAAGGGAAAAGAGACCTGTTAACAATAACGTACGAGTTGAAGTCAAGAGGTGCAGTAGTAAGGTTCTCCCTTGCCAACAAAGTAAATAAAAAAGAAGAAAAACCATCGTGGAACAGTCTGCTAGCAGACATAACCGAGTATATAGAACTACTCAAGATATACAATTCCATGTGTAAGCTGAAATACAGGTAACCAAAAGTAAAAATAATTCATGCTTAGACGATACTAGAGAATAGCAAAACAGTTTAACCTAAGGTTTTCCCCCTGACGCAAGATGTCAATTCCAGACCTAAAAATACGTTTTCCGAGGACTTTTTCAAATCTTAATATGACCTCCCCCCCCCGCCCCCCCCCCCCCCCCCCGGGTCGGTCAAGATGTCTACTCGGTATATTGATCAAGATGTAAAATCTTCCATCTGATATATGCTCATGTGAAAGGAAAATAAAACGACGTCGCTAAAGCAAAACAAAAAGATTTTGGAACGTCATTAATACAATTATAGCACCAGATAAAGTCAAACACAACCCATTAATCCAAGCTAAATTAAGAAATGGAAAAATGGCATCTGAGACGGAAGTCCCAGACATATACAGCTAGGTATCTATTCACTACTAGATGGTGGTGTAAATTACTGAGAACTGCCCCACTGCCACCTAGCCACTAACTGCTCCACTTTGGCCACTGGTCACTTTCCTGTTTGATATCACTGTCAGCATACGTTTTTTCTTTTTTTTCATTCTATTTAATAAAGATGTGATTCTGTCGCCGGCTCAAGGCATCCCCTGTGTTTTGGTTTATGTCTCTAAGCACTCTAAGATTTGGCAAAGGAAGATTAACAACTATCATCTTTCCTTCTACACTAATTACTAATTACCTTTACTTATGCACCGCTCCTTTCCTTCTATAGTAGTAGGACTGCACCTAAAAGCCCCTGGCGGATAATCATGGACAATGCTAAATAATAGTCCCTGTGAGCCTTGTATATCCTTATCACTAATGGCCGTATAAATATGTTGAATAAAAAAAAATTAACTACTGTAGAGCTTGGAAGAATTAGCAGGATTCTTGGATACTAAGATAGAACTCAACAAGAGATGGATATAGGGTGACATATTCACAAAACATAAGTGTGTTGTTTTTCCGTCTTCCGTAAGACGGAAAAACAATGCACAAGTTTGACTTTGCCAATTGATTACTTTCAACTGACTTTTACAATTGATTTCTTTTTACTCCTTTTTCAACTTTTTTGCTGACTTTTTCGACTTTCCGACTGACTTTGCCATTTTGTGACTGCCTTTTTTAACTTTACGAATAACATACTTTATGAATGCATGTACTGGTTATGCTAGCATAACGTTTTGTTCAGAATAAGATATACATGGTTGTATTACAAATACTTTCAATGTTACAAGTAAAACCAACAATTTTGTACTTTAACATGACACATAGTTAATTCTTAGTTATAGGCTGAACATTTAGTTGACAATGCATTACAATAACTGCCACTTAACCATTTGTTACATGTAACTGAAATCGGAAAACGTGTCCTATGGAAACAGACCTCAATTGAATTAAACTGACACAAGTTGTGAACTTTTAAATGGTTAAACAGTAATAGAATGTTTATAATATAAATTATGAGGTATAAATACAAAACTGCAACTTATTCTAGTTATTTTTAGAAAAGTTGTTGAATCTCATGGCAACTGTAGGCCAAGGGACACTTTGGACGCTATAACCGTAGTATGGAAGCCCATCGCTGCCATCTCGCCTCTCGCCTCTGGTCTCTTGTCTCTCGCCTCTCACCTCTCGCCTCTCGCCACTTGCCACTCGCCACTTGCCTCTCGCATCTCACTTTTATTAGTAACTATACGTCCATCCATGCAGTTACATAATATGATACCTGAAGAAGGAAAAAACAGGCCTATTCTCCTCAGTCTCAATGACACAGAACACCGAAAACTGCTCATCGAAAATATCCTGAAGATTACAAATTCAGATGACAAATATTCCACAGTCTGGATTAATACTTCAGGGCTAAAAATCTTTCAACACCAAAAGACCATCCTACAAAATTGTCTTGCTCTAATGAAGAAAAACAAATATGAAGCAAAGATTTATTACAACCATATTCTCTACCAAAACAACTCATACACGATTGACGACCTATATGCACTCCCACACGGATGTACCCCAGTGGAAGCATCAATTATTGACGTGGACCAGGGAAAATCAATTGGATACTACGGAGAACATTCGTATATGTCTAATTTCTTCCTCTGTTCTGTCACACATGACAAAATCGAATATCAGTCGGTAGAACATGCCTACCAAAGTCTCAAGGCAAAAAGCGCCGAGGTAACCGAAGGGGCCTATGATGCGATAAAAGAATCATCTGCCTACGAGGCCAAACATCTTACTAAGAACATTACACCATCAAAGAAGTTCGCAGATAACGAAGAAAAATTGATGTCAGAATTAATAACTGAAAAGTTTGAACAAAACGTGGAGCTTAGCGAAAAACTGGAAAAAGAACCATTTCAACGATTTTACGAGGTCACCCAAAGCCGGAAGTGGGGTGCCGGCTTCAGATTCCCGGACTTACTTTTGGAACCTGCACAAGTCTCCTCCAAGCGATTTGAAGGGAAAAATCTGCAGGGAAATATGATCTTAAAGGTCCAAAAGAAGCTCAAAGAAGCTGTTTAACTTATATCATCTTATCTTTCAAGAAATAAATATCTTGATCGTATATTTGGAGTTATCCCCTCTTATCGCTCACTGGCGTGCCTGCCAACACGAAGCGTAACCTTCTAACTATCACTATCGTATCTAGGAAACACTCCTACAAAGACCTGTAAATTATTATTTTTATAGACAACCAGCTCCTCCCTGTAGTGATACTCAACTCTGCACTAATTCTGGGAAAACAAGCAAAATATTTATTTACTGTTGTTAGAATTACCATACAACTCTATAAGCGTTATCGCACATCCAAAAATGTACATATGGCGATACGACAGATGATATTTACCTATTAATCATATACTACTGTTATAAAAAATTTAAATCTTACTTAATAGCACTATTTGATGTTACCGTAGCATACCTCTCCTCAGCTGCTATTACATACCATGGCAAGTGTTGCCATGAAATCCTTCAATGCCCTTAATAATAGTAAAGGTTTCAGCCTCATTGGCTGGAACATTAGGAGTTTGCCAAGAAATTTTGGTGAACTTCAAATCTCTGTGAACGAGACCAATAACAATATTAATATTTTATGCTTAACAGAAACCTGGCTCCACACAAATCATAATACAACATCTTACGATTTGGATGGATACAAGTTATTTCGAAACGATAGGAAAGGAAAGAAGAGAGGAGGTGGCCTAGCAATGTACATTCGTGATGACCACCAAATCGACTCTGACTCCTTCTCCGCTTTTAACATGTCTAATGATTCCATTGAAACCCAGATTGTGAAGGTAAGAAAAGGGAAAAGCAAACCTTGTCTAGTTGCAAATGTCTACAGACCCCCTGGCTCTCCCCTTAAAAACAGCTTAAAACAGTTAGAAATATTTCTGAGTCACTTGGACTATACCAATGATGTAATCGTCTCCGGTGATTTAAATATCGATCTCACAGAGAATGGAACCCCTGGTAGTGGACTATTGGACCTGCAGGCAGTGTTTGAGAAACATGGCCTGTCCCAGTTCATAAGCCTACCTACCAGAAAGACCCTATCATCTGCAACAATAATAGATCATATTTACTCAAATTCTAAAATTATATACCAATCAGGAATTATTGAAAACTCGACATCGGATCATTATCCAACCTTTATAACATTAAAAAAAGGAAGAAACAAATATATCACTGGCACCTTCAATGCCAGAAACACAAGATGTATCGACCAAAAAATCCTAAATGAAATTCTCTTAGACCAAGACTGGAGCATATTCTACAACTCCAAAGATCCTAACATTTGTTGGGAAATTCTAATTAAATATATCTTAACATTCATAGACCGAATGTGCCCTATTCAGAAATTCCATAAGGTAAGAAGGAAACCATCCTGGATGACCCCAGATGTTACCACGCTTATGAATAAAAGGGACAAATTATTCACTAAAGCCCTAAAATCTAAAGATAAAGACCTCCTTATTGAGGCAAAAAAGCTCAGGAATACTATTACCTCCCTATGTAAAAAGAAGAAAGCCATATTTCTTAAAGAGAGGCTACATGCCGACAGGCAAAACCCCAGAGCAGTCTGGAAAACAATCACCTCGGTAATAAATCCGGAGAAAGTAAAAAGAAACGAAGAAATTCATCTGGTGGATAATAATAAGGATAACCTTACAAATGTCCCAGATGAATTTAATAAATTTTTCCTCGACGTTGGACCCTCTTTGGCATCGAAGATACCAGAGCCAGACGATCCCTCGAAATCCCTTCTTAATGAAAAACTAAATTTATCAGAGAGTCGTACATATGAAAATTTCGCATTCGAACCAGTCAAACCAAAAGATATTATGAAAATTATCAAAGAAATTGACCCCTACAAAAGCTCTGGGATTGACTCAGTCCCCGGGAAGATACTCAGAGATTGCTTTTCTTGCCTGATTATGCAATTAACTTTTCTTATTAATTTATCTTTGTCTACAGGTATAGTACCGGATGCCTTTAAGACTGCAGTGGTGACCCCTCTTCACAAGTCCGGCCCCAAAAACTCATCGAATAATTATAGACCTATCTCTGGAATCTCCATGCCAGCAAAGATATTAGAGAAGGCAGTCCAAAAACAACTCTCGAAGTTTATGGAAGAAAACAGTATTTATTATTCCAAACAATATGGATTTCGACAAGGTCGATCGGTGGAACAGGCCCACATAGATCTTCTATCACCGATTTATGAACAACTCAATGGGGGAGGAGTCACCACTGCAGTCTTCCTCGATTCCAAAAAGGCTTTTGATACGGTAAATCATAATATATTATTACAAAAATTGAAGAATAAAATGGGTGTCTGTGACCGTGAAAATCATTGGTTCAAAAACTACCTATCTGGAAGGACCCAACGAGTTAGGGTAAATGGTTCCATGTCAACCCAAGGTGAGGTTACTTTCGGTGTACCCCAAGGAACAATATTAGGACCGATCCTCTTCACAATTTATATAAATGACATGCACCAAGTGATCCAAAACTCAACTATTCAACATTACGCAGATGACACTGTATTGTTTGCTAACAAAAAATCAGAAAAAAACAATTTCAATTCGCTTCAAAATGACCTTAAAATGGTTGACACTTGGTGCAAGACTAACAAAATTTCGATGAATGTTTCTAAAACAAAATACATCAACTTCAAAAATAAAAATAGAAAAAAAACAGCATTAAATCCTGTCCCACAAAACCTCACCCTGGGTAACGAACACATTGAAGAGGTAACAGAGTATAACTATCTTGGGTTAATAATTGACCAAAATCTTACCTTTACCTCACAAGTAACTAAAGTTACAAACAATGTAAAATGGAAGGTCCGCTTGCTAGGCAATGCAAGATATATGCTTCCTAGGAAAGTTAAATTAGATATCATAAAAACATTAATAATTCCCCTCATTGACAGAGGAGATATTCACTACTCTAATTCGAACAAACATCACTTAAACAGACTACAGGCTCTCTTAAACTCTGCGATCAGAGCTGCCTTGAACCTCAGCAAGAAGTGTAATGTTGAGGCTGAATATAAGAGAATCAAAATCATGTCTAATGAGAAAAGAAGGGAATTACACATATTGGAATCCGCTCACTACCTAGCATCAAAAAAAGAAAATCTGGACCTAAGGCAGCTTCCAACAAGGAGTCATGCTGAACACAGAAGAAACTTAAAACTAATTCGCCCAAATTCGGCCCTTTATCAAAATTCCTTCCTTTACAAAGCTCGGAACTTATGGAATAAACTTGACAAAAACACCCAAAATTTAGAAATTAAAAATGAATTTAGAAAATCTGTTCGTACAACGCTTACAAAAACATAGCTTCGTGAGACCAGTGGATGGTAATTCCCTTTAAACTCTACCAGAAACTCTTCCAGAAACAAGTGATTCGTACATTGTACCTAAAATGTTTCTGGAAATATTTCACTCAAAAAGTATTAATAAGTGTATCTTACTCTGATTTAATAGGAATATCGCATATATGTGATAGCCATTCCATCACAAATAAAGACCGTCTGTATTGACTTGGTCGAGGAATAAATATATATATATTATTCCCAAACTCACAACGAAATAATGTATTTTATATCATTTTGTTACTACTACATGTAAAATAGTTTGTATTTTATCTCTTATCTTGTATAACCAACGACGAACAAAAATGTACTTGGTGTTCTTCCTCATGGAGAAATGTATTAATCTCTAGTCGGAATAATGTATTTTGTTCCTGATATGACTGTTGTCACTATCGATTCACTGTAATGGAAATAATGTTCTTTATTTTCCACACCTGTCTCAAGACCTAGTCGCCTATGTAAAAAGGCATCACGCCTTTAGTTTAGTTCTTATACTCGTATATTATCTCATTACACTTGTTATTTTATTAAATTTTATTTCTTTTCTCTTCCAAATTCGGTAACGGCCGGAAGAAATGGTACACTAGCTGTACCATAAGGCATGTCGACCCATTTGTCTCTTTCCCACAAAAATGATACTCATGTATACTTCAAAGGCAAATAAACAACATCTTATCTTATCTTATCTTATCTTATGGGGGTTTGGTTAGATATTTTGGTATTTTATGTGTTTTTAATTTTATGTGATTTTTTTGTTTTATTTCTTGTTGTGGGGTGGCGGGAATGGGCGCGGGGAGGGGAGCAAGAGGGGGAGGCAGTAGTGGGGGGTGGGCAACTAGAGTGGGTTGGCGGCGGTTTGTTAGATATTTTTGTATTGTACCCTCCCTCTCCCTCTCACCCTTCCTCTCCCTCTCACTCTCCCGCTCCCTCTCACCCTCCCTCTCCCTCTCACCCTACCTCTCCTTCTCACCCTCCCTCTCCCTCTCACCCTCCCTCTCCCTCTCACCCTACCTCTCCTTCTCACCCTCCCTCTCACACTACCTCTCCTCCTCACCCTACCTCTCCCTCTCACCCTACCTCTCCTTCTCACCCTCATACCTAGCATCAAGGAAGTCTACCATTATAAGTTCATTGAAAAGTCTCATTGAAATATAGATCTACTATGTGGGAAATGGAAGCTAATGGCGTCAATGTTGCATGTTTGAAGGCGAGAGGCGAGAGGGGCGAGAGTGGCGAGAGAGGCGAGAGAGGCGAGAGAGGTGAGAGAGGTGAGAGAGGTGAGAGAGGCGAGAGAGGCGAGAGAGGCGAGAGGCAAGATGGCAAGATGGCAGTGATGGGCTTCCGTTCCCTTGGCATCTCCTGGCCTACAGTCCCCCCTCGCCCAAAACATGCACTAATTTAATAACCTATTATCCCTCTTCACCCTCTGCCTTAAATGTGTCATTTTACCCCCCCCCCCCCCCACACACACACACAACACACACCCCTCTGTCTCTGCCTCCCCTGTCTCTACCTCACTACTCACACATACCTCTCCCCCCCCCCCGCTTCCCACCTCCCTCCATTCCTCTCTTCCTGCCCCCGTGTATACCTTTGTTAGAAAACAGGACAAATGAAGAACTCTTTGATATCATTGAAATTGATATACTATGACGACTACTGAGTACAAGTATATGCGTCTTAGCTAGTGGTGTGTGCAGTGGACTGTAAGGAGAGAGAGGAGCAGGGGTGGATGTTGGTCAGACATCACTGACTCTGACACTAGTAAACAGCCATCCTCCCTATAGTACACTCACTGTGTGCATATGTACATCACCCATAATGTAGTATGTATACATATCTGTACACTATGGGGCGGGGGGGATGTGTGTCTGGGGGGATGAGGTAATACCTATCTCTACCCTCTTCTCATCCTGCATGCCACCCCAATTATCTTTTCAATAATAAATAGTATTCTGATTCAATGATTCAATAATTTATTACATACATATGTTATTTCGACGGTGCTAATCAGGGGTGCTAATTAAAAAGTCTAATAGCACCTTTTTTGACGTGACGTTGCCTAGCGCTGCCTTGTAAGTTACAAAAGTTTTCAAAAGTTCTGATAATTTGAAATACAGTAATAATAAAGTATGAATAAATCTACAAATCAGTATGCAGTACAACCAAATGGCACTCTGTAAGGTTTATAAGAGACAAGCTGCAGAATGGAACAAGTCCCAAAGGGATGAATTCCATTCTGCAGCTTGTCTCTACTCAATTATAAACCTACATCATGCCATTTGGTATAAAAAATAGTACTCTTATTCAATGATTCAATGATAAATAGTACTCTGATTGAATGATTCAATAATAAAAAGTACTCAGATTAAATGGTTCAATAATAAATACTACTCAGATTCAATGGTTCAATAATGAATAGTATTCTGATTAAATGGTTCAATAATAAATAGTACTCAGATTCAATGGTTCAATAATAAATAGTACTCAGATTCAATGGTTCAATAATAAATACTACTCAGATTCAATGGTTCAATAATAAATAGTATTCTGATTAAATGGTTCAATAATAAATAGTACTCAGATTCAATGGTTCAATAATAAATACTACTTAGATTCAATGGTTCAATAATAAATACTACTCAGATTCAATGGTTCAATAATAAATACTACTTAGATTCAATGGTTCAATAATAAATAGTACTCAGATTCAATGGTTCAATAATAAATAGTACTCTGATTAGATGGTTCAATAATAAATAGTACTTTGACTCAATGATTCAATGAACGCGCTAGAACGTTTTTGGCTTCCCTAATTATGCACCCATCATTAACAACAATAATGGGTCAGATTTTCAGAAAATGTACAATTCATCTTCACCAATCCTCTTAAATAACCCACATTTAAGACAAATATGGGCTTCAAAATGCAGTTTAACATAACAGAAGCTGAGAACTGATACTTTAAATCAAGAGAATGAGAGTGACCCATGTCCAGTATGTGAGAGGCTGTGTGTCCTCACGTGAGATCAGTTGTCCTAGTTCCCTACAGAGGGCAGTGATGTGATGGTTCATAGTTGTCGTCACAAGGTGGAGGCTCTGTCTTTCACAATTATAAGCAATCAAAATAACAAGTAATGATATACCTTAATAATTATAATAATAATTACAGATTTTTATTTCCAGGTCACATTTACAGTAAGTGTTATACAGTGTAATGTTAAATTAAATTAGAATGAATCATGGAAATAGGAAAGGTCTCTGTGAACCTCAGAAGTGCAGAGTAGTACAGAGTACAAAGTATACATATAATAGTCTATGTGTACAATAGTATTTGATATGATAATCAAATATGAAATATCAGAATTCATAATTGCTATATGCAATACATGCTATATTACATATAAAGTATACAAACAATAAACTAAGAATTAATGGTCTTGGGTTAGACTTTGTTCAGTAGAGTTAAGTCTTGATAGACCCAGCGCGGGGCGGAAGACCATGGTTATTCTGAACTGAATTATCGACCATGAGCCAATATCTCAACGTTAATGTCTTTTAATGATTATTATAATTTCAGTGTACACTATACTTGTTTGTTAATAATTCGACCGTCGTTATTACAACAGATTTACTATTTAAAAATACTAAAAAAAAATAAGAAAAACTAAAAAAAAAGCAAAAACATAAGATATAAAAAAATAACCCGTCTGACCTGAAGAAGGGTAACTGAGTCCCAATAATCTAATAATAGATCAATAAACTAATACCAACAATGTTATTACACCTCTTATACCATCATCATTTACCTACCGATATTAATAATGGCAACCACTGATATTTTGTAACCTCAATCAGTATCTCTTTTCTCTCAAAATGACTACCTAGTAAATTCAGGTGGCAGCAGAAGACCGAGTTTACCCGAGCTGTTGATAAAAATGAAATATCTCCGAGGTATAGGGTAGCTTGCAGTAGAGTATTGGAGATCTTATATGAATATTGATCTAACGAGAGTCTAGGCTATAGGATAGCCTAACTCTATGAATAATCAAGCAGAGATTCGTCCTGTTTAGACGTACCTTTTATTGGTGAAAACATCGGTTTATATATAAGATATACCTGCACATGCGCATAATTAGACCAATCCTGTACTAATTACATTGGGTTGATTAACATTAGCCAATGGTGTGTATTCATTACGATTGACCACAGGGGGTCGCTATATCTGACCAATGAAGCTTGATCTATTTATTGAACCAATAGCCTTGTCTGTTAGTTATACCCAATCAGACTACATGTCTCATGGCTATTGTCCAAGTTGGGTGTGACCCAGTTACTTAAGGGTGGTCTCCACTGGCTGGGGTAAGCTCTGCGGTAAGCCTTGCGATGGTTTGTGCTGGTTCTGTAGGTGGAGAGGAATGACGAGTTCCTTGCCTACATGGTCGGTGAATGATGTAGGCAGGAACTCACCACTCCTCAACAACACAGCACCATCGCAAGGCCTAACGCAGAGCTTACCGCAGAGCTTACCGCAGCCAGTGGAGACACCCCTTTACAGTCCACCTAGTGTGTGACCTTGGTACCTACGGTCCACCTAGTGTGTGACCTTGGTACTTAACCTTAATTAATGAATATTCATAAGCCTCTTGCTTATGCGATCCTATATTCTATATCAATGATATACCGTTATGCCATTGCATAACCTTATGTAATACCTTTTTAATCATTATGGGAACAGTGCTCTTGAACTATATGGCTTATGCCAGACCAAAATACCTGAATAAAATATGTTCCCCAAAAAAGAGAAAGAAACAACCAGGGTCGATATAAGTAGAGCAGGTACTGCGATTCTCCCCACCTCTACTATCAATTAAATTGCTAGCGACAACATACTTTCAGATGTCTTCTCTATTCTTATGTTTGGATGAATTCGCTTCTAAATCTGTCTGTCCTGAGTCGGACACAATCCTGGTTGATAGGGTTTTTTTCCTATGTTTCTTTGGCATTTTTCTATTTCTATTTTCGGGGTGCTTAACACTTGTCGTTAATGATTACATGTACCAAATTTCAAGACAGTGTATTGTATGCATTTTTAATGTCATCTACTAATAAATGTCCAACTAAAAATGTTCCAAACATTTTTCCAAAATAAAGATATCAAACTTAAAATATAGAAATACTTATTAGGTGCCCTAGTGTTTACTATCATTGGAATAACTTTGATATCCTCTTTTCAAATTGTTATATTATAGGGAGCGATGGAATAAGAAGGTCCGTTCACAGCAATGACTAATGTAAGAGTGTTTATTATAACCGTGTTGGTGGTCACGCGGCCTGTCACTCCGTGAGAGAGGGGTTACTACCCAATGCGTACATACATATGAATAATACAATAGTAATCCATATAATATAAAGCTAGAGCGATTTCTACAAAAAGAGGTAGAAAAGAAAAGGTAGAAAGAAGGGTTTCTTTGTCCGGAATGTTCTCGGAATTTGTTGTATTACAAACCACTTTACTGATCTGTAGATGTCTGTCCCCCCTCTCTGGATGTCGTCGTATGTGGTTAGTGAAGGTATTTGGGGGTGAAAATATGATTTTGAATCCTTTTTTAAATTGGGATATCCACACTCTATTTATAGCCTGGGAAAGCCCCTGTCAGATACTACGTCATTTCCCACAAACTACGTCCAGGGAAACCTAACTATATGAATAATTCCCCCAATATTTAGGATGACCAGGGTGACCGTCCTACATGCAGAGGAGTGGGAGAGTGAAAAAGAGGGTATAGGAATAGGAGAGGGGGAGGGGGAGGGAAAGAAGAGGGGGGAGAGGAGGGAGAGGATGTAGGGGAAGGGAGAGAGGGGAGAAAAATAGGTATGAAATTCAGAGAAGAGGGGGAGGGAAAAGAGGGAGAGGGGGAAGTGTGGGGAGAGAACGGGACCGTCCAGAGGACGGGTACTTTGCTAGTACATAATAAAAGCATAAAATAAAGTAGTGAGGTAACCTATATATAGCAAAATATGGTGATATCTCAAAATCCATATTTTGCGACTTATGACTCATTTTACTCAAACTGATAACAAATTAAAAAGGTAAACGAATTGTGTAGTAAGTGCAATCATACAGGGCTTCAGTATTTGTTCAACATGTACTTAACATGTCTCATCTGTGGACGAGATATCGATTTGGAACACCAGTACTATCTATGGACCTATCTCAAGTTCAATAGTGTGAGCATATAATATTATCATGATTTAGATGAACGATGGTTACATATCAGGAACTTGAGAGCCGGCATATATGAATGTGTATCGTGTGTATATAAATGGGTCAGATTTTCAGAAAATGTACAATTGGCAGCTGCACACATTTAGTAAATTCTCCTAAATCAGGCTGCATTTTGTTCAGTACTAGGTAAATTCGAGTATATTTGGCATTGCATTGATTTTAGCAATCTGTTTGGTTAGGTTGAACTGTGTTTTGAACTTTATTTTCGTCTGAAATGTGGGTTATTTGAGAAGATTGGCGAAATTGGTTGAAAATCTGAACCACATACTGGTGCGGGATTAATTTTAAAAAATACAGTTTGTGGTGTTTGTGCCGAATACACAGGCACGCTATTTTAAACCATGACTCAGTGGAGTAAACTTTTATAAAAAAAACTCTAACAATAGCAATGTTTGAGCTACATAACCTAGAGGGGCTGCTAGTGCAGTTTTGGGTGCATAATCTCGAGGTTAATAACTAGCATTGAGGGACTGCTGGTGCAGTGTCCTTTATATATGTCTCTAGGTGTCAATGGTTCAATAACGTCTATGGTCTACGTCTATGGCCCCGCATTCTCCAGTAATGAATATAGAGCGAGGTGTGTGTGTGTGTGGGGGGGGGGGAGCAGGGCGGGCTTTGGGGGGGGGGACGGGGGACGGGGGGCGGGGGAGGGAGTGATGGTTTTAGAGTAGAGAATCGGTGGTTTTACCACTGCAGTAGGATCTGGAACGTACCAGTTCGGGTATTTCTGACTCATGATACACATTATGACCACTCCTTGTGCCATAATAGTGTACCGTACTAACTGAGGAATGCATACATCAGATTGACTACATGGCAGAGGTAACGTCCATCGTTATAGACACAGGTAAGTGTATAATAATGTATTCGGTTCTGACTGGCCAATCTAGAGTCAGTGTACACGCAGGCTGCCTCTCTCCTCCTCTCTCTCTTCCTCTTTTCTCTCTACCCCCCCCCCTCCCCCCCCCCCACACACACACTCACACACACTCTCTCTCCCTAGAGTCAGTGTTCACACAGACTGCCTCTCCTCTCTCCTCCTCTCTCTCTCTCTTTTCTCTCCTCTTGTGCTCTCTACCCCCTCCCCACCCCATACACACACACACGCACAGTCACTCTCTCTCCCTCGCTTTCTCCCTTTCCTTTACCCTCTCCACCTGCCTGTCCTTTATGTCGATACATAAGGGCATTTATTAAATAGATTACAATAGAGATATCTCTATTCCTTATGGAGATATCTCTATTACAACACGGATATCTCAATTCCTAATAGAGATATCTCTATTGTAATAGAGCTATCTATATTAAGAATAGAGATATCTATATTCTAATAGTAATAGCGATATTGTTTAATAAATTACCCTATGGCTTTAGCTAATCCTTTCCATCGTTATTTATTATACGCGTATGCTATATGAGAGGTGCTATAAGTGGGGTGCTATAAAAATATTCATATAGGACGCGTCCTATAAAACTGTAGTGGTCTAAAAATAGCTCTGACGTTACCTCAGCACTTCTGCTGTCTCTGCTGAGATCCCCTTGGAGATCCCCGCGATCGGTAATCCACCCATGATTCATCATTCTGGTACTATGATTATAAAGATACATAATAAAAACCATAGGATTAAATAGAGAATTAAATTCTCTATCAAATGATTAAGATTTATTATTGTAGCTCAAGATATGGCCGCGATGTGAACGTTTTAATTCAACAATGTCAGTAAGTAAATACTGCATGATCACACAGGCCTGACAAGGGGCTCTCAGCGATGCTCTCAGCGGGGCAGCGGGGCTCTCTGAGAGTTCTTTAATACTTTTTCAGTGATATCTGATGATATATGATCAAATTCTATGCACATATAATAAATATAGAAAGGAACTCGCCGGCCAATGGCATCGTGCTTATGTGGACGAATCTCGTCCAATAAATTTTCGATTATTGCCGGCTCGTCCCATTCTCTCTATATATGGTATGTATTATTTGTACTATTGAGTTTGTATACAAGAATGTACACAAATGTATTCATGAATCTGATATGAATATTAAGTAGGAAGGTTGGTGAGTTTATATATACTCAAGAGCACAAGGATCTCAATGATGTCAAACCTGTCTTTATATTTTCATGGTAATGCGCAAAACAACCACAAATGTTTTTTTTGTTTTTTTTAAACATTTTATTTCCACTGGGTACAGCACCTCCCATGGTGGTAGGATGTTCTGGCTTAACCCAGCTTTTTAAGAAACATAGTTACAATTGTACAGAGTCTTCATGCAAATGTATGGAAAAATATAAGATTGTTATGATTACAATAACGATGGGATAACCACTGTGTAGAGTGTGACCCATTGAGCATTGAGATTAATGAATTTATATTAAGTATATAAACAGATATAGTGTAATAATTTGCAATAGCGATTAACCTCTGTCTTATGAGAGTTATCCACTTTAATTGCAGAAAATTATTAAGATTCATGAGGTTAGGGGTCATTTGTTAACTTATCAAATATTGTATCATCGGCCAATACAAATATGTTTATTTTTGTACCAGGACTAGATCACCTCATTAGTGATCTTGCTGTAGCACCTAGGGGGAGGAAGTGAAATTGGACCCGTGCAATTAACATATATACATACATATATTAATGAATATATTCATATATTAATATACATACATTTATAAAAAATCTCATGAATATATCTATATATTTTGCAGCCTTTACTATAATACTAATATTACTGTAGGGTCCACTTATGCATGAAGGGTATTATCTGGGATTTTCCGAAGGACTAATAATATTTTACTACTATAATCATTGGAGAGGGACTGGATGACTGCTCTAGCGTGAAGACATGGGAAAACAAATGTCTAGCACGGAGATATAGCTCCTTATAGTGTGTATTGATATATCCAGTTAGTAGGTGTTGAACATATCAATGCCTAGGATCTAGAGACATTATATAACAGTTAGTAGGTGTTGAACATGTCTATGATATAGAGACATTAATCTAGCAAGGTCCGGGTTATCCACCAGTGTTATATCTTATTCAAAACTTTAGGATGTGTTTAGTTCACGGGAAATGAGTCACAACACGCATAATTGATATCTTTCAATATGATTTATTCATATGATCAATTTGTAAAAATGTTCCCATATTTAGTTTAGAGCTGTATGAATGCATTTGTGATGTGTTTCAGGAAAATTAGTCATAAGTCGCAAAAAATTGATTTTGAGATACCATTATATTTGAAAAGATGAGATCAAGCCGATTCCAATGATAGTAAATGGTCTAATTATCTAATTAGTATTTCTAAATTTTAAGTTTGATATTTTCGTTTTTGAAAAAAAAAGTTTCCAATATTTCTGGGGGTAATAAACAGTAAAGTAACTAAATGTAGTCCATATGAGAACCTTTAAAACGAAAGGATATACTACATAGATTGGCCTGAGATTTGATACATCGATTGATATAGCTATAAGTGATAAACCCTCAAAACAATAGAACATTCCAAAAATGTGATCTTGTGAAAAACAGACTTTGAAAAATATTAATCTTGCGACTTATGACTCATTTTCCTGAAACACATCACATTTACTAAATTTCAAGACTCTGTATTAAATCCTTGAATATTTTAAATGTCATCCTAGCTATAGAGTATATTTACTTTCCTAGCAATTGTCCACCCATAAACATTGCAAACGTTTTTTTTTTGAAAAATTAAAATATCAAATTTAAAATGTAGAAATAATTATTAAGCTTCCTAATGTTTACCACCATTTCAAGTTTCTAGCTGAGTACCAAACCAGTTAAAAGAGGCCGACTGTAATCCATTCCTTTATTTGTACACGCTCAGAGTCCCTAAACATGCAGGTCGATCTTTCTTGTCTGAATATTGCTGATAACCATAGTATTGTATATTATTGTATACACTTGTTGTTGCTTGGTAATCACACTCCTACCAGATGCACCATCGCTGCCTGGTCTAATAGTTGTGTTATCTGGGGGAGGGGGAAAGCCGGAAGGGGGGCGGGCATGGTTGAGGGGAGAGGGGAGGGAACACAAGGGAACACGAACACGCCCTGCTGGAGATAATACAATATAGATATACTTATAGATATACTTATAGATATACTTATATTATGATTATAGATATAGTTATATTGTGTAGCCTCGTTGCTATGACCAGTAAAGCGGCAATGGTACCTAATGCTTCTCTTACAGAAGTGTATTTTTTGTTTTTATTCTTTTTACTCCTATTAATCTGCCATCGAGGCTCATGAATAAACTGCTAAAACTTGTTATTCAAATTGTTTTTTAAATTATGAAATGGTTTTATTCAGCATATCCTGCCACCGAGGCTAGGGTGAAACATAGTATATATATATACCGATACAGTTGTTCAGGTGAAGTATATATGGGTCAGGTTTTCGGAATATGTACAATTCACCTTCACTTATTCTCTCAAATAACCCGATTTGAGACAAAAATGAAGTTTAAAATACAGTTCAACCTAACCAAACAGATTGCTGGAGTAAATGCAATGCCGAATATACTCAAATTAACCTAAAATTGACAAAATTGCAGCCTAACTTTGCAGAATTTATTAATGTGTACAGCTGCCAATTGTACGTTTTCTAAAAATCTGACCCATATAATTATATATATAGTTACATGACAAACATATGTATAAGGGTGAAATCGCCAGAAAATGTACAATTCACCTTCACGAATCCCCTCAAATAACCCAAATTTCAGACGGAAATACAGTTCAAAATACAGTTCAACCTAACCAAACAGATTGCTAGAATCAATGCAATGCCAAATATACTCGAATTTACCTAGTATTGGCCAAATTGCAGGTTAAGTTAGCAGAATTTACTAAAAGTATACAGCTGCCAATTGTACATTTTCTGAAAATCTGACCCATATACAGTTATGTATACAGTTACGTGTTAAACATGACTAAGCATGGATCATGCTAATGGAGTTACACGCGTACTTGCTTATACAAATAGACACTTAGAGGTGATGTGTCAGTTTGGATGATACAAACATAACGTTAACCAACCTCGCATAAGTTATAATTATAATCAAATATAAAGAATATATCATTACCATCATATTATCTAATCAATACATACCTAGACCTGTCCTACACTTGACCTTGACCTTGACCTTGACCTAGACTTGACATTGACCTTGACCGACATTGACCCGACCTTGACCTGACAAGTTGACAATTCTTACAACCTATCGGATGCCCCAGGATGATGGGAATGGTAACATATATAGCAGATTATATCCAAAGCACAATTTGTCCTTATTTTTAAAAACTCTTCTACTGGTCAAAGTAGCCCCGCATTCAGATAATTATTTCAGATCTTTAGAAAATTGAATAGTTTGGTATGGTATGTTGTAGACTTTATTTCCTAATGTTTACATTCATTTTACTACAGTTGAACAAGGAGGTTGTAGTTGTGAGGCTACTTTTAAAGTTAAATCTAAGAATCTCAGGAGTAAACAGAAATACAAGTGGAGGTGTCTACTCTCATCTCTTAACTAGCCTCCCACCCTTACAAGGTATAGTCTCTGCTCTTGTAGTTCTTCCAGCCACTCCGTGGTTCTACGTTACAAGTTATATAGTACATGGTTAAATATTACCAGATATAAAGGTAAATAGTAGGCCTACATGGCCAAACATGAACAAGATAATAATAAGATCTAATAATACTTCCTAGTTTCATGTTTACTTTGGCCTGTTTGGTGTTGGCAGATGGTTGGTAAACTGTTGTACCGTATGATATTTCAGACACTGTTTGAACTCTTGTCCAATATACGGGTCAGATTTTCAGAAAATGTACAATTGGCAGCTGTACACATTTAGTAAATTCTGCAAAATTAGGCTTCAATTTGGTCAATACTGGGTATATTCGAGTATATTTGGCATTGCATTGATTCTAGAAATTTGTTTGGTTAGGTTGAACGGTATTTTGAACTTTATTTTCGTCTGAAATTTGGGGTATTTGAGAAGATTGGTGAAGGCGAATTGTACATTTTCTGAGATGGTGACCCATATCCAGTATCTGTAAACTGAAAGCCAACTAGACACACCAATATATTGGTCTGCTTCTCCTCACGATCCTACTGGGAGGGGGGGGGGGGTCATACAAATAATCTAAGCGGAAATTGTATGATATGAGATACATCATACAATATAAGATATATATATATATAAACTTTTATTTTCCATATTACATACTTATGGCCTACATGGAGAATGGGTCTCCTGTCTCAGTCAGTTTTCAGAAGACAGTTCTTCCGACAGGACCCTCTACTTATTAAGATAACATATGCGTATCATATAATACATAAGTTTTTAAACAGTGTAAAATAAAATAACAGTAATACAAAGCACATAATACAATTTTATACAGTGTTTTCACCTTCTGTGGGGGCTGCGTAGCTTGCAGTAGATATATAAAAAAATATATAGTGTGGGGTAATTCTTACATGCTTACAAATGCTTTGGTTTTTTGAGGATGTTTCTCCCCAATCATAATCATAAATATTCACAATATAATTTAATAGAGATGAGGAAGGAGGCAACAAGGAAGGAGGTGACCCAGGGACAATCACTCTCATTTAGGTCCTCAGAACATAGTCTCTAAGAAAAGTTTTAAACTCTTTCCATTCATACATTTTTGCGTGGTTTGGGATGCTGTTCCAAAGGGTGGGTCCTTGATATATGAGGGATTTTTTTATCTTCTCTGTTTTGGGGTTTGGTACTACTAGTAATTTTCCTGAATCTAGGCTTCTTAGTGTAATTTTTCTGTTATCAATGTTTTGTCCATTCTGACTTAATTTAAAAGCGTATTCCAATAGGTGAGCCTCTCTCTTTTTATGAAGTAGAGGTATTTTGAGTTCTTTGTGTAAATTTTCAACATTTGTCCTTTTATCTAGCCCCTCAGATATCCTCAGTGCTGTGTTTTGGAGTACTTGCAGTTGATCTAAGACTTTCTTTGGAGCAACATTATACAGAGTGTCCCCATACTCTAGTATTGGGCTTATTGTGACCTTGTAAAGCATTCTTATAGTGTTGGGCGAAGCTATTCTTTTTAGTTTTGACAGATAGTAAATTTTGTTTCTTGCTTTTGTTATTTTCTCTTTCAAGTGTTCCCTGAATGTCAACTCTTGATCAATATTCATGCCTAAATATGTGTAATTGCTGGTTCGTTCAATCTCATTTGCCCCTATAAATATTTTTCTCTCTTCTTTCTTGTTTTTTGTTCTCGATGTTGTCATTGTCATAATTTTACTTTTGCCAATATTCAAAGAAATTTTGTTTTTCTTGCACCATAGATTTATACTGGCTAGGTCTTTTTGTAATTTCTGTTCTGCCCGTCCTCGGTCCCTGTCCGATGTATATATTACTGTATCATCAGCAAAATGCTGAATTTCACAGCCTTTAACAACCTTGTGAATATCATTGATGTACATTATGAACAACAGAGGTCCCAAAGTAGTACCCTGCGGCACACCACAAGTAACCCTCCTCTCCCCTGACACATACCCATTGGCTACCACCCTCTGTTTCCTATTTTTTAGATAATCTCCAAACCATTCTAGTGCTTTATTTTCAATGCCAAATGTGGTCATTTTTTGTAATAGGATCTCATGGTTTACTGTATCAAAAGCTTTTTTGAAGTCCAAATATGCCAAATGTGGGATTTCCTTTTGGTTCAATTTATTATATATATCACTCATTAGTAGATTATGGGCGTCTGAAATTGATTTGTGTGGCCTAAAACCAAATTGATTTTTATAAAGTAGATTTTCTTTTTCCAAATAGTCTGAGACCTGTTTTTGCACTACTCTTTCCAGGATTTTTGCTGGGAATTTGATTGCACTGATTGGTCTGTAGTTAGTAGTTTGTAATTTTGAACCTCCTTTATGAAGTGGTGTTATCGTAGCTTCTTTGAACTGTTGAGGGAATTTTCCTGAATTTATTGAAACATTACAGAGGTGTGTAAAGTGATATGACAGATGTGTCATACGATGTATCTAATTTGCACATGTAGGATATGTTCTTAAATAGTGTGCTTCATTATTTAAGTGCCACAACACTCATTATTATGTTCCTAATGAAAATCTCTGAGGCAATGATGAAATCCATATTATATACGGGAAGAGCAATTTCTACAAAAAGAGGTAGAAAAGAGGGGTTTCTTTAGGTAGAAAATAGGTTTTTTTTGTCTCACATATTCTCGGAATTTGTTGTTTTACAAACTGTTTTACTCATCTGTAGAGCTCTGTCCACGCTCTCTGGAAAACGTTGTATGTGGTTTGTGAAGGTATCCAGGGTGGAAATGTGATTTTGAAGCTTTTTTTAAATTGGGATCTACACACTCTATTTTTAACCTGGGAAAACCCCTGTGAGATACTACGTCATTTCCCATAAGCTGCTACCTCCCTTCCAGGGGGACCCGACTACATAGAGAGGAGGTGGAGAGGGATGGGGGGATTGGAGTGGGGGAGGGAAGGGGGAAGGTGTAGGAGGGGAGAGTGAAGAAAAGGGAGACGAAGGGGAAATAGGAGAGGGGAGGGGGAGGGAAAGAAAAGGGGGAAGGAATAGAGGGGAGGGAGAAGATGTAAGGAGAAGATGTAGGGGAAGGGAGAGAGGGGAGGGAGAGAAAGTGAGGAAGGGGGGGCACAAGGAAGAGGGGAGGGGGAGGTGGGGGGGGGAATCGGAGATGGGGTTGGGAGAGAAAAACAGGTATGAGAGATAGAGAAGAGACGGTGGGAAAAGAGGGAGAGGGGGCAGTGTGGGGAGAGAGGGGGACCGTCCAGAGGACGGGTACTTTGCTAGTACATATATACATTTTCATTATTTCATGTATTTAATAACCGAATCAGAATGCAATTAATAGTTTTATAAAGACTATTGTTAATAGTAACATCTATTTTTAGTACGTCTTAAAAACGATCTTAAATTTAAGATTTCTTGTAAATGTTTACAATATCTTTAACCCATAATCGACGCTCTTATATTTAAGATTAAGTTGTACGATTTCTTTTTTCATGAAACGCCTCCTGATACATTAACCTGCCACTGTTGTATCCATTGGTCCCACTTATGTTATTCATCACCGATCACATAACCTCTATTGGTAATATGTGGCGGAAGTTCCTCTATAACTACTAAAAACTAAACTGGTCACTATAAATATAACTTCTATCAACATTGGTAGATGTTCATTCCCGAATACCCTTTTTTATTTTTACAAGATATGATATGTAAAGAGTGTCGTCCATAGGGGGACAGATGCCTTTCTAAATTATCTGGACATTAGGCACATGGAGACCTTTTCATCACTTTGAGATGTCCGCCATGACAGTATACATGGGTTATTTGCACTATAGAGTATACACGTATACATTAAGTGGGCCACGATGTAGTAGATTACTAGGTAGAAATAATTGTAGAAAAATTAGATTTCCATGGAAAACTGTAAAAGTGATTGTTTGAAATAAATAGTGACGTTTTGCCCGCACACCTTGGCGCCACCTACATTTGGATCAGTACATCTCTATTGACCCAGTTTGCTTGTTTTCCTGTCACATGTTCAAAATACGGATAAACATCAACACTCAACTCGACTAATGAACATAAAAAAGAGGGGTTTCTTTAGGTAGAAAAAAGGTTTGTTTTTGTCTCACATGTTGTTGTTTTACAAAACGTTTTACTCACCCGTACAGTTCTGAGGGGAGAAGAGGGGGAGAGGTGGTGAGGATTGTGGTGGCCCACCCATAAGGTATGGTGGGGACAAGAGGGGGAGAGGTGGTGAGGAGTGTGGTGGCCCACCCATAAGGTATGGTGGGGACAAGAGGGGGAGAGGTGATGAGGATTGTGGTGGCCCACCCATAAGGTATGGTGGGGACAAGAGGGGGAGAGGTGGTGAGGATTGTGGTGGCCCACCCATAAGGTATGGTGGGGACAAGAGGGGGAGAGGTGATGAGGATTGTGGTGGCCCACCCATAAGGTATGGTGGGGACAAGAGGGGGAGAGGTGATGAGGATTGTGGTGGCCCACCCATAAGGTATGGTGGGGACAAGAGGGGGAGAGGTGATGAGGATTGTGGTAGCCCACCCATAAGGTATGGTGGGGACAAGAGGGGGAGAGGTGGTGAGGATTGTGGTAGCCCACCCATAAGGTATGGTGGGGACAGGTGGTGGAGCAGTGGTGATGATTGTGTTGGCCCACCCATAAGTTATGGTGGGGACAGGTGGGGGCAATTAGTGAGGATTGTATGGGGCCCACTCATAAGCTATGGTGGGCAAAAGAGGGGAAGAGGAGAGGAGGCTATGGGATGACTCCAGACTGATCCCACCATAAGCTATGGTGGGCCAGGGACAAACCCCAATTTGTCCACTTTAAGCCCATATTTAATGGGAGGGACAAGAGAGAGAAACCCCATAAGTTATGGGAGGGATAGTGTGTCATTGGGTTCTTCTCCATGGTAACAACTGCCAATCATCATGTATCCAATAGTTCCAAGAGGGCTATTTCTCGAAACAAAGCATAATAAATCAACCTGGGTACCTGGGCCGTACACCAACCAAAATTCTCATAGTGATGAACCAAGCATACCCAACAGTCTTGTTCCCAGTCGTCTTATAGAGGATCCATAAGACTGACTGCAGACCAGTAGCCGGGAATCTCCTGGCTCCGAGTGATGGGGTGGGAAGAAGGCTACATATCAATCCCACCACCAATTTATAAGATCATTTTTTAAACAATTACAGCAACTACATATCACAACAAGAAACCAAATTACCCAAAGGAAAAATAAATTCTTGCGGCTACACTTTCTACACTTGACTCATTTTCGGCAGATTTCCCATGTATCAACGAATAATATCTAGCAGATGATAGCATTAGCAACTCATATTCTGATCAAACTTGATTAGAAACTGACACTTTCATAATGACATCTAGGAGGCTTCTTGCAGTTGTGTGATAGGTCAGGATTTGGATAGTTCTGTGATAGATCAGTGGTTATGCTCGCATATGTCTACTTGCATATCCAATGTAAAACATATCCAGTACCTATGTGTCACTGCCACTGTCACTGTGTCAGTGGTTTTGTAGATTTGTTTTATTCAACATTCAACTTAAGTCATAACCTGCGGAACTGTAGCCTGTATAACCAGCTCTTCCGTCCAGTAGAGATATGTAGGCTACTTTTGCTACCAGGAACTTAAAATACTGGCAGTGGGTGGTAGGCGCTACCCTCAACGTTATCACCTGTTATTTAATCTATTATTTTACTTTATTATCATTATTATAAAACTTTTATTCAATAAACATATACATTTCTGTTTAATGTAATACTGAAGAGGAATGGCCCCTCTCAATGTAATATTATGCTGAGATCTTCCCGGTATCGCTTTGAAAATTATAGGATAAGGATAAGAAAGATATAAAACAATGACAAGGTAGATACATATTCACAATTTCACAACAGAGTAATGTTACGGCTCAACTTAAATTGAAGAATGAGAGTTGACTTCACTCGCTTTCCCTGAACAACTGGGATGGGTGAAATAGAAAGAGGAAGGGAGTCAAAAGTTCCAGAAAGAACTACATGAATGACAGTTATGAAATGAATTAGAGAAAATAACTTGAAATCAGTTATAACTTATAGGAAACTCCACAAGCACCTTATTAGAAACATCAATTAGAATCCAGGGACTTGTGTAGCCCTTTATTTCCAGAAAATGTACAATTGACAGCGCTACACATTTAGGAAATTATTGTAGGCCCTGCTGTATATTTAAAGAGATAAACCACTGTCATATGCACTGTTGCAGGCGGGAGTTCAAGGAACTAATGCATGAAAAATAAGGAGTGACAATAATTTTTCCAAACTTTGTCTTGAGAAAGACCATGGTTGGGGGATAACAAAAAGCAAAAAAAAATGGATCTCAGCATATATTTTTTTCATTCTAGAGACCATCAAAGTTTAGTATTTAAGTATGTGGGGAAAATGGATTGTTTCTCAGTTTGTCCAAGATTTCAGACAGACAAATAACATTTTTCAGTTGAAATGACTTCTAAACATAGCCACAATAGCAGTTTACCCTCATGCATGAAAGAACAGGGTATCAACATATTTTGAAAGATATTATTCAGCATTGAAAATCTTCAATATTCCTGTTTTTAACTCATCTGGATGCAGATTCAGTTGAATAACTTTTTAAAAAAGTCGGTGACCCCCATTTTTTATTGCATGAGAGGGTAAAGGAATATGTTAGCTATGCCTATAGAGATTTTTAGGAAAAAGTTATTTTCAATTATTTTTTTATACTGAAAAAACGAAAAAAATTGTCCTTTTCTCATAGACTTCTATAGTGAACAACCATAAATTTCAGGGCTCCCTGAAATGAAAACTAACCCGGTGACATATTGTTTTTATTGGCTTTTTGAATTCACATAACCTTGTTCTTTCATGAGGCAAAGTTTAAACAAAATCTTATTTTCAGTTTTTTTCCCAGTTGAACTGTGGTTTATCTCTTTAAACGTCACGGCAGTAATGCTGACGTCATTCTTATAGGAAACGGACAGAACGGAGCGTATCAACGTCATGGATTCCTTAAGTACGATCCTTATTCTTCTCCTTGTTATTATCTTTAATATATTATTATACACGCATTGCTCTGAAAACAACGTATCTAGAGTGATTTACACATAGTACGTATTTCACAAGTGATTTACGTGGGGTTCTCATGACAACCAATCTGTTTTTTACTAAGATTACCGGTAAAATTCAAATTTATGATTCAAATTCATAATATATAATATAAATCTGTTAACTAACCCGTTGGTTTCAGTCGAATATTGCACTTGTTGCTATGCAACTCGTGCAATATTCACACTCCTTCAAACATCTTGTTAGTTAACCTGTATATAATAGGGGAGTTGCATGTCTCACTGCGCATGTCTACTGCAGTGCATGCTGGAATGGATTCTGTACAAATCTGACATACAAATATTTGTATATTTCACCAATATCAGAGCGTGTATTAATCATTTATGAAAACTAAATGCATGATGGGAAAGATGGGACTTGTGTTATGGAAACAGGTATAATACATGGATATTGCCATTAGAGCATTGATAAATATCACATGCTGAACATGGAATGTTTCCTATAGATTTTAGACTGTACCATTAGTCCCATAATTCCATGCGAATCAAGATTCAAAATGGCGGCTATGCAACTCCCCTATTAGTGATCAATATAGCTTTCATTATTACCCGGTGGGAAATGTCCATATCTGCTTCCTCTTTCATTTTGATAAATTATTATATGAAGCAATATGACGCAATTTGCCTGCAGACATGCAGAGGCACACACTTAGTCTGATATATCATGGCATAGTTTCACATGCAGTAAATAGTCACTGTACGTTAGGCCTTCTTGGTTATTTTTTTTTTTGTTCTAAAATCTTTATTCAGGAATTAATGACAATATAATGCAATTTCACCCTAGGGGTGATTTTCCGCATGCCCTGATATCTTACAATATATTATACAGTCAGGGTTACAGGGATTCTTCATAATAATTTAGCAATCACGGTCATATATGCACTTTCATTCCATTTACAATTGATCTACCTTTATAGTGCGACCTAGGCGTATTTGAGTTCATATCATAAGTCTTTATGTACATACTTTCAATAATTTTAAAAACATAGCATTAAAGATTTTTTACGAATAATATATGTCTCTGCTCTTTCACAAGAGTAATGTATGATAATAATGAGATGAGATGTGGGTGAATAAATGAGTTGATGAAAGAACAATAGTGTTCCTGGCTAATTAATTACTTCTGCCTCTTACAGAGAGGTGAGATGATGGAACGTGTTAATACTAATACGAATATATTATAACTGATCAATTTCCATTTTTGTATGGTGGTGTTGCAGTAATTAGTTACTTCATTATCACGCTAGTTAACAAATTTTTACAATCAGTGTGACATTATATAATATAATGATACTTCCAAACAAATTGTTATCCTTCAAGCTGTTGATGGTTTTACATTTTTCCATCCTATATACAATAACATACATCTATATATATACAAGAATAAGAATAATATATACAAGAATAAGAATAAGAATAAGAATTATAATAAAGGATAAAGGGGTACATAATACATGTCTAGATTAATCAAGTTCTCCAGTTCACAGTTTGTGAGTGTTAGGCGAAGGGGAGGTCAAAAAGAGGGTTTTCTTGGGGGTGGGGTGAGGGGGGGGGGGGCAGGGGGTGGGGGGGGTTATGTTTATCCATTTTCTAATTTAATTCTTTTCTTTAGGAGACTCTTGAAAAACCTTTCATCACCTATCAATCTCAAATCAGCGCTAAGTCCATTCCAATTTACATTAATACAGTTCCACAAACATCTCTCATCCTTATTTGTCTTGGGTGCAAAATTGCCTAGCATAGGTGCCATGGCCTGTCTCGTGTTTCTAGCTGGGAACACCGCATTACCTTCCTTATAAACTTCCTTATGTCCAATATTACATAAATTATATCTCATTCTCTGTTTAATGCTCATAACACCCGTTAATCTTAAAATTTCAATATTGCTTACTCGATAGTCACAGCTTAAAGCGATTCTAAGAATTCGGTTTTGAATTTTTTGTAATTTACCCAGATCAGTCTGGGTTAGACAACAAAGGCTAAACAAGCTATAATCAAATATAGATAACAATTTCGCTTTTGCAATTAATATAGCCGCTAATCTTGTAATATTTGGCCTTATTCTTCTAAATGCAAATATTTTGTCGTTTAATTGTTTTACCAGACTTTTATATTGTTCCTTCATTAATAATCTATCATCAATCGTAATCCCTAAGTAAGTATAACAAGTCACCCTTTCAATATTATCTTTATCAAATTTTACAGTCATGGGGTCTAAATTGTTACCTTTATTCTTATCCACACCAAAAACCATAATTTTCGTTTTTTTACTATTCACCAACAATCTGTTACCCTTGCTCCATTTGTCAAACACTACCATATCTCTATTAAGTACATTCTGACATTCATTCATATTATTACCAGAAAAGTAAAAAACGGTGTCATCCGCATATTGTAGGTACTTCGATCCTAAATTTAAATGTTTTAAGTCGTTGGCATATATCAAATACAAAATTGGCCCAAGGATGGAGCCTTGGGGTACACCATAGTTAATAGGGGATACATCTGACAAAATTCCATCAAGTCTTACTTTCTGAGTACGCTCAGTTAAATAGGATCTAAACCATTCTCTTAAACATGTCGTGACCCCTATATCCTCCAATTTATTCATCATTAAGGCAGGCACAACCGAATTGAAGGCCTTGCTAAAGTCAACGAAGCACGCTAACGTAACCATCTTTAAACTATTAGCCAGATTAACATCTTTAATAAATTCTGCTAGAGCATCTGTAGTCGATAATCCCTTTTGGTATCCTTTTTGCTGTTTACTAATTATCCCTTTGAAATATAAGAAGTCCATCAATTTTTCTACCACAATTTTTTCCAAAATCTTCCCAGCCACATGTGTCAACGATATAGGTCTAACATCATTCTCTGTTCTTGGGTTATTCACCTTCGGTATGGGCACAACTGTAGCACATTTCCATAAAGTAGGAAAAACTCCTTGTCTGATCGACATCCTATATAGATATGTCATTTCCATTATAAGTATTCTAAAACAATCCTTATAAATTTTAGACGAAATATTGTCACACCCAGAACTCTTATTTACGTCGATATTTTCAAACAATTTCATAGTTTCAACCATATCAATCTCTATATTTTCAAGTAATTCATCTCTCTTCTCATCTTGTCTTATACAACCATGTACACCAATTTTCTCATTTATTTTTTCACCAATCTCGCAGAAGTGCTTATTTAAACTATTTGCCAATTCCTGACCATGAGTACTGATACCCTCAATTGTCAAGTTCGAAATTTTACCATCAGCCTTTTTATCTACCTCCTTAATTACTTTCCAAAATTTATTCGAATCTTTTTTATGTTTTTCTAATAAGTTCTTATAATAGTCTGATTTTGCTCGTTTAGTTCTATTATTACACAAACTACGGGCATATCTAGCTGCCTTTATATCTTCAATGTTCTTAGTTCTATTGGCAATCTTATATAATTTCTCTCTATCCTTAGTAAGCTCAGCTATCTCAATAGTATACCAACCAGGCCTTACATCCCTTTCCTTAAATTCCTTAAAAGGGGCTAATTTATTAACAATCCTTACCAGATTTTTAAAAATGAAATTCCAGCAACCATTAGGATCTGTTAGTGTATAATACACCTTCCAGTCAACTTTATCCAATTCATGTTTTAAGGCATCATAATTATAATTCTTTAAACATCTCCCTTTTATTGTAACTTTCTTCTTAGGCTCAACAATTTTTCTCATAATAGCATAGATTGCTTGATGATCTGAAAGTGAATACCTTATAACGCCAGCCTTCACATCAATACGACTCCTAATAAGAAAATGATCAATGATCGTGTCCCTTTGTATACCATATCGAGTGATTTCCTTTATATGACTGATGAAATTCTTGCTATCAATGAATTGTTGAAAAACTCTACTCTTATTATCCTTAATTGACATATCTATGTTAATATCGCCTGTTATTATTACATTCTCATTTTCTCTTATAACACATTTTTTCATGACATTATTCAAGTCTTCAAAATACAAACTCAAATTCCCTCCAGGCGGGCGGTATGTCGCCAGTACTTTATAACTAGGATTATTAGGTCGCCAGATTTTTAATGTTATAATCTCACTATTACAATTTGATACATTCCATTCCGATAAACATTCAACGAAGTAGTCTTCCCTAATGTAGCAACAAATTCCCCCTCCTCTAATGCCAGTGGTTCGATCTAGTCTAAATATAGTATATCCTGGACTTTGAATCATTCCATCATATATTTCATCTTTAAGCCAACTTTCCGTCAATACAACCACATCAAATTCTTTATTCAATATTTCATTTCTAATATTGTCTATTTTTGGAAGTAACGACCTGATATTATAATGAATAACTTTAAAACCCTTCTCTCCTGCTGGATCATTCCAGTTTGTAATTGTTCGTTGTTCAGTCATGGGTACCGACATAGTTCGTTAACAGAGATTCGCTTGAAATAGTGTAACGCTCGCACACACAGTAATATCAATACACACCGTTCATAATCTCTGACACATCGACAATCCTCCCCAGGTCGCCAAACGACTTCTCAAAGTTCGTTAATCCTCACTCCTAGCTGGGAATGGTGTTCCCTCTCAGGTCGCCAAACGACTTCTGAGAGGTAAGCATTTCCCCAGCTAGATGTTTGGACTTTGGTCATACCCCTGTATTTGTACAGCCCAACTCTTTCTGACAATTTCGTCGAAATGGACACCATCTATCAATCTCCTAAGAAAGTGCCTATACTTTCTCTTTGCCTTGAAGTGCACTTTATTTATGAGAGGGACGTGCTTTATGCTCCTACTTTGGTTTAGGCCTGTTATACGATGGTTAATTTCCATAATTGTGTCGTTGATTTCATGTTGCATATTGGAATACCCTTCTAGCCGATTTGCCTTGTTTAGATCAAGGCCTATTAGCCCCCCAAAGGAGACGTTACAACTTCCTAGTATGTGATCTAACTTATTTAGTGACTCCTCATACAGGTTATGCATTTTGGCAATGGCTTCTTCCTTTTTGGGATAAGTAAGGGATATCTCCTTTGTGTATCTGTTCTTCGTACTAAAATTGCAGATCCCTCCACAAATTAGTATATTATTGCATTAATACGTGTACATATGTGATTGATTAAATGGGTCAAGTGTAATGATCTAATAGAAGAAGACTAACGAACGTCTGATCTTCATGAGAAGAACGAAGCAACTGTTTAATGATCTAGAATAGTACAGGATCCTCCTTGTTCCCTCTCCCACTATCTTTCTCTTTCAAGTTGTCTCTATAACTTGGTATCTTCATACCACAAATGGAACCCTGTTTAGATGCTTGTTTTGGTTGCTGTTCAGTGTTGTGCTTGTTGTTGTGTTGGTGTGCTTGTTGTTGTGTTGTTGTGTTGCCTGCCCCTGTCCCTGTCCCTGTCCCTGTCCCAATCCCGTTCCCTCTTTCACTGAATAAATTGCTAGGTTTTCAACACAAATTCTTAAAGAGGAGGAGAGAGAGGAAGAGGTTCCCCCCGCTCGACTTCAAAAACCATCACAAACAATAGTTTATGAACTGATTCAACTCTAATGATGCTCCCTTTGGTGGAAATATATCAACTCTCGTCCCGTGGTGAAGCAACAATGTGCCTGTGCTCATGCTTTGGGTGACCAAGAAACCTGGTGATGGGGCACTGATAGGTTTGTTTTCAGGCAGCGCTGGGGGCTCTGGATGGGGGTGCTCAATGTAAACCCATTTCTAACCCCTTTCCAACCCTAATTTGTTAATGAAACATAGTGGAATGGCTCGGCACCATTTTTGGCAATGTGTATGTGAAATATAATGGAGATCTGGCCAGCGGTTTGAGAGAAGATAGCAGTTTAAGCCTTGAAATGCTTATTTTATTAAGATATAGATAGTGGATTAAATAGTATGGTATGAGGACGAAGTATTAGCTCATATCCGGGGGTTTCCCATGTTTTACATATGGGTCAGATTTTCAGAAAATGTACAATTCAACTTCCCCAATCTTCTCAAATAACCCAAATGTCAGAGGAAAATAAAGTTCAAAATACAGTTCAACCTAACCAAACAAATTGCTAGAATCAATTCAATGCCGAATATACTCGAAATACTTAGTATTGATCAAATTGCAGCCTAATTTAGTAGAATTTACTAAATGTGTACAGCTGCCAATATTATACATTTTCTGAAAATCTGACCCATATGCCTAGAGCTCCTATAGGGACTCTAGACGTATTCAGTTCCCATGAGGAAGGGAAGTCTAGACACACATAGATACGTGTCAAAGCATGCATTTCTTTGATGTTGTTTTGTCCTCTATACGATGGGCCACCCTTTTGAATGTTATTTACAATGACATGGGAATTCCAAGGAGATTCCCCGTGTTCTGACAGAAAGAGGAGGGACAATCCCCCTCTGGGAAACGTTTAGAATTGGGAAAATCCACAAGGAAAGCCCATTATTTGTAGGATTTAACATAATTAAAGCATATTAAAATAAGTGGAAAAGATGAGAAGGTATGGGCCGGGACTAAGCCGGGACTATACATGGAGTTATAGTTCCCTCCGGCCCAGGACCTCTACCTCCATAACTTCCATACAGTTCCTCAAACCAAACATTTCTTTTTTTGTATCTAACATATTTATACAGCCATTAGTGATAAGGATATACACGGCTCACGGGGGCTATTATTTAGCATTGTCCATGATTTTCCGCCAGGGGCTTCATACCTTCTCATTCTTTCCACTTGCTTTATTTACCCCAAATTTAGCAAAAGATTTTGACAGGGTTTTCCCTCAACACGACACAAAAACATTATCAAAATAAAACAACATAAAAGTTATTTCTTATCAAAGTTTATTGAATTAGATAGCTAAGTGATTAAAGTAACTACATCCCCTACCCACTCCCCAGTAGTCTGGGATAGGCTCTTGATGGTGTACTTGATTAGGTCAGTGCCGATCCCCGGTATGAAACTAAAAATCTTTCTGAAGGTTTTGATCTTAAAACATCCTCGTCTTCCTCATTGGCTCAACAAGAGAACCGGGAATACACTGACTCACTTTCACATGTTATATAGTTTCACACTCACCCTATCAATGTTAGGATAACATGGAACTCCCGATCCCACTCACGGGTAATGTATAGCATTGACTATTAACACTCTTGCCATGGAGTTTGGACCCATACAGCAAGTATATAGCTGTACTAGTGTGTTGGTACATTTGTAGCAGATATAATGTTTTATAATTGTTGGTGGCGTTGTTGTTTGGACTGGAGATTTGAACGGAGGGTGAATATGAGAACGATAAAAGGGAGAGGAACATGGGTAGGAGCTGGGGAGGGTGATAATCCGGGAAAGAGATGTGCAGGAGGGGGAGGGTGATGAGGAGGAGAAGGAGGAGAAGAAGGAGGAGAAGGGAGAGTGGAGGAAGTGAAGGGGAAAGAGGAGGGGGAGGAGGATGAAGAGGAAGGGAGGAGCCGACAACTTTCGTTGTTAGATATTGAGCCTCAAAGATGGTATAGGGCAAAATCTTTGTTTTGCTTAGTATTAATCTTAAATATGTTTTCTGTAAAACTCCAATTATTTCATAAAAAAACAATGATATATGCTTCATAACGGCCGTTAAACATGTTGCTAACATGGTTGAGTGGCTTTAGACAAAGAGGCCCATGACTGTTTTTCACTTTATTTCACCCTCGATATGCTCAACCCATAGAGACACAATAGGCTCTGTATATTGTTTAGCTGGTCAGTAACTGAAGCGACATTGCATGCGGGCAATACACGGCCGACCTAGTTCTTTGTACACTGTGCGCATGCGTGTATTCTGATCTTCGCCAGTTCCGGTCCTTTTTTGGAGCCTTGTTTTCAAAGCGAATCAAGCTAAAGAACTAATTATTTAACAATTTATTTCTCAAAATTGCTGTAGATCATATTAATTTAACATTAGTGTGCGGGGTGAAATAAACACAGAACAAGCCTTGGATTCTCGATGACGTCAATATTCACCGATGACGGTAGCGGGACTACCACCCCCTAACCGTCATCGGTGAATATTCACTCCCGCCTCAAATCCTGGGTAGTTCTGTGTATAAATTTACTTGTGCGGCATGGCGCAGTGGGACGATGTAAACAATCATTGCTAGGATGGAGACAAGGGGTGAATGCTTTGCTGTGATTGGTCCAGGCGCTCAGGAAATCAACTTCCGGTTGATGCCAGCTTCTAACATGGTCTTGGATTTGAATTGAATAATTCAGTTCTTCCTTGATTCCTGGCGATTCAAGACATGTTTTTCTCTCCAATGAAGTTTCCCATTCCTCATGCAGGTGGAACGGGAAAGATGCTCCACTTTTCGGTAAGTGTTGGTGCTCTACGGCCATTTGTCTATCACATGTGTTTCTATGTGCTGAGTTTGTTTGTCCTACTATTTTTATTCAGCAAGACATTTTGTAAATGAAAAATATTCTCAGTGCTAACGGTGATTAAATATATATTTGGAAAACAGTTGTACATGAATATATACCTTCCTTTTGTACCATCATAAATTCTAGTTCTACTTCATAATATATTGTTGATAACATATCACCTATACAACTAAAGCAAAATCAATATCATAAAGCCTTGGCATGTGTCCATTTGCATGATATACCATTTAGCACAATAAATGTAAATCAGATCAATAAACTAAAGAAAAAATGCAAACAGCATTTATGTCCCCACAAGCTTAGGCTAATCAGCCTAAGGATTCTCGTCGGCCTTTCGGGCATAGGTTGGGGATTTCTCCCCCCCCCCCCCCTTATGTTAGGTCTAACTTGCGGGCCCCGTCATTGCTTCTATGCAAGACCCAACGCATTGTCCCAACTTCCTACTGCCTTACCTATCTTTTGCAGAGTACTGTGAAAAGTCAGAGCATTCAAACTGTATATGACCATTGTCACTACACAGCCAATAAGGGTGCTCTGGTCACGTCTGCTTGCCGTTACCCTTCCTAAAATATTTCTTACCAGCATTAGGAGATGCTGGCATGTTTGATTTCTATGGAAGACGAGAGTGCTCACGCATGGAAAGTGATTTTTTTTAAATAGAAAATCATTTTCATTTCCAAAATCATTTTTGAATTTCAAAATCATTTTTAAAATCATTTTCCATCATATTTAAAAACTAAAATCCCTTTTGTTTTAACGTTTGTTTCAAAGTCACGGGCATTTTCATTTCCGTTTTGAGTTAGATTTCGCGAGAATGTTAGAACTCATGAGACAAGTGTAGGTCACTAGGGCCTGGTAAGGCAAGCCTTCTACCTCTCGAGAAAGCTGTTTCAACTAAGGTTTTCCTAATAAGGAATTAATGTAGACTAGATCAATATAATTTGGATAGTTATAAACCTATATTACGAAAATGTAGTTTCCTTTGGACCTATAGCTAATAGGCTAAGATAAGGTAAAAAAATGTCAGTTGCTTGCTCTGGGAACCGTACCCGGGCCGCCGACATGCATGAACTCTGTGAGAGCACGACGCCCTATCCACTATGCTACAGAGACTTGTAGGTCTATATAACGTGTGTGCCAAATATAAGACTGCTTCACATGGTGGGTATCCACTGACACTGTCGCCCACCCTAGAAGGGCCCATGCAGTAGCGTAAAACCTGATGGGGTGTCAGGCTGCAGGTCCCATTGATCCAGCCTGCCAGCAACGGGGTTAGTGCCTCTGAGGCAGGGGCAGGGCTTTGTAATATGACTTAAGTCACATAGGCCAAAGCATTAGTGGCCGAGAGTGGACATTCCAGTGTGGCTAGTCCTAGTAGGCTAGTCCACTGAGGAATAGAGGGCCTGTCTAGGAAGGAAGCATGGAACTTCCATACATCCTCCCTAGGCAGGCCCACCAGTATGGTCTCGTCCCAAATCTCGTGAGATCTCATCTTATCCAAATCCTGGCCCACTTCCATGTGAAATCAAAACGAAAATCAAAATGATAGTTACATGTGATGTTGAAACAAAAATTAAAACGATAGTGACCTGTGATGTTGAATTGAAAATTAAAACGAAAACGATTTTATTTTTCAAATGAGATGCAAAATGACTTTAGAAACGAAAATGATTTTCTTTTTTAAAAATAAAAACAAGATTTTACTTTTCATCACATGAACATTCTCGTCTTCCATAGATTTCTTGGAAGCATGGGGCTTAAAATTGTTGGTCTTATCCCAAGTTTTCTTACCCTTCGCTGCTCAATCTTTTGACCTGCTGCAAATCTTAAGGTCCACAAGGCTGCAAATCCGCGATTAGCAAAATTGTGTCCAATTCATGATCAGATTCTTCGTCAGCAGTGACATTAACATTATCAGATATTTCCTTGTGTGAAGAATCCTCATCTGACTCAGCATCTACTGCTAGGAAACGGGCTGTTCTTCATGTGCTCCAGGTACACGCCTCTGTATGCCTTCATGCAAAGGCTCACATGAGCTTCCCCTTAGTGCTGGACTGATTCCCCTTAGTGCTGGACTGATTCCTTTGGCTGCTGCTTGTGGCCATGGTACTCCTCATGGTACGCTCTTCCTCAGTTTTTGTGCAGTGCTGGTGCATCGCCGAAAACACTCTATAAATCTAATTGTAGGTCCAACAACTTGCAGAGGCCATTATGGTTGTCAATCATATCTATGGGCTGGCAGTGTGTTGTACACATACAACTACCAAGACTACCTGCATCAGATTCAGCAATGCTGTCTCCGCAACCTCATGTGATATGGAAGTGGTATTGTGAGTAGCCAAGTTTCTGTGCAAATCTTGCAAAACTTGCCAAACAGGTTTCCTCGGCACCGCTGGCTGCCCATCATTGGTCTTCCACAGTGGAGTGGTCTGAACTGCCATCGCGTTTATCTTCACTGTTGCCACCTGTACAATATCAGCCTTGGTTTTGCTGTCCTGGTCTGTTTTGGTGACCCTTTGTGGCAGGGAAGTCAAGAAGATTTTCCTTCTCACCGCATACCACAGCTGTCTCAACTGCAGCTCCAGTTAGGTGTGAGACCGATTTACACAGAGCCTTGTCAACAGACTCGCCCTTGTCTTGCAAGGTATTCCCATACCTCGGAAGCATCCTTCACACATGAAAGCAACAGTGGGGTACAGCTTGATTTGAACAACAGAGGTATCTCAGTCTTCGAGTAGCACAAATCCATATTATCAAGCAAAGGCTTGATGCTCTTGTGAAGTATGGTATACTCTGCCTACCGTCTGCAGGGTGTGTCCTCAGTGGTGAATAAGTGGTTGTATGATGTTGTCTCTTGCTGGAATCGGCCAGCACTGGGTAGTACATCCAGCTCTAGTAGAGGGCTGACCCACTACAATATAGCGTTTTTTCAATTGAACTGCTTAAATATGTATTGGCCTTTAATTAGATAAAAACGAAATATGTTTCCATGTTACATTTAAAATAAGTGTCATACAGTGTAATGTTAATTAGAGAGAGCACAGGTAGAAACATAATGGAAAACGGATGATCTCTGTGAATGTCACAGGTCTTCCAAGCACCCTGTGATTTTGATTATTTAAATGTATAAAAATGGTGGCAAATAGTACAAGATGAGCAAGTTAAGTGAAAAAAATACAAAAATTGTGTACAATAGTATATGTATATATACTGTTGGGTGTGCAGGTACCCAGTCCGACTGTTGTTGGAGTTCATAGCTAAAGCTATATGAAAAGCTATAGTTTACTATATCAAATATCTAGATATTTGGAGCTTGTTTTGTCCCAAGTAGGTCAGGATATCTATATGTAAAAGGAAATATCCACATATTTCTTTTAAATATCTATTTCTTTTTCTAGGATATTTCAACATATTTTGAATGGAGCTAATGAATATTTTTATTATCAAGACACAAACTAACTTTGATTTTGGATGTTCTTTGTTACACAAAGATACATTATATCAAATGTTCATTTATTTGGTGCCTGAGTCACTTGCTCCCATTCATATACTACTAAGTGGTGTATGAGTAGTGGCCAGTAGACTAGCACTAAGTCCCTTAGGCTATTCTCATAGACCAGAAATCAGACCAAAGTTGGTTATTATATGATACATTTCATTTCTGTTAAAGAATAATTAGTTTAACAACTGTTTTGTAGGTAATGCCCATGAAATAGTGGTTGTGCATGAATAAATTGCATTTCTTTGTATATATTGATATTCTTTAGATTATGAAAATAATCAAGGTGCACAAGTTTATCCATGACAATTAGAAAAGAAGCGAAAAAGGAAGCAATCCTAACTGTAATATTTGAAAAGAAGCAACTGTGATGTGTCATAACAGCAGATGACACAGGTCATAGGAAATAGGGGAGTGGTAATAGTAAAAAAGACTCCTTGTAATGGGAGGAAATATCTCAGTAATGAAGAAATAGTCGATAGGAAAAGGTGTCTTAGTGTGTGTATGCTATGCGTAATATGCGCAAAAAAGAGGAAAAACTTTGTAATATTACATATATCGTACAGATTACGACTCTGGTACACAACCAAGCTTTAGCATCACTCGCTAGAAGGTGTTTATACAGTGTATAATCTTTCTTCATTAAAAAGAAAATGGCACTGTCTGCGCTATGACCTGACCTGAAACTGTGTTGCTGGTCAGCCAGATATTTGACAAATGCACATCCATTATTTCTATTAACAGGTGTTCAAATATTTGTCCCATCATGGGATATATTGATATCGCTCTTATATCATCAATTTGACGTGAATGGATGTTTATAGGAAGTGGAGTACAAAGCCATTTTTTTGATAACTTGGGAAAGTAACATGCATTTTTAATTGTCTGGAGTCTGGCCTCTTAGATGTACCATACAAATTTGATAAGTGAAGCGATAGTACATCGATAAAACCCCATCAAATTTATGATCCATCGCTGTTGTGTGTGGACATATTAGTCAATAATTAAGCCAGAGAAATGTTATAAAATTTTTATCTGTAGATGTCTTTACCTTGCCTGGTGTTATTCATGTCTAAATACGACACTGAAGCTTGGGGGAATAATTATTGATTTGGGATGTCTGTGATTCCTTACTCTTATTGGTTCTTGGTGTCAAGATCTCATTTTCAGGCAAATGTATTTGTATTTAAATGTTTTTATTTAGCCAAATCATTATATGTAGTGCACAATATTCTCAATAAGATCTAAACAATACAAAATAGAAATTTCATAATTTCATCTTTTTTTAGAGATTTACATAATACCATATTTAGTCTACCTATAACTGTATGATCAGCTAAATAATACATGGAGTAAGAAGAGATATGAAAAATTAAAAAATAAAAACAAGTTCGGACGTGTAGAGTCTCAAGATACCTGATCACAACCAGAATAATGTTTGGGCGAAAAGTATTACAATTTCAACATATAGTCCAAGTAGATATGAATCTAAACTTTTTGTCCATTCAGTTATCGGTGCCATCTGTTTTAAGAGGGGCCCTGCAGTCCACAGTTCACTACCGCACAGCTCATTGCACATCGGGAGGAAGTGGATCAAGTTGATCAAGGTAGTTTTGAATTAATGTTATTCTCCATTATTGCCATTTCTACTGCACATATATTGATTTCATGATCCAGTATGAGCTCTTTTTATTTCATTTTTATTAATAAGTAACCCTATTCATTTCGACCAGTAGGTCTTGGATTTTTTCAGTAAAATTATGAGTCCACAGAACAAAGGGCCCAAATGGAGGGGAGAATGTTCCAACCAAAGCAGCCACTACATGCAGGGTAACATGCTTGTGTGCAGAGTTGATTTTAAATTCCTTTACAAGTGAGTACTATCATTTATACTTTTATTCCTATTACTACCAAACATTACATATTGATTGACCATAATATTATTTTCTAATAATAATTATTTTTATTCTCATTGATGATCTTGTATTATGTTTCATCTCTGGTCTTGCAAACAACTTTCAATCATTGACCTATGAATTGATAGTTATTTTCTCTCTTTTCTCTTCTCTCCTCACTTCTTTGGTAAGCCAAAGCTGCTGTGCTCAAATCCTTCACGGCTCATGGTATTGTCACCCACCAATGAGGCAGTCGTGGTTATGGGTACATTGTCACATCAAGACACAACAAATTTTGTCAACTTCATCATCTCCTATGCAGAGACCCATGCTCTTGTCTTGCCAGGCCGAGTTGCTTCACACAAATGGCTCCTAACTCTCCCCAGCAGGTTTACAAAGGCCAAAGTGTTTCATCTATACCAAGCCATGAAACATTCTGACAGGAGGGATGTTGCCTACTCCACTTTCCGGCATCTATGGCTCGAACTTCTACCAAGAATACTGACTGGGAATGGGAATGAGGAGCTGGCATCAGCACAAGGTAGAAGGAGAGGTAGAGGAAAAGGGAGGGGTAGGCGAAGAGGAATGGGAAGAGGGAGGGGAATGGCAAGGGAATCTTCTTCTAATGAATCTTCTTTAGAAAAAGCTTCTTCTGAAGAATCTTCTCCTGATGATGGTGGATGATAGCGGATGATAATGGATGATGAGGTTGTAGGTGAGCCTCCAGCAAGAGGGAGGGGTAGAGAAACAATGAGGCGAAGGGCAAGGGGATTTTCTGAGGAATTGTGTTTTTCTGATATCGATGTTGAGGTTGAATGTCCACCTCCAGCAAAGAGGGGGAGGCAGAGAGAGGGGTGGAAATGGACTAGGGAGGGGTGGGAGAAAGGGTAGGGACTGACTGCTTTTATTTGATTATTACTGTTGTACATTTTGTTATTAGTTATTATTAGGTGTTAGAATGAATTAAGGTGAAAAGAGGAAGTTATTTCATGTATATCATTAAGACTGCACCAAACACTTTTGTACAAAATGTTCTGTTCATGTTCACAGGGTAATAAAATAAAAACTTATAAATGAAATCTGCTGGCTTTTTGTGTATGTTTGTATATGGCCCTAGTAGTTAATGATATATGTCCTAAATCAAACAGAAATCCTGTGATAACAAATGCTAATATTGAAGGACAGCACACCCCACATAAGTCCCACCAAATTGACCTTGGGAATTTACCCAGTTTCATACTTTTTTGAAAATTGTATGTAGAGGGTGGTTTTGAATAAATGATCTGGAATAAAGTCATACATTTTGAACAAAAAACAGAAAAACAATATCTATAATCACAAAGAAACAAATAAAGATGGGAAAGATATGACATATTGTTGACAAGTTGCAGGTGGCTAAACATATTTTATATTTAGTACAACAATAATGATTCTGATGAAAGTGCTTTTGTGTTCTCCAGGGTCAGCAAGTGAGGCAGAGGTAGAAGTTCCCATCCTATCATCCTATGTGGACCTACCAGGGCCGGTAAAAGTAATATGGCGTCTCCTACTGGCACACATCACAAACAAGTCTTACACTGTGAGTCAATACTTTCGGATGATGAAACAATGCAAGCCGAAGGCAAACCTCCTGACCATTGCCTCAGAAGATGGGTTCTCCCTCCTACATGAAGTAATTCGACACAAGAGAGCAGAGTTGATTGAAGTCTTCCAGTACTGCGATATGCTCCTTCTAATGTACAGCCAGCCAGTGGGACCAGGGAGTGAATATGCTGGTCTTACCCCTGTGGATCTCTGCGACAGATTCACTGCCACCAAGGAGAGACAAGAAATGGAACGCAATGTGAAAATTGCCAGAAATATTCAGAGGTTTCCAATCAGAATTGCTTGCCGAGACGGCGCTGTACGCAGGTTCCAGGAGCTGCTGAGGAATGATTATTTCATTGGTTCATCAACTGATGGCCTGGCCTGCCTTGACTGGGCAATTGTCTCTGGTGTTGTTGCCATGGTAGAAGCAGTGATAGAGATTGAGAGGAGACGGGGCCACCAGAGAACCAGTGGTGAAGAGCAGTTGAAGCTATGCATGAAACTGGGACACTCATCCCTCCTGGAACCTCTTCTGAACCACCTTCAAGTTGACCTGAGTGGCATGGATATTGATGGGAAAAGCCTGACAGAGAAGGCAGCAGAATATGGAGATGTGGACATGTTCAATGTCCTTAAGAGTCATGGAGCCTCAGTCTCTGTTACTGTTATGTCTGTTGCTGCTGCGTGCGGTCAACAGGAGTTTGTATTGGAATGCATCAACCATCATGTTCCACCCCTGAATGTCAACTTCAGTGATAGAAGGAACAAGACAGCTCTTCACTTTGCCACAGAGAGAGGTCATCCCACTGTAGTAGATCTGCTGGTGTCTCATGGTGCTGACCTGACAGCTAGAGATAAGCGCAATCGCTCAGTACTCCACCATGCAGCAGAGAACGGAAACCTGGAAAACCTGGACCTCATCATACGGCTACTGGATAACAGGCAGCTGCTTGGTACCATGCTTGTTAGTCAGGACAGGCACTTGGGTTCAGAAATGTGCTACCTTATCCGTGGTCGTGATCAAGCTATGCCCGCATGGCATTATGTCCATGTCGATCGTGGAAGGCTAGATATCTTCAAGGTCAAAACAAGAGGTGGAGCCGTTGATGTTGCGCAGTATGGTCATGTAATCAAATCAGGATGGGGGACCAATCCTACCCAAGATATCATAGAAGTGGTTGAATCGAAGTATGATATGTCTAATATCTCTCAAACAGGTAATATTCCATTGTTTGTCTCTTGACCAACTATAGTGAATTCCAAAAGACTTCAGTCAGGAATCAATCAAGCAGAAAGCTGGCATCCCAAACATATTCTTCAATCAACTTATACTAAGAATCACACCCATCATTGGACCTTTCTGGCGAAATGTACTATATGCAAATTTGATTTTACCCCCATCAGAAAGAGCGTGAAAACCAACCCCCACAAGTTACATTATATATTGTTTATTATTACAAATTTATTATTGGATTTAGGGATTCTTTATCGGAAGCAGAATCGCTTTCATGGGCATTCATTTTACAACTTTGGCGATTTCTAATTCTTTTTTTTACGTGACTTTTGTTTGAGAGTTTAGGCTCATTTGCAATCAGAATCTTTCACATTCATGACATGGAGTTGGTATGTTTATAATTTGTGGATACAGATGTGTTCAATGAATATCCTTTGTTCATTGGCTCTCTTGCTTTCTCAATGTTTATACAGAAGGTTGATTACTTGCATTTACAAGTTTTTTAGGCTTTCAGGGTCTTTCGGATTAAAGTGCCTTGCTTGCTAGCTCACTTCCATAGGGTCCTTTTTGTTTGCTCTATGTATGGTTCTTGGCATGTTTTGCATAAGACACAATATATGAGCTGCCGCTGTTTACATTTGTTTTATGTTTGTGTTGTGTTTGTCTTTTTTTCTCCTAGGTTTGTCTTAGGTTTGTATTTATTTTTGGACATTATTTTTTGCACACGCATTTGTTTTTTTGTTTTTTTTTCTTCACCATTTTTCTGTCAGGTTGGCAGTCTAATTTGGTTCTGATCAGATGTTCTTGCAAGTTCGTTGGTCTTTTTAGCTACATACTAGTTTTTTTTCTTGTAGCCTTTGTGTTTGTTTGACCAGCCTAATAGTGGCCAGTTCTTGGTTAATATTTTCTTGGCCTTGTTGTATGTGAGTCTGTAGAAACATACTGATATAAAATATGTTGTGTCTTTTTCTTCTTTTTTCCTTCTTTCAATGCTTCCTTGAGTCCTTTCTGTGAATTGACTCTATGGTAGGCTGTTTTTGCATTGTGGGGGATGGGCAGAGGTGTAGTGTAGATACTTATTATTATCTGTGGGTTCTGTGTACAGAGTTGTGTACAATTTGTCTTTCATATCTGAAGTTTGCATCTTCCGTAGAGTATTCCTAAGGGAATGTTATTGAGTGGTTGAATTCGTTTATTTTCTTGATAAACTCATTGAGCTTATCTTTTCTATGTGTCCAGACAAAGAATATGTCATCTATACACCTTTTCCATGGGATTGCGACTATTATGTTATTATCCATTTTACAATGTTGTATTGTTGGATGGATGAGATATCTGCTTATATTATTGTCTGATTTTATTACAGTCTATGGATTTCTTAATTTACTTTTGTCTAGACTATTTGTGTACGCCTATCCTTATTAGTCCATTTTGGGTCAGGTTTTGCATGAACTTATGGTACTACAGACCGCGTTGGTCTAGTGGCACCACCTGACGTGTTCCATCACGGACTAAAATCAATATACAACTCGGATTTAGCGTTCGAACGGTCTGTGGGCCCATAGACGATTTAATGTGGTTAAGATTTAGCGTTCGAACGAGATTTAGCGTTCGAACGGTCTGTGGGCCCATAGACGTCCCAAGGCCTTCGGCCTTGGGACGTCTATGGGCGTACAGACCGTTCGAATGGTAAAATCCTCGTTGTTTATTGCTATATTTGATATGTACTCATACTGGTAATTATAAATTGGTAGAAATAGAAGTAAAACAAGTATTCTTGGTAGTATCAGAAAACCCACCACAAAACCGTTTTCAAACCCTAAAAAAACCCTAAACTGTAGGCTACCCTAGCAGATTTAGGCATGCACTGAAAGACCACAATCTTATCTAAAGTGTAACAGCTGTTTTCTCTGTGTAGTTTCTTGGCAAAAATAGAATTCATTGTTATAATTATCATTATTATTATTGGTAGATCAAGTCATAATTAACTTGCTACTATTTTTTAGCTCCACTTGACATGCTGCCCCTACATCTGGCAATCTTGAAGGGAAGCACTGAGTGTGCCGTACGTCTGATAGAGCTTACACCGCAGTCTCACATCAACCAAGCAGACTGCTTTGGCCTCACTCCAATGCACTATGCCTGCATGCGGGGTTATATGAGGGTAAGTGGTATGAGGCAGTAGGCCTACTAATTGGGCCATAACCGCCACCATGTCGCATATGTGATGTGTTGGGGGAAATTAGTAACAAATTTGCACAAAATAAATTTTGCAATATACTCCTATTTTAAAAGATGTAAGCAAGCCTATGTCAATGTTAAACATCAGGACATCTAATAAGTACTTTTATATTTTAAGTTAGTTATTTTTATTTGTGAAAAATGTTTGTAATATTTCTGAGTGGTCATTTATTAGCAAAGTAGCAGTTTTATATATTGCCCTTGGGCTATGGAATTTCAGTGAGAGCGCATAGCACACAAGCTGAAATTGCATAGCCTGAGGTCAATATGCGCCTGCAGATCCCCCTTGGTCACTTTTGTCTATGTATAGGAACTATAAAATTAAAAATTAAAGGCTGAATCAGACTGAATGCAGCATTAATACTGACTGTCCTTGTTTTAGTATTATTTTTCTGATTGCAAATTCATTTCGGCAACAGACAACCAGCCAGGAACCTCCTTATATTACAGGACCTCCTTTTTGTACTTATTTGTACTAATAAAAATGTTTTGAATTGAATTGAATTTTATATGAGTTATATATAATAACTCTACTTATAGTAGTGAATTGCTCTAGTCATTGACCAGAATGACATTGTCCACTACTTACAGTTTGAAAATTAGCTAAAAAGTCCTGAAAACATCCCTTATGCTGGAGAGATGCCTTCTGATACCAATCATTGAATGATATGGATGTTTTCCAAATCTAATCTTGCAGTGCATAACAGCACTCATCAACAAAGGAGTAAACAAGAACCTAATTGATGATAAAGGACGTACTCCGGCCCAGATCGCAGTGCAGAACAATCACAATCATGTTGTTGACTACTTCAAGTCTGGTTCACTTCTTGGGGCAGTTGATGTAAGTTTCTCAACTTTCTCCTTGAGATTTATGATGGTGGTTGGGCTGGTTTATGTTTTTTGTGTGATATTTAATGTTTGTTGTCAACGGGTATGCATTATGTTATATTAGCCTCAAATGAATGATATATGAAAAAAATACTAGTATCCCCCCCCCAACACCCAATTAAACAAATATATATAAAAACATGAGGAATTATTTACAAGACCTCAGACAAGTTTAAATAGCTTGTAATTGTTGTAATTGTACATTTCCCCTATCCCATTTCAATTAGATCTATTGTGTCAGATTCTTGTACAGGCCAACTTGCAAACCTCAGTTGATGGACTACTGCGGCCAGAGTTAGACCGGAGGGTGGCAGCTGGGGAAAACATCCAACAATACATCAGAACTGTCTGTAAGTAGAGAAACTACTTGAATGATGAAAAGCAAATGAATAAGTGGTGTGCTATATGTCTGAATAAGTGGTTTACTATATAATGTCTGGATAAGTGGTTTACTATATGTCTGAATAAGTGGTTTACTATATGTCTGAATAAGTGGTTTACTATATGTCTGAATAAGTGGTTTACTATATGTCTGAATAAGTGGTTTACTATATGTCTGAATAAGTGGTTTACTATATGTCTGAATAGGTGGTTTACTATATGTCTGAATAGGTGGTTTACTATATGTCTGAATAGGTGGTTTACTATATGTCTGAATAGGTGGTTTACTATATGTCTGAATAAGTGGTTTACTATATAATATGTCTGAATAGGTGGTTTACTATATGTTTGAATAAGTGGTTTACTATATGTCTGAATAAGTGGTTTACTATATGTCTGAATAAGTGGTTTGCCATATGTCTGAATAAGTGGTTTGCCATATGTCTGAATAAGTGGTTTACTATATGTCTGAATAGGTGGTTTACTATATGTCTGAATAGGTGGTTTACTATATAATATGTCTGAATAAGTGGTTTACTATATAATATGTCTGAATAAGTGGTTTACTATATGTTTGAATAAGTGGTTTACTATATGTCTGAATAAGTGGTTTACTATATGTCTGAATAAGTGGTTTACTATATGTCTGAATAAGTGGTTTACTATATAATATGTCTGAATAAGTGGTTTACTATATAATATGTCTGAATAAGTGGTTTACTATATAATATGTCTGAATAAGTGGTTTACTATATAATATGTCTGAATAAGTGGTTTACTATATAATATGTCTGAATAAGAGGTTTACTATCTAATATGTCTGAATAAGTGGTTTACTATATGTCTGAATAAGTGGTTTACTATATGTCTGAATAGGTGGTTTACTATATGTCTGAATAGGTGGTTTACTATATGTCTGAATAAGTGGTTTACTATATGTCTGAATAAGTGGTTTACTATATGTCTGAATAGGTGGTTTACTATATGTCTGAATAGGTGGTTTACTATATGTCTGAATAAGTGGTTTACTATATGTCTGAATAAGTGGTTTACTATATAATATGTCTGAATGAGTGGTTTACTATATAATATGTCTGAATAAGTGGTTTACTATATGTCTGAATAAGTGGTTTACTATATAATGTCTGAATAAGTGGTTTACTATATGTCTGAATGAGTGGTTTACTATATGTCTGAATGAGTGGTTTACTATATGTCTGGTATAAAGAATAACAAGACCATTCTTTTTGCATGGCACACAAGCTGATAGGCGAATGTGTTATATCGAAAAGAATCAACAAGGATCAATGTGATCCTTTATGCCAGACCACCTACAAAATGCAGTAGTAATTTTACGCCACGGTGGTGTTAAATTAATTATGAATTACAACAAATAGTCCTTTATTTACTTTATTTAAGTTTCGGCCATTCTTCTCTCACTGATGCTGGCGATGGCGCAATACTGTACATTGTAAGATTGCAACATTAGTAACACTAGTAAGAGTCATTGACAACACATTTTCTCGCAGGAACGGGAACCAATCAAATGGGTTTATTTTGCACACCAATAGGCCCCGCCCATGTGGTACAAAACAACATACCACATGGTATAACCACACCCCTCTGCATGCAAATGTTATGTGATACACACTTCACCGTGGAGTAAATAGTTATATCTCCCCATTCTATCCATAATTATATCTCCTGCATTCTATCCATAATTATTTCTCCTACATTCTATCCATAATTATTTCTCCTACATTCTATCCATAATTATTTCTCCTACATTCTATCCATAATTATTTCTCCTACATTCTATCCATAATTATTTCTCCTACATTCTATCCATAATTATTTCTCCTATATTCTATCCATAATTATTTCTCCTACATTCTATCCATAATTATTTCTCCTACATTCTATCCATAATTATTTCTCCTACATTCTATCCATAATTATTTCTCCTACATTCTATCCATAATTATTTCTCCTACATTCTATCCATAATTATTTCTCCTATATTCTATCCATAATTATTTCTCCTACATTCTATCCATAATTATTTCTCCTACATTCTATCCATAATTATTTCTCCTACATTCTATCCATAATTATATCTCCTGCATTCTATCCATAATTATTTCTCCTACATTCTATCCATAATTATTTCTCCTACATTCTATCCATAATTATTTCTCCTATATTCTATCCATAATTATTTCTCCTACATTCTATCCATAATTATTTCTCCTACATTCTATCCATAATTATTTCTCCTACATTCTATCCATAATTATTTCTCCTACATTCTATCCATAATTATTTCTCCTACATTCTATCCATAATTATTTCTCCTATATTCTATCCATAATTATTTCTCCTACATTCTATCCATAATTATTTCTCCTACATTCTATCCATAATTATTTCTCCTACATTCTATCCATAATTATATCTCCTGCATTCTATCCATAATTATTTCTCCTGCATTCTATCCATAATTATTTCTCCTGCAATTTATTTATAATTGCAATGTCTGGGCAATGAAGAGACACTAGAGACTCATGCTATGCATTCTTATCGATTCTGCCAAATCAATACATATTCTTGTTGTTTAGTACTTTTAGCTGTGTCAATACATTTCAGGATAATTTGGTATTCAACATAAATCACTGTCTAGACTCATAGTCAATAGGCCCCCTGCGTAGAGGATCAGGGGGGCCTTGGGCCATAGAAATAACATTAGACAATGTGCGTGCCTGCCAACTTCTGCTTTATATATCAAACCATTACATCCCTTCATGAATTCATTAATCATCAATCTTGTTTCAATATCATATAGATCTTTAACTCATATGAATTTGAGTGCTAGAGTTGGTGGTAACTGAGTATTATGTGTTGGACTCCAAGGGCAGAAACATATTTGACTGAACCTTGTGTTTTTTTTACTATTTCATGATGGCAGACAATCTCTGTGGGAACTCGCAAAACAAATAAACTTTGTGTTTCATTAAAATAAGCTGAAATTGTCTCATACAATATAAGATGTATTATACAATGTATCTTACAATATAAAATATTGTCTTGAATTGTACTAAACTTTTTCCAATGAGAATTATATTCATGGGGCTCTTGAAAAAGGTGGTGTAGATGTCGTTAAAGCCATTCTAACAGTGATATGAGACAGGATTCTGTTACAGATTTGAATACTCCTGTAAGGATGTCAAAGTGTTATTGTCATGGCACTAAGTAAAGGAGTGGCTACGTGTTTACTGCCTCTTCTGACCTATTTCTCCTATTATAATTTCTTCTGTCCTATATTTTGTGGGGGAGGCCCCCCTCCCCGAATTTCCTGTCTTTTGTTTTGTAAAGGGACCCGCCCCCCCCCATACACACACATTTCTCTTCCAATAGTTAGTGGGGAACCAACACATACACCCTTTATTTCTATTATTATTATTTCATTTCTTAATAATTTCTTGTCCCCCTCCCATAATGTCTTATTATAGGGCTGCACAAATAATAGTATGAGATATATGGACTCATTCCCACACCTTGATGCTGAGTTATAGCTAGCTAAGGGTGAGATCTTCAGAAAATGTACAATTGGCAGCTCTACACATTTAGGAAATTCTGCTAAATTAGGCTGAAAAATGATGAATACCAGGTATATCTGAGTATATTTGGTATCGCATTGATTTAAAGTATCAGTTCTGTTATGTTAAATTGCATTTTGAAGCTCATTTTTGTCTTAAATGTGGGTTATTTGAGAGGATTGGTGAAGGTGAATTGTACATTTTCTAAAAATCTGACCCATTATTTGCTATAGATTGGGGCTCAGAGAAAGCTTGTGTAGAACTTGTGTGGATGTTGTAGTCTAAAGGAAAGCTCATGCTTGGGGGAATTCATATTCTGTACATGCAGTGATCTTCATGCTGTAAACTCTGTAGAAATAGAACCACAACATTTCAGAATTTTTTAAGGTTTCCCCCGCCGAAGGCGGTACGAGCGCCGAAGGCGCTCGTACTGGGAGCTGGGATATAGGTTCTGTTTAGGTTCCAGTTATAGGTTCCAGTTTTTGCCGCCTGTTCTTTGCGCGTCCGCGTTGCCCCCTTATAAGGAAAACCCGACTCCGCATGTTCCCACCTGAATTTCCGACGCACTTGCGTACACATCGCGGTGATTTTACGCTCCCGCATATTGTTAAAAATCGCTATTTCTACTCGAAATAAATTGCCAAAAACATGTAATTCAGAAAGTGCATACTTTTCTGCCCCAAAATATGTAGTCTTACCAAATTTGGTCATTAAATGAGGAAGGTAGGGCAGAAACTACTGTTATTTTAAATACTAGCCTTCCCGACGACCTCCCAGGCCAGAGCCTAGGACTATCTTGACTGAACTGATCAGCAGAAATGTGGTGAAAAACGCTATTTGCACTAGTAATGCATCAAAATAAACTAGGAAAGGAAAGCCCTTCCTTCCATATTCTTTATTTTCATCAGGATTGGTGGAAACATAAGGAACATGGGAAGGAAAGAAGTTTATAGGGAAAATATAGGCCTATCGATCCTATTGCGCCGTGGCAGGCACATCGCGGAGAAATTACGCTCCCGGGAAATAATAAAAAACGCTATTTCTACTCGAAATACATTGTCAGGACATTGAAATTATGAAAGAGCATGCTTTTCTACCCCCTAATTATGCAGTTTTATCAAATACTGGTAAGGAAGATATGAGGGAAGCTGTGTTGTTGTATCAGCGTAACAGGATTGACAGTTCTAACAGTTTGGCCTACAGTCACACAGATCCGACATATCACGGGGAAATTACGCTCCGACGAAATTAAAAAAACGCTATTTCTACTCGAAATACATTGCCAAGATGTTAAAATTCAGAAAGGGCATACTTTTCTACCCCTCTATATCTAATTTTTTCAACATTAATGCTATCGGTGGGTAGGGTAGATGCAGATATCTTTTTGTAAATATACCGATATGCCGTACAGGACGCAATATTGTACAGGTCGTCGTGACGTGTTCTAATTTACACAACGTTACGTTGTTAGCAACGCGCACTGTAGACCTACTTGACAACGCTTTTTCCCGCGCGTGACGGCTGCGGAATTAGTTGGGGGAAACCGTTTTCTCCTTGGTCACAGCCAAAATTTCTTGTTAATAAGTATTGTAGCTTGTACCCAGTTCCTTGGTATATTTAGGGACAAATGTAACAGTGTTGAACAAATGCCAAATCACCTTGTGCTTTACTACACCATGTCTAACTGTGTCATTTCTTCTTATTTGTCAGTGCGGGACCTGAATTCTGACATCAACAACTTTCTCTTTGATGAGCTTCATGCCAGCCCAGTTATGGAGGAAAGTAATGAACATGGATAAGGATAGCTATAATTTGTATTGTTATTGTGTACACGCTCAGAATTTCTTCCAGAAACAAGACAAAATAGCGTAAAAAAATTATGGACATTTTGTAATATTAATTCTACAACCAATGAGGCAGGGGAATTACGCAATGTGCGGATTACAAAATCAGTCAAGCATGCAATATGGGGAAGGACTTCCACATGCACATTGACCATCACTAAGCGGTCACCGTCGCATGGTTACCTTAGCGACCATGTGCAAATGGATACTACAGCCACCATTGAGCTGTGGGGTGCTCCTATCCGACGGTCTCTTGACGTGACCCCCTCTCGTCCACATCTAAAAATTTAGATGTGGATGGGAGGGGCACTATCTGACGATTCCCCACCCACAATTTTTTAAAGTACTTTGGAGTACCTTAGTACAATGATTATTCAATTGAAATCAATATAGAAAAAAAAGATATGGGAATTTCTATCACATCAAGGTATTCTCATGATTATTTAGAATGATCCTCCTTGAATCATCTTTCTATTGCAATCTCCTTGTCTGCCTCTCTCCCTCTTTCTGATTCTGTTTCCCTCTACTCTCTCTCTCTCTCTCTCTCCTCTTTAATTTTTATTATTATATATCCTGTCATCTAGCTTCTGTCAGCAACAATCACCAGCTCATTTGATAGTATAGTGGTTAAGTCATTTGCTTGTAAGTCCAAAGGTTGTGTTATCAAACTCCATGCTAGGCCATGTTTTTATTCTGTGTGTCATTGTCACCAGTGGTGCTCTGGAGACCATCATGCGCTAAAGCCCGCTATAGAGGGCATTAGCACATGATGGTCGCCAAGGGATTACAAGATTTCTTCTTAATCCTTTACCTTTCTCAGGATATCTTTAACGATGTTAGAAACTACGATTTTGTTTTTGATTTAAAGGTTTTTATTCACAGTATCCTGCCGTCGAGGCTCTTTCAATTCTAAGGCTTGATCCCTTGAACCCTTTATATTTTATACTTTTTTTGTTTTTTTCGTATTTTCTAACTGTCAATCTTTCAACCAATATATTGTCATCCATGCACATACAACCAATATTAATGATACCAACGACCACATTTTCCTCTAGAAACTACGGTTTGAAGGAAACTTTCCACCATTTTGTCGTGAAATGAAGACATCAGCACTGAGAGTGTAGCTGGTGATATTAAATACACCTGTCTCCTAACGCAGGTTCTTACCCAATCATACTACAGGTACAGGTACTGTAGGTTAAAGTGGCTACTTCAACATTAAAGAAGGAAATATATGAATGCCAAAATGTGTGTTGTACAAGACATACCTACTCACTTTGGTTGAATATGCTTGTCCGTTAGGTACAGCTAATGAAGTCTTAGTTCAAAAACTAGACGGAACGATGAACAAAGCCCTAACATATGGCAGTAATATAATGTTGACTCAGAAATATAATAAATCTGACTTGTTACCATTAGATATGCGCAGAAAATCCGCCATATTGAAGTTAATTCTTAGCAGGAGATTGTATTACAGACATAAAATGAAAATAAACATGGTCTCTGTGATGAAGGTAATGAAAACTACACTTGGATTGACCGAGATCAGAGCCATTCAAGAACAGAATGTTTTATCAAGGTATCCAACTATGGAATCAAAAGGGGACTTGCATGTCCGCCATCTTGAATCTTGATTCACATGGAATTATGGGAGCAATGGTACATTGTAAACTCTATAGAAAACATGTCCAACATGGGATATTTATCAGAAAAAAATTCTTCGCAGTCAGATTAAAAATCCATGTCGAAGTTGTATGACTCCTGTGATAAAAAAACTCTAATGCTTATGTACAAGACTATGGTATTGCCAGTGATCGATTATGGAGATCTGTTTTATGGCTCGTCGGCACAAGCCAAATTACAGAAACTTCAAACATTGCAAAATGCTGCTATAAAAATTATATTAAAACTCCCAAAGTACACAAGTACAGCGGAAATTCACAAAAAAGTTAATTTACCCGCACTTGCAACCAGAAGAGACAGCCATCTGCTAGACCTAGCGTTTATGCGCTCAATAGACGTAAATAATATAGTGGGATTAAGAAGATTAAAGAATGGTGAGAAATGGAAAGTGCCACAGCCAAAAAATGAGATTTTTAGAAGGTCATATGTCTACAAATTAACCGATCTATGGAATAATATCCCAGACGAAGTCCAGATAATCAAAACACATAAGGGATTCAGGCAATACCTACGCTCTTATTATTTAGCAGAAAATGACATATATTTAATAGAAGGAGATGAGTAAGTATGTCTCAGACTGGTCTGAGATACTTTCCAGTATAGGAAAGAAAAAAGGATTACAAGACCTTATGTAAGATCGATACATCGATGTAGCATTACTTTTATTCATTGACATTTCAACACTATGTACATAACGTTTAATCCGCATTATATATCTCATTTTAAGATGTGGTGAAAACTTGTTATAAGCATTTACTGTAGAGTTAGTTACAAGTAGATAGAACACACAGGAAAGTTGATTGCATGAACCATAATCATGATTTATAAAAACAAAACTATATACATGTATGTATTTTCTAAAAAACAAAACTTTATGTATGATCAAAATATTTGTAGGCAATGGATCTCTCAGGAAGACCTGCTCAGGCAGAGAGTAGTATCCAATTTCAGAATGTTATTTGTCGATTCTGAATAAAAATGCAGTATATATATGCAGTTTTGTTATGTTAAACTACATTTAGAAGCTCGTTTCTGTCTTATATGTGGGTTATTGGAGAGGGTTGGTGAAGGCGAATTGTACATTTTCTGAAAATCTGACCCATATATAATATTTGTGGTGACGATAGCTATTGCGAACTGATGAGTGTAGATCTAAACACTTGGTCATAGATCTGGATAGACAGAGGAGATTGTAATTGTGTAGTGTGTAATCAATATAACTTGTATAACATTCAAGTCCTCAGTTTCCACCCGTACTGACCACACGGCTACTTTTTGCTTGCTTGCTGACCACACGGCTTCAAGTTTGCTTGATAGAGATAATCTGTATTTAAAGTATGTATGATTTTGTATGATTATTGCGAAATTGAAGGAATTTCAATAAGTCCTTAAACATGATTACAATAGCGAACTTATTGGTTGATTGTAAGATATCTATGATATAATTTAATATGATGTGTTTCAGCAAAATTAGTCACAAGTCGCAAGATTGTTTTTTTTTTCAAAGTGTTTCATTCACAGGAAGTATCAGTACTTAGGAATGTTTTCATTTGTGGGTGCTGAACGATAGTTTGTAGCATTGCTACATGTACCTAATGTCAAGACGGTGTATTAAATATATCTTTGCATTTCGAAGGTCATCATATAGAGTATATTTAGCTACTTTACTAGTAAATGTCCACCCAGAAATATTGCAAAACTTTGTTTAGAAATACATATAGGATATTCTAATGCTTACTATCATTGGAATCGCATTGATCTCATCTTTTTAAATATATTGATATCTCAAAATCCATTTTTTGCGACTTGTGACTTATTTTATGTCATTTGGGACCAGGAAATTAATTTGGAAAATGTGACCCGGTGGAGTTAGTTTGACATATAATTACTTACTTTCTCCTGCGTTGATGTTTTAATATATATTTCATAAATATTTATATAAATCAAGAGGTAGGCCAGAAGTGCCACCTAGTGTTTGTATTGCTTACTACCCAACTCTCACCTAGGGCCCAGGTCACTTGCCTTGCTGCTTCCATCCACACCACACCTACAGCTACCTCTTGTTGTGTGAAAAACTTGTTGTACTTTAGTGGTTTGGATTATCTAACAGTATGGGCAAGTGTGGAGCTTGTGTCTACTCTCATGTTAGGCCGGGTACCACTTCTTTGCTAAGTGCAAAGAAAGCAAGGATTTGGAGTTGAATTGGACCAAATACTTGGACACTGAGGCCCTTGAGATCCTATCTAAGGCTGAGGAGGACCATGCCTCCATGGAAATGGATGAGCTACGTTGCCTTAACTCTCTTCAGACTGCAGAAATACATGGAATGCTCACTAAAATGGACACCTTATCTGCTCAATTTGCCGGCGTTTTGAAACTTCATCCTACCGGTGGTGGCCAAGGCCAAGGTCACAGCGGCGGCAGCTCGGCGTTTGGTGCTACGGGTGGAACTCTTCTAGATCCTGAGTTGACCAATGTACTCCGTGACATGGCTCTCTCCCTGGACCCTGCGGTGTCAATCAAGGACAAAGGTATGCCCCTCCAACCTGAGTACTATGTACAGCATTTGATCAATAAGGTACCAGTTAAAAATCTTGACCACAACAAGTTATCCTATTGTGAACTAGTCCTATCGTGAACTATCGTGAACAACAGCAGAACCCTTCAGGTCGACGTAATAAGGGTACTGCATCCAGAGTTATTCCGTCAGATTTCCCAGATTTCACCTTGTTCCCCCGCCGGAAACAAGGTGAAGAACGATCGGAAATACATCACTACGGTCAGTTCTACCTATATCCAAGGTGTTACTGTGTAACTAATGTGACATATAGCATAAGTAACTTGTGTACATAATTATAGAGATCTAGGTTGAAACATGAGATTTAATTAATTAATAATGGCCATTATCAAGTAATTTCAAAATGAAAACCAAAACATTGTAAAGCCAGTATAGGATGGCTAAGGTTTTAACACTGGCATCTAGTATAAGGTCAGAAATCTGTATGTAATAGAAATATGACTATGCTTTTTTATTATATTATAACTATTATTTAATTATGTTTATATAGGCTGAAAATGTTGTACTTGATACATGAGCTTATGAATGAACAAACAAACAAACAATGTCGACAAATGTTTAGATAACTATCCAGAAGTAGAATACCTCCGGAATATTAATACTTGTAAGTCACTGTGGAGGCTATTATATATTATAGCAAATGCTGTGCAACTTCAAAACGTTATGTTAAGAGTGTTCACGAATAGGTTATTTGCATAGAATTGAAACTAAAGATGTGAAGAATGTTGAGTATAAAATATAGATCATTTCCTGTTCACATGCAAGAGAACAGAAACATTTGCGTCTCACTTGTTGGCTTCTGCAAAATATGATTAATAATTAAATTATTTATATACATTGGTATTTGATGAGGTGAGGCTTGCATACAATAAATTGTGAATGCAATTACATTTACAATTACATGAAAAATGATAAACGAAATAATTGTTAAAATTAGGGTGGAGAGGGTCGGCAGGTCTTTATCAATTAATTTCAAAATGAAAACCAAAACATTGTAAAGCCAGTATAGGATGGCTAAGGTTTTAACACTGGCATCTAGTATAAGGCAAGAAATATGTTTGTAATAGGAATATGACTATGCTTTTTTACTATATTATAACTATTATTTAATTATGTTTATATAGGCTGAAAATGTTGTACTTGATATATGAGCTTATGAATAAACAAACAAACAATGTCGACAAATGTTTAGTAGATAACTATCCAGTAGAATACCTCCGGAATATTAATACTTATAACTCACTAGGGAGGCTATCATATAGTATAACAAACATAAAGAAAGAAATATCGAGTTATGTGAAGACCATAACATCAACCTACACATGTCTTCAGTTCTACTTAAACGGTTAAAGTTACTATAAACTTATCAGTAAATAGTTTCTACTTTTTGTTCGATTCATATCAAACCCATGTGAAGTTTATTAGACCACAATTTTGGAGGATTCTGTCTGGTTGTCCTTGTTGCAGGGTCTCAAAAACGTTCTTATTTGCATTTGGAGACCCGCCTGAATCCTTTCCTATGAAGACTTCACAAATTATCGCTCACCAGCTGCTGTTTTCGCTCCACTGATTCTACTAAGTGATAATATGAGTAACTATTAAATGAACATATAACAACAGCAGAATGGGACACTTCCACCTTTCCGGGCCCCTTGTCTACCAGGCCTTTTCTTCCCAGCCTGGGAGTCGAACCCATGAGTTCCTTGGAAGCTGTGCCTATGACTCAGTTGGTAGAGTATTAACCACAGAGCCGACGCTCTACCAACTGAGCCACAGAGCCAGCTCTTCCATGACTGTACTTTTATGATCAGTAGATGAGTGAGTCAGTAGGACTGGTTTGGAGGCGGGAAATGTAAGGGAGATTTGATGATGGGGAATCCCCTCAACTGGAGGAATCTTGACTGGGTGGGGTGGGTGGATCATGAAGTTAACAATTTGGAGGGAAATTTAAGTCACTTTTCCATGAGATGGCTAAGAGGAAGGAGAGCAAGCCTTGAATGCCTAGAGAAAAACGTATTTTAACTGTTATTTTATTACCCCCCCCCCCCCCTTTTTTCTCTCTTTCTTTAATGTGGGGGAAACCCCCAGCCCCCCTTTTTTCTCTCTTTTTTAACGTGTTTTAACTGTTATTTTATGTGGGGGAAACCCCCACACACCCCCTTTTCTCTCTTTTTTAATGTGGGGGAGACCCCCCACACCCACCTTTTTTTCTCTCGTTTTTTTAACGTGGGGGGAAAACCCCCACACCCACCTTCTTTCGCTTTATTTCAGGTGGCGGGAAACCCACCACACACACCCTTTTTTCCTAGTTTCATGTGGGAAAAGACCCAAAAATAGCTTTAACTCCTTTACTCCACTTAATGAAATATCAAGTATTAAGCTACAATTAAATACAATTAAATACAAGCTATTAAGCTAGGTATCCCTCTAACATTAACCCTATTAATAACAAGTTAGTTGTACCCAAGTACAAGTACCCTTTGTCTTTGCACCCCTTTGCACTAACCCTAGTACGATCACATACAGCTAGTTCCAGGGAGGGCCACCATGAGGTCATGTGACTAAAGTTCTGGTAAATTAGAGTAGGTCAAGTCAGGAATACTAGGTCAAATGTCAAGTCAGGGTAAGTTCTAGGGCATAATGGAAGCTATGTCAGCGGAGATGTGGAGTAGGAGAGGTTGTTTATATCTCAACTGAAATAGCATTTTCATAGGTCTGACAATTCCAAAATTCCAGTTATTGATAGATAAGTGTTCCCTTCATAGCCCTGCGGGGCTAGAATGACAAGGGAATAAGGGAAAGTAGCCCTGCGGGACTAGAATGGGAGGGGGCCGGAAAGGTGGAAACTACCCCAGCAGGGAATTGATAAATTCAGTCCTATAAGTGAAAATTTGAGTAACTCTTGTATAAACATATAACAACAGCAGAATATCAGTCCTATAAGTCATAATATGAATAACTCTTGTATAAACATATAATAGCAGCAGAATATTGACAAGTTCAGTCCTATAAGTCATAATATCAGTAACTCTTGTATAAACATATAACAGCAGCAGAATAGTGATAAATCCAGTCCTATAAGTCATTATATGAGTAACTCTTGTATAAACATATAACAACAGCTGAATATTGACAAGTTCAGTCCTATAAGTCATAATATGAGTAACTCTTGTATAAACATATAACAGCAGCAGAATAGTGATAAATACAGTCCTATAAGTCATAATATGAATAACTCTTGTATAAACATATAATAGCAGCAGAATATTGACAAGTTCAGTCCTATAAGTCATAATATCAGTAACTCTTGTATAAACATATAACAGCAGCAGAATAGTGATAAATCCAGTCCTATAAGTCATTATATGAGTAACTCTTGTATAAACATATAACAACAGCTGAATATTGACAAGTTCAGTCCTATAAGTCATAATATCAGTAACTCTTGTATAAACATATAACAGCAGCAGAATAGTGATAAATCCAGTCCTATAAGTCATTATATGAGTAACTCTTGTATAAACATATAACAACAGCTGAATATTGACAAGATCAGTCCTATAAGTCATAATATGAGTAACTCTTGTATAAACATATAACAGCAGCAGAATAGTGATAAATCCAGTCCTATAAGTCATTATATGAGTAACACTTGTATAAACATATAACAGCAGCAGAATATTGATAAATCCAGTCCTATAAGTCATTATATGAGTAACACTTGTATAAACATATAACAGCAGCAGAATATTGATAAATGCAGTCCTATAAGTCATAATATGAGTAACTCTTGTATAAACATATAACAGCAGCAGAATAGTGATAAATCCAGTCCTATAAGTCATAATATGAATAACTCTTAATAAATATAATATTTCTGGATGGTCAATCACCAGTAAAGTAGTTAAATATGCTCCTTATAATAACCTCAGATATTTTTATTTTTTTTATTTCAATTAAAGGCCAGACATTTAACAACGAACAATTCAAATGTAAAGACGTATTGTCCTCCATGGACGTACTTCATACGTTGCTTAGATATGCATCTATATATTCAAAAAACAATCTTGAAATTTGAACATTCTGAGGGTGGCTTCTTGTAGAAAAAACATTCGAAAAATATAATTTTCTGTGACTCAGTTTTCTACAATAGAACAAATGTCTTAGCCTTTACACTAGCCTGCAGGGTGCAGCACCTGTTCCTTACCATACAGGGCCACATAGTCGTTCAGTTCCTGTCTTTTACACAAGATGGCACCACGGTTCCTCTTCTCGTCTGCTTGACTCAGCTACAGAAGGCTTCGCATGGAGACAATATCCAAATGGATTCCTTCTTCATGTGCTCCAGGTATTCCCCCTTTTTCTTTTTTTCAAAGAAAATATATGTACATTCCATTTATACTGAATTTGCTACATCTCCGTGGGATTGGTTTTCAGTTGGACCAGTTGACCTGCCTTAGCTTTAGGATGAGCTCAGATGTGCTTAGATATATTCAATACACAGTCTTGGAATTTGGTAGATGTATTCATGCTACTAGCGACGCTAGACACCCTATAGATATAAACATTCTAAGCAAGGGATCTTGTGGGAAAACAGGAGTTTGCCACATGTGACTGATTTTATCTGTAACACTATATATATCTCTGGAATTTTGAAATGTGAAAAATCGGGCCTCAAGTCATGCTGATTGGTGTTCTATGATTACAGGTGCTGGGGTTGGATATTCTCTTAAAAACCACAAACTATTTGTGTTAATGAAATCTAAATTATTTTACCTTTTTTGCATTTGTTTTTTTGATTTTCTTTCTTTTAGTCCCACTATTGTTCGTTGATTTTAGTAAGTCGATATCTAGTTAAACGACAGGTATTAAGTATACAGGATCCCCCAGGAAGACCTCCATTGGAGAGGCTGGCGTCCTATTCTGAAATGATTTAATTTATTGAACCAGAATAAAAATACGATATATGGGTCAGATTGTTAGAAAATGTACAATTGGCAGCTTTACATATATAGTAATTACTGCTAAATTCGGCTAAAAAATGATAGATTTTGGGTATATCTGAGTATATTTGAGATCGCGTTGATTTAAAGTGTCAGTTCTGTTATGTTAAACTGCATTTTGAAGCTCATTTTTGTCTTAAATGTGGGCTATTTGAAAGTATTGGTGGAGGCGAATTGTACATTTTCTGAAAATCTGACCCATATATGTAAGTCCGGACCATGCCCCTCGTTCTCATGGTTAATGGTGTTGACACGTCTCTTGTACTAATCATCAAAACCACACCCAGATCCAGTAAAATAATCGTCCGACCGTTTGTACTTACCGACATTTACATCGCTTTTACACATGCATTATAAGGCAACTAAAGCCAGGGTTCTATGTACCATCCTATTTGGTCTATATGGACAATTCAACACCTATGGTCCTGGGTAAGACCCTAAAGTGCCTGTCTGTCTCTTTTCTCTGTCTCTCTCTCCCTTCTTCGCTATCTCTATTTCCTGGGTATGAACATAAACTGCCTCACTCTCAGCTCTCCCGCCCTTGATATAACCATATCAAATGTGTTGATAAGGGTGTAAAGCAACGAATCTCACTCACTCACTCCCTCTCAGCTCTCCCGCCCTTGATATAACCATATTAAATGTGTTGATAAGGGCGTAAAGCAACCAATCTCACTCACTCCCTCTCAGCTCTCCCTCCCTTGATATAACCTTCAATGGGTGCATTGCACTATATACGATTCTGTGTTAAACCACTCTTAGAGGCCTCGTAACTCCCTCTTAGCAAAAGTTGCATTGCACTATATACGATTTTACTCTCAGAGTAATCTCAGAGCCCTCGTAAAGTTAAGAATTTATGAGCACCAAAACAGGTGTGGATAAACTTCTCGTAGAGGGCTCGTAGCATATCTTAGGACATATTGGTCAGAAAAATGCTGGCAGTTCGGGGATTCGAACCCATGTCCCCCACATCATACACAGGATAATGATTTTAATCGGTCAATTGATATATAGAATGATATCTGTCACCATGGAAACCAGCTTTTTTCTCTTATTTTATAATAATGCTATACGATTTCGTGGACTCATTTTCCTGTGACACATCACATGTAAAAAAATAAAAAAGATGAAAAAATATCGGGAATGTACAGAAGGGGAAATGAACATTATAAAAGTGAAAAAAAAATTGTTGTTATTCCAAAATTTAGTGATCTTACAGACTTCCACAGTTGCCTGCCTCTCAAAATTTTTGGTCAAATCGGAGAATCACTTAAAACTTTCGGATATATCCAATTGTTTTAAGGGCCTTAAGAATTGTCTTATAGTGGTCTACGAAAAAAACATTTGTCTTAGTTAGGACTTCACTCAAATTTGTACGAATTCGGAAGTGCTCTTAAGAATGATCGTAGGACATTAATTCATATCACTGCATTTGCCAAATCTCAAGACAGTGTATTAAATATATCCTTGCCTTACAAACCTTAAAATAAAGTATACAACTGTTATTTACTCACCCCCCCCCCCCCCCACACACACACACGACACCACAGCAATAGAGAAGAGCAGGGAGTAGAATTGATTGTTTTGATTGTAGTAGTAGAAGTATAGTGGTAATCGAATTGTGATTGTTAGTTGATTGTCCATTGCATATTCAACAGTGTGTATATTTGTTCAACAGACCGCCAAGATGATTAGATTTTATTTGTATACCGTACAGGTTCATATTCCAGTTCATTTTCTTCTCCAGTAAGAATTTCACCAATGGTCAAGTCTCATGATCTCTTCTCATCTTCTCAAACACAAAAGTGAAACATGTTTATCAAGGAGACGCTGTTTGCTTTAGAAGGTGTATCATGAAATGTTCTCCCCTCTACACCCTCGTAAGTCCGTCGTAAGTCCCTCTTAGGGTCTTGGTAAGACACGACTAAGAGGCCTCTAAGATTCTATTCTGCAATGCACAATCCTCGTATCATAAAGCCCTCTTAGTCGTAACTTTAAGAGGGAGTTACGAGGCTTTTAAGACACAATCTTATCGTATATAGTGCAATGCACCCAATGTGTTGATAAGGGCGTAAAGCAACCAATCTCACTCACTCACTCAATTCAACACCTAATGGTTTGTTAGTGGGCCTACAGCATTCTACTTATCACCCTATTTGTATTCACCTAGTAATATTTCCTGTAATATTTTCTATTCCACCTTTATTGTTTAATTCTAATATGAATGATTGTTAGGATCGACTGAGAATATGCTGATTTCCATGCATTTTTTTGTTTTTCCCGAATACAAAACTCTTCAATCGAAATCAAATAAAGAAACAGGGTGTAAACACAATATATGGACATGTTTTTATTGGTTATTTAGGAGGTTCCCCAACCATGATCTTTCTAGATCCAAAGTTTAAAACAAATTCCATAATTCCTTCTTTGTTAATTGAACGCGGGCAATTTACGTGTAATCTAAGACATGAGATATTTCCAAATATAATTAAGTAATTCAGATTGACAGAACTGCACTGAAACAAACCTTCTTTTTTAAGATTTTATTTATTCTTGGTTAACTGACTCCCCTTTTTCGGGGTTAGTTCTGTCAAGATGTTGAAAAAGTATATTACAATAATTTCCCTTGGTGTACCATGTGTTGAATTATTATCAGTTTTGTTTTATTGGCGATCCTAACGCCTTGTCCTAGGCTTCTTCAGAGGTTAATGTACATCGGCAAATCAGGGGGTTACATTAAAAGATTAAAACAATTAAAATTGAGTCACAAGTTGCAAAGGATCGATTTTGAGACATCATATTTGAAAAATCAAAAGGGATTCTAACGATGGTAATCAAAAGGACATTAAAACAAAACAAAATTTTAAACAAAAAAAAGGACATCTTATAAGTACTTTTATAATTTTTTTGTGCATGAAGAACAAGTTAATGGTATGTCTTGATGGTCAATCACTTAAGTTAAGATTTTTTTAATTGAAATTTATTTAGACTGGTTCCGATGTTACAGTGATATTTACACAGCGCTTAAGGCAAAAATACAGACATTCATTTCTTATTCGAAAGAGTATATATAAGAGTGTCTAAGTTTTAGAGCAAAATTTTACTTGACATATGTATAGGGATTCTCAGATAATATAAAGACGTCATGTAGATGTTTAGGCTAAAGGGGGTCAGAAACTACTGGGCAGGTGGAATTTAGAGGTGGGCAGGTAGATTTCTATCATCTCAGGTCTTCTATCATCTGTGCTCCTTAGGGGCCTGGGTTTGATATTTATAAGGGGCCTTAAGTGATGTTAATACACTTAAGCGTGTTGCAATAGGAGGGAGAAACGTGTGTATTACTTTCATTAAGAATACAAATCATAGAAATGAGAAATTTAAGAGGAAAACATGCATCATATGTCAAATGAAAGCTCAGTTTAGTTCCTACGAATAAATGCTAAGCTGCAATTCGTAGGCCTTGTCATCTATGTTGTCAATAAATCATGTTTGTAGTGAACCAGGAGCTTCCCTGGATGATGTACCATCAACTGCCACCACCACTATGTCATAGAGGGAGCCACCATAGCCAGCAGAGGTATGCTTCACCCAAGTTCCACCAGGGCGGAACCCCTATACAAGGCAGCCTGTATTCCAGCCACTGTGATAGACCCCAAGCATCACAGTGGAGACACTGGTTTACTTATACCACCAATGCCCAGACAGCGCTATAGTTACCCTGGGCGAGCTACAGTTGCCCTGGGAGAGCTACAGTTGCCCTGGGAGAGCTACAGTTGCCCTGGGAGAACTATAGTTGCCCTGGGCGAGCTACAGTTTCCTGGGGAGAGCTATAGTTACCCTGGGAGAGCTATAGTTGATCTGAGAGAGCTACAGTTGCCCTGGGAGAGGTATAGTTGCCCTGGGAGAGCTATAGTTACCCTGGGCGAGCTACAGTTTCCTGGGGAGAGGTATAGTTGCCCTGGGAGAGGTATAGTTGATCTGAGAGAGCTACAGTTGCCCTGGGAGAGGTATAGTTGCCCTGGGAGAGGTATAGTTGATCTGAGAGAGCTACAGTTGCCCTGTGAGAGCTATAGTTGCCCTGGGAGAGGTAAAGTTGCCCTGGGAGAGCTACAGTGACCCTGGGAGAGCTATAGTTACCCTGGGAGAGCTACAGTTGCCCTGGGAGAGGTATAGTTGCCCTGGGAGAGCTATAGTTGCCCTGGGAGAGCTATAGTTGCCCTGGGAGAGCTACAGTTGCCCTGGGAGAGCTATAGTTGCCCTGGGAGAGCTATAGTTGCCCTGGGAGAGCTATAGTTGCCCTGGGAGAGCTACAGTTGCCCTGGGAGAGCTACAGTTGCCCTGGGAGAGCTACAGTTGCCCTGGGAGAGCTATAGTTACCCTGGGAGAGCTACAGTTGCCCTGGGAGAGCTATAGTTGCCCTGGGAGAGCTATAGTTGCCCTGGGAGAGCTACAGTTGCCCTGGGAGAGGTATAGTTACCCTGGGACAGGTATAGTTACCCTGGGAGAGGTATAGTTGCCCTGGGAGAGGTATAGTTGCCCTGGGAGAGCTACAGTTTCCTGGGGAGAGTTATAGTTACCCTGGGAGAGGTATAGTTGCCCTGGGAGAGGTATAGTTGCCCTGGGAGAGCTATAGTTGCCCTGTGAGAGCTATAGTTACCCTGGGAGAGCTACAGTTTCCTGGGGAGAGTTATAGTTACCCTGGGAGAGGTATAGTTGTCCTGGGAGAGGTATAGTTGCCCTGGGAGAGGTATAGTTGCCCTGGGAGAGCTACAGTTTCCTGGGGAGAGTTACAGTTGCCCTGGGAGAGCTACAGTTGCCCTGGGAGAGGTATAGTTACCCTGGGAGAGCTATAGTTGCCCTGGGAGAGGTATAGTTGCCCTGGGAGAGGTATAGTTGCCCTGGGAGAGGTATAGTTACCCTGGGAGAGCTATAGTTGCCCTGGGAGAGCTATAGTTGCCCTGGGAGAGCTATAGTTGCCCTGGGAGAGCTATAGTTGCCCTGGGAGAGCTATAGTTGCCTTTTACTTTAGACATAATATCAACTCTGGGAATTGGCAAGTGTACCGACTGCATCTAGCCAACACTTGTTAAACCAGCACAAATTAAACCTATACACACACCAGTAATATTACATTTTTATTCTTTACTCCTATACTTGTAGCATAATATATGCATAATATATTTACTGTATTCTAGTTGTACTTTGTGAATCACAGGAGCCAATAACCAAAGGTCTGCATTTGTCCCCCCTCCCTGCCAACACACACATACCCTCATACCCACCTACTACTTATAAGGGTGGTCTCCACTGGCTGCCGTAAGCTCTGCGGTAAACCTTGCGATGGTGTTGTGCTGGTTCTGTAGGTGGAGAGGAATGGCGAGGTCCTGCCTACATGGTTCACTGGCCATGCAGGCAGGACCTCGCCACTTCTCACCAACACAGCACCATTGCAAGGCTTACCGCAGAGCTTACCGCAGAGCTTACCGCAGAGCTTACCACAGCCAGTGGAGACCCCCCTATAGATACCAGGGGCTAGGGTAACTTACAAGGATGCACTCCCCCCTCCCCACCCCCACCCCCATATCACCAGCTATTAGTTATAGATATATAGATACCTGGGGCTGGAACAAGGACACATTCAGGGTAGAATAAAAGCCAGCATAAGACAAGTGATATTTATGTATTTATTGATAAGACTTTACCTGTGATTACAGGTAGACTGTCTGTAGGTGACAAGTAGGCTCCAGGGTTATTGATCCTGCACTAAAACACATGTTTGCCTCCTTATTCTCCCTGTCTCAAGTACTCAGTGTTATATGGGTAATACTAGTAGTTATGGACAGGTATTGAATTTATCTTTGTGTTTCTCATTGATTATTTTGAGGGTTATATATGGGTCAGATGTTCTGAAAATGTCCAATTGGCAGCTGTACACATTTAGTGAACTCTTCAAAAGTAGGCTGTAATTTGGTCAATACTAGGTAAATTCGAGTATATTTGGCATTGCATTGATTCTAGCAATCTGTTTGGTTAGGTTGAACAGTATTTTGAACTTTATTTTCGTCTTATATTTGGGTTATTTGAGAAGATTGGAGATGTTAAATTGTACATTTTCTGAAAATCTGACCCATGTGTGTTATTATCGTATGAATCTCCTTGATCTTATAATGGGCAGATTTTCAGAAAATGTACAATTGGCAGCTTTACGCATTTAGTAAATTATGCTAAATTAGACTGAAAAATGGTCAATACTAGGTAAATTCGTGTCTATTTCGTATTTCATTGAATAAAAGTATCAGTTCTGTTATGTTAAACTGCATTTTGAAGCTCATTTTTGTCTTAAATGTGGCTTATTTGAGAGGATTGGTGAAGGTGAATAATTATTGTACTTTTTCTGAAAATCTGACCCATATCATGGTACCTCAAAATGCCTCCAGAAAAGCGTGCAGAGCTAGACATTCCTGAACATTATGTAAAAACAGTGGAACCTCTCTATTGAGACCACCCTTGGGACTGAACGATGTGTGGTCTTATGGTGGTCTCATTAAAGGGGTTAATGTGAGAGAAGAGAGAGAGACTAGAGAGAAGGAGAGAGAGAGGCATATAGAAGAGAGAGGGAATTACGGTGAGATAGGGGGCAGAGAGACAAAAGATGGTGACAGGGGAGAGAAGAGAGAGAGGAGAGGGAGGAGTGAGAGGAGAGAGAGGAGAGAGAGAGGGGGGAGAGGAGAGAGAGGAGAGAGAGGAGAGAGGAGGGAGAGGAGGAGGGAGAGAGGAGAGAGAGGAGAGAGAGGAGAGAGAAGAGAGAAGAGAGAGAGAGGAGAGAGAGGAGAGAGAGGAGAGAGAGAGGGAGAGAGAGGAGAGAGGGAGAGAGGAGAGAGAGAGGAGAGAGGAGAGAGAAGAGAGAGAGGAGAGAGAAGAGTGAGAGGAGAGAGAGGAGAGAGAGGGAGAGAGAGGAGAGAGAGAGGAGAGAGAGGGGAGAGAGAGGAGAGAGAGGAGTGAGAGAAGGACAGAGAGGAGTGAGAGAAGGAGAATAGGGGGAAAGTAAGAGTGTAGAGACAAAGTTAAACATAAATGTGTACCCTATACAGTACACCTCCAGGGGTTACAAGAAGGTGCCGTTCAGTACCAATGCCGCCTGTTAGCCCACCCACCCACCCAACCACTCACCCACCGCCACAGTACATACACTACACAATACATACCTCATACCCTCATATAGCAAAAGTCAACAAAGAGCACAAGAAGAGATAGTGAACACAGGGAGGGACAAGAAAAGAGATAAAAAGTCAGGCGTGGATGTTTCTGTGTAATCAATGTTCACCCTATCAACATTACATAAACACACTGTAGCCAAATCAAGCCTTAGCCTTCAGGTATTCCACAAGCAGTCCTTTGTACTTTGACAGCGGCTCGAGACGGGCGTCCTTGACCTTGGCCCTTTCATCCCATGTACGCATGCGCAAAATGGATTGGAGCCTCGGGTTGGTTTCAAAGATGGCGGCTTCTTGTGGTGACATTGGGCCCCCCTGATGCACCAAGGTCATCTTGCTGGCGTCCGATAGTTCTGCAAGGACAGTAAAGATGGAGCTGTGAATTTAGTTAAGGTAGAAGGCATAGAGGGCGCCCCAGGGGTGCAGCAGAGTTAGGCTCAATTAAAGGAGTTGGTTTAGTAGCACAAGTGTGGGCAGATTTCACTCGCTGGTTTAGTAATAAGGGTAGGCAGGTTTCAGTGCAATATATTGGGCTCCTGAGGGGGGTGTCTAATTTCTATTATCGCTACCAAAAAACAGCAATTGTCATTTGTCACTAAGAAAATTCTTTGTCATTTGTCACTTTATTTTTGTACAACAGCCAAATGTTTGTCCCCAAGTACTATTAGGGTCAGATCATCAGAAAATGTATAATTCGCCTTCACCAATCCTCTCAAATAACCCACATTTAAGACAAGAATTAGCTTCAAAATGCAGTTTAACATAACAGAATTGATACTTGTATTCAATGCAATGCCAAAGATACTCGAATATACCTAGTATTGACCATTTTCCAGTCTAATTTAGCAGAATTTACTAAATGTGTAGAGTGTAGAGCATAGAGCAGCGTTGTTTATAGGAACCTCAATAGTTGAAATAACTACATTACATCCCACTGGTTTGATACACTACCTTTAGTACTTTCATATATTAAAGTCTCTTATTACTTTTACTAGTAGCAGGGGAAATGTTTAGTTGTTCCTTAGTGTGATTCCCAGCTGAAATACTATTAACCTATACACATCATGGATTGTAATTCTACCCGCCAAATAGCGGGGAACAGTATATAGCAGTTCACACACACAACTTTCCTTGGCTTATGAGTCAGACTTTTAGAAAATGTACAATTCAACTTCGCCAATCTTCTCAAATAACCCAAATTTAAGTCGAAAATAAAGTTCAAAATACAGTTCAACCTAACCAAACAGATTGGCAGAATCAATGCAATGCCAAATATACTCGAATTTACCTAGTATTGACCAAATTGCAGACTAATTTTGAGGAATTTACTAAATGTGTACAGCTGCCAATTGTACATTTTCGGAAAATCTGACCCTTATACTCTAGGGCCCTGATGTAGTGAACAATATTCCACCTCGTACAGCTATTTGACTAAGTTTCAGCTACATGAAAATGTTTATATTTATGTCTATGTTTTTATTGTTTGCATTTGATCAATATGACAATATTCCATGTAAAATGTATTAGAAAAAAATTGTTGTAATTTAAAGATAACAAATCGCTATGTTAATTGGTAGTTAATGTACATTTATCATACATCAGAGAAGGTTTAATACCCTAAGAACAGATTATAATATACATAGTACACCCTATAGAAAGGATCTATCTCGTATTAACCGATACCACAGGGTCCAGGTGGATCTCACACGTTGTCCATACTAAATAAATAGTTGAAAAATCAAAGAAATTTAGTCATGTAGAGTGACATATAATCAAATCAACCTCTTGCCTCTATATAAATCTTCACAACTATATTCACCCTGTAAGACAAAAGGCTTAGTACAAAGTTTTTCACTCATTTCAAAGGCTCTGGGATGTTATAAATGTAAACCCGACTCCAAACCTTAGCTCGACAACCAAACCACTAGTCAACCCCAAAATTACCTAGTCAACCATCTGTAGCTAGGCGTACACGGGAAGACCAGGTCGAGGCCTGACGTGTACTACCTGTATTTTTGTAACCTGCTAATCATGAAATAAAAGAACTTTATTATTATTATTATCATCATTTGTGTTTGTAATGAATAAAAATGAAGTAAAAATAAGGAACTTGCATGCATGTCCACCATCTTGAATCGTGATTCACAAGGTATTATGGGATGTATATGACAGTTTAACATCTATTGCATGTTCACCATGGAATATGTAACAGTGATCGCATCATACAATTGGTGTTCATGGATCATTTACACAAGCTGTAATATTGGTGAAAATATCCGTGCATTTTATCTATACAAATGTTGCTCAATATTTGTATGTCAGTTTTGAACTGAATTCATCCAAAGATGCACTCTAACAAACATGCGCAGTGGCAGATGCAAATCCCCTATTGACAATTCACGCCACAGAATATCCACTAGACTTGGTCTTCACTGATCCTCTCAAATAACCAAAGTTTTTAAATTGAATGAGCTTCAAAAGTCAGACTTTTTAGATGTCAAAAGTCAGACTTTTTAGATGAACGCAATACACAGATGGGTCAGATTTTCAGAAAATGTACAATTGGCAGCTGTACACATGTACACATTTGGGAAATTCTCCTGAACTATTCTGAAATATGATGAATACTGAGTATATCTGAGTATATTTGGTATCGCATTGATTAAAGTATCAGTTCTGTTATGTTAAACTGCATTTCTCTCTTAAATGCACATCACAAATACGGGTTATTTGAGACAATCGGTGAAGGTGAATTGTACATTTTCTGAAGGTCTGACCCATATATAGCAATCCTTGTATTTGTTTTTTCCAGCCTAATTTAGCAGAATTTGCTAAATGCGCAGAGCTGGTGATTGTACATTTTCTGACGACGTGACCCATATGTGAGTTAAAAAATAATATTATGTATTTTGTGATATCATTATATTTACAACGACGATTAAATGGATTCCAACGATGTAAACATTTAGGTAATATAATATGTTTTTTAATATTTCAGGTTTGATGTGTGTACGTTGGAAGAAAGTTGGCTTTCGATATATTTCTGGGTGGACAGTCATTAGTAACTTTAGGACAGACTTATGTACATCGCGATATCCAGTTAACTGAATAACAGATATTAATAATAGTGGGTCTCCCAGGAAGACCTCCATATGGAGAGGCTGGCGTCCTTTTCTGAAATATGATGTAACTGTTCGACTCCGAATGAAAATACAATATATATTGTAGTGTAGCCAAAATGTATTCCATAAAAAGACATTAGAAACACATGATATTTGATATACTGTCTTGGTAGATGTATTTATGGGTCAGATTTTCAGAAAATATAAAATTCAACTTCGCCAGTCTTCTCAAATAACCCAAAATTCCAAACAATTACCAGAATGTATAGAGCTGCCAATTGTACTTTTTCTGAAAATCTGACCGTTATACGACACATCACATATGTGATACGTTTTAGAAGAATGAGTCATAAGTTGCAAAATATGGATTTTGAGATATCATCATATTTGAACAAATAAGATCAAGACGATTCCAATGATAGTAAACAGTATATTAATCTAATAGGTATCTTTATATTTCAAGTTTGATATTTTTGTTGGAGGAAAAAAAACTTTGCACTGTTTCTTGGGGGCAATAACCAGTAAAGTAATTAAAGGTACTCTATGAGATCAGCATAGAAATGCATGAATATATTTAATTCACTGTCTTGAATTTTGATACATGTGTTCATGCTACAGACAGCGTTTAGCACCCCACAAATAAAAACATTCACACAAAGACATCTTGTGAATAGAACACTTTAAAAAATATCAATTTTGCGACTTATGACTCATTTTCCTGAAACACATCACGTATTTGATATACTGTAGATGTATTTATATGGCGCTAGATATACCAACCATGAGAACGTATCTATAAATAGATCTTGTGAATTACGCCCTTTGACAGATAACCATTTTTGTGGCTTGACTCATGTTTCTGTAATTAACACATCACATGTGCTTAGTATATAGAATAGGAATAGAAGCCAAACCTGGAAATGGTATATGAGTGATATAGAAAATGTGTATATAATAACTACACGAATTTTTATTTCTCGGATACAATTACAATGGTGGTACAAGATATCGGGTTGAACCCTTGAACAGCCACTATTTCTTAAAATTACCATTGTTTTTGTTGTGGTTTATAGTTTGTGTAGCATAAATTACAAAAAGTATATAGGTTAAAATGATGATGATACGATTGTGTTTATTTGTAACTCTGTACAACACGAGTAAATAGAATATGTAAAGAAAAGACAAATAGAAATGAGTCATAAGTCACAAAATTGGAATTTTTCTTCTCTCTCTCTCCTCTATCTCTCCTCTCTCTCGCTCTCTCTCCTCTCTCTCTCTCCCCCTCTCTCTCCTCTCCCTCTCTCTCTCCCCTCTCTCTCCTCTCTCCCCTCTCTCTCCTCTCTCTCCTCTCTCTCCTCTCTCTCCTCTCTCTCTCCCCTCTCTCTCCTCTCTCTCCTCTCTCTCCTCTCTCTCCTCTCTTCTCCTCTCTCTCCTCTCTCTCCTCTCTCTCTCCCCTCTCTCTCCTCTCTCTCCTCTCTCTCCTCTCTCTCCTCTCTCTCTCCCTCTCTCTCTCCTCTCTCTCCTCTCTCTCCTCTCTCTCCTCTCTCTCCTCTCTCTCCTCTCTCTCCTCTCTCTCCTCTCTCTCCTCTCTCTCCTCTCTCTCCTCTCTCTCCTCTCTCTCCTCTCTCTCTCCCCTCTCTCTCCTCTCTCTCCTCTCTCTCCTCTCTCTCCTCTCTCTCCTCTCTCTCCTCTCTCTCGCTCTCTCTCCCCTTTCTCCCTCTCTCTCCCCTTTTTCTCTCTCTCTCCCCTTTCTCTCCTCTCTCTCTCCCCTTTCTCTCTCTCTCTCTCCTCTCTCTCTCGCTTTCGCTCACTCTCTCTCCCTACTTTCCCTCCATCCCCCCCCTCCCCACCCTCAGACGCCCCTCTCCCTGCCTGACAGGTATCGGAGATTCATTTTTCTCTCTCTGATTACTCTCCCCGTCCACTTCCCCCTCTCTGGCCACCTTCTCCCCAGCTCCCGCTCTATCCAGCCTCATTTAATATACACTTTCTACTCCATCGATTATCTTTAGAATGAACGCAACGTCAGGACACACGGTGAAAATTGCCTGGCAACCATCAGGAATCTCGTTCTCGTACACGCGAGAACCGACGAGACCGGAAGTGCCGGCCCTCTGAGGGTGATTTATCGGCGCCGGAAGCTGCGCAGTGGTGGTGCGCAGTGGCCATTATTTCGGACACGGTTCACGGCGACTCTAGGACGGGTAGAAAAAGGCCTTTCAGGATATTAGGCATGTGGCGGCATCTAGCGGTAAGGGGCGAGGTAGCAGACCAACAATGGACGACTATTACTGTATATTTCTACAGTAGTAACTGTGGCCCAGCTTTTGTGTTTGGTCAAATAAAACTGACTTTTGTGTTGCGGTGGAGGCAGTATATGTAGGGAAAGGTTGTTAAGGAGGAAATAAGAGGGAAGAGAGGGGATGGGAGGGATGGAGGTAAGGGGGGGGGGGGAAGGGTAGAGGGAGAGAGGAGAGAGAATACAGAGGATGAAGAGAGAAGACGGAAAAGAGAGATAGTAAGATAGGAGAACATGGAAAAAGTGCGAGAGAGAGGGAGACGGAGAACGTGAGAGCAGAGAGAGAACAGAGGAGAGAGTGGACAGGAGAGGAGAGAGAGGGAGAGAGGAGAGAAGAGAGAGAGAGAGGAAGGAGTGAGAGGAGGAGAGAGGTGAGAAGAGAGAGAGAGAGGAAGGAGTGAGAGGAGGAGAGAGAAGAGAGAGGAGAGGGGAGATTAGCTATAGGAGAGAGATCAGATAGAGGAGAGAGTGGAGAAAGATGAGAGGGAGGAGAGAGGGAGAGCTGGTGAGAAGGGGAAGGGGAGAGGGAAAGAGGGAGGGAGAGGAGAGAGAGGAGAGGGAGAGGAGAGGGAGAGGAGAGAGAGGGGAGAGGGAAAGAGGGAGAGAAAGGGAGAGAGGAGAGAGAGGAGAGGGAGAGCCCAAACAAAAGACATGGAACAAACAATACTTGTATTTGTTGCAATGTAACGTTTCCCATTCACTGTCAGACATAATTCCCTTTTAAACAAATTTCAAAATAAAAATGTCAAACATATAAACAATATCGAAATACTTCTTAGATGTCCTAATGTTTACAAACGTTGGAAACCACTTGATCTCATCCTTTCAAATATGTAATCAAAAAATCCATTTTTTACGACTGGTGACTCATTTTTCTATAACACATCACATTTAATAGTTTTAATATAACAAGTTGATAACACACCTGGTATCTGACAGGTGGGAGGGGGTGGCACAGGTATCTAGATTGACCTTAAAGTGTTTATTGGTATATTGATTGGCAATCTCTGGTATACAGGTACATACAGGTGTGGGAGGTGCACCTGTATAATCTCTCTCAGGTGTAATATATCTCAGGTATATAACTAATTCAGGTGACTCGGCTGGTGGCTGGTAGGCAGTAGTTAAAGCAGCATCTCCGCCAAAATGTGAAAGTTTCTATTTAATTTTAAATTCACTCCTAACACTTTGAGAGTCACCAATGTAGAATATTAAATCATTTCGGCTAGTCATTACAATTCCCCTATTGTATAATCCCTCACCTCAGACATAAATGCAAGTCCCCCATTATATAATGCTTCACTACAGACATACACAGTGACTGATACAAGTCCCCTATTGTATAACCCTTCACTACAGACATACACAGTGACTGATACAAGTCCCCTATTGTATAATCCTTCACTTCAGACATACACAGTGACTGATACAAGTCCCCTATTGTATAATCCTTCACTACAGACATACACAGTGACTGATACAAGTCCCCTATTGTATAATCCTTCACTACAGACATACACAGTGACTGATACAAGTCCCCTATTGTATAATCCTTCACTACAGACATACACAGTGACTGATACAAGTCCCCTATTGTATAATCCTTCACTACAGACATATACAGTGACTGATACAAGTCCCCTATTGTATAACCCTTCACTACAGACATACACAGTGCCTGATACAAGTCCCCTATTGTATAACCCTTCACTACAGACATACACAGTGACTGATACAAGTCCCCTATTGTATAATGCTTCACTACAGACATACACAGTGACTGATACAAGTCCCCTATTGTATAATCCTTCACTACAGACATACACAGTGACTGATACAAGTCCCCTATTGTATAATCCTTCACTACAGACATACACAGTGACTGATACAAGTCCCCTATTGTATAAGCCTTCACCACAGACATACACAGTGCCTGATACAAGTTCCCTATTGTATAACCCTTCACTATAGACATACACAGTGCCTGATACAAGCCTCCTATTGTATAACCCTTCACTACAGACATACACAGTGGCTGATACAAGTCCCCTATTGTATAGCCCTTCACTATAGACCCACACAGTGCCTGATACAAGTCCCCTATTGTACAATCCTTCACTTCAGACATACACAGTGACTGATACAAGTCCCCTATTGTACAACCCTTCACTATAGACATACACAGTGGCTGATACAAGTCCCCAATTGTATAACCCCTCACTTCAGACATCTACAGTGCCGGATACAAGTCCCCATATTGTATAACCCTTCACTTCAGACATACACAGTGCCTGATACAAGTCCCCTATTGTACAACCCTTCACTATAGACATACACAGTGCCTGATACAAGTCCCCTATTGTATAACCCTTCACTACAGACTGACACAGTGACTGATACAAGTCCCCTATTGTATAACCCTTCACTATAGACATACACAGTGCCTGATACAAGTCCCCTATTGTATAACCCTTCACTATAGACATACACAGTGCCTGATACAAGTCCCCTATTGTATAACCCTTCACTTCAGACGTACACAGTGCCTGATACAAGTTCCCTATTGTATAACCCTTCACTATAGACATACACAGTGCCTGATACAAGTCCCCTATTGTATAACCCTTCACTATAGACACACACAGTGGTTGATACAAGTCCCCTATTGTATAACCCTTCACTATAGACACACACAGTGGTTGATACAAGTCCCCTATTGTATAACCCTTCACTATAGACATACACAGTGGTTGATACAAGTCCCCTATTGTATAACCCTTCACTACAGACATACACAGTGCCTGATACAAGTCCCCTATTGTATAACCCTTCACTATAGACACACACAGTGGTTGATACAAGTCCCCTATTGTATAACCCTTCACTACAGACATACACAGTGACTGATACAAGTCCCCTATTGTATAATCCTTCACTACAGACATACACAGTGACTGATTGACTGATACAAGTCCCCTATTGTACAACCCTTCACTTCAGACATCTACAGTGCCTGATACAAGTCCCCTATTATGTAGCCCTTCACTATAGACATACACAGTGCCTGATACAAGTCCCCTATTGTTTAACCCTTCACTATAGACATACACAGTACCTGATACAAGTCCCCTATTGTATAACCCTTCACTTTAGACATACACAGTGCCTGATACAAGTCCCCTATTGTATAACCCTTCACTTCAGACATAAACAGTGACTGACACAAGTCCACTATTGTACAACCCTTCACTACAGACATACACAGTGCCTGATACAAGTCCCCTATTGTGTAGCCCTTCACTACAGACATACACAGTGCCTGATACAAGTCCCCTATTGTGTAGCCCTTCACTACAGACATACACAGTGACTGATACAAGTCCCCTATTGTATAACCCTTCACTATAGACATACACAGTGACTGATACAAGTCCCCTATTGTACAACCCTTCACTACAGACATACACAGTGACTGATACAAGTCCCCTATTGTATAACCCTTCACTACAGACATACACAGTGCCTGATACAAGTTCCCTATTGTATAACCCTTCACTATAGACCCACACAGTGCCTGATACAAATCCCCTATTGTATAACCCTTCACTACAGACATACACAGTGCCTGATACAAGTACCCTATTGTATAATCCTTCACTATAGACCCACACAGTGCCTGATACAAGTCCCCTATTGTATAACCCTTCCCTACAGACATACACAGTGCCTGATACAAGTCCCCTATTGTATAACCCTTCACTACAGACACAAACAGTAGCTGATACAAGTCCCCTATTGTATAACCCTTCACTACAGACATACACAGTGCCTGATACAAGTCCCCTATTGTATAATCCTTCCCTTCAGACACAAACAGTAGCTGATACAAGTCCCCTATTGTATAACCCTTCACTACAGACCCACACAGTGCCTGATACAAGTCCCCTATTGTTTTCCAGAGTCATTCACATCCCCACACCTCTGGTGCTGGTGTAATGCATCCCCACACCTCTGGTGCAGGTGTAATGCATCTATCTGCTAAGCCTCAAAGTGTGTCAGCTTGCGGCAGTTCAATATAAACACAAAACACAGAATAATTCATATGTTGAAGAATTGCATTATGAAAGAAGTAAACACTAGCTACTGTACATGAACTGGGTGAAATGTAGTTCACTCTGAACTTAACGTTTCAGATTGAGATTAGGAATAATTTTAAATAATCCTTGAATGGTATATAGATAGAACCTAATGAGAATATGATACAAGGGACACTATTGCACTGTCCGAGATATTGTTTTTTTTTCATGGCCCACAAGCCATCGTCAGAAGTAGTGGCACATTAATACATGTTGGTTTGGGAATTTGTCCACGTTGAGTTCTTTTAACAGCCATGTTCTTAAAATAGTAAAATGTGGTGACAATATCTATTGGTGGAACAAATGTGTTGATGGGAGAGTTCCTATGATGTAATGTGTATTATTATATTATTATATTAGGTAATATCTATTGTAAACAACATGAACTTGAAAAAGTAACTAAGATCGTTATTTGGATTTCTTGGCGACACACAAAAGAAAACTACATTTGTTAGTCAGGCGTATTTTCTAACTCTTACAGATCAGTGATGTTAAATTTAAGGCCAATAAAAATATCTAAAAAAAACACAATTTGACTTCCAGTGATCAGGCTTAGCTGCAGGACTTACTTTATGTACGCACGTCCAGTTGCATATTTTACATGTTATTAGAGAACCTGACCGAAATCTCCCAAATGTCATTCAAATGACTTTTAGATGGGTTGGAAAAGAATGGAACAAAATGTAGAAAATAATCAGTTTTTGACTAAGTTAACTGAGAGTGCAGCTGTAAATGAGATGGTGGTCCATCGATGACTCAGCTCTCATTTATAGCAGTCCCTAACTCGTTATAAATCATTAAAAATTGCCTCAGGGAAAAATAAAATCTAAATTAAAATCATACAAAAGCCTTTATGGTGCCCTTCATCAATCGGACCGTGCAGCTTATTGGACAATAAATCAGTTTTTATAATTTGAAAATAAGTTTTTCTGTTTGCAGCTGTTTCCTGCCCTCCTATTTTTGGCTGACGGCATACAGAGTTAGAGGTCATTAGAGGTTTAATAGGGTTAGTTTCGTAAATGCCTGAGGCTAATTGTGGGCAGTAAAAGAAGGAATTAAAGCGATAATGATGGTTTCCCTTTATGGGCCACATTCACCCTTCTCTCTGCGGGTTAATCATGTATAAGGGTCAGAGTTTCAGAAAATGTACAATTTAACTTCACCAATCCTCTCAAATAACCCACATTTAAGACAAAAATGAGCTTCAAAATACAGTTTAACATAACAGAACTGATACTTTAAATCAATGCGATACCAAATGTACTCAGATAGACCCGGTATTCATCATTTTTCAGCCTGATTTAGGAGAATTTCCTTAATGTGTAGAGCTGCCAATTGTACATTTTCTGAAAATCTGACCCATATATACGATGTGTTACAGCGAAATGAGTCAATTGTCCCAGAAAAATGATAATGTTTTCAGGAACCCTTTGTGAGAATGGGTTCATGTTTGGGGTGGGTAGTGATGCATGAATACATGTGTGATGTGTTTCAGGAAAATAAGTCATAAGCCACAAAATTGGTGTTTTTCAAAGTCCTTTACTTACAAGATCACTTTGTTGGAATATTTTTTTGAGGTGTCAAGTCCTTGTGGTTGTATAAAGACATTTACTAAATTTCAAGACTGCATGTTTATTAATTATATCAGTGCGTTTCTTAGATCATCCTATTGAGTATATTCAGCTACTTTACTGGCAATTTTTCAAAAATGAAAATATATATATATATAAATATTTTTATTTCCATTTTAAATACAATTACATCAGTGGAAATAGGCTGCAACGTTCTGAGATTTCCCAGCTCTTCCATGAAGGCCATAAATACAATTTAGCATATTTACATCAATAACAATCAAATAAAAACATCTTAAATAAATAATCTGGTATAATGCGCCTCTTCCATTAAACAATACAATGTCCTCTTTTCACCTTCTTATTTACTTTTATACAATGTTATAAAATTCCATCATATATTCTATGTTTTCATATCAAACTTAAAATATAGAAATACTTATTAGGTTTCCTAGTGTTTACTATCATTGGAATCACCTTCATCTCCACTTTTGATATATGATGATATCTCAAAATCCATATTTTGCGACTTATGACACATTTTCCTAAAACGGATCACATGTACCGACTCACTCAAGTCACCCTATCAATACTGGAAGAATGATAGCTGGGCCTTTTATAAAAATATTACGTTACGCTTGCGTCATGTGTTAGTGATCGATTTTCATCATTTTGACAATATACTCAGCGTTCCATATGAATATTAAAAGAAATCTCACCAAATACGAACCCCTCTTCTTTGTGTGAATGAGGGCGAGTGGGGGTTGTATATTTAGGGAAATGATGAGTTACAATGGATGTATAATACTTAATAAACGCGACTTGTTGTTATGGGTACACAACAATTGTTTGATAAATATAATATAGTTATAAGAGAGTCCAAATCTGTAATTTCAAGTCCGGTTGTAGAGAGCACTAACCTCTGTGTAAAGTGTGATGTGTTTCATGAGAATGAGTCGCAAGTCGCATAAATTGATATTTTCCAAAGTGATTTATTCACAAGATCTCTTTGTGGGAATGTTCTCATTTTTAAAGTATCTAAAGCCTTAAGTCATGTAAATAAATGTACCAAATTCCAAGTCTGTGTGATGAATTTTATTACAAGATCTCTTTGTAGGAATGTTTTCATTCTTGGGGTATCTAGTACTTGAGGATGTATGAATACATGAACCAAATTTCAAGACTGTGTATCAAATAATCATATTATTGCATTTCCAAGGTCATCTTATAGAGTATATGTAGCTACTTTACTAGTTATTGTCCACCCAAAAATATGGCAAACGGCTTTTTTCAAAAATTAAAATGTCAAACTAAATTAAAATGAATATATCAAAATATAGAAATAAGTATCATAATGTTCTACTGTTTACTATCATTAGAATCGGTTCGACCCCATCTTTCCAAATATGATAATATCTCAAAATCTATTTTTCGCGACTCATTTCCCTGTAACACTTCACTAATCCTCTATGATTTTTTAAAAAAATTGTAAGTGAACACTTCGTACAACCGCTATTGCCACGCTATAAGGGTCAGATTTTCAGAAAATATACAATTGGCAGCTCTCCACACTTAATAAAATCTGCTAAACTAGGCTGAAAAATGATGAGTACCGGTTACATATGAGTGTATTTGGTATTGTGTTGGTTTAAAATATATGTTCTGCTATGTTAAACTGTATTTTGAACCTTATTTGTGTTAGAGTGTAATGAGGGTTATTGGAGAGGATTGGTGAAGGCGAATTGTACATTTTCTGACGATCTGACCCATATGTGATGTGTTTCAGGAAAATGAGTCATAAGTCGCGAAAATTGGATTTTGAGATATCACCATATTTGAAAAGATGAGACCAACCCGATTCCAATGAATGTAAACATTAAGGACATCTAATAAGTACTTTTATCTTTTTAGTTAGATATTTTTATTATTTTAAAAAAGTTTGCAATTTTTCCGGTGGATAATTACCAGTATAGTAGTCGAACCATCTACCCTATACTGTGCTACTGTGTACGCGTGAATAGGTGACTTGAATGGGTTGTATGTACAGCTACCAGTATAGTAGCTAAATATACTCAATAGGATGATCTAAGTAACGCACTGATATAACTTATAAACAGTCTTAATTTTTGGTACATGTATTCATACAACCACGAGGACTATATACCCCAAAAATAAAAATATTCCAACAAAGAGTTATAGTATGTAAACGACTTTGAAAAACACCAATTTTGCGGCTCATGACTTATTTTCCTGAAACACATCACATATAAGAGAAGCTGAATAGAAAACATCCCAAAACATTGAACAATAAACGGGAGACATACTATAATGAAGAAGCGATGTGTATGAAGGGTGATCTATCATGAGATAGCGGTGGGTTATATGGGTCAGATTGTCAGAAAATGTACAATTTACCTTCACCAATCCTCTCAAATAACCCACATTTAAGACAGAAATGAGCTTCAAAATACAGTTTAACACAACAGAAATTATACTTTAAATCAATGCGATACCAAATATACACAGATATACCCGGTATTCATCATTGTTTAGCCTAATTAAAGGCAAACGCTACTATTCACTGCCACGCCCCCCTTTTCCATATACCAAATCTACGGGCATTTTACTCACTATTCCTTTAGCATTGCAGTCTATGAGGAAACGGCCCATTTTTGCACATTTTATAGGATAAAACAAACAATTAATGGCTAATCCTACTGTCCCAAAATTTTCTACACATACAGTTCAGGTTATATACTACATAAAAAGGGAAAAAAATAGATGTCATCGAGTTAGATTTTTTTTTATAGCTGTCTGAAATAGACATGTTCGGGAAACAGAGCTAGCTATGGGTACTCTCAGTTGTACTCAATTAGTATGCAAGTCTATTGGGAAATGCTGCATTTTCCTTTCACAGTTTTGGGAATAAAACAAAAATGGATGCTCCAAATGTCACAGAATTTTCTACACATATAGTGCAGGTAATATTCTACACATATAGGGAAAAAAATGTATGTCATCGCGTTAAAAAAAATAATTGTAGCTGTCTGAAATAGACATTTTTAGGAAACATAGAACACTTTGAAAGCAGCAGATTTTTGGGTTGTCAGCCATGTTTCAAAGCCCCATAATTCAAAAACTAGCACGGTGACCCATTAATTTTTTTTCAGTTTTAAGAACACAAACACTTCAAAAATCATATATTAAAGAATCAGAAAAATGACATTTATTTTCACTGGGGAGGAAAAAAAATTGTTTTTCTAAAAATGGTGAAAAATATTGAGTTTTTTCGAGTTTTAAATTTAAAATTCACATTAGGTATTTGTTGTTTTCAAAATAAAAAAAAAAAAATGCACCCTATAGAAAAGAGGCATAGAATTATTGGCCAAATAATACTCTCTCTAAAACTGTTAATTTTACTTAAATTGAGTGAATATAAATAGCAAATATGAACTATGAAGTTCAGGTACTGCAAAATGGGCCCCCCTTTTGGTCGTCATTGGTACTTTTGAGATGCCAAATTTTGAAGCACTGTAATTCAAAAATGAGCACGGCGACCCAATGATTTTTTTCCATCCTTATGACCAGAAACACTTCAAGAATCAAATACCAAAGTTTCAGAAAAATGACATTTATTTTCATTTTCCACTAGATAGTAGCGTTTGCCTTTAAGGAGAATTTCCTAAATGTGTAGAGCTGCCAATTGTACATTTTCTGAAAGACTGAACCATATATTGGCTGACTGCACCCACTGTACACAGGCACAGGGCATACAGGACCAGTCTTTTATCCCATCAATACATGGAGAAGATAAGGACGTAAAAGCACGGGCGTACAAGACAAAGGGCGCACTTGTCCACGTAAGAAAGTGATCAGTGATGGTGGCCTGTAAAAGGGTGAGGTCTAACAATGCATTTATACCAGTTACAACGCTGAGATGTGTACATTTTAGAACATTTGTGGTGTGTTACAGGAAAATGCGTCACAAAAAGATGAGATCACTACAGGTAAAATCGTTCCTATATGGGTCAGATTTTCAGAAAATGTACAATTGGCAGCTCTACACATTTAGGAAATCTTGCTAGATTAGGCTGAAAAAGGATGAATACCGGGTATATCTGAGTATATTTGGTGTTGTATTGGGTAATACTATCTGTTTTGCTATGTTAAACTGCATTTTGAAGTTCATTTTAGTCTTAAATGTGGATTATTTGAGAGGATTGGTGAAGGCGAATTGTACATTTTCTGAAAATTTGACCCATATAGGCAGAAGCTATTTGCCAAAGGTTTTATTGATACCCTTTCAGCAATGTATGAACTTCGTATGAGATGTAATGTAGTCATGCACACTTTTAACTTCAAAAAGACAAGTAGAGAAGAAGAAATAACATGGCGGCGTATGGCCGAAAGTATAACTGAAAATATAAATTCGTTGAAGTTTTAACCTTATTACTTCTCTCCTGATATTTTTTAACTTTCTTTAGAATTGTAAAAGCCCAGATGGCAGGTTTCGATAAATAAAGTCGTTTGTAAAAACAAAAAACAAAAAGATTACAATGATGGTAAACAGTAGAACATTTAATAAGTACTTTTATGCCATGATAGGTGTGCGTATCCACAAAAACATGGCCAGATTAGCCCATGGCATAAACATGCCTGGATTGCACTAGTGGAATCCGTTTTTCGAATGCAACCAATCTACAACGTTATTTTGAATGGTTGCGTAAATTTAGTTGCGCCAATCAATGACGCTCATTTCATGACGCAACGTTGTAAGTGCTTGTTTCTGCCAAGTCAGAGGGTTGCGAGACACGAAATGAAGGTAAATAATGACTAAATAAGGCTAAAATATATATATCATGGCATAAAAATAGAACCCAACTCGAGATGGATCTAGCATGACGGATTCACAAAACACTTGTGCATTATTTTTCCGTTTTTCACTCGTGGCTTCGCCACTCGGGAAAAACGGAAAAACAACGCACTCGTGTTTTGTGAATCCGTCATGCTAGATCCATCTCTCGTTGAGTTCTATCTTATTAATTGTGTGTATGCATGAAATACAAGTGATGCTTGAAACATATGTATACTGCTAACAGGCTCCAAAAATGAACACTTGAAAAATATCATTTTTTTCAACTTGGGGCTCATCTTTCGGTGAGTCATCACATTCGGTAATGGCTAATATGTGTGTATTTGTTCTAGCAGTATAGCATGTATGGGTCAGATTGTCAGAAAATGTACAATTGGCAGCGCTACACATTTAGTAAATTCTGATAAATTAGACAGAAATGGTCAAAATGGTCAATACTAGGTAAATTCGAGTATATTTGGTATTTCATTGAATAAAAGTATCAGTTATGTTATGTTAAACTGCATCTTGAAGCGTTAATAGCAAACTTTCATTTCCCAACTTTGTTTCCGGGCTTACTGGAAGATCTATCCGTAGAGGTATCCGTCCAATTCTGTAAGATTTATTTACTGAATAAAAATTCTATATATATATTTATAACGGAGTATTTTTAGGATTAGTATTTATAATGATAGTATTTATCCGTATCTATTCACTTTGGCTTATTGATTAAACCAATTATGCTTCTTTACTTTCTATAGTAGCAAATATTTAGAAAATCATATTTGTATACTCTGCCAAATTTATGGAATAATCTAGAGGATGACATTCAAAACATCCCTTCGAGAAAAGAATTTAGAGGATATTTGAAACATAGATACGATAGCGAATACGATACCTACTTAAGGTCCCCAGATACTGTCTCATCAAGAATTGTTACTTGATATTGTCATCTTTGGGAAATAAAAAAATACATGGATGGGGGGATAATTACTATAAACTGGAATGTAAAACCAGGAATAAAAGAAGATCGATATATCGATTATAAAGACGGTTGCAACTTATATTCTTGGGCACTGTATTGGAATATCAGTGATTGAGAATATAGATAGGGGGAGAAGAAGGGGATTGATTTAAAATGTATTGCTCTGTTTCATGAACCTTAATTTGCAGTTTATTGTCCAGTATGAATAATCTTATTGAGGTAATTGTCATTGAAAGTGAAATGTCACTAGTATTATTGACACTGAAGTCCATCACAAATTGTATGGTACACAAAAAGCAAGATATAAAAAAGTTTATATGAATGGAATTTTAGGTCTCATAACCAAAGTAATTAGTAAATTATATAATACTCTGATAACACGATATAAAAGTGTTCTATAAATCGAATTTTAAAAATTTAACATAAGGTTGAAAAAAGACATTAGACTACTATGATAACAAGTGGTTATAAGACAAATTTTCTCAGTAATGTCACATTAAGGAAATTATTATTGTATAGATTAAAAACAAATTTTCTTCCTAATGTCTCACTAAGGAATTTATTATTGTGTAGATTTTGAAGAACCTTTTCGAAGAATGTAATGGTATACTGTAACTCTAACCCTAATGTCAAACAAAGGATTATATTATTGTGTAGATATTGAGACATCTTTTCGATAAATGTATTGGTATATTGTAACTGCATTATTAATTTTATGTACCCTTATCAATTGACTGTATTGATTCAATACTGGAGTGCCAATTTTATGGTCAATCAGGAAAAACTGCGAGTGGGCAGAGGGTATAACCCGTTTGAATCTAACTCCATGATGATGTAACTGTATAATCCTTCTTTGAATAAAAGTATTATAATAATAATAAATCACCCTGAATCAACTGCTTGAAGAAACGTATTAACTTGGAATGTAGGCTGAGAAAAACGTACTTGTACAAGAGTTTATAAATAAAAAACAAACAATAGGCTCAGTGGACAAGGGGTTTAAAAGCTAATCAATCAGCTGGAACTGGGTGAAACTTCAGTCTCCCTGATTGATTATAGTTATCATTACATCACATTAATATGTGTGGGTGCAATTAACTGATGTAAACATCACATTAATATGTGATACATTACATGGAACATGGAGCATATTCCCAGGTAGCAAATAAGAACACACAGTGTATTAACTCTATCTATGCATTTCTAAGGTCATCCTATATAGAGCATATTTGGCTACTTTACTAGTAATTGTCCACCCAGAGATATTGCACTGTTTAAACAACAAAAATATCAAACTTGAAATATAGAAATACTTATTTGATGTACTGTTTACTATCGTTGGAATCTGCTCGATTTCATCTTTTCAAATATGATGATATCTCAAAATCATTTTTTTGCGACTTGTGACTCGTTTCCCTGGAATATATCACATATGGGTCAGATTTCGAGAAAATATACAATTGACAGCTCTACAAATTTCGGAAATTCTGCTATATTAGGCTGAAAAATGAGGAATACCAGGTATATCTGAGTATATTTTGGTATCACATTAATTGAAAGTTTCAGTTCTGTTATGTTAAACTGTATTTTGAAGCTCATTTTTGCCTTAAATGTAGGCCTAGGTTGTCTGAGAGGATTGGTGAACGCGAATTGTACATTTTCTGAAAAACTGACCCACATAAGAGCTAAACCCTTCAGAACACTTATCTAACGCAACAGCTGGAGACACCAAAATATCAATAAATAAGAAACAATATGAATAATATGATGAGCAAATTTTAAAAAATTGCTGACTCACTCTCATAGTAAGCGGGGTCCTTGAACGTCAGGTACCGTTTGGCGGCCACGTGACCAGTGACGTAATCAGTCACTTCCTCCGGTATACCCAGGTTGCACAGGAAGTCGTGACCTACTTTATCATGTGCCTGGACGCCCAATAGGATGCCATCGGTCTCCATCCGGGCATTAGTGTCCCCCTGCCCCACCAGGTGGCCGATGTCGTGCAGCAGTGCACCTAATATCGCCTAAAACATAAAACATATAAAATATTATTTTCACCTCAGTCCATTTTTATAAAAGCTTAGTATTATTGAAAGCTTATAATAGATATAAAATGCACATTCAATTTTAGAATTTATCGAAAAATTAGTTTGAATTCACAATAAGTATGAGGTATTATCTATGAGTTTCTAAGGAAATCCGAAGGGAATATATCTAAGTTCATTTTCAGTGATTGATCAAGGTTAACGACGTTGAAATTTGCTTCATCTCTTATGTTCAAATAGCAAAACCCAATTATATATAACCTTATATACAACCGTATAATATATTTCCTTGAGAATTTTAAAAATGTATATCATGCATGCTTGTTGCATGTTGCCCCCCTCTTGCCCCCCTCTTGCCCCCCTCTTTCCCCTCTCTTGCCCCCCTCTTACCCCTCCTTCCCCCCCCCCCCGTTTACCCCCCACCCTTGCCACCCTCAGATACCTCTAACACAGTGAGAGAATGGCGACAGACTGGTGCCTGTACAAAGGAGTATAAATACAGTAGCGAGACTTGGAGTCACCTAAGGCTTATACCTCACCCTTGTTTATGAGGGGAGGGTGTGTGTGTTGGGGGGTGCCGTGAGGGGAAGGGTTTTCCATTATTGACTCATAGCGTCTGAAGGACGTCCATATGCAGCTTAGAAACATTATCTTCATCTTGGTCAGATCTTTGCGTGTTTTATCACAATGTTTATGTTTTATAGTTTCTGACTTTCAAAGCTGGCGTTGACTGAACTGTAACAGTTTTTCCTGTTCTATTTCCCCCTTGGTGGGGTAGGAAATAGAGGCACATGTATAACTGGAGGAAGAGAATGATATAATCATTGATATGGTGCAAAAATTATAGAATGAATATACATTAAATAAATATTACATATATGATAAAACAACTGCCTCGTTTGAGTCACCATGGATGGCATATGCCACCAAACTGACCGCTAATATAATATAATATTGTGCTATCTAAATGTACGAGCTATTGTCGATAAGTATTGTAGCTGCGATCTTACTTTAATTTCAAGATATAACACCGAGTTAGGAATCTTATATGACTAAATATTAAATATCACCATCATCTCATCTCATTATTCCATTAAATACTTAAACACATAATTGCAAAAGGAACTGTCCAACATTGACATGTAACACCGTGATTATTACACAAATGTATCTTTAAGAATTTCAGGATGCGGCGGAATACAGGGAAATCCCTAGCCGTAATAAAAAATCGGACACTGGCATATGCCATGTTTTATTTCCTGAATAAAGTTCGTGTAAAAAAATAAAAAATAATCAGGTTTATCAATAAATGTGAAGAAATTAAACAAATAATGATAGCGATAAATATGATAATGGAAGGCCTGTAGTGAATCCCAAATGGATTATTACCCTATTTCCCGGATCTTTATTCTAAATATAATGTAACTGTATAAATTGTGAAAATACAATTATTTCAAAGAAATTTCTTAATATTATACATCATGCATGTTGCATACAAATTTGAATTGTTTTTTGTGTTTTTTGCCTTAAGTTATTCTATGACGATTTAAAACCAAAGAAAAGTTGAGATTTCAGTATTCTTGCATGTTAGGTGCATATAATAAACAATGAATGGAACTAGGTCCAACCCCTCAGATCCAGATAACAATGGCATGTCAGTGATTGGACCCCTACTACGCCAATCGGTTTCCTTGTCTAGGAATAGGCGTCCTGATGGGAATACAATGACATTTTGCTGTCTTAATGGAATTATGATGGCACTTTGCAGTTTGAGGTGAGAGGCTTTAGCTCCGTTTGAAGGGACTCTCTTAACTTTGGTCCAAGAGTGACTACTAGTAATTGAATATTATTGGACTCGTTTGCTGCATTATCTTTTCCAATCAATACTCAATTACTAGCACCAGGTTCCCTTCTCTCTTTTTGCGATATATGCGACATAATGTGGACGTGACCTTCAAACCTCTATCAAGGCTAGTCTGGCTTGATGTACCAGGGTTGATGTGACCTTGGGTCTAGTGACCTTGAAACTCTAGCAAGGTCATTCTCTGAAACAGTGCAGCACCCTTAATATGTTGGCAAGAACCCCTTAGTAATAAAACTGATCAATATATGATTTTATTATACACGCATTCACTATGGAGGCCCAAGTTTGCCAGAGCGACTGCTTTCTTCCTTGATTGTTTCAGCTGTTTCTAGTATATATTCCTCTTGTAAGAAAACCAGATATGGTAAATATAATATTATCTTTTAAATCAAGCTCGTTTTACATGCAAAATTAGGCATGTATAATAATCAATTTATAGGACTCGTTTTCTGCACAGACGTGTAAGTAAAGAACTTGATCTACGATCTTGTTTTTTACTCATGCGTCATGCGTCAACTCGTCTAATAAGTGCTAAATATTTTATTATATATATGCTCTGAGAAGAACGTGTCCGCACAATTCGTGCAATATTCACGCTCCTGCAACCAACTCATTACTTTACCCAGTATGAATCTATTGATACTCTGCTGCTGATATATGTTTATACAAGAATTTGATGACTAATCACCAAGAGAAACTGGTGCCGGTGGGTGATAATAAGGGAAGTCATCTTAAGAAAGGATTTGGACTGGTCCAAATAAGGACGTTGTAGAAGCCCTGTAACAAAAAAAGCCAGACAAAATCTCGTAAATGTTGGTCAAATGACTTTAAATGGGTTGGGAAAGAATGGAAGATGAAGTAAATAAAACGTACATGAGTGGATCCATCCTCATGTTCAGCCATCATGGCGCACTGTACGGCATGCTCCCACTGTGTCACATCCTCCCCGATGTAGTCACCCCCACCGTACTGGTCATACAGACTGAATATCTGCTCTACCACACGCTCTATATCTATACTCTCCATCTGCATGTACAATAATGAATAATAATAATAATAATAATACTGGTCATACACACTGAATATCTGCTCTACCACACGCTCTATCTCTATACACTCCATCTGTAGAATAGTGAATAATAACAATATTAATAATAATACTGGTCATACAGACTGAATATCTGCTCTACCACACGCTCTATCTCTATACTCTCCATCTGCATGTAGAATAATGAATAATAATAATAATAATAATACTTGTCATACAGACTGAATATCTGCTCTACCACACGCTCTATCTCTATACTCTCCATCTGTAGAATAAAGAATAATAACAATAATAATAATAATATTAATAATAATACTGGTCATACAGGCTGAATATCTGCTCTACTGCCCACTCTATCTCTATACTCTCCATCTGCATGTAGAATAATAACAATATTAATAATAATATTACTGGTCATACAGACTGAATATCTGCTCTACCACACGCTCTATCTCTATACTCTCCATCTGTAGAATAATGAATAATAATAATAATAATAATAATAATAATACTGGTCATACAGACTGAATATCTGCTCTACCACACGCTCTATCTCTATACTCTCCATCTGTAGAATAATGAATAATAATAATAATAATAATAATAATAATACTGGTCATACAGACTGAATATCTGCTCTACCACACGCTCTATCTCTATACTCTCCATCTGCATGTAGAATAATGAATAATAATAATAATAATAATACTTGTCATACAGACTGAATATCTGCTCTACCACACGCTCTATCTCTATACTCTCCATCTGTAGAATAAAGAATAATAACAATAATAATAATAATATTAATAATAATACTGGTCATACAGGCTGAATATCTGCTCTACTGCCCACTCTATCTCTATACTCTCCATCTGCATGTAGAATAATAACAATATTAATAATAATATTACTGGTCATACAGACTGAATATCTGCTCTACCACACGCTCTATCTCTATACTCTCCATCTGTAGAATAATGAATAATAATAATAATAATAATACTGGTCATACAGACTGAATATCTGCTCTACCGCCCGCTCTATCTCTATACTCTCCATCTGTAGAATAATGAATAATAACAATATTAATAATAATATTACTGGTCATACAGACTGAATATCTGCTCTACCACACGCTCTATCTCTATACTCTCCATCTGTAGAATAATGAATAATAATAATAATAATAATAATGGTCATACAGACTGAATATCTGCTCTACCGCCCGCTCTATATCTATACTCTCCATCTGTAGAATAATGAATAATAACAATATTAATAATAATATTACTGGTCATACAGACTGAATATCTGCTCTACCACACGCTCTATCTCTATACTCTCCATCTGTAGAATAATGAATAATAATAATAATAATAATAATGGTCATACAGACTGAATATCTGCTCTACCGCCCGCTCTATATCTATACTCTCCATCTGTAGAATAATGAATAATAACAATATTAATAATAATATTACTGGTCATACAGACTGAATATCTGCTCTACCACACGCTCTATCTCTATACTCTCCATCTGTAGAATAATGAATAATAATAATAATAATAATACTGGTCATACAGACTGAATATCTGCTCTACCGCCCGCTCTATCTCTACACTCCCCATCTGTAGAATAATGAATAATAATAATAATAATAATACTGGTCATACAGACTGAATATCTGCTCTACCACACGCTCTATCTCTATACTCTCCATCTGTAGAATAATGAATAATAATAATAATAATAATACTGGTCATACAGGCTGAATATCTGCTCTACCACACGCTCTATCTCTATACTCTCCATCTGTAGAATAATAATAATAATAATAATAATAATAATACTGGTCATACAGACTGAATATCTGCTCTACCGCCCGCTCTATCTCTACACTCCCCATCTGTAGAATAATGAATAATAATAATAATAATACTTGTCATACAGACTGAATATCTGCTCTACTGCCCGCTCTATCTCTACACTCTCCATCTGTAGAATAATGAATAATGAATAATAATAATAATACTTGTCATACAGACTGAATATCAGCTCTACCACACGCTCTATCTCTACACTCCCCATCTGTAGAATAATAATAATAATAATACTGGTCATACAGACTGAATATCTGCTCTACCACACGCTCTATCTCTATACTCTCCATCTGTAGAATAATGAATAATAATAATAATAATAATACTGGTCATACAGGCTGAATATCTGCTCTACCACACGCTCTATCTCTATACTCTCCATCTGAAGAATAATGAATAATAATAATAATAATAATACTTGTCATACAGGCTGAATATCTGCTCTACCACACGCTCTATCTCTATACTCTCCATCTGTAGAATAATGAATAATAATAATAATAATAATACTGGTCATACAGGCTGAATATCTGCTCTACCACACGCTCTATCTTTATACTCTCCATCTGAAGAATAATGAATAATAATAATAATAATAATACTGGTCATACAGGCTGAATATCTGCTCTACCACACGCTCTATCTCTATACTCTCCATCTGAAGAATAATGAATAATAATAATAATAATAATATATGTACATGATGAGGTGATAACTTACATTCTCACTCTAGTACTCACTCTAGTACTGGATGTAGTCATTAGGTGCCACCACTGTACACATCTATTACTACTTCTCTGCACAAGGTTTGCTTTAGAAATACTAGGTCTTGCTATAGCTTTTGTATGCTGAGTGGTTTAGAGATTATACAATAGGGGACTTGTATCAGCCACTTTGTATATCTGAAGTGAAGGGTGGTACAATAGGGGACTTGTATCAGCCACTGTGAATGTCTGTAGTGAAGGGTTATACAATAGGGGACTTGTATCAGCCACTGTGTGTGTCTGAAGTGAAGGATTATACAATAGGGGACTTGTATTAGTCACTGTGTATGTCTGTAGTGAAGGGTTATACAATAGGGGAGTTGTATCAGTCACTGTGTATGTCTGTAGTAAAGGGTTATGCAATAGGGGACTTGTATCAGGCACTGTGTATGTCTGAAGTGAAGGTTTATACAATAGGGGACTTGTATTAGTCACTGTGTATGTCTGAAGTGAAGGGTTATACAATAGGGGACTTGTATCAGCCACTGTGTATGTCTGAAGTGAAGGGTTATACAATAGGGGACTTGTATCAGCCACTGTGTATGTCTGAACTGAAGGATTATACAATAGGGGAGTTGTATCAGGCACTGTGTATGTATGTAGTGAAGGGTTATACAATAGGGGACTTGTATCAGCCACTGTGTATGTCTGAACTGAAGGGTTATACAATAGGGGACTTGTATCAGGCACTGTGTATGTTTGAAGTGAAGGGTTATACAATAGGGGACTTGTATCAGCCACTGTGTATGTCTGAACTGAAGCGTTATACAATAGGGGACTTGTATCAGGCACTGTGTATGTTTGAAGTGAAGGGTTATACAATAGGGGACTTGTATCAGGCACTGTGTATGTCTGAAGTGAAGGGTTATACAATAGGGGACTTGTATCAGCCACTGTGTATGTTTAAAGGGAAGGGTTATACAATAGGGGACTTGTATCAGCCACTGTGTATGTCTGAACTGAAGGGTTATACAATAGGGGACTTGTATCAGGCACTGTGTATGTTTGAAGTGAAGGGTTATACAATAGGGGACTTGTATCAGCCACTGTGTATGTCTGAAGTGAAGGGTTATACAATAGGGGACTTGTATCAGGCACTGTGTATGTTTAAAGGGAAGGGTTATACAATAGGGGACTTGTATCAGCCACTGTGTATGTCTATAGTGAAGGGTTATACAATAGGGGACTTGTATCAGGCACTGTGTATGTTTAAAGGGAAGGGTTATACAATAGGGGACTTGTATCAGCCACTGTGTATGTGTATTCTCTCAGGGCATTATAGCACTATAATGTCCTCCCAGGGCAGTTATAGCTCTCTCAGGGCATTATAACTCTTCTCTCAGGGCATTATAACTCTTCTCTCAGGGCATTATAACTCTTCTCTCAGGGCATTATAACTCTTCTCTCAGGGCATTATAACTCTTCTCTCAGGGCATTATAACTCTTCTCTCAGGGCATTATAACTCTTCTCTCAGGGCATTATAACTCTTCTCTCAGGGCATTATAACTCTTCTCTCAGGGCATTATAGCTCTTTGGTCCATTCAATAATGGAGGGCTGTAGTGGGCAGTTATAGCCAGAAATTATCCCAAACATGTGCTCTGCTTGAACTTTGGTAAATAACAAAATATTTTATACATTTTCTTCCATTCTTTTCCAACCTATCTAAAACCCATTTGACCAGAATTTGGGATATAGGAGGATTGATCGCAAGTGCCTGCTTCACACCAGTTTTTGGGTATTTGCAGCTGTAAAGACGGGGCATTAGCACCCCAATGATAAAAACATTTTGAGGAAGTTTTTGTGACATATTTATCTAAAAATATCATTTTGTGCAACTTGTGACTCATTTTTCTGTAACACATCACATATTAGAGACAATTAGTGAAGGTGAATGGTATATTTACTCATTACTCATTGACCAATATATAACTCATGATAAGACTCATGTTCATAATTTATAACTTTTTCTACTGCACTTATCTGATAATTAATCAAAGAATAAGTGTTTATACAAGCTGTTATACATGTTATCAACATGTCAATAAGTCTACATGTATATACATGGTCTCTTATCAGCAGTATATGGGTCAGATTTTCTGAAAATGTACAATTGGCAGCTGTACACATTTAGTAAATTCTTCAAAATTAGGCTCCAATTTGGTCAATACTAGGTAAATTCGAGTATATTCGGCATTGCATTGATTCCAGCAATCTGTTTGGTTAGGTTGAACTCTATTTTGAACTTTATTTTCGTCTTAAATTTGGGTTATTTGAGAAGATTGGCGATGTTGAATTGTACATTTTCTGAAAATCTGACCCATATACAGGCTTGTGCTTCCCGCTACTGCATGCATAGCGATTATAAGGATTTAAACTATTCACTTACACTGTTATACAAGTCTCAGGTCGCGAACAAGGTAAGCTTATTTGTCGCAAAATTTCTATTTTTGAAAGTGTTTCATTCATAAGATTTATTTGTGGGGATATTTTCCGATTTGATTAATACTAGATATTTCACTAAAATGACTCAATTTCTAAAATCAAATCTCTAAAACAACTCAAATCACTCAAATCACTAACATGTGCTAACGGGCTGGATAGCAGTCCAGTCGTTCACTGAATATGTAAGTTACGATGGTGTGTGTATTATATATATGGGTCAGATTTTCAGAAAATGTACAATTGGCAGTTCTACACATTTAGGAAATTCTCCTAAATTTGGCTGAAAAATGATGAATACTGGGTATATCTGAGTATATTTGGTATCGCGTTGATTTAAAGTATCAGTTCTGTTATGTTAAACTGCAGTTTGAAGCGCATTTTTGTCTTAAATGAGGGTTAATTGAGAGGATTGCTTAAGGCGGATTGTACATTTTCTGAAAATCTGACCCATATATTGTATGTTTATTCTGATTCCATCAATAACAGTTACATCATTCAGAATCTGGTTCGCAGCCTCTACCTTTGTAGGTCTTCCTGGGACGGCCAGCTAGTTCATTATAAGATTAATTGATGTGCACTTGTTACATATCAGGATCATTATCAACAATACAATATATCAAAGTGAAAAGTGAAGAATTGAAATCCCCATCCCACCCCCCACCCGGCTCATATATAATTAATCTTTATATCAAATCAGAGACGAGAGAAGTATATCTTTGTATTATATATGTATTGGCCCGAACTTCGATGATCCAGTCCGCCCTAAGAAAGCTTCAATTTAAAAAAAAAACAATCTTGGACAGCAAGACACCTCCGTCCACTGTGGTGGTCAGCATTCGTGTAACCGGAGGAAGCGTCCCTAGCAACCGGTAAACAGTTCAGTCAATTCAGGTCTCACCACTCTTCGTGATATAACCATATATAACTATATATATTCACCATTTTTAAGGTTAAATGTAAAGGTTTATCATTATTGTTATCCTCAATATTCTTTATCATCGACATAACTATTATTATTGTTCATTGCATTGATAACATTTATCATTTGAATAGTTCATGCAGCAAGTTAATGAAATATAACAAACTGTAAACGTATTTATTTTCAAGCAGATAAGTACTTTGACACCTTTTCGCGCGGATTTGAATTCGTGCATCAAGGAATTCTCACACCTTGTTTATGTAATAATTATACCTTTCGCGCAGAATTTATTTTCACGCCCAGGTGGGTGCGTTAGAATGGCAAAAATAAATACTGCGCACACATTAATACGTTCACAGTTATTATATATGAATAAATGTGATTCAACAAGGTTGAAAACAGTGTAAATAGCTATTATATCTACTTTAACATGGAGTACACCATGACTTAGATTAGTGAATTATTAGTAAATAATTCTAGCTTCCAGAATAAAGATCTAACTCTAGACGTGATAAGATCGAAGCTAAGCATCATACATTTGATGTCTTAAAGTAATGAAAATATAACATCAATTCAAGGCGCTCTTGGAAGATCTATGCTCGCACAGAAAGTGACATGACCTTTTTCTATGTAACTGTATTGAAAGTTGGAAATAAAAATACTTATATATATAATTGGTTGATATCGATATGCGCCCTAACGCGGTAAATACACTTCTCAACACACGTGTGTGTATGCGTTGTTATCCGTTCTACCCACATGCAACAAGTTGTACATGGGTCAGATTTTCAGACAATGTACAATTGGCAGCTCTACACACTCAGTAATTTCTGCTAAATTTGGCAGAAAAATGATGAATACCGGGTATATCTGAATATATTTGGTATCGCATTGATTTAAAGTATCAGTTCTGTTATGTTAAACTGCATTTTGAAGCTCATTTCTGTCTTTAAATGTGGGTTATTTGAGAGGATTGGTGAAGGTGAATTGTGCATTTTCTGAAAATCTGACCCATATGTGTATAACGTATAACGCACACAAGTAACAAGTTGAACATGTTGATAAAGTATGACGCACACATACAACTTGACTTGTCATGTTTTGGTTTGATGGACTTGTAAGTTGTACATTGGATACGGCCATATCCGCTATGTTCCCCGCCGTCCATGTATAGATGGATGGGATGTGTATTTAACATCACAGCTAGAGTGGAGAGGGAGAGGGGGAGGGGGAGCTGTTGGAGAAGGGGGGAGGGAGAAGGGGGGAGGCGGAGGGAGAGGGGGAGGAGGGGAGAGAGGGAGGATGGGGAGGGAGAGGAGGAGAAGGAGGAGCAGGGGAGTTGGGAGGGGGTGAAGGAGAGGAGGCAGAAGGGGAGGCAGAGGGGTGAGTGGTAGGGAAAGGATGAGGGAGAGGAGGGGGGGAGGAGAGGGAAGGCAGAGGGCAGGGGGGCAGGGAGAGTAGAAGGGAGGGGGGAGATGGGAGAAAGAGGGGAGGGACAGAAGGAACAGGGAGAGGAGGGAGGGGGAGGGGGAGGCAGAGGGATAGGGGGAGCAGGGAGGGTAGGGGGAGGATGGAGGAGAGGGGGGGAGGCAGAGGAGGAGGCAGAGGGGGAGGAGGAGCAGTGAGAGCAGAGGAAACGAGTTGAGATGGGGGGGGGGGAGAGTTTCAGGCTGAGGGAGGGCGGGGGTATAGTACTTTCGTTACTCGGATCTCTCTCACTCATATCGAAAGTAGATCACCACAATAATATACATGGGTCAGATCGTCAGAAAATGTACAATCGGCAGATCTACACATTTAGCCAATTCTGCTAAATTAGGCTGAAAAAGGCTAAATGCCAGGTATATCAGAGTATATTATATATTGCGTTGATTCACAATATCGGCTTAGTTTGTGTTGAACAGTATTTCACAATTTATAACCGTTTTAAATGTGGGTTATTTGAGAGAATTGGTGAAGGTGAATTGTACATTTTCTGACGACTTAGCCCATATATACTGTGTTTAGATAGGGTGGAAGTTTGATGTAAGTCTAGATACGAGGTCCATATAAACAAGTCATGATATGATGGTGAGATACCATCATACTTCAACATATCACACAGATTACAACGATGTTAAAAAAGCAAATCTGATAAATAATTATTTGTATCTTTATGTTTGAATAAGTAGTTGGGTCAGATTTTCAGAAAATGTACAATTTGCCTTCACCAATCTTCTGAAATCACCCACATTTAAGATAAAAATGTGCTTCAAAATGAAGTTTAACATAACAGAACTGATACTTTAAATCAATGTGATTCAAAATATACTCAGATATACCTGGTATTCATCATTTTTCAGTCTTATTTAGCAGAGTTTAATAAATGAGTAGATTTGCCAATTGTACATTTTCTGAAAATCTGACCCAATTTCTGATATAACAGGATGGACATTGAGTGGTACGATAGATACATCCATTTTAAACGCATAGATGTATTACATGGGGCAGATTTTCAGAAAATGTACAATCCAACTTTGCCAATCTTCTCAAATAACCTAACGTTTAGAAGAAAATAAAGATCAGAATGAAGTTCAACCTAACCAAACAGATTGCTAGAATCATTGCAATGCCAAATATACCCGAAGTTACCTAATATTGACCAAATTGCAGCATACCAATGCGATACCAAATATACTCAGATATACCCGGTATTCATCTTTTTTTCAGCCTAATTTCGCAGAATTGACTAAATGTGTACAGCTGCCAATTATACATTTTCTGAAAATCTGACCCACATGTGATGTGTTACAGGACATTTTGAGATACCAACATTTTGAAAAGATGAGATGAGGCCGTTTCCAATGAGTGTAACTATTAAGGGCATCTACTGAGTGTTTCTATATTATTATGCATGAATAAAAGGTTGGTGGTTGGTGATATTCCTTGAGGGTCAATCATTAATAAATTAGCTACATATACTGTGTGTGTCACAGGAAAATGAGTCACAAGTCGAACAAACTACCGTCAAAACTACCGTCAACTAAGTTAAATTGTGTCTTTTAAACCGGCAGCATGACGGACAGATTCATCAAATGCCGCTAAATAAGATAAATTGTGTCAACATCGATTTGTACTACTGTATGTTTTACTGTGTGTTTAGTTTAAAGGGCTGCTTGGATGATCTCCTGTGGAGAGAGAGTGCGTCCTCTTCTCTTTTTCAAATGTTTTTTCTCACAGGAATCCTTTGTCAGAATAGTTTCATTAATGGGGTGCTTAGCTCTGCTCGGTATATAAATACAAGGATCAAATGTCAATCCTGTGTATTGAATGCATATCTGAGGTTATTCTAAGGAGTATATTTGCCTACGTTACTATACTATACTAGTAGTTAACCATCATGAAATGTCGTTACCATTCTCTTTATTATATAGAGCAAATATAGAAGTACTTATCAGATGTCCTACTGTTTACTATCATTGGAATCGTCTTGATCACATCTTTTCAAATATGATTATATCTCAAAATCCATTTTTTGCGAGTTATGAGTCATTTGTACAAATAATGTAACCAACCTTTAGAGTAACGCACCTCAGTAGAACAATAGCCAGAAATATGTTCCCCGGACTCTATAATTAATTCAACATTAAATTTAATACTGACCCAGACCCCGTAGTTAAGGAACATATTGAAAGACCTGGATTTATATTCAGATGTATGGCTCCTATTTGTATAACACCCTTAGGTATAAATAAACAATTCTTTGTTTACAAAATGTTTAATTGAAATGGATTGATATACACATGTGTACGTAGAGTGAGTAGTGAGTCCAATGTCCCTATACACCCCCCCCCCCCCACCCCCCACCCCCCCTACTCCCCCACACTCAGGCTCCCACTACAGTAGGCACACGCGGCAGTGTTCGTAAACCTCCCCTTCCTCATCCCATCTCTGTGTTTTCACCATTATACTATGTTATATGAAGATGTGTCCAGTCTGTATATGGGATATTTGTAGAAATATTGTAAATCAAATGTAGAAATAAGAAATGGTAAAGAAAGTAATTAAAGGTCAATACCTTGGAGTATACCATGGTTTAAAATATTCAGCAGTCTTAGATTAAAGGTAACATTAATTTGCGGGGTAAAATGGATATTATATTGTTAAGCCTGCCTAGTGGGTCACAAAGTTTTAAACGTACCATATCCTCGAATTCTATGAAGGGGAATGTATTGGTCATCGTCCTAATATGATTCTTGGGTGAGTGTTAGGAAATAATAATAATTATGAGAATATAATCATCACTTCTTTTCAATTTGTTAACTTAATTTATTTCATTTAGGGCAAAATGGAAGAACTATATAGTAGAAGTCTTCTACTATTTAGTTCTTCCATTTTTCCAGTATGTGTTTATTGCTATGATCTGCATTAAGCAGTCAAGTAGTAAAACTTTGTCCCTAAAGACTTCAAGGTCGACCTTATGAACCCTTATCACTTCCCTCTTATCACCTCATGACTACATAGGCCTACCATCTTCACATCACAATACTATATTATTATGGAGAATTATAGCAGACAGAATGTTGTCAGTTGACACTATATTGCCTCACATCACAACACTACGTTATTATTATAGAGAATTATAGCAGACAGAATGTTGTCAATTGTTCTAGACATCCCATGTTTTACGCTATATTGGTTGAAGTGACACTAACACTAGGTATAAGGTGGGCACCTGATACAGGGCACATGCCGGGGAATCACTCTGTTGGAATTAAGGTATTTAAACCTTACAGAAGAACCACTAAATCCACATGTAACTAAATACGGGTCAGACCGTCAGCATATGTACCATCGTTCGCTCTACACAAGCAGTAAATTCTGCTAAATTAGGCTCAAAATTGCTGAATGTAACGTTTATTTAAGTATATTTGTAATAGGTTTATTTAATTATATGTTTACGATGTGTATCTAAGAATGTGTTGCATTGCCTACATACAAACGATGTATACAGTAATGATGAACGGTATTATTTTATTTTCTTAAAACCAGAGTAATTTGTGGTAACCCGCACCCCCCCCCCCCCCCCCTCCCACCACACACACACAGACTTCACCACTCCCCCAAATCATATATTCAAATTAGTTTTATGTCTGGCTTTTTAAACTTTGATCCGTAAGGTACTATGGGACTTTTATGTTAAAATTTCCCAAAGTTTAAGATAATTGCACCATAAAATGTGTAACAAACACGAAAATTGATCAATATATTTCAGATACAAATCGTGTGGGAATTTAATTGAATTTAAAATTTCTTTATTTGCCAATATTACTTATGGGTCGATGGACTAAAAACAGTCAGTAGAATAAACCTAAAGTCGTTGATTAAGATACAAAAATAAAATCTGGTTAATATAAAACAAATGATTCAGTTTAATAGATCTTTGACTAACTAATTCTAAAACAAAACCTCTGTTTAGTACTTCATGATCTGGTAATAATGAGTGGGTCAAGTCAGGGTCAAGTGGGGTCAAGTCGGGGTCATGTATATATGTGTAAAGCCGCTAAGTCAGATTAGAGATTAGCATGGGGTACATGGGTACATGGGTAGCGGGTTAGGAACCCTTACAGTTGCTCCCTCTGCTACCACACAGCCATTTCTAGGTGAGATTATATAGATCGCACGGAGTGGCTTATATAAAGTAACCCCCATAACCCGCTGTATATCCTACACTGAGTGACTTGGTAAGTCACCTTCTGTAATACCAAAAGGCTTGGTACAATGTCTATATATATATCATATAATATGTGATGTGTTTCAGGAAAATGAGTCACAAGTCGCAAAAATTAGATTTTGTGATATTATCATATTTGAAAAGATGAGACCAAGGGGATTCCAATTAATGCAAACATTAAGGGCATCTAATACGTATTTCTATATCTTAAGTTTGATATTTTCATTTCTGAAAAAAAAGTTTCAATATTTTTAGGTGGACAATTACTATTAAAGTAGCTAAATATACTCTATGGGATGACCCTATAAATGTATGACAATATTTGATACACTGTCTTGCATTTTGGTACATGTATTCATACTTCATCCAGTGTTAGTCACACCAAAAATGACAACATTCCTACAAAGAGATTTGGGGAATATATCACTTTGAAAAATATCAATTTTGCGACTTATGACTCATTTTCTTGAAACACATCACATATTCTATTACTCATTTTATAAGCATAATGGTTGTATAAAAGCCATTATAAGTACTGTAAATTACCCACCCCTTAGCTTCCCTAAAACTCCCTACACTCTAAAAACTGTGTAAGGGCAGCGTCTTCAGTTGATACAGAAAATTAGACACTAACGTTTTCCTTGTGTATCAACAATGGCGTCCTCATGAGACGTTAGACGCATTTTGAGACGTTCTGCCCATACATTTAAACAGCAGAACTATTTGGAGATGCTAAACATCACATCAGTATATGCTAAACATCACACCTGTCGACCCTAAACGTCACACAGTAAACATCACACATGTGACGTTTAGCGTTTTTGGAAGACGGTAAAAGACATGAGATGCTTAACAATGCCTCAAAACGATGCTTAACGATGCTTAACGATGCTTAACGATGCCTCAAAGACTCAATACATTAAGTTCAATATAGGCAGGAAAATGCAAAATAAAAATGTCTCCCATAGTCTCCTGCTGGGAAAAGAGACCCTAACCCAGGTCAGCCAATACAAATATCTAGGACTAATAATCAACGAAAGACTATCATTTAATGACCAACTAACTAATGTAATCAACAAAGTTAAGTGGAAAGTTAATTCATTGAGGAAATCAAGCTATATCTTAAACAAGAAAAATAAAACTGACATAGTCAAAATGCTGATTGTACCAGTGATCGAAACAGGTGATATCTTCTATCAAACAGCTTGTAAAAAACTCCCGAAGAGATTACATACTCTCCTGAACTCTGCAATTAGATATATGTATATACAAATTGCAAAAGAGAGAAAATGTTGATGAAAAATATGTTGAACTAAAGATCCTAAAAAACGATAGAAGATCAAATCTACACACACTTGAGGCTGCCTTCTATCTTGCTCAATCTAGAGAAAATCTAGATTTGAGACAATTATCGACAAGAAGTCATGCCCAAAACAGGAAAAATTTTAAACTCAAAATTCCAAAAACCACCTTCTATGAAAACTGCTTTTTATACAAAGTCCAGTCGATGTGGAATGAATTACCGACCATTGCCCATGAGGCAACCTCAAGAAAAGAACTGAGAAAACATATAGAAAATGTAATATAAAAATTGGGATGGATTAATCCTAAATCAAACAGAAAAAGAATTTATTATTACCAAACGGTACCATCTCAAGCCAAACGAATCTCTAACATATCGGGGATCTCTATACCTAAGTAATTAGTGTTCTTTTTATCCTTAATTATCTAATTTACTTAAACTCTTATTCGTTAACTTATATTTCACTTCAAAATTCATACTCTGCCTTGAGCGAGATGCTAACGTCTGGGAGAACTGGATTTAAAGTGTCAGTAAACCCCCAAATATTATGAGCAATTCCATTTCCTTGCTATTATTGAAATGTAACCACCCCGGTTTTACTTAATTCAAGTTATTATTTAGTGAGTTTTACCCATTTAAAGGAGTAAAAACGTAGTTCCACAGTTTAACACTCCATTCAAGGCACCACTGTTTGCCTACATCATAAAGGTGCACCAATCTTGAAATGTACATGCAATGAACATAACAAACAACTCTCATAATTGCTGCTAGAAAGAAGGAGTGTGGGGTGGGAGGAAGGTGTTTGATCAATGCAGTTGTGCAGACCAAAACAACATTGTGTTACATATAGTTCTCTGATCAAAACAATGGCTGAAAGCAGTGACAGTGAACTGTTTCAATTGCTGGGATATTGGGGGGAAAGGTAGGGATATTATGTTCATTTCTGGCGCAGCTTTATGATGTCACACAGCACTCTCAGTGCCCTCTTGTGCTAAACAGACCTTTTCAACTTAGCTTTCCCAATTCGTGCCTGTAAGTGACTATAAGTTAGACATAAATGGAAGTAAAAATATTCAGACTTGGGTGTTGTATTTATGGCTCCATGAAGTTTGTTGTCCTAAAAGTGACCGGGAACCCGTTGACTGACCCTTTAACCTAGATGACTGTATACCAATTTGTCTATTTGTCTATTTGTCTATGTCCATTATTGTCATTCATGTAATATGTGAGTTCGATAAATAAAGTAGTATCTTATCTTATCTTATCTTAACGTCTCACCAAAACAACGTATTAAAAGTGGGGACAAGAAAAACGTCTTGTTTTGTGTATCATGGTAAGACGTTTGACTTTACAGTGTAGTGTGCCCCAAACTAGCTATAGTCTGTCCGAAAAGTAGTTGACACGTGATTCCTTAGTCCCTTTAAGGGGAGGGAAAAGGGGAGATTTTGTATTTCTATTTATGACAAGGACCTGTCATTAGTGTCCACCCTTTGCCCAGGGAGTCGCTCATTGCAATCAACCATGGGTAAACAGGGCCAATATAACCAGCTCTTCCTTCCTTTTGAGCAAAACAACAGCTGCTGAGGAGGCAGCGCAATACAATACAGCTGTATATTTGGCCATGGTCAGTCGCAAACGGCCATGGTTGGTCGCAAACGGTGATTCAGGGGGCAAAAGTTTGAAGTTAAAAATCCCCCACTTTTCCCTCCCCTTAAAGGGACTAAGGAATCACGTGTCAACTACTTTTCGGACAGACTATAGTCACCCACAATTAGTACTGCATGCACAAGAAGACCTCTATCTGATGTGTACCACTGACCTTGTAATCACTTGTCAATGACAGATAAATAATAAATTATTATTATTATCAAAATTATTTCTACAATCAAATTCTTTCCTGAGGCATGTGCCCCTGTAGTAAGTCTACCAAGCAGGCCAAAAGGGCTGGTTAATAGATAAACCCTGAAACAAAAATTACTATAAATTTAAGGTGTTTTGTACAATTCCTAACTCCTAATTTATTCAATTTCTAGATTTCTCTAGATGTTTTTGGCTACAGCCTGTTTATCATTTAGTCTAGGATTAGAACATCACAGATCAGATAAGAATGTTATGTCATTGATTGGACGCCTACTGCGCTAATGGCTTTCCTGGCCCTGGAGTAAGCGTCCTAGCGGGATTATAATGACATTTTGCGGTTTGGGTCGAGGCTTTCACTCAGTTTGGAGGGAATCTCTAAACTCTGAGCATAGACTGGTGAAGCTTTCACTCAGTTTGGAGGGAATCTCTAAACTCTGAGCCTAGACTGGTGAGGCTTTCCCTCAGTTTGGAGGGAGTCTCTAAACTCTTGAGCCCAAACTGATGGAACATTTCAAAATACGCATAACCCCAATAGTGGTTATTTCCATGCATTGTCAGATATACGGTCAATTATGCCAATTATATGGGTTGTATGTAAGCTGAACCAATCATACTTGTATGAGAGTTATAAATAAAAAACAAACAAAACAAACATGGGTCAGATCGTCAGAAAATGTACAATTCGCCTTTATTAATCCTCTCAAATAACCCTCATTTAAGACAAAAATATGGTTCAAAATACGGTTTAACATAACAGAACTGATATCTTAAACCAACACAATACCAAATATACTCAGATATAACCGATATTCATCATTTCCCAGCCTAATTTAACAGAATTTACTAAATGTGTAGAGCTGCCAATTGTACATTTTCTAACCCTGACCCACAAATATATCGCCTGGAAATGTACAATTCTTCCAGCATGAATTAGGTATATAATGGGTCAGATTTTCAAAAAAATATACAATTGACACCTATATCTATTTAATAATTTCTGCTAAATTCTGCTAAAGAAATGATACATTTTGGGTATATCTGAGTATATTTGGTATCGCATTGATTTAAAGTGTCAGTTCTGTTATGTTAAACAGCATTTTAAAGCTCATTTTTGTCTTAAATGTGGGTTATTGGAGAGGATTGGTGAAGGCGTATTGTACATTTTCACAAAATCTGTCCCCTATGATGTTGTTTTGAGTTTCCGAACGCAACCAATGTGATGGGTCCATCGCCTGTGGTGGTGGTGGTGGTGGTAGTGGTGGTGGGGGGGGGGGGGTAGGAGGATATGAGTAGAAAGTACTCGTACACCGCCTCAGTAGTGAAGAGAGAGATAGGCCATACTACACGAGTGTGGAGGCAGAGGAAGAGAAGGAGGAGGAGGAGGAGGGGCTATAGTAGTAGTAGTTGGTGCAGCTCCGTGTTGGATAGACCTACCTATACTATACCACCACCCTCACACTATACACCCACAGGTGAGAGAGAGAGAGGGTGGAGGAGGAGGGAGAGAATCCCACACTTTATACACAAACTTACCCTGGGACCTGGGATGAGTGGATTGGAGCAGGAGGAGGAGGATGTGGTGGTGCCAAAGCACGGATTATTTCTGATTCCTGGAGAATTATTGTGTGTATTTGTGCCTATATCTGGTGGATTATTATAACAACAAGGATTTACTTATATATATATCATACAGTTAGAGGTGGACTGACTCAGTGGTGGCGAGAGGCAGAGAGTGGAGAGTGGAGAGTGGAGAGGGTGTTTTGCCTTCTGTCAAGTTTTGGATTTACCGCTTGTTGTGGTGGAGGAGGAGGAGATTGTAGCAGGGTAAATATATACTGTGTGTACTACATCAACACGGATGTGTGTATGGTAATATGTGTATGTATTACATATACATGTATGTATGTATGTATGTATGTATGTATGTTTACATGTATTTATGTATGTATGTGTGTATGTATGTATGTATGTAGGTATGTGTGTATGTATGTATGTAGGTATGTAGGGATGTATGTATGTATGTAGGGATGTATGTATGTATGTATACATGTATGTATCTTATATGTATGTATTACATATACACGTATGCATGTATGTATTGTGTGTATACATGTATATATCATATGTGTATGTATTATAGTTATACATGTATACATGTGTTTATGTGTGAAGTATATGTGTGTATTAATGTGTATATTATATAATATATATGTGTGTATGCATGTATTATATCTGTGTGTATTATACATGTATGTGTGTATTATTATATAATATATGTATGTGTGTATGTATACATGTATGTATCATATGTGTATGTATTATAATTATACATGTATACATGTTATATATATGTGTGTATGCATGTATTATATATATATGTGTATGTATGAATTATTTTATATTTATGTTTGTATGTATGTACTATATGTATGTGTATTATATATGTATGTGTGTATTATATTTTATATTTATATTTGAATGTACGTACTTATATGTAAACGTGTCTGTATTATATAGTATGTATGTGTGTATGTTATATAATGTTATGTAGTATGATAATGAGTGGATATGCGTGAATGAATGTGTTATGTTTGTGCCTATGTATGCATGCATGTATTGTATATGTATGTATGGGTACATGGGTCAGATATTCAGAAAGGGTACAATTAGCAACTGTACATATTTAGGATATTCTGCAAAAATAGGCTTCAATTTGGTCAATACTTGGTAAATTCAAGAATGTTCAGCATTGCGATGATTCTAGCACTCATTTTGGTTAGGTTGAACTGTATTTGAACTTTATTTCCGTCTAAAATATGGGTTATTTGAGAAAATTGGCGAAGTTGAATTGTAGATTTTCTGAAAATCTGACCCATATGTGTGTATATTGTATGTATGTATACATATATATGTGTGTGTATATGGGTATGTATGTATGTATGTATGTATACTGTATGTAGGTATGTATGTATCTAGGTATGTATGTAGGTATGTATGTCACCAGTTATCTCCTCCCATCTATTCAGGGCAAATATAGATTCATATTCCATCAATTAATCACCATTGACAGTAACAAGGCTGGACACATGCAGGTGTTATTGTTTATGAATAACCACAGGCAGAGGCCGGCTACTGTAGCAGTATATACATTATATTTTATTGTATTTGAATGCTGGCTCAAACATCTATTATGTAATTATATAATGATAAGAACTTCAGGAAATAATTAATATCCTATTATCGTGATTTGTTTATACCAATTGTCATGTGTTTCAAGAAAATGAGTCATAAGTCGCAAAATTGATATTTTTCAAAGTGATATATTCCCAGAATCTCTTTGTAGGAATGTTCTCATTTTTGGTGTGACTAACGCTGGATTAAGTATGAATACATGTACCAAAATGCAAGACACTGTATCAAATATTATCATGCATTCAGAAATAAAAATATCAAACTTAAAATATATAAATACTTATTAGATGCCCTTAATGTTTATATTCATTGGAATCCCCTTGGTCTCATCTTTTCAAATATGATAATATCACAAAATCCAATTTTTGCGACTTATGACTCATTTTCCTGAAACACATCACAATTAGTGTAGCAGTATTATATGGGTCAAATTTTCTGAAAATGTACAATTCGCCTATATCAATCCCCTCAAATAACCCAGATTTAAGATGAAAATCAGATTCAAATTACAGTTCAACATAAGCAGACAGATTTATTGAATGAATACAATACAAAATATACTCAGATATACTTAGTATTCATCATTTTTCACTCTAATTTAGCAGAATTTGAGTATGGTAATATGTGTATGTATTACATATACACGTATGTATGTATGTATATTATGTGTGTATTATAGTTATACATGTATACATGTGTTTATGTGTGAAGTATATGTGTGTATTAATGTGTATTATATAATATATATGTGTGTATGCATGTATTATATCTGTGTGTAGTATACATGTATGTGTGTATTATTATATAATATATGTATGTGTGCATGTATACATGTATGTATCATATGTGTGTGTATTATAGTTATACATGTATACATGTATGTATATGTGTGTATGCATGTATTATATATATGTGTATGTATGAATTATATTTTATATTTATATTTGAATGTACGTACTTATATGTAAACGTGTCTACATTATATAGTATGTATGTGTGTATGTTATATAATGTTATGTAATATGATAATGAGTGGATATGCCTGAATGAATGTGTTATGTTTGTGCCTATGTATGCATGTATGTATTGTATATATGTATGTATGGGTACATGGGTCAGATATTCAGAAAGGGTACAATTAGCAACTGTACATATATAGTATATTCTGCAAAAATAGGCTTCAATTTGGTCAATACTTGGTAAATTCAAGAATGTTCAGCATTGCAATGATTCTAGCACTCATTTTGGTTAGGTTGAACTGTATTTGAACTTTATTTCCGTCTAAAATTTGGGTTATTTGAGAAAATTGGCGAAGTTGAATTGTAGATTTTCTGAAAATCTGACACATATGTGTGTATATTGTATGTATGTATACATATATATGTGTGTGTATATGGGTATGTATGTATGTATGTATGTATGTATAATGTATGTAGGTATGTATGTATCTAGGTATGTATGTAGGTATGTATGTCACCTGTTATCTCCTCCCATCTATTCAGGGCAAATATAGATTCATATTCCATCAATTAATCACCATTGACAGTAACAAGGCTACACACATGCAGGTGTTATGGTTTATGAATAACCACAGGCAGAGGCCGGCTACTGTAGCGGTATATACATTATATTTTATTGTATTTGAATGCTGACTAAATCATCTATAATGTAATTATATAATGATAAGAACTAAGGGAAATAATTAATATCCTATGTTATCGTGATTTGTGATGTGTTCCAGGAAAATAAGGCATAAGTCGCAAAAAATAGATTTTGAGATACCATTATATTTGAAACGACGAGATCAAGCCGATTCCAATGATAGTAAACTGTCTAATAAAATAATAAGTATTTCTATATTTTAAGTTTGATATTTTCCTTTTTGAATAAAAAAGTTTCCAATATTTCTGGGGCTCATTAAACAGTCAAGTACATAAAATTAATGTAGTCCATATGAGGACATTTAAAACGAAAGGATATATTACATAGGTTGTCTTGAAATTTGATACATCGATTGACAGAACTACAAGTGACACACTCTCTAAAAATCAGAAGATTCCAATAATGTGATCAAAAAATAATATCAATTTTGCGACTTGTGACTCATTTTCATGAAACACATCACATATATATGCTGTGTTACAACGGAATAAGTCATAAGTTACAAATAATGCATTGTGAGATATTATTATATTTCAGAATATGAGATCAAGTAGATTCCTATGTTAGTAAACATTAGGACATCTAAGAACTGTTTTTAACATTTATGTTTTAAAAAATGTTTTCAATATTTATGTTTTTAAAAAATGTTTTCAATATACATGGGCAATTACCAGTAAATAGCTATATAGGCCTATACACCATAGGATGATCCTGAAAACGCTGTAAAACGAATAAAAACCTGTTTACAAAAATGAATTTAAAATATACTTACTAAAGATAGCTTCCCCCCTTTAATTGTTATGAATCCTATATTTGGGGAAGGTGACGGGGGACGTAGATCCCCTGATATTAGGGAGATTTAGCAACCATAACGCTAACGCTAACACTAACACTAACGTATGTTTTATGAGCAATACGTCATGACTAGGTGTGCTATTCTTAGCATGCCTACCTGAGATACGGACGTCAATTATGCTAAGAGGTGTGTCAATACGTTCCCAACGTATGTCTATTTCACGCTAAAATAATGGTCAATTGTAATTTCATTTTCATGTACAAATAAGCGTAGGTGTTTTTCTTTGTATTCAGGTGTAACACACTACTCACCTTCATGAAATTATGTGTTTTTTTGCCCTCTGAAAACACCTCTCCACCTCTAAAACTGATTTATCCTGCCATTACGTATGGGCCACCCTATCGTGAGAAACTAGCATTTGCGTTAGCGTTGTGCTGTTGCGTTGTGCTTGTTAAATCTCCCTATTAACTGTTACTGTAGGGTGGAACAACTGTCATGTCGCACAGAACCATGAATCACAAGTCGCAACAAATAATATTTCTCACATATTCCATCATAAGATCCCTTACTGGGTTGATAACATATATTAATATCCTATGTAGAAATGTCTTTAAACATTACATGTTAGTCGTAGGTACCTTATTTTACTCCATGATGAAGGGAGGATTAACCGCAGATTGTATGGGCAGGAGTGTAATCCTACTGTGTAATCATGTGTGTAGGATTACATGCAACCCAGCAGCATGTTTCCGGTTTGCTACCATGCAAACTCCCTCCCTCCTTTTGCTATGCTGTTACATAGCATCTCACTGATACACCGGAGGGAGGGGGGAGCTTTTAGGAACAGCCATTTGTTCTACTTCCTGTGAAATGAAGTTTTGTTTCATGGAAACCTTGGCTGTTGTTTCCACTGCTTCTATAGCTCCTAGGTACATCATTTATTAAGTGAAACTAGATTCTGCAAGGGGATAGTTTAGTCTACAATAATTGAAAGTCCCATTGTTCTGTAATGACAATTGTTTACATAGAAAATCGATCAAAAATAGACCAAAAGTTACATCAGGTCTACCTGTCTCCCCGCCTGTCTCCAAGCTGACTATTAAAGTTAGGACAGTCATATTTCCGATCTGTCAACTGTTGATTTTCTTTGTCAATAATATATTTTGACATGTTTTCCTGTATCATCATGGAGTAAAAATAGAACCCCAACTCGTAGGTATTATTAGCAATAGGATTGCATGGGTCCTCGTCAAATCTTTTCACAAAACCGCACTCGCCCTATCGGGCTTGTGCTGCCATGGAAAAGATTTGACTCTGACCCATGCAATCCTATTGCTAATAATACCTACTCGTGAGGTTCTATCATAATCCCTTTATTATTATATTTAACATATCTCCAAGCCTAAGTCGAGTACAGTATAACGTTAAATTAAAGGTAACTGTCGGTAGAAATGGAATTTAAGTTTCATATAGACATGTAGACCCTTTTGTCCTTTCATATTGTATTTTCGAGTTACTGGACAAAACAAAGATTTTCTTATCTTATCTTATCTTATCTTACTCAGAATGTTTTCATGTTTTGGGTGGGTAACATCAATACATGTATCAAATTTCAATCCTGTGTATCAGATATTTCTATGTGTATCTGAGATCATCCTAAGGAGTATATTTAGGTACTTTACTTGTGATTAACCATTAAAAATAGATTGCAAAACATGTTCATGCATACAAATATATAGAAATATGTATTCGGTGTTATAATGTTTACCATCATTGGAATCGTCTTGTTCTAATCTTTTCAAATATGATGATATCTCAAAATCCATTTATTGCCACTTACAAACAAACACAAACACAAACAAACAACAGACAAACATTGGTAGAGACTAGAGTGGGCAAACCGTCCCGCCAGCAGTAAAGCCTGCACTTTGGTCACGTCTTCAGAAAATGTACAAATCGCCTTCACCAATCCTCTCAAATAACCCACATTTAAGACTAAAATGAGTTTCAAAATGCAGTTTAAAATAACAGAACTGATACTTTAAATCAATGCGATACCAAATATACTCATAAATACCCGGTATTCATCATTTTTCAGCAGAATTTAGCAGAATTAACTAAATGTGTAGAGCTGCCAATTATTGTACATTTTCTGAAAATCTGACCCACTTAGCCACGCCCTAATTAGAGTTGACACCAGGCGCGTGGTGGGGGGGGGGCGGCTGCTGGGGGAGGGGGCGGGGGGTGCTGGGGGGGGGGCGCAGTGGCAGTAGAGGCTACATACGTGTAGCGTGGAGTGGGTACTGAGTTCAACTCTCATACACATATATGTGACTGGCTCCGGCCAAATGAGTCACAAGTCGTAAAAATGATATTTTTCAAAGCAATTGATTCACAAGATCTCTTTGTTGGAATATTGTCATTTTTAGGGGTTTAACGCTTTAAGTCATGTAAATCCATGTTCCAGATTTATTTTTTTTTAAATAAATTTTATTGCGAAAACATTTTCAGGCGAACCTAATAATCTCATGTTACACAAGTTAAAAAATTTACATAATTATATTTATACATGTTCTGGTTAATTTTTAACTTTTTAAGCTTCTAAGTAATTACCTTTCAGGAGGCCTCTCGTATGTTTATTTCTCCCGACAGATCACTATCACTATATTTTTTTTGTTTTTGTTTTTCGACCATACAGAATTAGAGTAAGGGTACACATTGTCATAAAAAGACATTTTAAGGCAGTATATTAAATATATCTATGCGTTTCTTAGATCATCCTATGGGGTATAATTACTTTACTAGTAATTGTCCACTCAGAAATATTCCAAACTTGTTTTTCAAAAATAATAATAACAAACTTAAAATATAGAAGTACTTCTGAGATATCCCAATGTTCACTTTTATTGGAATCCGCTTGATCTGATCTTTTCAAATATGATGAAATCTCAAAATCCATCTTTTGTGATTTGTGACTTATTTGTAACATCATTTAGGCTGCATACGTGGGTGAGATCGTCAGAAATTGTATAAACGGCAGCTCTATACACATTAAGTCAATTCTGTTAAATTAGGTTGAAAAATGATAAATGACAAATATATCTGAGTATATTATATCTTGTGTTGAGTCACAATATCGGTTTAGTTTTTGTTGAACTGTATTTTGAACCTTATTTCCGTTTTAAATGTGGGTTATTTGAGAGAATTGGTGAAGGCCAATTGTACATTTTCTGACGACTGTATGTCGCTTGGGGGGGGGGGGGGGCTACCGGGTTCGGATGTCATATACTGACACTCATATATGGGTCAGATTTTCTGAAAATGTACAATTGGCAGCTCTACACATTGAGGAAATTCTGCTAAATTAGGCTAAAAATCGATAAATACCAGGTATATCTGAATATATTTGGTATTGCATTGGGTTAAAGTATCGGTTCTGTTATGTTAAACTGCATTTTGAAGCTGAAGTATATATATGTGTTTGAAGCTGAAGCTGAAGAAAAGTATATATGGATAAAGTTACTAACACAGCCCAGTATTAATACAGAAAATACATATGATGACAGGTAAATAACATGGTAGTAATCAGTGTCGCAGAGTGTGAACCATGAGCAATTAGAGACAGTATAAGCGGGTTAAGTTGAGTGAAACAGATTTAAACAGAGATTAGGTTTTAAAAAATGGTAAACACAACTGTACAGATTATTAGAATTAAGGCAAAAACACTCAAATATAACAAATGTGATGTGTTACAGATATTTTACTGGTAATCTTAGTAAAAAAACAGATTGGTTGCCATGACAACCCCACGTAAATCACTAGTGAAATACGCACTATGCATAAATCACTCTAGATATGTTGTTTTCAGAGCAATACGTGTATGATAATACTAAATACTAATGTCTGTACCACATGGGCAAAATGTTTTAGTATGCGTACAGTCGTAAGATATGTACTCACTTACACCTAGGGAAACTGTGCTTAAAGATTGATAAAAACAGATAAAATATGTGATGTGTTTCAGGGAAGTAAGTCAAAAGTCGCTAAATTCATATTTTCCAAAGTAATTTATTTACAAGAACGCTTGCTTAGAATGTTTTTATTTTGTATAGTTCTGGGAGCTGGTGGTAGCATATTCACAGGTACCGAATTTCAAGACGGTATATTTAAGATATATCCATGCATTTCTAAGGTCATCCTATAGAATATCCGCTTGATGTCATCTGTTCAAATATATTAATATCTCACAATTAATTTTAAGCGACTTGTGACTTATTTCCCTGTAACATATCCCATAAAATCCATATAATATACGGGTAGAGCGATTTCGAGGACAAGAGGTAGAAATCCATATGAGGCAAAGAAGGTTTTCTTTGTCCCGAATTTGTTGTATTACAAACCACTTTACTCATCTGTAGGGGTCTGTCCCCCCTCTCTGGATGTCGTTATATGTGGTTTGTGAAGGTATTTGGGGTGGAAATGGGATTTTGAAGCCTTTTTTGAATTGGGATACCCACACTCTATTTATAGCCTGGGAAAGCCCCTGTGAGATTCTACGTCATTTCCCACAACTTACGTCCAGGGGGACCTAGGGGGAGCATGAGGAAGAGGGGAGGGAGAGTGTGGGGAGAAATCGGAGAGGGGAGGAGGAGCATGATTTTCTAATCAAATTTGAATATATAATTAAAAAGGTTTCTACCACTCTACCAAATGTAAAATATGGAAAACATTTTTATGTAATAGCGACTTCATCATAAAAAATAAAACAAAATGTAATCAAAATATATCAGGAAATCAACACTCTTCAGAGTAGTGCTGACGGATCATATGCTATCCCCTTTTTCTCCTTTATGTAACTGTATGCTTAATGAGTGAGTGAGTGAGATTGGTTGCTTTACACCATTATCAACACATTTAATATGGTTATATCAAGGGCGGGAGAGCTGAGAGGGAGGCAGTTTATTATCATACCCAGGAAATAGAGATATAGAAGTAGGGAGAGAGAGACAGAAAAAAATGATAATAATGAGAAAGAGGGGATGGAGATGGGGAGGCAGAGGGGGTGAGGAATCGGAGATGGGGTTGGGAGAGAAAAACAGGTATGAAAGACAGAGAAGAGGGGGAGGGAAAAGAGGGAGAGGGGGAAGTGTGGGGATAGAGGGGGACCGTCCGGAGGATAGGTACTTTGCTAGTAAGAGATAAAACATGTACGCTCAATAGATGTCAATTCACAAAAACCCTTCTGAGAAACGTACTATTTATTGACTGACTTATTCAGTCTAGGTCCAAAGTTGAGAGAGTCCCTTCAAACGAAGGGAGAGCCTCTTGCCTCAAACCGCAAAGTGCCATTATAATTCCATTAACACCGATTAGCGAAGTAGGCTGACATACCATTCTTATCTGATGTGAGGGTTTGGGCCTAGAGTGTGATCTGAGGGTTTGGACCCAGAGTGTGATGTGAGGGTTTGGACCTAGAGTGTGATGTGAGGGTTTGGACCTAGAGTGTGATGTGAGGGTTTGGACCTAGAGTGTGATGTGAGGGTTTGGACCTAGAGTGTGATCTGAGGGTTTGGACCTAGAGTGTGATGTGAGGGTTTGGACCTAGAGTGTGATGTGAGGGTTTGGACCTAGAGTGTGATCTGAGGGTTTGGACCTAGAGTGTGATCTGAGGGTTTGGACCTAGAGTGTGATCTGAGGGTTTGGACCTAGAGTGTGATCTGAGGGTTTGGACCTAGAGTGTGATCTGAGGGTTTGGACCTAGAGTGTGATCTGAGGGTTTGGACCTAGAGTGTATTATATGTATTGACTGCTTTGTGTTCATAGGTGTAGCAGTACGTGTACCAACCCCCGGGGACTAACTGTATATATGTCTTTCTGAGGTCATCCTAAGTAGTGTATGGGTCAGTTTTTCAAAAAATGTACAATTGACAGCTAAAAAATTAATGCTAAATTAGGCTGGACAATGAAGAATACCGAGTACATCTGAGTATATATTTATCTGAAGTACTAACCTGGACGAGGTAATTGGTTGCGCATAAGGGTCAAATTTTCAGACAATGTACAATTGACAGCTCTACACATTTAGTAAATTCTCCTAAATTAGGCTGAACAATGAAGAATACCAGGTATATCTGAGTACATTTGGTATCGCATTGATTTAAAGTATAAGTTTTGTTCTGTTAAACTGCATTTTGAAGCTCATTTCTGTCTTAAATGTGGGCTATTTGAGAGGATTGGTGAAGGCAAATTGTACATTTTCTGAAAATCTGCCCCATACATATATTTTTTTTAAAGAAATTTTATTGAGCTGGTTTCGATGTTACATTGATATTCTCACAGGCTCATGAAATTATACAAAAGGTTATAATATTACGAATAGAGAACATTTAAGTTTATATCTTAGACATTTAATATTTAATATTTCTTTTATCAACGCTAGCCAGATTATTAATACGGACATTTGATATTATCAGTTCAAACTCATCAATGGAACTCTTGGTCCACGATACGAGTAATATTTACACAACAGTATTTTTGAATTTTTTGTCAACACATCACATAGTACAAAATAATGAAATACATAAATTTTCACTACATATTTTCATCACCGATAGCTTAGATATTTAGTCCTCGAGGATATCTAACTACTTTATTAATGATTGACCAACAGGATAGTGATTTATAGCTAACTTTCTATTTCACCCATAACAAATATGTGATCTGTTTCAGGGAAATGAGTCATAAGTCGCAAAATATCGATCTTGAGATATCATCATATTTGTAAAGATGAGATCAAGCCGATTCCAATGATAAAAAAAAAGTCTAATAATCTAATAAGTATTTCTAGATTTTAAGTTTGATATTTTTATTTTTGAAAAAAAAAACACGTTTGTAATATTTCTAGGAGGCAATAACCAGTAAAGTAACTGAATATACTCCATATGTGGACCTTTAAAACGAAAAGATATATTATACATAATGTCTTGAAATTAGATACATCGATTGATACAACCAAAGTGATAGACCCTCCAAAAATCAGAACTTTCCAATAAAGCAATCTTGAAAATAAATACTTCGAAAAATATATTTTTTGCGACGTGTGACTCATTTTCCTGACACACTTAACAAAAATAGAAATACTTATCAGGTGCCCTAGTGTTTACTATCATTGCAATCAGCTTGATCTCAGCTTTTCAAATATGATGATATCTCAAAATCCATATTTTGTGACTCATCTATCTGTAACACATCGCATATAGATCTAAGTATTGTATAACATTATATACACCTTTATGTACAGGTGTATAACTTACATACACCTGCATGTATATAAAGGTGTATATAACATTATAACTACATTACAAGTACCTAATGTCCAATAGTTACTTGTGAACCTGTACTATAGTGGTCCACCTGCACCCCCCCCCCCCTCTCTCACCCTTCCACACCCTAAAACCAGCAGCAGAATATTGATAATTACAGTCCTATTACATATAAGTCATAATATGGTGTAAATTGGTTACATTGTATCGTAATAACTGAGAATGCAGCGTTAATATGAGCCTCAGTCCCTATATGTACCAGGTCTAGTGGTGACCACCCATGTACATGGGTCAGATTTTTAGAAAATGTACAATTCACCACCGCCAATCTTCTCAAATAACCCTAATTCCAGACGAAAATAAAGTTCAAAATACATGTACAGTTCAACCTAACCAGATTGCTAGAATCAATGCAATGCCGAATATACACGAATTTACCTAGTATTGACCAAATTGCAGCCTAATTTAGCAGAATTTACTATTTATGTATACAGCTGCCAATTGTACATTTTGTGTAAATCTGACCCACTTATAATCATGTTTTTCCTTTACTTTACAGGTACAATACGCCCCACCGAGGATCTAAGTATAACGCAGGACCCTGGATTACGTAATGGTGAGAGGGATATCAATTAGCCATCAATACATACAGCAGTAATTGGAGTAATTAAGGACGAGATGAGAGATTGGAGAGACTATACGTCACTACCGTCATCTATAGCTGCTTAAACAGGTAGGTTGGACGTACTGGAGGGGGTACTGGAGCAGGTACAGGAGGAAGTACAGGAGGGGGTACAACAGCAGGTACAGGGGGAGGTACTGGAGGGGGTACAGGAGGGGGTACAAGAGGAGGTACAGGAGTAGGTACAAGAAGGGGTGCAGGAGCAGGTACAGGAGCAGGTACAGGAGAGGGTACAGGAGAGGGTACAGGAGCTGGTACAGAAGGAGCAGGTACAGGAGAGGGTACAGGAGAGGGTACATGAGCAGGTACAGGAGGGGGTACAGGAGCAGGTACAGGAGCGGGTACAGGAGCAGGTACAAGAGGAGGTACAGGAGCAGGTACAGGAGCAGGTACAAGATTGGGACTGGTGAAGGTAAAGGAGGACCTACAGGAGGGGGTACAGGAGAGTGAAAAGGTACAATAGCTAACAGGCAGATGAATGACAACACATATGTAACTACAAACACATGAACATGTGTTGGTAGTGAGTTCACAACTATCCACATGAGCTCACTCCAGTCCCGCCCAGTCCCACCTCCCCACATGTCTGCCACACACCAAGGCTAAGTACTTGTAACACTTGAGTACTGCTCAAGGGCCGCCACTAGAGCTGCTCACACTGTAGAGAGCTGCTCCAGGAGTGAGGGACAGGTTGACAACAGGTGGGGACACTACAGCACCAGCAGCCGCGCTACCTCACTCACTAGTGGTGGTGGGTAGTAGTATAGGGGAACAGGGGCCCGGTGCAGGCAACAGCTGGTTGGGGGGGGGGGGGGGGTGTATGGACAGGGGGACAGGGGGACAGGGGGACAGGGGCCAGGCACAGGCAACAACTGGATGGGGTATAGACAGGGGGATAGATGGGGACAGGGGCACAGGGGCACAGGGGCACAGGGGGACAGGGGCCAGGCACAGGCAACAACTGGGGGAGGGGTATGGACAGGGGGACAGGGGGACAGGGGGACAGGGGGACAGGGGGACAGGGGGACAGGGGCCCGGCACAGGCAACAGCTGGGGGGAGGTATGGACAGGGGGACAGGGGCCGGGGACAGGCAACAGCTGTAGAGGTATGGATAGGGGGATAGATTGGGACAAGGGGACAGGGGGACAGGGGGACAGGGGGACAGGGGCCCGGCACAGGCAACAACTGGGGGTAGAGGTATGGACAGGGGGATAGACGAGGACATGGGGACAGGGGGATAGATGAGGACATGGAGATAGAGGGATAGATGTCATGGAGATCGGAGAAAGAGAAGAATAGAAAATGACAGGAGGGCAGGAGGGATAGATGAGGACAGGGGGACAGGCGATAGAGAACCAGGAGGGAGTAAGGACTGAGATTGCAGGGGGAAGAAAAGGACAGAATGGATAGAGGACGGGGGACAGGGGATAGGGAAGGACAGAATAAAGGGGAGACAGATGATAGGAATGTACTGAGTGCAGGGGGAAAGAAGGACAGGATCAGAGGAATACAGACTGTCAGAAAAGGAAAGATAATATTGAGAGACAAGTACGTAGAGGAAGGGAAAGGAGAAGGGAGAGAGAACAGGAAGAGATGCAGGTAGAGAGGTAGAGGGAAGAGGGAGAGATAGAGAGAGAAGGAAGAGATGCAGGTACAGAGGTAGAGGGAAGAGGGAGAGATAGAGAGAGAAGGAAGGGATGCAGGTAGAGAGGTAGAGGGAAGAGGGAGAGATAGAGAGAGAAGGAAGGGATGCAGGTAGAGAGGTAGAGGGAAGAGGGAGAGATAGACAGAGAAGGAAGAGATGCAGGTAGAGAGGTAGAGGGAAGAGGAAGAGATAGAGAGAGAAGGAAGGGATGCAGGTAGAGAGGTAGAGGGAAGAGGGAGAGATAGACAGAGAAGGAAGAGATGCAGGTAGAGAGGTAGAGAGAAGAGGGAGAGATAGAGAGAGAAGGAAGGGATGCAGGTAGAGAGGTAGAGGGAAGAGGGAGTGATAGAGAGAGAAGGAAGAGATGCAGGTAGAGAGGTAGAGGGAAGAGGGAGAGATAGAGAGAGAAGGAAGAGATGCAGGTAGAGAGGTAGAGGGAAGAGGGAGAGATAGAGAGAGAAGGAAGAGATGCAGGTAGAGAGGTAGAGAGAAGAGGGAGAGATAGAGAGAGAAGGAAGGGATGCAGGTAGAGAGGTAGAGGGAAGAGGGAGAGATAGAGAGAGAAGGAAGGGATGCAGGTAGAGAGGTAGAGGGAAGAGGGAGAGATAGAGAGAGAAGGAAGAGATGCAGGTAGAGAGGTAGAGGGGTAGTGGAGTGGAAGACTCAAGTATTGCTCTATGAGCAGTGTATATATGTCTGTGGACAGTCCTTGAGAAACAGGAGGAGCATATAATAAAGAGAAGTGAGTTTGAGTGAATGTAGGGGATGTAGTGAGTAGGAGAAAGAGTGGAAATAAAGAGAGAAGAGAGGAGATGGAGAGAGAGGGATGAGAGAGGAGAGAGAGGGGAGAGAGGAGAGAGAGGAGAGAGAGGAGAGAGAGGAGAGAGAGGGGAGAGATGCAGATAGAGAGGTAGAGGGAAGAGGGAGTGATAGAGAGAGATGGAAGAGATGCAGATAGAGAGGTAGAGGGAAGAGGGAGTGATAGAGAGAGAAGAGGAAGAGATGCAGGTAGAGAGGTAGAGGGAAGAGGGAGAGATAGAGAAGAGGAAGAGATGCAGGTAGAGAGGTAGAGGGAAGAGGGAGAGATAGAGAGAGAAGGAAGAGATGCAGGTAGAGAGGTAGAGGGGTAGTGGAGACTTAAGTATTACTCTATCAGCAGTGTATATATGTCTGTGGACAGTCCTTGAGAAACAGGAGGAGCATATAATAAAGAGAAGTGAGTTTGAGTGAATGTAGGGGATGTAGTGAGTAGGAGAAAGAGTGGAAATAAAGAGAGAAGAGAGGAGATGGAGAGAGAGGGATGAGAGAGGAGAGAGAGGGGAGAGAGGAGAGAGAGGAGAGAGAGGAGAGAGAGGAGAGAGAGGGGAGAGAGGAGAGAGAGGAGAGAGAGGAGAGAGAGGAGATAGAAGAAGAGAGTGATAGGAGGAGAGAGAGAGGGGAGAGGGAGAGAGAGGAGAGAGGTGGAAAGAGAATTTGAAAAAGAGAGAAAACGGGAGGAGAGAGAGGAGAGAAAGCCCGAGGTATTAAAGAGAGAGAGAGAGATTAGAGAGAGAGGTAGCCTATGGAGAGAGAGGGGAGCCAGCTGGAGGTAGGCCGAGGCAGGAGGAGGCAAGAGGGGACAGGAGGAGGCAGGAGGAGGAGGAGGCAGGAGGAGGAGGAGGTGGGGACAGCTCTAGGTGCAACAAGGCACAGACGCTAGGGAAGCGCCACACAGTGCTGGAGGAGGAGGTAGCCCATGTCCTGGAGGAGCCACCACTTGTGGTCACCTAGGAGACATTGGACATACTGGAGAAAGGCAGGAGTAGGTGGGCCCCTGGACACTAGGTATAACTACTACACTCAGCCATACGAACACTCCGGTCACCCTCCTGTACTCACTCACTCACTCTACTCCCAACTTTACCTTACCTTCATATCATTATACTCCAGGAATGTATACAGTCTAGGCCCAGAGTTGAGAGAGTCCCTTCAAACGAAGGGAAAGCCTCTCACCTCAAACCGCAAGGTGCCATTATAATTCCTTTGACACCGCAAAATGTCATTATAATCCCACTAGGACGCCTAGTCCTAGTCCTAAACCGATTAGCGCAGTAGGGGTCCAATCACTGACATACAATTCTCATCTGATCTAAGGGTTTGGGCCTGGACTGTGTAGTGCTCCATGTTATATAACTACTGTGATTTATAGCAACATGTATTGATGGAGTTGTATTGATCTAATATTTGCTTTTATTTGTTTGCCAGATCCGCGATGAAGTTGTTGTGAGCAGGGATGGGAGACGTTACAATGTGGCCAATTGGAGTGTGATGTATAGCACTCATTAACCACAGTGGGAGACACGTTAAGTATGCACACTGCAACAAACACTACCACCCTGCCTGACATGTGGAAATACAAATAATTCCCACCAACACACAGAAAGGAGAGAGACAGTGAGACAAAGAGAGAGACATAGAGTGAGAGAGGGGAGAGAGAGAGAGACAGAGAGAGAGAGAGGAGAGAGAGACACAGAGAGAGGAGACACAGAGAGAGACACAGAGAGCAGAGAGACACAGAGTGAGACAGAGAGAGACAGAGACAGAGAGAGGAGAGAGAGCGCCAGAGATACACAGAGAGAGAGAGGAGAGAGACACACGCAGAGAGAGAGGAGAGAGAGGTGGGGATTTAGTGGAAGACATTTATAAAGCTGAATAAACGCTGGATGCTTTGACAGAAGAGGACTCAGCACGTCGGGGACTTGTTGGACGGGCGCTTGTGACTGCTTGCCCTGCCCATCCATCCACCCATCCATCCAACACCGCCCCTACACCCAGCCGCCCCAGCCACCTCCGCCCACCGCCTTGCCTTCACACAACCCAGCACCGCGGCGACAGCACGACCGGTTGTTAGCGCCCGAGCAGCAGCGCCCGGGCAGCATTGGGCCTGCTGTGAACTACAGGCAGGCTTGTGGAGGAGGAGGAGGAGGAGGAGGAGGAGGTGCAGCAGGAGGAGGAGGGGGAGGAGCAGAAGGCAAAGTGGGAGGAGCTTAACTCAGCAAGGTCTGCGGTCCCGCTCACTTCGCTGTGTCGGTAGTCAGTGCGCAACAAGCAGTGAGAAGGTAGAGGTGGAGGAGGACGGCAGGGAGAGAGAGAGAGAGGAGGAGAGGTGGAGAGAGAGAGAGACTGCAGGAGGAACATCGACTACAAGAAGTAGCCAAAGCTTACCGCATTGCATAGCACTGCTGCTTCTAGTCGCCGGGCGCACTCTACACCGGGCGCAAGTGTCTGTACACAAGCTTGCCCATAGTGGCCAAGGCATTCTCTTACAGCACCCGCTAACTGCGCCCAGAGTCTCATACACCCAGGTACATTTACGCCCTCTCAAACATTACCAATCGTTTGTGGATTACATGGGCAGCGTCTAAACCCTCAGATACCCATCCCCGGTGAACGCTACCTATCCCATATAAGGATATAGAACGCTGAATCCGACGCAGACGACAATTTCAGCGGGCAGACGATAATTTCAGAGCGCGGGTCTATCCATCTTAACAACAGATTGGATCTAGGCGCGGCGGGGAGAGAGAGAGAGAGGGAGTGAGGTAGTCACTCACAAGTAACCACCCAATCACTCCATTCATCACTCCCTACTAAACCCGCTATATATACATATAGACAAGCAATAGGCAGAGCATATCTAACGAGTTGTATATGCACATAGATGATTTATATTATATAAAGGAGCTTACATAGAAGCGCGCTAGTGTCCTTGTCGCCTGCTCGCACCACCTACACTCGCACCACCTTATATACATATATACACTCACTCACTCCGGATAGCGATAAGATTACATCTCTTATCGTTAAATACTTACATTTAACGACTGATATATGATCCTCAAGATTTCAGGACAACAAGGGAGATATAGTTGAATGATATTTCATATCGGACCTACTTGATGCGCAATCTGGATTAAAGTGGTTGGTACTGATATATTTAATGTAAAGTTGAGGCTATGTTGGTGGGTGGGTAGTGTTAAAGTGGCAATGCCTGCTTTATTATTGTATGTCATGTATCCTATATATATTCCCACCTGACTGTGTGAAGCGAACGGGCGTGCTATTCATGTCTCCCTCGCCAACCGTGGTTCAGTCATGTGAGCTCTAACTCACTCCACTCCTCGCCATATTATTTGATATTTTCATGTATATTTTATATAATTATTATATAATTATGAAATAATTATTTACTGGAGAAGATATATATATATATATAGATCAGTTTACCTACCCCGGAGAGGAGGATATTCACCGAGAATAGTTTTACTTTAAAAACTTTCAAAGGATTTCTATGCATGAAAACTGACTTTTGGATAAAAAAAAAGAAAAAAAGGGAGAAATCGCCGGGGAATACTAAGCCCTAGGTATATATACCTGTCCACTGGATAGCGAGCAAGGCATAAACAAAGCATCGTGCATCTGTGAAATCTTGGTTCCAAATGACGAAGGAGCTGTAACGGGAGGAGAAAGAAGGGAAACGAAAGAGAAAGAGAAAGCGATTCTTTCTCTTGCTCTGCTAGTCTGAGAGCCTCTGTGGAAGAGGTGCAGGAGGAGGAGGAAGAGTAGGAGCAGGAGGAGCAGAAGGAGGAGGAGCAGGAGGAAGAGGAGCGATGGCGGGGGCTAAGCCAGGGGTGCACGTTCTGCAACTCAAGCCCATCACAGTGCCAGACTGTCTCGTCAAGGGCAACAAATTCATCAAATGGGACGATGTAAGTACTGCCTTTACTGTATCTGTTTATAATTGTTGTTATTGGTGTAAGTGTTGGTCCTGAGGGATGGGTGTGGGGAGGAGGGGAGAGAGGGGAGGACAGGAGGGAGGGGAGAGGGGTGGGAGAGGGGAGAGTGAGGAGAGAGAGAGAGGAGAGAGAGAGGAGAGAGAGGAGAGAGAGGAGAGAGAGAGGAGAGAGGAGATAAAGGAGAGAGGAGAGAGAGGAGAGAGGGTGAGAGGGGTACAGGAAGAGAGTAAGAAGGAGGACGAGGAGAGAGGGGAGAGAGAGGGGAGAGAGAGAGGGAGAGAGGAGAGAGAGAGGGAGAGAGAGAGAGGAGAGAGAGGAGAGAGGGGAGAGAGAGGGGAGAGAGAGAGGGAGAGAGGAGAGAGAGAGGGAGAGAGAGAGGAGAGAGAGGGGAGAGAGAGAGGAGAGAGAGGGGAGAGTGAGGAGAGAGAGAGAGGAGAGAGAGAGGAGAGAGAGGAGACAGAGGAGAGAGATAGGAGGGTAGAGGAGATAGTGAGGGAGGAGTGAGGGGAGAGAAGAGATATAGTGAAGGAGGAGGAAAGAGAAGAGATAGTGGAGGAATAGAGGCGAGAGAAAGAGACGAGAGAGTTAGAGAGAGGAAAGGGATGAGGAGAGAGAGAGAGAGGAGAGAGAGGAGAGAGAGGGAGAGAGGGTGAGAGGGGTACAGGAAGAGAGTAAGAAGGAGGACGAGGAGAGAGGAGAGGGAGAGGAGAGAGAGAGAGGAGAGAGGGGAGAGAGAGGTGAGAGAGGAGAGAGAGAAGAGAGAGGGAGAAGAGGACAGAGAGGAGAGAGGAGAGAGAGAGGAGAGAGAGGAGAGAGAGGAGAGAGAGGAGAGAGAGGAGAGAGAGGGGAGAGAGAGGGGAGAGAGGAGAGAGAGGAGAGAGAGGGGAGAGAGAGGGGAGAGAGGAGAGAGAGGAGAGAGAGGAGAGAGAGGAGAGAGAGGGGAGAGAGAGGGGAGAGAGGAGAGAGAGAGAGGTCAGAATCTGAGTTGTGTCTGTACCAAACCAAGCTAAGCCTCCCTAGGCAACATACACTACCCCTCCCCATGGAAGGTGCAGTGATTGCAGCAGTAGGTGGCAGGTCCAGTCTATGTGACATTATTCCGCTCTTGGCTGATTCACTCTATAGAAGTTGACCAAAAAGTGTGAAACAAAATATCGATTATTTCCCATCCCCTTAACACTCAGGCTAATGTATTAGGCTATGTGGGACCACATAACTACTGAATATCTTATCATTGTATTTTTTATATCATATTCAAATAAATAATTCGTATAGCGGCAAGTGGTACAGGGGAGGCTTCTTCCAAGGTGTTTTTTTGCGAAAATAACAATAAATAAATGTATTTGAGATAAATAATATAAATAATCTTGAACATGAAAAGCAATTCCAGCTTTTGTATAATCTTTTAAATGTTGTGTGTTCTTTGTCCCAGAAATGTATGAAAGATAGCAACATATAGAGCGCAAGTGTCGCTCCAGGAAATAGTAGAAGCGAAATGCTACATTTGTGGGCCGTGTGTCGCCTAAAATGAAGTCCTCTCTTACTATGTCTTTCTTCCCGTCCTCCTTCTTTTAACTCCTTCTCTCTCTCCTGTCTTTCTCTCTTTCTCTGTCTCTCTACCTCTGTCTCTCTCTCTTACTCTGTCTCTCTACATATATATCTCTCTCTCTTACTCTGTCTCTCTACCTCTGTCTCTCTACCTCTGTCTCTCTCTCTTACTCTGTCTCTCTACCTCTGTCTCTCTACCTCTGTCTCTCTACCTCTGTCTCTCTCTCTTACTCTGTCTCTCTACATATATCTCTCTCTCTCTTACTCTGTCTCTCTACCTCTGTCTCTCTACCTCTGTCTCTCTTTCTCTGTCTCTCTTTCTTTTGTCTCTCTCCGTGGGCTGAGTCTCCACTAAGATATTGGACCGAGCAAACCCGATTAAATGCGATGAGGCCAGTTATAGTGGAATCATTTTCGAATAATTGAGGAAAAAAGGTAACTTCCTACAAGTGACGGTGTTATGTAATAGCCCTTGTGTACCGGGTGTGGATTAGGCAGATGTTATATAGAATAGAAGTTATAGGCACCGAATGAAGTGAGAGAATGAGAATGAGACAGAGGTGAGCGAGGACGGGGTGAAAGAGTGGGAGTGGAGAGAGAGGAGAGAGGGAGGAGAGAGGAGAGAGGGGAGAGAGGGGAGAGAGGAGGGAGAGAGAGAGAGGGGAGAGAGAGGAGAGAGAGAGTGAGGATGGGAAAGGGGAGAGAAAGGAGAGAGGGAGAGGAGAGAGAGGAGAGAGAGGAGAGAGAGGAGAGAGGAAAAGAGTTAGGGAGCAGTGAAAGCTAAAGAGAGGGTAGACAGAGGTAGAAGGCATTAAGGCAGAGGACGATGAGGGGGAGAGACAGAGGCTACAAGGCCGGGAAGCAGGCAGGGGAAATCCCAGGCTCTGTTTTAATCTCGGCGGAGGATGTTCAGCTATAAATTGTGTCGTCCCTGGGGGCGGGGGGACGCAGTGGGGACGCAGCACGCCTGCAGGTGACAGGTGCAAACAAACACAGCACCAGGCAACTGCCCTCCTCTGTCATCCTCCTCCCCCCGCCCGGGGTGCCGCTGTCTCTACTTGATCCTTACACTCTTATAGAGTTGTACCTGCTCCTGTACCTGCTCCTGTACCTGCTCTTGTACCTGCTCTTGTACCTGCTCCTGTATCTGCTCCTGTACCTGCTCCTGTACCTGCTCCTGTACCTGCTCCTGTACCTGCTCCTGTACCTGCTCTTGTACCTGCTCCTGTACTCCCTCCTGTATCAGCTCCTGTACCTGCTCCTGTACCTGCTCCTGTACCTGCTCCTGTGCCTGCTCCTGTGCCCCCTCCTGTACCTGCTCCTGTACCTGTTCCTGTACCTGCTCCTGCTCCTGTACCTGCTCCTGTACCTGCTCCTGTACCTGCTCCTGTACCTGCTCCTGTACCTGCTCCTGTACCTGCTCCTGTACCTGCTCCTGTACCTGCTCCTGTACCTGCTCCTGTACCTGCTCCTGTACCTGCTCCTGTACCTGCTCCTGTACCTGCTCCTGTACCTGCTCCTGTGCCTGCTCCTGTGCCCCCTCCTGTACCTGCTCCTGTACCTGTTCCTGTACCTGCTCCTGTACTTGCTCCTGTACCCCCTCCTGTACCTGCTCCTGTACCTGCTCCTGCACCTGTACCTGCTCCTGTACCTGCTCCTGTACCTGCTCCTGTATGCTCCTGTACCTGCTCCTGTACCTGCTCCTGTACCCCCTCCTGTACCTGCTCCTGTATGCTCCTGTACCTGCTCCTGTACCTGCTCCTGTACCTGCTCCTGTACCCCCTCCTGTACCTGCTCCTGCACCTGTACCTGCACCTGTACCTGCTCCTGTACCTGCTCCTGCACCTGTACCTGCTCCTGTACCCGCTCATGTACCTGCTCCTGTACCTGCTCCTGTACCTGCTCCTGTACCTGCTTCTGTTCCTGCTTCTGTTCCTGCTCCTGTACCTGCTCCTGTTCCTGCTCCTGTACCTGCTCCTGTACCTGCTCCTATACCTGCCCCTGTACTCCCTCCTGTACCTGCTCCTGCACCTGCTCCTGCACCCCCTCCTGTACCCGCTCCTGTACCTGCTCCTGTACCTGCTCCTGTACCCGCTCCTGTACCTGCTCCTGTACCTGCTCCTGTACCTGCTCCTGTATCAGCTCCTGTACCTGCTCCTGTACCTGCTCCTGTACCTGCTCCTGTACCCGCTCTTGTACCTGCTCCTGTACCCCCTCCTGTACCTGCTCCTGTACCTGCTCCTGTACCCGCTCCTGTACCCGCTCCTGTACCTGTTCCTGTACCTGTACCTGCTCCTGTACTCCCTCCTGTACCTGCTCCTGTACCCCATCCTGTACCTGCTCCTGTACCTGCTCCTGTACCTGCTCCTGTACCCCCTCCTGTACCTGCTCCTGTACCCCCTCCTGTACCTGCTCCTGTACCTGCTCCTGTACCTGTCCCTGTACCTCCCCTGTACCTGCTCCTGTACCTGCTCATGTACCTGCTCCTGTACCTGCTCCTGTACCTGCTCCTGTACCCCCTCCTGTACCCCCTCCTGTACCTGCTCCTGTACTCCCTCCTGTACCTGCTCCTGTACCCCCTCCTGTACCTGCTCCTGTACCTGCTCCTGTACCTGCTCCTGCACCTGCTCCTGTACCTCCTCCTGTACCTGCTCCTGTACCTGCTCCTGTACCTGCTCCTGTACCTGCTCCTGTACTTGTTCCTGTACCTGCTCCTGTACCCGCTCCTGCTCCTGTACCTGTTCCTGTACCTGCTCCTGTACCTGCTCCTGTACCTGCTCCTGTACCTGCTCCTGTACTTGCTCCTGTACCTGCTCCTGCACCTCCTGTACCCCCTCCTGTACCCCCTCCTGTACCTGCTCCTGTACCTGCTCCTGCAGCTCCTGTACCTCCTGCAGCTCCTCCTGTACCTCCTGCACCCCCTCTAGTACCCCCTCCTGCACCTCCTCCTGCTGTTCATGCCGGCCCCAGCCCCTGCATGCGCCGCACGTTTCCCTGTCTTGTAGCTCCTGCATTATTATTCATACCAGCCTGGAGACACTGCCTCCGTCCTTTACTCACTTATCTGACCTCATCTAGTCTCATTGTTGGATATGGGTAGTATACTACCATCTATTGCTTGATCTGGGGCAGTATTCTAACTCCAGGGGTTGTAGAACCCTTGGAGTAATATACTACCATCTATTGTTGTATGATGCTCTACCAGGCTGTTTAGTTCAGCTCCTATAGCTGGTCTTCCACTAACTCCTGGGGTAGTATACTACCATCTATTGCTGTATGATGTTTTACCAGGCTGTTTAGTTCAGCTCCTATAGCTGGTCTTCCACTAACTCCTGGGGTAGTATACTACCATCTATTGTTGTATGATGTTTACCAGGCTGTTTAGTTCAGCTCCTATAGCTGGTCTTCCACTAACTCCTGGGGTAGTATACTACCATCTATTGTTGTATGATGTTTTACCAGGCTGTTTAGTGCAGCTCCTATAGCTGGTCTTCCACTAACTCCTGGGGTAGTATACTGCCATCTATTGCTGTATGATGTTTTACAAGGCTGTTTAGTTCGGCTCCTATAGCTGGTCTTCCACTAACTCCTGGGGTAGTATACTGCCATCTATTGCTGTATGATGCTTTACCAGGCTGTTTAGTTCAGCTCCTATAGCTGGTCTTCCACTCCTGGGGTAGTATACTACCATCTATTGCTGTATGATGTTTTACCAGGCTGTTTAGTGCAGCTCCTATAGCTGGTCTTCCACTAACTCCTGGGGTAGTATACTGCCATCTATTGCTGTATGATGTTCTACCATACTGTTTAGTTCAGCTCCTATAGCTGGTCTTCCACTCCTGGGGTAGTATACTACCATCTATTGCTGTATGATGTTTTACCAGGCTGTTTAGTGCAGCTCCTATAGCTGGTCTTCCACTAACTCCTGGGGTAGTATACTGCCATCTATTGCTGTATGATGTTCTACCATACTGTTTAGTTCAGCTCCTATAGCTGGTCTTCCACTCCTGGGGTAGTATACTACAAGCCACAATTGCATCAGGTTCTTGTAGCTGTATTGAAGTAAGCATTAATCAGGCTGGGTGGTTTACTGTATTGAAGTAAGCATTAATCAGGCTGGGTGGTTTACTGTATTGAAGTAAGCATTAATCAAGCTGGGTGGTTTACTGTATTGAAGTAAGCATTAATCAAGCTGGGTGGTTTACTGTATTGAAGTAAGCATTAATCAGGCTGGGTGGTTTACTGTATTGAAGTAAGCATTAATCAAGCTGGGTGGTTTACTGTATTGAAGTAAGCATTAATCAGGCTGGGTGGTTTACTGTATTGAAGTAAGCATTAATCAGGCTGGGTGGTTTACTGTATTGAAGTAAGCATTAATCAGGCTGGGTGGTTTACTGTATTGAAGTAAGCATTAATCAGGCTGGGTGGTTTACTGTATTGAAGTAAGCATTAATCAAGCTGGGTGGTTTACTACCTCGTGCATGGAGACAGGGACAGGCTGGGTGGTTTACTACCTCGTGCATGGAGACAGGGACACTAGATATGCCACTCTGTCTGAATGATGCTAGTTTTATGCACCTCGTGCATGGAGACAGGGACACTAGATATGCCACTCTGGCTGAATGATGCTAGTTTTATGCACCTCGTGCATGGAGACAGGGACACTAGATATGCCACTCTGGCTGAATGATGCTAGTTTTATGCACCTCGTGCATGGAGACAGGGACACTAGATATGCCACTCTGGCTGAATGATGCTAGTTTTATGCAGCATCAACTGACCCCTGAGATTACATTATGGATGCTGGAGTGGACGTGGGGGAGGGGATGGGGGGAGGGGAGGGGGGAGGGGAGAGGGGGGTGGGGGGGGGGAGGGGAGACGGGGGGGGGAGGATTGGGGGAGAGGGAGGGGAGGGGAGACGGGGGGGGAGGATGGGGGGAGAGGGAGGGGAGGGGAGACGGGGGGGAGGATGGGGGGAGAGGGAGGGGAGGGGAGACGGGGGGGGAGGATGGGGGAGAGAGAGGGGAGGGGAGAGAGGGGGAGATGAGAGAGGGGAGAGAGAGAGAGGGAGGGGAGAGAGGAGAGAGAGGGGAGAGAGAGGGAGGGGAGAGAGAGGGAGGGGAGAGACAGGGAGAGGAGAGAGGGGAGGGGAGAGACAGGGAGAGGAGAGAGGGGAGAGGAGAGAGGGGAGAGAGGAGAGAGAGAGGGGAGAGAGGAGAGAGAGGGGAGAGAGAGGGAGGGGAGAGAGAGGGAGGGGAGAGACAGGGAGAGGAGAGAGGGGAGAGGAGAGAGGGGAGAGAGAGGGGAGAGAGGAGAGAGAGGGGAGAGAGAGGGGAGAGAGAGGGAGGAGGGAGAGGGAGGAGGGGAGAGACAGGGAGAGGAGAGAGAGGAGACAGGGAGGAGGGAGAGGGAGAAGGGAGGAGGGAGAGGGAGGAGAGAGGAGAGAGAGAGGAGAGGGAGGAGGGAGAGGGAGGAGAGAGGAGAGAGAAGAGAGAGAGAGAGAGAGGGGGGAGAGAGAGGGAGGACACAGAGATAGAAATCGAAGACTTTCTGAGATACAGTTTTCAAGATCCTTAGAATCACCAAACACACTACGTACAGTATGAGCTTTGATATCTTTATCAACATGATATAGAAGGGGAGAGGGAGGATGGTGGTGTGTGTGGGGGGGGGGGGGGCGGGGGTTGGTGAGGGGAGAGGGAGGGGGGAGCGGGGGAGTGGGTTGGAGGCTGGCTATATAAAAGGTACATTGTGTGTCTGGGTGTGCGATGAGGCATAACCTCATGCCACACGCTCTACTTACCCCACACATGCATACACGGCTATAGAAACATAAACAAACATGTATTATATATATATCTCCTGAAAATGCACAATTCACATTATTATAGAAACTCCCAAATAACCCGAATTTAATACAAAAATGAGACTCAAATCCCAATTCAACATAACCAAACACATCCGTTGAATCAACGTAATACCGAATATACTCAGATATACCTGGTAGTTATTATTGTTCAGCCTAATTTAGCAGAATTTTCCACATGTGTAGAACTGCAAATTGTACATTTTCTGACGATCTGGCCCACATATATGTGTGTATTATTCTATGTATTTAATTCATCTAAAACATATCGGCTGCTAAATTGACTAATTTTAACTCACTGCCCTGATATTTAGAAAAATACAAACTCATTATTCTAAATTACAACCAACGTTACACCCACATTTGACCTTTTTGGGGCATTTTGTGGCCTAAAAGCCATTTAGTCAAGTGTAAAGCCAGAAAATAAATTAAAAATACATAAATATCTTAACTTTAACCTTTTGGTTTGTGTGTTACGTGGTTCATAGAAGACACTTAGACAGTGAAAACTGCAGAACAAAATCCTCCAAAATTGAACGAATTTCTGCTGTTGGAACAAAAAGTAGCCTCTCTCTCGTCTCTGAGCTAAGGATATATCTTTAAGGTTCGTTAGGGCACGAGTCAACAGTTTCCTGCTTGTTATGGCTGTGTTTATAAACATGCTCCCTCCCCCCGCCCACCCGCTGCCTGCCTATACGTCTATACTCTATTAGCCTAGTCTGTCAGAGGGAGGGAGTCCGTCTGTAGCCACAGCTTCCTCATTAGGGGTTTTATATACACAATTAGGCTCTGGGAGGAGGATTGAGAGAGAGATGGACGGTGGCAGGGGAAGGGTAGAACACGCTAGGGTTGGGGAGAGGGAGATGGACAGTGGTGGGGGAAGGGTAGGACACGCTAGGGTTGGGGAGAGGGAGAGGAGAGAGAGCGAGATGGACGGTGGTGGGGGAAGGGTAGAACACGCTAGAGATGGGGGAGAGAGAGATGGGCGGTGGTGGGGGAAGGGTAGGACACGCTAGAGATGGGGAGAGGGAGATGGACGGTGGTGGGGGAAGGGTAGGACACGCTAGGGTTGGGGAGAGGGAGAGGAGAGAGAGCGAGATGGACGGTGGTGGGGGAAGGGTAGAACACGCTAGGGTTGGGGAGAGGGAGATGGACAGTGGTGGGGGAAGGGTAGGACACGCTAGGGTTGGGGAGAGGGAGAGGAGAGAGAGCGAGATGGACGGTGGTGGGGGAAGGGTAGAACACGCTAGAGATGGGGGAGAGAGAGATGGACGGTGGTGGGGGAAGGGTAGGACACGCTAGGGATGGGGAGAGAGAGAGGATTGAGAGGGAGATGGACGGTGGGTGGGGAAGGGGTAGGACACGCTAGAGATGGGGAGAGGGAGAGATGGGCGGTGGTGGGGGAAGGGTAGGACACGCTAGAGATGGGGAGAGGGAGATGGACGGTGGTGGGGGAAGGGTAGGACACGCTAGAGATGGGGAGAGGGAGAGATGGGCGGTGGTGGGGGAAGGGTAGGACACGCTAGAGATGGGGAGAGGGAGATGGACGGTGGTGGGGGAAGGGTAGGACACGCTAGGGATGGGGAGAGACAGAGGAGAGAGAGAGGGAGATGGGGAGAGGGAGAGGAGAGAGAGGAGAGAGAGGGAGGGAGATGGGGAGAGGGAGAGGACAGGAGAGAGAGGAGAGAGAGGGGAGAGATGGGGAGAGGGAGAGGAGAGAGGAGAGAGAGGGAGATGGATGGGGAGAGAGGGAGAGAGAGGAGAGAGAGATGGATGGGGAGAGAGGGAGAGAGAGGAGAGAGAGAGTGAAGAAGGGGGTAGAGAGGGACATTGTATCTCATGTGCACAACTGTGACCAACAGTGACGTAGCCAATACTGGGGGAAGAGTACACAAATCCAGATGTAAATAAATAAGATAAAATAAACATTTTACAAATAAGAAGCAATCATCAACTACACCTGGGAGGTCTATAACAGTGACTGATGGTGGCCAGACAGAGCGCCGATACATGTAGTGCACTCCCCCCGCCACTACAGCGGTAATAAACATTAACCTAGAATGGTGGTGAGTAGGGGGGCAGGGGGAGGGAGTGAACTAGATAGATGGGCCAGGTGAGCAGGTCGGAGTAGCTCTCTAATTGCTCACTTGGGGGCGCTATCTCTCCAGGTTGTGTTATTGTTGTTATTTCTCAACTTCCTCCCTCATGTTCTGGTGCACCGTGGGAGTAGTGTGGGCTCAGTGGGGTACGGGGGAAATAGGGGAGTTGTATCAGGCACAGTGTGGGTCTATAGTGAAGGGTTATACAATAGGGGGCTTGTATCAGGCACTGTGTGGGTCTATAGTGAAGGGTTATACAATAGGGGACTTGTATCAGCCACTGTGTATGTCTATAGTGAAGGGTTATATAATAGGGGAGTTGTATCAGCCACTGTGTATGTCTGAAGTGAAGGGTTATACAATAGGGGAGTTGTATCAGCCACTGTGTATGTCTGAAGTGAAGGATTATACAATAGGGGACTTGTATCAGGCACTGTGTATGTCTGAAGTGAAGGATTATACAATAGGGGACTTGTATCAGGCACTGTGTATGTCTGTAGTGAAGGGTTATACAATAGGGGACTTGTATCAGTCACTGTAGATGTCTGTAGTGAAGGATTATACAATAGGGGACTTGTATCAGGCACTGTGTATGTCTGTAGTGAAGGGTTATACAATAGGGGACTTGTATCAGTCACTGTAGATGTCTGAAGTGAAGGGTTATACAATAGGGGACTTGTATCAGGTACTGTGTATGTCTGTAGTGAAGGGTTATACAATAGGGGACTTGTATCAGGCACTGTGTATGTCTGTAGTGAAGGATTATACAATAGGGGACTTGTATCAGGCACTGTGTATGTCTGTAGTGAAGGGTTATACAATAGGGGACTTGTATCAGGCACTGTGTATGTCTGTAGTGAAGGGTTATACAATAGGGGACTTGTATCAGGCACTGTGTATGTCTGTAGTGAAGGATTATACAATAGGGGACTGGTATCACGCACTGTGCATGTTGGAAGTGAAGAGTTATACAATAGGGGAGTTGTATCAGACTGTAATTCGACCAATATTAGGTAAATTCTAGTATATTTGGCATTGCATTGATTCTAGCAATCTGTTTGGTTGGGTTGATTTGTATTTTGATCTTTATTTCTGTCTGAAATTTGGGTTATTAGAGAAGATTGGTGAAGGTGAATTGTACATTTTCTGAAAATCTGCCCCTTATACTGCTGCTTTGTTTCATAAAGCCATTAATTGTATATGCACTTAAGAGGTGCCATAAGACAATATTTGTCTAATCTAGGGGCATACCATAAATATTATAAATAGTGAATTCAATTCCATGGGGGTCAATAACTGACACCTCGTTCAACTCTCTCTATGTATTTTTCTTGTTGTTTCTGTTCAGGTAGTTTATGATCATGTATCTCTAGTGGGTCAGATTTTCAGAAAATGTACAATTAGCAGCTCTACACATTTAGGAAATTCTGCTAAATTAGGCTGAAAAATGAAGAATACCGGGTATATCTGAGTACATTTGGTATCGCATTGATTTAAAGTATCAGTTCTGTTATGTTAAACTGCATTTTGAAGCTCATTTTTGTCTTAAATGTGAAATTATTTTTCAAATGTTTTCTTCACGAAAGCCCTTCGTTAGAATGCTTTCATTTGTGGAGAGTTTGGCGCTGCTAGTGGCATGCATACATGTGGGTCAGGTTTTCAGAAAATGTACAATTCGCCTTCACAAATCCTCTCAAATAACCCAAATGTCAGACGAAAATAAAGTTCAAAATACAGTTCAACCTAACCAAACAGATTGCTAGAATCAATGCAATGCTGAATATACTTGAATTTACCTAGTATTGACCAAATTGCTGCCTAATTTAGCAGAATTGACTAAATGTGTACAGCTGCCAATTGTACATTTTCTGAAAATCTGACCCATGTATCAAACTTTAAGCGAGTATATTAAATATACCTTTGCATTTTGTAGCTCATCCTATGGTTGATATTTAGCTACTTTACTAGTAATCTATCCACCCAAAAATATTGCAAACGTTTCTCTTTCAAACATAAATATTATATCAAACTTAAAATATATAGATAGACTTATTAGCTGTCCGAATATTTACGTTCATTAGAATCAAATATGATGATATCTCAAAATCCATTTTTCATCCATATCCTCTGCAGAATTGTGTACAATATGCTGACAACATTATAACTATTACATTATTTTTATCATGTGAAATATCACTGAGAAATGAGTCCAAAATAGCATTTTTCCAAAGAAATTCCCCCTCAAGGCATTTCAACACATCAAGTGGTAAATATGAACCATATTTATTGGTTGCTTTACGCCCTTATCAACAGATTTAATATGGTTATATCAAGGGCGGGAGAGCTGAGAGGGAGGCAGTTTATGATCATACCCAGGACCACATTTCTAGACTGTATATTGAATAAATATTTACTTTTCTAAAGTCTCCTCAGGAATACATTTAACTACTCAACAACTGATTCTCCATCCAGAGGTTATTTTTAAAAGATAAAAAAAAGAAGTATTCATTAGCCTTCCTAAAATTCATCATCATTGGAATCTGCGACTAACCTTTTAAATTTGATGACGGTATCTAAACATTCAGGTTTTTCAAATTAAGTCTAAAGACTTTCTGGAAGACCTATCAATCGACAGAAGACGATACCTTTTTCCTTTGGCAATACAAATCTACATATAAGTCGCATTTTGGCACTTTATATATATATATATTTTGTATTACGTTCATGACTGCAAATACCCACTAATCAATCAATCGATA